>OY856412.1:1284539143-1285739143 GCA_963693085.1 Alisma plantago-aquatica | reverse complement strand
TCATATCATGATAGTGACCTCTCACAACATGAGGATTCAGGGATCATATCATGATAGTGTCCTCTCACAAAAAGTCCCTAAAAATTCATTTGAGTGTATTTGGGGCCCATATAATTACAAATGTCATCTCACAGTAAGTCCCCAAAAATGCATTTGGGAGGAGCCACGACTTATATCATGATAATGTCCTCTCACAAAAAGTCCCTAGAAATTGATTAGGGAGGATCCAAGGCCCATATCATGGCATTGTCCTCTCACAGAAAGTTTCTATAAATGCATTCAGGAGGAGACACGTCACATATCATGACATTGTCCTCTCACATAAAGTCCCTAGAAATGTATTTGGGAGGAGCCACGACCCATATCATGACAATGGATGCTCACAACAAGCCTTTGAGAATGTATTTGTGAGGAGTCTGGGCCCATATCATGATGTTGTTCTCTCACAGCAAGTCCCTAAAAATGCTTTTGGGAGGAACTATGGCCCATCTCATGAAAGTATCCTCTCCTAACAAGTCTCTAAAAATGCATTTGGGAGGTTCTTGGGTCCATATCATGACAAATGTCATCTCATAGCAAGTCTTTAACAATTCATTTAGGAGGATCTAGAACCTACATCATGACATTGACCTCTTACAAAAACTCCTCAAAAATGCATTAAGGAGGAGCTAGGGCCCATTTCTTGACAGTGTCCTCTCACAGTTAGTTTTTACAAATACATTTGGGTGAATTTGTGAGGGGTCAGGGCTCATATCATGATGTTTTCTCCTCACAACAAGTCCGTAAAATTATTTTGAGAGGAGTCATTGCCCATGTCATGAAAGTGTCCTCTCACAACAAGTCTCTAAAAATACATTTTTGAGGTACTTGGGCCCATATCATGACAAATGTCATCGCATATCAAGTCTCTAACAATTCGTTTAGGAGGATCTATGACCTATATAATAACATTGAGCTCTCATTGCCTATGAAGTGTTGCACTCTATGAAGAGAGAAAAGGGGAAGAAAAAAGGCAATCTTGCTCTGAAGTTGGACATGTCCAAAACATACGACAGGGTGGAGTGGAGTTTCCTTGATGTGGTGATGGAGAAGATGGGTTTTGAGATGAAGTGGAGGAGTAAAGTCAAAGATTGCATCACATCTATCCATCACACTTTCTCTATAAATGGGGACCGTTTTGTAGTAAGCGTCTACCAAAATAGACTGGGTCTTTGGGGTGGTAGAATACGTACTTGTCAATATAGACCAACAAAAATATGGCAAGATATTGCATATGCAAGCATGTTCTTGGACAAAGGGGGGCCTTGCAGGCACGCATGTGACCTCACACAACATATGGTCTTGAAGATCTTTAGTGTGTATCTGAGAGGCAAAAAAAGAAAATTTACTAACATCATAAGAGGACTTGATCCCCAATCCCCCTAGATGCATAAGAAGTGTAGCCAAATACCATTGTAAATCACCAAAACATGGGCCGTCACCAACCACAATACGCTCCAGACAATGACGAAGACCGTGATAAAAAATATCCAACATAGGTGTGATAGAAGAAGGAGGTGTTGTATGAAGACCAAACAATAGTTTGGGCATCCCAACATAAGACCTAAAAAGAAGCTCACATTGTGGGTCCTAGAGTGAGGACATGCGATCCATCATATCAAGGGTCTTCATCACATGTTTCTGGAGAAGTTCCTTTACAAAGGATGTGTCTGTAGAAAATTGGGCCACCTAAAATCTTCACTCCATAATCTAGATGAGAGATGTCAGTAGGAAACAAGCCCACATTCGAGCCTCATCTAGGGTCATCAGATGGCCAAAAAATCTCTATCTTCTTAGTATTGAGATGAAGACCATACATCGGGCCTCGCTCCTAAATGAGGGATAGAGCCTTCAAAACAACCTCTATGTCCCCAATGAGGGTACCATCATCAAGGTAGAAAGAAAGGAGTTGACATGCATCATGTACCTGTAAAATAAGAGGGTGGAGTCCCAGGGAAAAATTAGGGGGCCTAATTGGTCACCTCGTTGTACCCCGACAGAAGAAAAAACAGGCTTGCCATGATCCATATAGAGAGGAGATGGAGAGATGTAGTAAAACTCAACCCATCGTATAATAGAAGGGCAGTGAAGATGAACCTCTCAAAATATGGTAGATCTATCAACCATGTTGAAGGCATTGTTGAAGTCAACAAGAGCCATGGTGACCATAGTGTGGTATTGTTATGCATAGACAAGTCAGGTGACAACATGTAGAAGGGCCTTAGCACCACCAGAAATACCAACACCATATTGATGACCCTTAAGATAAGGGACGACATCAGAACTTACACCCTTTGCCACAACATTGGATACAAGGCGCTTCCAAATAGTACCCATAGCAATAGGCCAAATGTCATTTTCTGGTTTGAGAAAAGGATTCAATGGAGCACTGGCAATGTAGGGAGATAGGGAATCTGGACAATGACCAGTGATCCAAAGATTCACCACAGTTGAAACTGCATTAAAAATCATCTTTCACTACAGTGGCAGCCCCACACATATAATCAATAAGATGTTGTGATCGTAGGCCATCACGTACGCAAGCGGTCCCTTTCTTGAATAATAAAATGTCTTCTTCAATCATAGAACAAGAAGCAACAAATGGAGAGATAGAAATTTCAGACTGGGGTTGTACCAATGGCAGTGGAGGTTAAGGGTGTTTAGCTTCAAGATAAGAATAATTAGTAGCTTTTGTGGGGGTAACACCACTAGAGGATAGAACACGGATGGCAGTAGAAAATTGGCTATCTTTGATCTTAGACTTGGCACATGAAATACAAGCTTCAAAAGAATGTTCTTGCCCAGTAGGACAACAATGAGCTAAAATCTGAGCCAGGAGTTGTTGAATGCCATCATGTCCTGAATTCCAAATCTCCAAAGCCTTAAGGATCATAAGTTGTTGTAGAGAGATGCATTTTTGAGAAGGCTATTCTTAAGAAGACTTAGGGGAGAAGCAATATAGAACACATGCTAGAAGCAACAAAAGACAAATCCATGCATGAATAGAGCATGGGCAAGAAGCCACTTGTAGTAAGCAAGCACGAAGAGTGTCGGCAAAGGGCAAACGACAAAGAAGAGGGATGCTCTTTACAGTAGGGACACCCGTGCAGAAGATAGAATCTAGAAGATCTGTGTCGAGATATAGTCAGTCAATAGGCAGAGGCGGTGGCTCAATACGCTGACGAGCTGATAGGGTGCAAGGAATAGAATCTGGAAAGCCAGAATTGATGGTAGTAGGCAAACCAACTATCACATCGAGTGATGCCTCACCAAGTTGTCGAGGTAGAGTGGTAGTAACATTAGAGCCATCAGAAGCTTGATAAGGACATGTTTTAGACCATGGCATGATGCCAAGGCATACACCAAACATCCAATGCTTGGAAGAACAAAGAGAAAACACCAAGCCCTCTCAAACATCCACATACTCCAATGCCTTACAGATTCCATCAACACGACTCAGTGAAGATAAATGAACAACTCGAAGATGATTACCAAAAGTGTTAGCTGCTAATGATTTTCCGCGACATGTATGGAGGATCCTAAAAGGACATGAAACTTGTACAACAGGTCCAACCATGCATGATGTAGGCCCCGCGTGGTAAGGGACCACAAGAACAACCTCACGACTTTTCACTTGTGACGTAGCAAGACGGTCATAATGTGTCGTTTTTGATGTGGGAAAACTAAATTTTGCCATTAAAGAGAGCAGAACCGAGACATGGAGGGAACCCTCTCGTGTATGGCGGCCAACATGGCAGTCCTTCCTATTGTGTTGACCAGTGCCAAGCCTGCTTAACACACAACTGTAGGGAACCGTGTCTGGGCTGCCGCCTCCGGGGATCAATGTTGCACTCTATCGTATCGATCCTCGACGTGTTGAGACATGGACGGCTAGGAACCATGGATGCTCCGAGTGCATTCTTGCCCTAATCCCTTGCTTCTATGGGCGTGGTTTCCGAAAAAAGATCAGCCACCACCGGTCTGGCCAAGTCCAACAAAAGTTGATAAGTTTGATCAGACTTGAAGTTACCGTCGAACCTTTCTGGTCGCCTTCCGTCCGCATTTGGGAGACACTATGGTAAGTTGGATCTGGATACTATGGTGTGGGGGAACAAGACGAGCAAAGAACACGCGCCATCAATGACACCGGGGTAGGTGCAATAATTAATCAGAGGTAGGTGGGAGCCAAACGGAATCGTCGTCGGTGCCCACGTCACGTGCAGTGGCTTGGCACCCTGGCATTGCATCTTTGTCCAACGCAAAGTGACCAAATAAGTGTTGATATATTCTAACAAAAATACACTCCGGGGGAGCCATGACACATTTCTTCTCATAAAAAGTCCCTTTCAATGCATTTCTTAGGAACGGGGGCCCATGTAGTGATAATGTCCACTCACAAAAATTCTCTAAAAATGCATGTGTGAGGGTTGGGGCCCATATCACGAGAATTTCCTCTAACAACAGGTCCCCCGTAATGCATTTGTGAGAATTCAAGGCCCATATCAAGACAATATCCTCTCACAGTAATTCTGTAAAAATTCTAAGGTTAGGTGACATGAATTTATGTCATCTATAACTTTAGTGACACACATACATGTCATTTAAATGTAGGTCTCCTTGTATATTACACTTGACTCATATACATGTGTAAACCCCCATTAGAACATAGGTGATTCAAATGTATGTCACCTATAGCGTGTCACCCTTTCAAGTATGATAAAATGTCTGTCACTTATGTTGCATAGACTACATGTGACATACATGCATGTCACCTAAAGTATGTCACCCTTTCAAATATACAAAAATGTATGTCATCTATTTTACGTAGGCCTACACAGATTATAAGTCATGTACAAACATGTCATCTAAAGTGCGTAACTTTTTACATGACTGTCATCTATACTATGTTTTTTGGTAGTGAGTGATGATCTATCGGTATAGAATTCAATCCCTTTTATAGGCAGCTACACTGATACACCATTGGGTAGAAATTACTACAACTACGTGCATTGCATGATGACCACGTACTGTCGTATGGACAAGCTAGCGAACTCAACTTACATGCACATTTAGTAATTATCCTCCATGTATATAGTGAAAAACTACTAGCGGGGGGGGGGGGTGAATAGAGTTTTTAAATTATTTTAACAATTTATTGAACTCAAACAACTAATCACAAAAATATTGGACAAGGGGACAAGGATTTAGAGTGGTTCCTACCTTAGCAAATACTAAGGCAGTCAGTCCACTACCCGGTTGCTTACCCAACCGGGATTTGGAAAGAATTTAATTTTATTACCTCGCAAGGAGTTTACATAAAATTACAATTCTCTACTTAAACCCTTCAAGCAGCCTTCACCTAGAAGTAATCGCACCAACCTTGAAGCAGCCTTCACCTAGAAGCAATTGCACCAACCTTGAAGCAGCCTTCCTCCTGAAGTAGCTTCCCGTTGCAATAACCTTCTTGAAGTAGCTTCCCGTTGTGATAGCCTTCTTGAAGTAGCTTGAAGTCCACCTTCTCCTCTGAGAAGAACCTTCTCCAATCCGCAGCCTCCAACCCTAGGAGTAGCAAGGAGAATACAAAAGATACAAAGGAACAAGAAAGAAAACAGAAATTACAATACCACTTGTAGCTCAAGGCTTGATTTCCTATATCAAGCGTTTTGATCTCCTAACCAATGTATGTAGAAGTGTAAGTGTTGTGGATAGGAGATACTAGCCTATAGGATACGAAGTTGGAGCAATGGGAATGAATAGCCAATGTAGGAATTGCTCTATTGCTCAAAACAGATTGCCAATGAGTATTCAATCTCAAGTGTAGCACATGTGTAGCTTAGGTAAGTTTAGGTGTCCTAAGGCATGTCCTATTTATAGGAATGACCTACAAGTGCTTAAGGACATTCTAGACACTTTCTAGGGGGTTCTTAGTGCTCAACTAGCCGTTATGTGTCCACTAATTGCATTTGCAACGGCTAGTTAATTGACCCTGAAAAGTGCAGACAGAACTTTTCTCGATCGAGAATTTGTCGACCGAGAGTCCTTCTCGGTCGAAGATTTGTCGACCGAGGGACCTCCTGGAGCAAGTGTTTAAAACGTTCATTTCCAACTCCCAACCACTTTGTCTGCTGGGTCTAACGGCTAGTAGGGTCTATTCTCGATCGAAGATTTTGTCGACCGAGAGTTTCTCGGTCGAAGATTTGTCGACCGATATTTTTCTCGATCGACGATTTGTCGACCGAGAATATTACTGAATCAATGTATTCATTTACTAAGTGTGTGTATCAATGTGCAATTGTGATACTATCTTGGGGAATGGCCTATCTAAGTGTTGTGAGTGGATATGGAAGATCTAAACGCTTGATTTACATGATATCTAATTACTTGTACATTATATACTTGTACAAGCATTTACATTTGATTACAATCATTAAAATAAAGCGATTTTATCAAATTGTTTCTTCCAAGTCTTTCTTATCCACCACCTTATATGCTTGTTCCTGAAATACTCAAATAGCACGTTAAAACCACAAGAATGAAATGTTTGTCATTATCAAAACAAAAAGGGATTATGCTAATGTCAATTTAGCCAACAATCTCCCCCTTTTTGAAGATGACAAACATTTCCTAAATATAAAATAAGGAAATATAAATCATGTGAGTTTCATACCTGAAGATTACCTTTTGTTGGCCGAGATATTATGAAACTCATATTTTTATTTTATATTTTTGATTTTATATTATTTCTCCCCCTTTGTCATTTCAAAAAGATATCCAATATAATAGATTTTATTTCTCCCCCTTAATTTTATGCTATGCTCCCCCTTAAAGAGATATTCAATTAGAAAACAAGGGATTAAAGCAAAGCAATGATTGTTAAATTTAGCCATAATTTATTTCTCACTCATTTGCAATGTCTGTTAAGCCTTGAAATGATATGAGTTCCTTTTAGGTTCATGGCATTTGTGTATTGATTTCTCATCCATTTTACAAGGGATGTTAAGCCCTAAAAATGAAATGAGAATTCTTTAATCTTAGAGTACATAAAAAATTTCTCTAGCCAAATGCACATGATGTTAACCCCTAATTTGCCTAGAGAATTCCTTTAAGAACAAGATATATCATTTTATGAAATTTGTTGATTTCTTCATAACTAAGAGTAAAAATACTAAGGTCATAATAGGCTTCAAATGATGTTTGCAATATTTTTGTACGCTTCTTAATCAAATAATCAAATTTGTTTTTATGAGCCCCCCCTTAATCTTACAATTTAAGGCTTCTAAGGTCACAAATGATTTTAAATTTTGATTTTGACCTTTATCAAACGTATACTAAGATTAAGTACAATAAAATGATGTCAATATAAGCATTTTTTCAAAGCTTATTTTAGGTCGCCCTTGACTACGACCATAGCGCCCCTTGGTCAATTTTAATTTCAACCAAGAGGCAAATTCTATAGATTTCCAATTTAAACATTCATATGTGAAGTATAATTTCTGCAGATAGCTTTAAATAAATATCTATTTGAAGCATATTAAGATATACTTATTATGAAGACTTAATATGGGCATCATAGTGAAGTCTTTGTCCTTGATTTTTCTAGAACGCATGTTTTACATTCATTGTGAATGATGTTTTCATAAGCTTTGCTATGGGTACATATTAAATCACATTTCTTCTTATACCCTTATTTTCATATTAATCATAAGATTCCTTAGAGACATATATTTTGAAAGCAAGATTAATATCTTAAAGTCAAGATTTTTGCTTTTGATTTCTTAGAACAAACAAATAGATAAAAACATTAATATTTTTGTTCTAAGAGGCACCGTTTGGCTTGTCATAGCAACATCATTATTTTATCACAAGCTATGTCCACAATCATTGTTTATTATGTCAAGATGCTTTTATGCTAATGGCATTTTCAATTTATCTGAATCACAATGATCAAGAATAATATCCATTCATGGTTTGTATATATGAATCAAAGATTATTTTAGACAAACCAATGAAACATAATGATCATGATGAAGCATATCCATGGTGTAATGATAGAACAATTGAAGCATATACAATGATCAGCATATAAATGCAATAATTATGATCATTTAAAACAAATTTCAATACACACATGGTTCATGTATAGATATTCCAAGGGTTACCATGAAAACAGTAATTTTCCCTTAACTTAAATCAAATATGATTCATAGATAAAAATGATCTCATATAAGTGTTCCAAAGATGATTTCCATAATTTGTGCATGTAAAACAGTTATTAACAGCAAATAGATAGCACATTGATCCTTTGTAGAATTATTCAGCAGACTTATTTCAGACTGACATCAGTAACCTGCTCGGTCGATGATTTCTCGACCGACTGACTGCTCGGTCGAAGATTTCTCGACCGATCAGGTTTCTGTATTGTTTTCAGAACCATTTTTAGTAATTGTTTATAAGTAAATCATGAATGGTTATTTACCCAATTAAACAATTTGAAGACTCAGTTTAGTTGAGATAGACTTTATGAACATCAAAGGAACTTTTAGATCAAATCCCAACTAATTGTATCCAAATCTTTATTAACAATTTAGCTATGAGTAAGGCAAAATTTTATTTTTGCAATTTGAAAGATTTTGTATATATCCAAGTTAGATGTTTAAAAACTTGAATTAATTTATTATCCCATTATGTTGAGTTGAGATAGACATAGAAATATGTAACTAAGGTCCTTGGTCATATCTCAACTTAATTCCATTTATTTAGTTTGGAGGTTTTGGAACCCATACCAACTCAACATCCTTTTTCTTGTATGGGCATGAAAAGGAGTAATGTCCAAGACGTAAGCAATAATTGCAACATATAGAATCAACCTCAAGTCTCTTTCTATGTTTTTGTTCTAGGTTGTTCTTTGGTACATATGTATATTTGCCTCTAGGTACATACATGGATTGACTCTCTAGTGCTTGTGTCCTTCTCCAACTAGGTTTTTGATGAGATTTTCCTTTAGGCTTATAACCTTGTCCTCTCCTTCCAATTTGACGATAAGGATCACTTAAGATTTTATCGAGAATATCATTGTTACTCAAGCTACTGATTTCTTGTTGTAACTTAACAATTTCATCCATTCTCTTCTTGATATCCATCTTCGCTTGATCTAGATTAGATAATAAAGAATCTCTTTCTTTCACAATAATATCATAATCTAGATGTGTACACAAAATAGGTTGTTTTTGAAGATCACTTACTTGAGTTTGCAAATTTAACTTTTCTAGGGAAAGAAGATTGCAATTTGCTTCTACAGATTTTAGCTTAATATCATGATCTTCAATAACCTTTTTGAGATCTTCATTTTCAGATGTAAGAGCAAGAAGTCTAGCATTCAACTCATCATTTGTTTTACTAGATTTCTTTAATTTCTTCTTGCACTCAATATACTTATTATGTGTTTCTTCAATACTAGAAATTTGCTCTTCTTTTGATAAATCAAGAAGGCTTACCTCTTCTTCTTCTTCATTGGTTGTAGCAATGAGACAATTTTTGTGGACCTCTTTCTTCTTTTCTCTCCAAGGACAACCGATTGTTGTGTGACTTGTTCCTAAACACCAATTGCAACTTGTTGAAGGTTGGTCCAAGTTGCTCCTTTGCTTGCGGTTGTAGTCACCACCACCCTTCATTCTTCAAGACCTGGTTAGGGTTCCTTAAAGCCTGCTCTGATACCAATTGAAAAACTACTAGAGGGGGGGTGAATAGAGTTTTTAAATTATTTTAACAATTTATTGAACTCAAACAACTAATCACAAAAATATTGGACAAGGGGACAAGGATTTAGAGTGGTTCCTACCTTAGCAAATACTAAGGCAGTCAGTCCACTACCCGGTTGCTTACCCAACCGGGATTTGGAAAGAATTTAATTTTATTACCTCGCAAGGACTTTACATAAAATTACAATTCTCTCCTTAAACCCTTCAAGCAGCCTTCACCTAGAAGTAATCGCACCAACCTTGAAGCAGCCTTCACCTAGAAGCAATTGCACCAACCTTGAAGCAGCCTTCCTCCTGAAGTAGCTTCCCGTTGCAATAACCTTCTTGAAGTAGCTTCCCATTGCGATAGCCTTCTTGAAGTAGCTTGAAGTCCACCTTCTCCTCCGAGAAGAACCTTCTCCAATCCGCAGCCTCCAACCCTAGGAGTAGCAAGGAGAATACAAAAGATACAAAGGAACAAGAAAGAAAACAGAAATTACAATACCACTTGTAGCTCAAGGCTTGATTTCCTATATCAAGCGTTTTGATCTCCTAACCAATGTATGTAGTAGTGTAAGTGTTGTGGATAGGAGATACTAGCCTATAGGATACGAAGTTGGAGCAATGGGAATGAATAGCCAATGTAGGAATTGCTCTATTGCTCAAAACAGATTGCCAATGAGTATTCAATCTCAAGTGTAGCACATGTGTAGCTTAGGTAAGTTTAGGTGTCCTAAGGCATGTCCTATTTATAGGAATGACCTACAAGTGCTTAAGGACATTCTAGACACTTTCTAGGGGGTTCTTAGTGCTCAACTAGCCGTTATGTGTCCACTAATTGCATTTGCAACGGCTAGTTAATTGACCCTGAAAAGTGCAGACAGAACTTTTCTCGATCGACAATTTGTCGACCGAGAGTCCTTCTCGGTCGAAGATTTGTCGACCGAGGGACCTCCTGGAGCAAGTGTTTAAAACGTTCATTTCCAACTCCCAACCACTTTGTCTGCTGGGTCTAACGGCTAGTAGGGTCTATTCTCGATCAAAGATTTTGTCGACCGAGAGTTTCTTGGTCGAAGATTTGTCGACCGATATTTTTCTCGATCGACGATTTGTCGACCGAGAATATTACTGAATCAATGTATTCATTTACTAAGTGTGTGTATCAATGTGCAATTGTGATACTTTCTTGGGGAATGGCCTATCTAAGTGTTGTGAGTGGATATGGAAGATCTAAACGCTTGATTTACATGATATCTAATTACTTGTACATTATATACTTGTACAAGCATTTACATTTGATTACAATCATGAAAATAAAGCGATTTTATCAAATTGTTTCTTCCAAGTCTTTGTTATCCACCACCTTATATGCTTGTTCCTAAAATACTCAAATAGCACGTTAAAACCACAAGAATGAAATGTTTGTCATTATCAAAACAAAAAGGGATTATGCTAATGTCAATTTAGCCAACATATAGGTGGTAGACATGTTAGCCATTTTCTTCACAGCTTTGGGAAATGGTGAGTTCCTAATTGCCCAGCCTATCCAACTTCTTATATAGTAGCATCACTTACTGTAAATAATACGAGTTATAGTTAAACAGTTTTAACAAAAAGTTCCTATATACAAATTCCATAATATTCATTCAATTAACACAAATCCATCAATTTGCTTATCGCCATGTACACTTCAACAACTAGTATTTACTAGCATTTGCCATGAAAAAACTTCGATCATCTTTAGTAGGATTAAGTAATGAAAAGGATAACAAAAGCATATCAAAGTGCTCAAGTGTACTTTTACATGTATTACGGTTTTAGAATTCCTAGACAGATCACAACCTTAACCAAAATTCTCAATTTGGTTCAATGAGGGTGAATTATAATATTCACGGTTAGCTACTAGACTTGGTCGAATTTAGCGAGCTTGGATGAAAAAAACTATACGTTCATGATGCAACGCGATCCTAATCCAACTAGATAATTGCTTGAAAAGTAAGAGTAACTAGATTGAAAAAAAATTGAGCTGAACTACAACTGTGTACAATGTATAAAGGCAATACTATAAATAAATTATGAATGTAAAGGCATGAGTGAATTTGATATATCATACCACCTACCCTCCACCTTGAGTTCCATAGCTTTATCATTCCCGAGTAAGCCAAATAGTCAATATGG
Source organism: Alisma plantago-aquatica (assembly GCA_963693085.1). Lineage (NCBI taxonomy): Eukaryota > Viridiplantae > Streptophyta > Magnoliopsida > Alismatales > Alismataceae > Alisma > Alisma plantago-aquatica. The sequence continues at coordinate 1,285,727,189 of OY856412.1, read as the reverse complement.
AGGGTAAGAATTCTTGTAATAATCATATAGATGGTTGTGACAACTCGAAGAAACTCTAGATGAAAGGATTATAAGTAAAAGTTGGGGCCTATAAGAAGAGAACTCCATAATACAACGACTGATTAGGTGGTCATGGAAACTCAAAGGAGCTTTTAGGGTGGTCGAAACTGTGAGGCGTTTCACCCAGCAATCCTTCTAGTAAGATCCAAAAAAAGTCAATATAGAAGATACAAATGCTTGTGATGCTCATATAGGTGGTTGTGACAACTTGAATAACTCTAGATGAAAGGATTATGACTAAAACTTGGGGCCTATGATAGGATAAATCCATAACGCAGTTGGTGATCGAGTGGTCATCGACTCAAAGAGGCTTTTAGAGTGATCAAAATAGTGACATGTTACACCGAACAATCTTTCTAGTAAGATCCAAGAAAAGTCTATCATCTATAGGTGTAGTGCTGTAGTTGTGTTTGAATATGTAAGTAAAGGAACAATTTAGTACTAATGCCTTTCCGATGACTTCTAGGCTTTCAAACCATTAATATCTTATGGTATATTACATCCTATTGTGCTAAGGTATTGTGTCGAGTAATCGGCGGGCAACACTGATCTAGAAACATTATGTGGAGGATCTGGCTCTAAATTCATTTGATTACCTAGATATGCATACATGTGGTTGTGGTGGCATAGGTGGAATTATCTTATCTACAAAATGAGTGGTGTTGTAACATACCGGATCCAATTAGTTCGACTAGTAAAAGATTCTTAAAAATATTGTCCCTTGGGATTCAATCCTTAACTATACTGTGATAAGACCCATCTGCTTACGGGTGGTATTATTGCACAAGGTTTTGGTTAAAAACTAAGAGATTTTAGCCTTGAGTGAGTTTGTTAGTGCGATAATATTCCACGTCAAATTCTGGCACCGTTGTCGGGGACAACATAATCATCTAGTTAAATCTAGTTCTTTTGAGACTAATTTAGGATTTTGCTTTTAATTTTGATACTATCGAATCATCTACTTGAATTTAACTCTACTCTGTTCATCTTACTACCAAAAGGTCTTTCCATCCTAGGTACCCCCAAAGACTAGTGTATGCACCGCTCGAACAGTTTTGGCCTTGCTTCTAGCTTTGACCCTGAGATAGAAAGAACCTTTCATCGTCAGAGTAGAGAAAACCAAACAAGGATGGCACAAGAGGAGGAAATAGCCCAAAGGGTAGCTCAAGCCCTTAATGCACAAAGAGAAAGGCTCATGCAAGAAGCCTGAGCTACAGTTCAAGAAGAAATTGAAGCAACACAAGCAACAGTGCAAGCAACAGAACTGCAAAAGGACCTTAGGGAGTTCTCAATCCCTAAAGCTGCTGACATCCATCACCCCGTGCAACCTCCTTCCATAAACACTCAAAATTTTGAGATAAGGGCACATTGGATCACCCTGCTTCAAAACAACCCTTTCTATGGTAAGCAAGGAGAAGATAATCAAGAACATCTTCTGAGGTTTATAGATCTATGTGCTATGACAAAGCAAAATGGAGTCAAAGATGATGCCATCAGACTCTTGTCTTTTCAAATACTCTCTTGCTAACAGAGATATAAGTTGGTACAATTCCTTGCAATGTGAACCCATCACCACTTGGGAAAAACTTCAAAATGTCTTTCTGGAAAAATTTTACCCTCCTTCTCTCACTTATGAAATCAGGGGACATATAACTCAATTCACTCAGGTCCCTAGAGGATCCCTTGCTGAAGCATGGGAAAGATACAAAGAGATTCTACACAAGTGTCCACACCATAGCATTCCTAAGAATCAACTCATTGAGATCTTCTATAGGGGTGTGGATGACAACATCAAGAGGTTCTTAGACTCCTCATCAGGAGGAAACTTCATGCGTCAAAGCTATGACAGTGCATGGAAGGTTGTCACCCTTGGAGCTGAAAATCAAGCCAACTGGGGTAGACCCATAAGTAAAGGAGTGTTGAAGGTAGTTATGGCAGAAGCTACTCCCAAGTACAAGTCTATCACTGAATCCCTTAAGCTCCCAGTTGCCAAGAAAGATCATCTTGAATCATCTATTACTACTTTTGAAAGAAGACACTCACTCCCACAACCACAAGAGCATATCAAGTCAGTTTCATTGTTCTATGAAGCATGTAAAGGCAGTGATCATTCTACACTGGCCTGCAATGTTCTCTATGATGTTGTTCTAAGAAACATTTATGTCCAAGGAGATAATGGTCAAATGGAAAATCTTAATGTTGTCAACACCATCCCTGGTCAAGGATATTATAATCTGAATCAGAATAGGAATCATCCTGGTTTTCAATGCGGAAATCCTTTAGGAGCAGAGAACTTCCATAAACTTGGTTCAAACAACCAACAATGAATTCTGCCAAGATTCCAGTACAACCAACAACAAAACCTCAGAAATCAAGGAAACTTTAGGGGTAACTTTCAGAACAAGAACTACAACAATTATCAAAATAATTCTCAGTTCCAGAATCCAAACCAAGTCCCCTATCAACAACAATAGCAAGGACAACAAGCCAGTCCTATCTCTCCTGATGACAAGCTCTCAGCTATTGAGAAAATGTTACAGTCGCAGCAGACTATGATAGCTAACCAACAAGCCCATTAGAAGGCTATTGAATCTCAACTAGCTCAACTTGCAACTAGCATGAAGCCACCTGCTGGAGCCTTTGCTAGCCAACCAGAGAACAATCTAAGCACCCAGAGCAATTGAAGACTGTCACCACCAGGTCTGGAAAAGACTATTATGATCCTCTTGTCAAGGCACCTGTGGTCATTACAGATGAGGATGACTCTGTGGCAGTCCAAGACTCTACAACATCTGAGTCTCAACTAAAAGAGCCAGCGACTGATGATAAGACATACAAGGAAAGTCTCAATAATCAACTGCTACAGAAAAAGAAACACCAGAGCCAGATGTGCCAATATACAAGCCTCGTATACCTTTCCCAGCTTGTTTGAGACAGACCGAGCTTGACACTCAATTCAACAAGTTCAAAGAAGCCAAGAAGAAACTCCATGTTGATATACCCTTCCTCATTGCGCTGGCTGAAATACCAGCATGGACAAAGTACTTGAAGTCTCTCCTCACAAGGAAGTATATAACCGAAGAGTACGAGACAGTGAATTTAACATCAACCACGTATGATATCATCCAGAGCAAGATGCCCAAGAAGCAGAAAGACCCATGATCTTTTGGGATTTCATGCCATATCTGTGACTCTTCATATAAGAAGGGATTGGCCGATCTTGGTGCTAGCATCTCCATCATGCCACTTATCCTTTGCAAAAGGCTAGGGTTTGCTAAACTTCTCCCAACTAGCATGACCATACAACTTGCAGATAACGTTGTGACTCTCCCCTTGGGAATTATTGAGGATGTACCTGTCAAGGCAGACAAAGATTCCTGCGTTCCATGTGATTTTTTCATTATGGACATAAAAGAAGATGCTAGATACCCTCTCATTTTTGGCCATCCATTCCTTTCCACTACAAGAGCTCTCATTGATGTTGAAGCAGACACCTTGCTTCTTCGACTAGGAAAAGAAACTCTCGAGTTCAAAGTTTTTTAAAGTATGTGAAGACCAAGCATGCAAGAAGATGTCTACTTGATTGAATGCATAGAGAAGATGTCACTACTCATGCAAGATGATTATGAACAAGAAGATCCTTTAGGAGTGGCTCTGACTAATCCAAATTCAGAGAGTTTAGTTGATGAACAAGTGAAAAGTTGTGCTCTCCACCTCGACACTGGTAAAGAAGATCTTGAAGCCAAAATTGAGGAACTTAAAGTTGTGGATGTTACTGAAGAAACAGGTGAGAAACCACAAGCTCCTGAAATGAAACCCCTATCTAAGGGATTGAAGTATGTGTTTCTGGATGACCTAAAGTTCTACCCATTTATCATAAATTCGGATCTAACAACAGAACAAGAAGATAAACTTCTGAAGGAATTAAGGGAAAGAAGAAAAGCTATCAGCTACAAGATGAGTGATCTCATTGGGTCAGTCAAGCACTTTGTTCGTTCCTATGTTGCAAGAACTTCAATATGTAGGATTTGAATGCCGATTAATGCGGTTGACTCCCTGAATAGAAATATGATGGGATTCCCTGAGGTCATAAGTGAATGATTTGTGAGGGGACGAGCCAACTAGCCCACGGTGACGCTTGTGTGTGCCTAAACATCCCTCAGGGAGGGCCACGACTTCAGTTGGATATCTATATCTTCGGAACCGTAAGTACATGACCTAGATGGCGACGAGAAATTTGATGCCTAAGGTGATGCTTACGCGGACCTAAACATCCCTCAGGGAGGGTTCGCAGCAGTTCTATCTAGATAGTTAGATCTTGCATGGATGTTTGTGATTAGATATGTTTGCATGTGTAGTGGTGGTAATATCCGGGACCTCCCCGACGATCTTCATCATTAATCTTAATTCAACTTTAATCTTGCTCTTTACTTTCCTGCAATTAGTTTCATTAAACTCAAATCAACCTTTGTTCTAAATATTAGTCTTGATCTAACTATTAAAAATGCTGACCCTTGGGATTCAATCCTTAACTATACTGCGATAAGACCCGTCCGCTTACATGTGGTATTATTACACAAGGTTTTGGTTAAAAACTCAGGGATTTCAGCCCTGAGTGAGTTTGTTAGTGCGATAATATTCGACGTCAAAATCCTTGGTGAAAGGTACACTATTATATAACTCCTCCTTGATTGTATTGAATATACTTTTATGTATCTCTTGACTGTGTACTTGGATACTTACTTGGATGAGCTACTATTTCCTATGATTAGTCTTTTATTTTTATATACTATATTTTGAAAAAAAACATGAAAACATAAATTGCATGCCCATTATGACTTCCTGTATATTGATAATGATGATGATATTGATAATGTTGATATTGAGTGCAACAATACCCTCATCTGGAGGTGGGACTTGTACATTGGCCTCCTATTTCCTATGGTGAGAAGGAGCCTAGTGACCTTCCCTGTAACGTCCCAGGACTTTGAGGCCTCAGATAAGATGATCTTAAAAGGAATGATTGGACTACCCATATCACCAAGGTGCACCTCCTTTTCCGAGAGCCCGTCTCTAAAAAACTCCATAGTTAAGCATGCTCAGCTTAGAGTAGTACTAGGATGGGTGACCAGTCGGGAAGTTGATCCTGACTTGCACATGAGTGAGATTAAGATGCGCAGTTAAGGCTAGTGGTGGTCTGTGGGGCCATTCGTCATTCCTGAAACTCTACTAGAGCCTTGGGTAGTGGGCCCAGGCATTACAAATGGTATCAGAGCCAATTCCCCTCCAGTAGGTGGGGCACACATGGGTCTCTAGCATGCTAGTCTTTGAGTCGTGCGGTCCACACATGTTGGAAAGGGCTATCTGAGTTGATGGAACCGCCCATGCATTGGTAGTGTCCAGGCATGTTGGAAAGGGATATCCAAGTTGATGGAGCCACCCTTGCGTTGGTAGCCGTGATCGAGAGTTGGGTGTACATGGGACATTTGGGTCTATACTGAAATGGGGAAAGATTATGAGGCCATATAATTGAGCCTTGACGAGGACATCAAGAGTCTAAGTGGAGGAGATTGTAACGTCCCAGGACTTTGAGGCCTCAGATAAGATGATCTTAAAAGGAATGATTGGACTACCCATATCACTAAGGTGCACCTCTTTTTCCGAGAGCCCATCTCTAAAGAACTCCATAGTTAAGCGTGCTCAACTTAGAGTAGTACTAGGATGGGTGACCAGTCGGGAAGTTGATCCTGACTTGCGCGTGAGTGAGATTAAGATGCGCAGTTGAGGCTAGTGGTGGTCTGTGGGGCCAGTCGTCATTCCTTAAACTCTACTAGAGCCTTGGGCAGTGGGCCCAGGCATTACATTCCCCATCGCGTTGGGGTAATAGAGTCACACAGAATAAATAAGCATGTTTATTTGATTACAACATAATGGGAACTCGTAATAAAAATTGAATTGTTGAATAACAAACACTTTGTCGAATGATATTAGTTTTGGAAATCATTTGTTATTCTTTTGAATATAAGTCCTTCCAAGTATACTCTTTTGTTATAAAGTGCTTTACTTGATTTTGATAGCGTACCGTGTAATTGCATGATTGTGTCTTGATTTTCTTAATTTTAGGCAATACAAATGGAATACTGAATAAGATCGCTTCTGCACTCTACATGCTCTGATGACAAGGATATATTGGAAAAATCTCCATATTGGGTTAGTTTGTTCTTTATATCTTCAGTTTTTGAGTTATTATTTCTTATTGTATATGCCAGTGTGATAGATCCTATTGGGCCACTCAGGGACGGGCGCTTCAATCCTTTTACTATTGTCTAGGAAGTAGGATTGGGATTGGGGTAAGAACAGTTCCGTGACACTCTTGGTTAGGAAAGTAACTACGTGGACAAAAAAGTAACTATTTTGTCAAAAAAGTAACTATATGACTTAAAAGGTAAAATGGGTAGAATACACAACAAAAATTCTAGTCACATATTTATTCCAGTATTTTACTTTGTATTTTGGTCATTTTTACCATTTTAACAGAATATTACTTTTTTGACAACATAGTTATTTTTTTATCTAGATAGTTACTTTTCAGGATGCAGGGGTAGTGAAACCTTTTTTACTTGTGTGAGCAATGAATAAATCCCACAAATATATATATATATATATATATATATATATAATTCACTTACTGCCCATGCGGGTAGAGAAGTGAAGTTACCCATGCCTAAATATTACTACCCATACTAAGTAGCAGTGGCAAATACTGTAAATACTATGTTGTCGGCTCATCTATTATTTGGCTGGAAAGCGGTGGCATTTATTTGTAATTATCAAAACTTGTGTTGTTGCGTTTCGAGGAGGATGCGGTGGTGGGTGGGGTAGTGACTAACCTTACGTTTGGATAAGTACATCACAAGTCTCGGTAGTTGCTGTATTAAATTCTATAAATTATACCATTCATCTTTGTTCTGCAACGGCTGATACAGCTAGCAATAGCACGCTCGCTTTACCAAAGTTAACACCTATTTCCAGTTGACGGCAAATTTGCTCACAAATTACCAGAACTTAGAAATGCAGCACCCAAACTAGGCCTAAGAATAAATAATATTTGTAATGATTCTCTCTTATTAGATCTATTATTGTATTTCCTCCATAACACGACACTAAAGGGCATCGTTATCTTGCATTCAACTTTGATAAAGATATTTCATATTGACGCATCAATTATTGTTTACAGATCGAGGTTTGAAATTAAGAATAAGCCAAAAGTTTCAAGGCATGATAGAATAATAAGTCCATATTACAGATGACACTTGATTATTACAATATGAATATCCATATTATAAAAGTGTCACTTACATGACTATTATCTCTTGCCTATTACAATGTGACTGTCCATATTACAGATGACACTTGCTTATTATAATATGACTATCCATATTACAAACGGTCACCTACATTACGGTTGACTCTTCCATATTACATTTGATTGTCCATATGACAAATGACACTTACTTATTACAATATGACTATCTATATTATAAAACTATCACCTACATTACAGTTGATTCTTGCCTATTACAATGTTAATGTCCATATTATAGATGACACTTGCTTATTACAATATGAGTATCCATATTACAATATTGTCACCTACATTACGGTTGATTGTTACCTATTACAATGTGATTGTCCATATTACAGATGACACTTGCTTATTATAATATGAGTATCTATATTACAAAACTGTCACCTGCATTACGGTTGGCTCTTGCCTATTATAATGTGACTGTCCATATTACATATGGCACTTCCTTATTACAATATGAGTATGCGTATTGTAAAACTATCTCCTACATTATAGTTTGTTCTTGCCTATTACAATGTGACAGTCCATATGACATATGGCACTTGCTTATTATAATATGACTATTCATATTACAAAAATGTCACCTACATTACAATTACCTCCTGCCTATTACAATGTGTCTACCCATACTATAGATGTCACGTGCTTATTACAATATGAGTATCCATATTACAAAATTATCACCTACATTATAGTTGGCTCTTGCCTATTACAATGTGACTGAAATTATTACATTTTGGGGGTTGGTATGAAATTTTTGTCTCAAAATGCATTACGAATATATAACAAAAGAAACCCAATCCAAGCACGATTTGGTCCCCCTCCCGTCTATAGTTGGATGATATCAGTCGCTATCACCCTAGGCTCCAGCACAGTCAGTAGCGCTACCGACGTGCGTGACTCACGGTGATAGCCTTGTGCAGAGATCAAGTAGAAACGATATTTGTAATAGAAACAACGTAGTAATACAAAACGAGTATTTATATTACAAATTTGGTCATCTCATTACAAACGTTGCATGTCTCATTACAAATATGTATCTTCCTATTACAAAACATATGCATCGAATGAATGACCCTTTTGTATATATACATTACAAAATGTCTATCGACCTTACAATTTATTCTGACATGTTACAATTTTTTTATGTATGTTACAAAATACACACCCACCATACAATTTGACAATTTTTTCTCTAAGATTATAGTTTTTGTGTATGGATTACAAAATGTATACTCGCCTTATAGATTATTCATATGTATTATTATTTTGATTTGGAAGCAAAGAAGTGGAAGCTAGCTACTTTCTTCATATTTACTTTCAGTTCTATTTGTTTCATTATTGTGTCTATAGGAGACGAAGTTTGAAGCATGGAGGTGTATCAACATGACCAGAATAGACCTCTGAATAACAACTGTTATTATTATGATGATTTGTTCCTCCTACAACCCCAACCTCCTCTCCCATCTCTTATCTACTACTCCATTGTGGTTGCAACTATTTCCGATTAATCTCCGTTTAACTAGTCATCCTCATCCCCATCCCTTGTTTAACTAGGCGTCCTCATCCCCATCCCTTGTTTCAGTTTGCAATCAGATTAATTTATTTGCCGTTAGTTTCTCTTGTTTCAGTTTACAATCAGATTACGTTCATCCAATAGATAAGTAAATAGAGGATGAGATAGCAGAAACACAGAATTACAAATAAGAAAGAACGAGAGGTGAAGAAGACAACATGGATATTGGAGCACATTCCACACAATTTTATTTACTCTACCAAGTGAATCGATCCAAACAAGGATGTGCCTATAAGATAGTAGATTAACATCGCATAGAGAAAGAATACAAGCAAAATATTTACAACACCAACACGAAACCCAAAAAACTCACAACAATAGCTTGGCAATCCCTTTGATTTCAGGGGTCGTTCCCTTGTTGGTTGGTCCTTGAATGACATTGAAGATAGCTACACTTGCATTGAGATAGCCAAGATAGATTTTCTACAACTACACGTCAGTTTAGCTATTAAAAAAGAAACACAGACAATGTTGTGGAAGTCAGGCTAATGTTGCAAAACCAAGTAAGAACTACATATACAAGGCAAGCCTATTTCCTACCCTCCACTTTGGTCAGGAATAAAATCAAACACCTAGAAGTCAATGTAATTTACTCCCAAGCAAGGCATTAGAAGCCCCATCTTGAAGGAGGAAGAATGACAAGGTCTGCGGTTGGTTGACTTGCCAAAAATAATCCTCATTTCCGGCAAGTACTACTACAAAGCTCCCACCACCATGACATCCGCCCTAGTCTCGACTTGCACCGAAACTGACCCCGAGGCCACAGCGGCCTTGGCCCTCCTCCTCCTGTTTGTCCTCTCCTGTAGCTCATTGATTTGTATCTACTCTTCTGGATAGTCCTCGGAGCAGAATGACGTGTTGCCCTTGTACATGTATATTTTCCAGTTCCTCCTAAGGTACCTTCCGCACATGTGGCAGTCGTCTAGGAAGTAGTGTCTCGAAGAAGCCGTGTTGTTTCCATCTTCCTCTTTAAGGAATCAGGCGGCAGGGGATGGGTTGGGCTTCTGCGGGATGCTCATCGTCATGGACTTAGCCAAGGAGTTGATGTCGTGGATGGTGGAGCACCTTGCTCCCATCTGCTGGGAATCCATAGGGGTAATAGGGGTCCGTAGGGGGAACTCTGATTGAATCGTTTGGCTCCAAAGGGTATGGAGTTGTGCCATCCCTGACCACCTTTCCTGGGCTATTCCACCGCCAGCACCGTCAGGTGTCCCTGGATGCACATGCCACCACCGTGGGCTCGGTGAGGTTATCTCCGGCAGTAGTTATTCCCCAATCGCTAGACGAAAAGGTGACCGTTAGGTGGCAGTGATGTGCTCAGCAACATCAGCATGCTTCGGTACATCGACATGGCTGAGGGGAAGCTATTGGGACCGATCCCTCCAGAACTAGGAAGACTAACGAAGCTGGAGACAGTGTACTTGTACATGAACCAGCTGATAGGCCAGATCCCCAACTCGATCAAAAACCTGACCTCTCTCCAAGCATTAGATCTATCTAAGAATCGCATCGTGTGATCTTGTCCAGGAGTGTGTCGACTGCGTCCAGCGAAATCAAGTCGGAGGAAGAGGTATGCATGCGTGCATCGACTTATTTACAGAACCGAATATCAATGGTATTAGCAAAGTTGGTAGTATTTACAAGTGAGCCACCGTGCCTCCATCCACAGGTAATATAATTAAGCTACCCGCGTGGGCAGCGAAGACAATCCCTATATATATATATATATATATATATATGTCATTAGTTCATTACCTGTATGGTTAGCTACCTTCTCCGAATTTGGTTACTTTTTGGGGGTTTCTTACTTTGCACATGTAGAGGTTTAATATACCTTGCAAACTGTTACTTTTCATGCATAAATAGTTACATTTGGAACATATGTAAGATATATACAATTACATATTTATTCTTGAGTTTGTACTGTGTATTCTGATCAATTTTACATTTTTAGCCGTATAGTTACTTTTTGATCAAATAGTTACATTTTTTATCCAACGAGTTACTTTTCGGGCGACATGGGTAGCGAATTTCAGGTTACCCATGCAGGTATTAAAGATGTACTCATATATATATATATATATATATATATATATATATATATATATATATATATATATAACATTAAAAAACAATAGGGCCCTGGGTTGGTGACCCACCATGGATCCAGGCAGATCTAGTGGCACCCAAGCTCCATGTCCAGTAGCATGACATCAAGGGAGGGGGAGGCAAGAGGGGGTTGATCGTGGCCATAGAGGGGAGATCCTACCCATGAGATGTCATCTTATTCCCTGGGATGGCCCATGTGAGTTCAGTCGGGCCGCAACGGCGGTTGCAGGAAGAAGGACGAGGGGTAGGGGCCATGAAACCTTGTCAGATGGATTTTGTGGATGATTACAAGGCAATTAGGAAGTTGGGTAATGTTTCACGGGAGAAGGAGCGGCCATGTGGGGTGGCAAGCTTCGAGAGGAGGGGTTTTGGGGAATGAATGAAGAGGAAACAGTGTGCAAATGAAAGATTAGGAAGTTGTGAATATATAAATGGAACATAAAGGAGGCATGAGGTAGGGTTGAGGTGGGTGATTGGCATTACATAGTGGTACAACTGCCTGCCAGGGTATGTATGTGGGTCAAAATCCGCGATTGAGGGATTTAAGGGATGAGATCCATCCTCCTTGGATCATTGACTCTTGATTGGATAACAAGGGTGAGCGTGGATCATTTCCATAAGAGAGGGGAAAGTAGATAGGTGTGAGTGGTCCATCACTCGGTATTGGGCCCTAAACGGCCATACCAAGACCAGGATAGGGCTACAAATTAGGGCTTAGTAGTGAAGGATTCAAATGAGCATATGTTTCTCATCCTAGATTGCAATTGAGCAACATTTGGTGAGATTGAAATGTGTGAGTACCAACTACACAAATAACATGTGTTGAGGGTAGAAGGAGATCCATAGACAATACTAAAAGGAGATGAGAGAAGATGATGTATAAACTAGGTGCAACCTTGGTTTCATACCAAATTGAGTGTCACCACTTTCCATGTGAACATAATATAACCTCAAGAAGCATCAAAACATGATATAGATATCAAGATTGAATTCTCATAATTCTTCCTTATCAAAATATATGCTTAGAAGACCAACAAAACAAAAAACAGTACATAATCAAATGATAACTTGGTAAGTAAAACATTAGACAACATGCATACTTGCAATGTCTCACTCAAATATCAACCACGTCACCTCTTGTAGAAGATTTGAACAAACAATGATGGAAATCCACCGCATATAGGGAGGAGGTCCTATACATGTCCTCCCCTCCTACTACAATCATCTCAACTCATGGCTTTGCTGCTATGTTCATTTTATTCTTTGTATTGAAATTATGGATCAATATAAATTGTGTTCAAAATTTTAGAAAAGAACAAAAGTGAACAAAACTGAACTACAAAAGTGACATGGTAATGTAACTATGATGCAAATGCAAGATAAAATTGGATGAATATTCATTAATAAAGAAAGTAACACATTAAAGTATGCTTTAAGAACTATAAAAGAAATACCGTCAACTCCCAAGTATTTGGGGTAAACATACAATATGAAGGAATCTATGCATCTTACCCTTAAGTTTCCATGCATTCTCCTAAACTACAAGATGTGTCCATAATAAATTCACCATAGGTATTTTCCATTATTGTATATTCTTAACATCTTATCTAGATCTACGTTAGACCTTCCTCGCACACCACATCACTTAGCTTCCATAGATAAGATGGATAGAATATATTCTTACTATCTATATGATGCTTTTAGGTTGTATCTCTTGTTAGCAACCTACTTTACCAACCCTTTATAGAATAGGTTATGGGGTATATTGGAGCTAATGTCTTCTATTTCCCAAATCTCAAAACATTATCCAAGAAGGTACATATGGAATTACTAGATCTCACACTTTGAACTCAATAGGTCTATGTGTCCTATCGACAGAGTTCTTTCGTCTATTCTACTTAGCATTCAATAATTGTCCTATGACATTGATCATTTCATATGTCGATTTTACTCACTATGGTACCAACATATGTGTGACATCCCCCAATTTCTATATACTTTCCATAGTGACATTCATAGATATGCATGCACTCATATCTATAGATGTCAAAAGGGAAAATATAAGAGACTAAGGTAGTCAACTAAAACAGAGATTAAGCCAAGATCTAGTCCACATCATCGTATAATGCCACACAAACATTCATTCATAAAGATAATAAAGTCATTACATATGGAGGGAAAATATTGTTCTAGAGAAAGTTAACTTTATTACATAGGATTTCAATCATCCTCGATTCAACTAAGAAAAGGATTAAACTAACATCTAGCAAGAAATGAGATAAGAGGAAAAGATCTATCCATTATATCCTCCAAGTTTATTATTGTATGTCTTCAGGTACTTTGAGCATGCATTTCACTTTGTTGTCAGTTGTTCCTTGCACCTAGAAAATACGAGAAACAAAAACATCAACAAAGTTGGTACGTGGTAGAAAGTTATACTAATAAGGTTGCATAAAGGAAAATATTTGAAAAAGAAAGAAAGAGAGATAAAACCATTTCTTAATGCGAAAATCAAGTAAACACCCCTTTTTATTACATTCATTTTGATGCAGTTGTACTACACCTATTGCACTTGACTTACATCTAGTGTGGGCAAAAAAATATTAGCATACATCTAACATGGGCCAAGGAATCATTCATCCATGTTATGCAACATACATCCACACCAGGCTATATGTGCTCTAGTAGCTACAACCCATTAAGATCATTTATGTTTCTCTTAAATTTGGTGAAGTATAATTCATACTAGTCAACCAATCAATCATATCCAAATACGATCATTCAAGATATTTCATAGCATAAGCAACCAAAAATCTAGTCTTATACTTATAAGACCACGTACCTGCTTGTTGAAGATCGATATCCAAAGATTTGGAATCAACAAGAAATAGGTCACCCTGCACAAAAAGCAAGGGTACAACATTACTATTGGTCCATGTGACCACGATTAAGATATGTTCTTCATTATTATTCCTATTATATTATCCAAATCGGATCAGGGATTTTCCATAAATTAATTAGGGTTAGAGATAGCATCAGGTCTGATCCATCATAAACTATTTGATTTAAAGATAATATTTAATTAATCAATTTGAAGATTTCCAAAAATTAGGGTTTATAAGATGGTTGGATAAAAGGGGAAGCAACCCTATACATATTAACCATTCATAACATCAGGGTTTGTTTTAAAAATTCAGACCAATTAATAATCACTAATTATCATCTAATGATATTAATTTTGTCATAGATAATCTTTAATTTCATGTAGAAAGAGGAAGCTGAAATTAGGGTTTCTTCTAATTCCTTGCTCACTTATCAACATATAATGGCATTTTGATTCATTAGAAATCAGGGTCTAACCTAATGGTTAACAACACTTTTGAAATCGTATATCATCAAGAAAAACATTATTAATAATTAATTATGATCAAGGAGGTCCTTTAGGCCTTAGACAGTTATTTTGGAAATAGGGAACGTATTCTGGTATTGATAACATTTTATTTGGATAGATAATAATTTTCTGGTCAAAATGGTATATGGGTTCGCTATTTTATGCTACTCCTAGAATTTTCTATGATTTTCTTAAGATAACCTATTTTCTTGAATAAAAGAAAAAGAAGAAGATGATCTTACCTTGATCAACGGTCGGATCCTACTGGATCGACGGCCCAGGTTGATCCAAGGTCTCGCAAAGCACTACACGGATCACTGAGTTGAAAAGGTGGCCTGCGATTCCTGTGGCTGATTTGGTGAGAGTCTATTGGTCCAGCTCGGCGTCTCTCTCCTTTTTCTCTGCTTCCTCTCGCTCGATGCTAGCCCAGGCAGCTGGATCGAGCTCCGGCGAGCTCCTGCTAGATCCCGGGTGGTGCTGCCGCGAGGAAGAAGGTGCCTTCACCTTCGCGAGGCTGTCCCGTACAGAGAGGTGGGGTTTAGAGGTCGTGGCTCCCTCTGTAACTCAGCGCCGCCACAGGAGAGGCGAGGTCGCCGGCGTGAGAGGGGTTTAGGGTGGTGAGGAACTCTGGGAGCCTTCTTCCTAGCCGCCCACGATCGAGATGGGTTGGCGAAGGTGGTGGAGGGTAGGATTTGAGCGAGGAGGTGTTGTGGTGGCCTGAAGGTGAAAAGGAGTCGAGGTTGAAGAAGGTGGCTAGGGGAGCAGTGCTCGGAGTGTCTGCGCTTGCAATTGAAGATGCGGAAAGGTTAAAGGGGAAATGGAGGAGCTAAAGGAGGGTTTAAGTAGGTATTTGGGAGGCAGGGCAGCGAAGCCCTAAAAGTCCCGCCGCCAGAGTGAGAAGGTCTGGATGTTGGGAGGTTGCAATATCGCATGAAACTCGGTCAAAGCTGGTATATCCAGCCACGGATTTGTGAGAGGAGGATATTTATGCGAACAAATTTTCAAAAGGGACGATGCAAAGGAGCCTGGCTGAAGCTCGGGTCGCTCCTGGTCTCCCCGCCCTTTGCGGGAGGTAGGAGACGAGGTCTCCACTGTTGGATTAGGGCAGATCTGTGGATCGCCCGATCTGACGGCTAGGAGAGGGGCCGGGTTAATCAAAGGCAAACGTGACATTTATTCACCCTTGATTACACAAAAACTTAGGTCTAGGACATATATCTAAGGTGATTTATTAAATTGGCCATAACTCTTGATTGGTAAATTCGATTCTAATGAAATTTGAGGTGTAGCTTCAACAGGTCATTATTCTACTATGATATAAATTTGAAACCCAAATTCGAAAGTTTGATGTGTTCATTTACTAAATACATTAACATATGTATTCAATCATAAAAGCATACTAGGGCTCCCATATTTTTGCAATTTGTGACACATATATGTTCAATTGAGTGCGGAAAGCATATGAGGATATTTTAGTCAACAAATTTGATAATAAAACTTTTAAGAGAGAGAAGTATAATAAAAACTCACTTGTTCACATTCTCCCCTCCTTTAAAGAATTTTGTCCTCAAAATTCAAGCAGCCTGAAAGAGATGTGGATATTTCCGCTCGACTTCAGACTTGAGCTCCCATGTAGCATCAGTTTGATCATGGTGGCTCCAGAGAACTTTCACCATATCTATACGCCGATTATTGTGAAGCTCCTTTGTCTTAAAATCAAGAATTCTGACTGGTGACTCAGCATACGTCAAATCATCTTTCAGCTCAAGAGGCTCATGATTTAGAATGTGACTGGGGTCTTTGACATAAGGCTTCAGATTAGAAACATGAAAGGCATTATGCATGGCACTATACTGAGGTGGCAAGGCAAGAAGATAGGCACATTCTCCAACCCTATCAAGAATCTCGAAGGGTCCCACATAATGAGGACTGAGCTTTCCTTTATTCTTGTCCAAAGCTCGAATAGGTCGGATCTTCAGAAAGACATGATCACCCTCCTTGAACTGACGTTCCTGACGGTGAGCATATGCATATGATTTCTACCTATCCTGTGCTCGCTTCATTCTCTGTCTAATTAGTGCAATTTTATCTGCATACAACTGCATCTCTTCGGATTTCATCAAGGTGTGTTCCCCGACATCGTCCCAATGTAATGGGGATCTGCACGGTCGACCTTAGAGAGCTTCATATGGTGGCATCCCAATACTCACCTAATAACTATTATTATAGGTGAACTCAACTAAAGGCAGGTAATGGTCCCACGAGCCTTCCTAGTCAAGCACACAAGCTCGTAGAAGATCCTCCAGAATTTGTACTGTTCGTTCTGACTGTCCATCTGTCTGCGGATGATAAGCTGTACTGAAGTTCAACTTGGTACCCAATTCTTCTTGAACCTGTTTCCATAGATTTGAAGTGAATTTTGGGTCCCGGTCCGAGACAATGGATGTTGGAACTCCATGCAAACGTACAATCTCCCGTATGTAAAGTTCGGACAACTCAGAAACTTTTGCAATAGTCTTCACAGGTAGAAACTGAGGTGACTTGGTGAGACGATCCACAATGACCCATGCAGCATCGTATCCCTTCCTGGTCCTGGGTAATCCCACTACAAAATCCATAGTGATATGTTCCCATTTCCATTCCGGAATCTCGAGGGGTTGTAGTAGACCACCTGGTCTTTGATGCTCGACCTTGATTCTCTGGCATGTCAGACACCTGGATACAAAATTTGCAATGTCGTGCTTCATGCCTCTCCACCAAAACTGACGTTGTAGGTCTTTGTACATCTTTGTCATGTCGGGATGAACTGTGTACTTGGACCCATGCACCTCGCTAAGAATGATTGTCTTTACAGCTGACTGCTCAGGGACCCACATACGGTTCTTGTATCGAAGACCACCATCAAGACCCACCGACAGATGTGTATGAGGTTTATCCAGGAGAGAGGAGAGCTCTGCAAGCTCGGGACTTGCTTTCTGTGCCTCTAGAAGTTTAGAATGTAGGTTGTATGTGATAGAGATGTTGTTGACATGCATACGATCAACCAGGAATTGTGGTCTCCAGCTGGCTAGGTCCGCCATGTTCCTCCATTCGGGTACAGATAGGGATGCACAAGTGGCTCTTTTTCTGCTAAGAGCATCTGCAACCACATTGGCCTTGCCTGGATGGTAGCCAATGATGAAGTCGTAGTCCTTCAGGTACTCTATCCACCGTCGTTGTCGCAGATTCATATCTTTTTGTGTCAGAATGTACTTGAGGCTTTTGTGGTCGGTGAAAATATCAAATGTTGCCCCATACAAGTAGTGCCTCCAGATTTTGAGAGCATGGATGATAGCAGCTAACTCCAAATCATGCGTAGGGTAATTCAACTCATTGGGTTTCAGCTGTCTGGAAGAGAAGGCCACTACTTTCCCGTTCTGCTGTAAGACACACCCTAGGCCATGTCGGGAAGCATCGGTGAATATCACAAATCCTTCATTGCCAAATGGTAGAACAAGGACAGGTGCTGATGTCAACTTCTGCTTGAGCTCTTAAAAACTAGACTCACAAGCTACTGACCAGATGAAATGCTCGTCCTTCCGAGTAAGCTTAGTGAGAGGAAGTGCCACTTTGGAGAAATTTGGAATAAAATGACGATAATATCCGGCCAGACCTAAGAAACTCCGGATTTCAGAAGGATTGCGAGGAGGTTGCCAATCAAGTACAGCAGATACTTTAGCAGGGTCAACATATATGTTACCCCCAGAAATGACATGACCAAGAAACATAACTTTGTCAATCCAAAATTCACATTTAGAAAGCTTGCCATAGAATTTCTGGGCTCGAAGAATCTCAAGGACATACTTCAAATGCTCACGATGTTTCTCCATAGAATCAGAATAGATCAGAATATCATCAATGAAGGCAACCACAAACTCATCAAGATAAGGTTGGAAGACTTTGTTCATTAAATTCATGAATACGCCAGGTGCGTTGGTCAACCCGAACGGCATCACCAGAAATTCGTAGTGCCCGTAACGAGTTCGAAAAGCAGTCTTGGATATATCTGAATCCTTGACCTTAAGTTGATGGTAGCCAGAATGAAGATCAATTTTTGAGAAGACTTTAGCTGTACGAAGTTGATCAAAGAGGTCATCAATACGAGGGAGAGGATACTTGTTTTTAATGGTAGCTTGGTTCAAAATGCGATAGTCAATACACATCCGCATCGAACCATCTTTCTTTTTAACAAAAAGAACAGGTGCACCCCAAGGGGAAACGCTAGGGTGGATAAAACCCTTATCAAGAAGTTCTTGTAATTGTTTCTTCAGCTCCATAAGCTCAGCAGGTGCCATCCTATACAGTGCCGTAGAAATTGGAGTGGTTCCAGGAAGAAGATCTATGGAGAACTCAATGTCTCTGTTTGGAGGCAGCCCAGGAAGCTCCTCTGGAAATATGTCAAGGAAATCACGTACCACCTCCAGTCTTTCTACAGGCCCATTGTCAGGACTGGTTTCTGAGACGAATGCGAGGAAGACTTTACATCCTTTAGATATGAGCTTTTTAGCTTTAAGAGAGGAAATTATTATATTATTATAGAATCCGCTTCCCCGAGGGATCACTATAGGAGAGGAATGAGGTTGAGAGAGAACTACCATCTTGTTTCTACAGTCAATGTAAGCATGATATGTGTATAGACAATCCATGCCAAGAATAACATCAAAGTCTTCCATGGTTAAGAGAATGAATTCAAAGGGCATGTCATGATTTTCAAATTTTAGAGGGAGGACATCGGTTTTCTACAATGTAGTGAATATTTTTCCACTAGGAGTTGACACATCCAGAATGTATCCCAAGTCCTTTATATGTAAGTGCAACATTGAGGCCAGATTTCGAGAGATAAATGTATTTGTAGATCCGGAATCAAACAATGCTTTAACAGGATGTCCATTCAAGAAAACAATGCCTACACATGATAATTACATTTTAAATAATTGAAGGCATTGAACAATAAATTAGATATATGAAAAAGATTTAAGGTTACCTTCGACAAGATGGTTCGGATTTGCCCTAGCCTCCTCTGCTGCTACTGCGAACACCCTGGCATTACGGTGTCCCTGAGGGGGTGGAGCACCTGTTGGAGGTTTGCCAAGGATAGATGCATTGGGGCACTTGGCAAGGAAATATCCCTCCTTCTTGCAGTTGTAGCAGACCGGCTTGGTGTAGAGACAAGGCCCGTCATGTCCTTGTCCACAAGTCTTGCATTTGCTACGGTAATCCATCAGCTCGCTATTCTTTGGTCCTTTCTTCCCTGAACCTCCTCCTTTCCCTGATCCTTTATTATGGCCGGGGTGGAACTTCTTGAACTTCTCTTCCTCGGTGGTGGTCAACCCTAAATATCCCATGCTAGAAGGCTTCTGCAATCCCTGCTCCCTTTCTTGCTTAAGGGCCATGTCTAGGGCTTCATCAGTGCTTCGAGGACGTGAGGCTATAACTAGGGTTTTCAGGTGTGCGGAGAGACAGTCTACATAGTGCTCAGTGAGGCGGTCCTCAGTCCGAGTAGGGGCATAGCATTCCAGAAGCCTAAACTTCCGAGTATAATCATCCACTGAGAGACTACCCTGTCTAAGCTCCATGTACATCTTATCTTTCCTCTTCCTCTCAGCTATGGGCATGAAACGGTCAGTGAAGAGGGTCTTGAAGGCTTACCATCCCAAGTTGTCTACTTCCTCTCCCCGATTCCCACCTTAATTCTCCCACCAGATCTTCGCCCCTCCCTTAAGCAAATGGGTGGCAAATTTAACCTTCTTTTCTTCGGGTACTTCTAGGGTACGGAAGGCATTTTCTATGGAAAGGACCCAGGCCTCAGCCTTGTCCATGACTTCGGGTTGGTCTCCCCCCCAAAAGCTGTCAGGGTTGAGCTTAATGAAGTCTATCACCGTCACTTCCTTTTTCTTAGAGGAGCTAGATTCAGGGGTTCCTTTGGTGGTGAAGGTTTCCATAAAGTCTAGAAGGATTTTCTTCTGTTCCTCCCATCTTTCCTTGGCCTCGGCATTAGGATCAGGTACTTCGGAGGTTTCAGGTTCTTTTCTTTTCTTAGAGGATGATTCCCCTGAGCTGCGAGTCTTAGGAGGCATCCTGTAATTAACTTGAACGCATTAGATTTATCACTTCAACAATTATTCTCATCATTATCATTATTATTATCACATGATATTTCATTATTCTCATTATTTAATAATTAATATTCTTAATGTTATGATTTAGGGAGGATATCCTAAAATCCTTATCAGTCGATCCTTAGGACTTTCTAAATAGAGAGACTCCTTCCTAACCTTATAACTGAGGTAAGAGGGAAAACTTAATTTATTTTAAAACATAGATGAGAGGGAGAAAAAAATATTTCCTATAGAAGAGATGAGAGGGAACATCTATAGATGAGAAGGTTCCTAAATTAAGGTACACCCAAGAATAGGGGACACTAAGAGTGTCGGTCAGGTAGACTTATACTGCCATAAAGGTAGCCTCGTGATTGCCAAGCTAAGTGGCTCGGAGACTTTAGTCAGACCCATGGCAGATGCTATCCTAGACACCTCCACACTTCATATACCTAACTCAAGGACTACCCTAGACTCAAATAGGGTGAATGAAGTTCATGTGACTTGATGTGTGAACATTGGCTCTGATACCAACTGTGACGTCCCCCAGTTTCTATATACTTTCCATAGTGACATTCATAGATATGCGTGCACTCATATCTATAGATGTCAAAAGGGAAAATATAAGAGACTAAGGTAGTCAACTAAAACAGAGATTAAGCCAAGATCTAGTCCACATCATTGTATAATGCCACATAAACATTCATTCATAAAGATAATAAAGTCATTACATATGGAGGGAAAATATTGTTCTAGAGAAAGTTAACTTTATTACATAGGATTTCAATCATCCTCAATTCAACTAAGAGAAGGATTAAACTAACATCTAGCAAGAAATGAGATAAGAGGAAAAGATCTATCTATTATATCCTCCAAGTTTATTATTGTATGTCTTCAGGTACTTTGAGCATGCATTTCACTTTGTTGTCAGTTGTTCCTTGCACCTAGAAAATACGAGAAACAAAAACATCAACAAAGTTGGTATGTGGTAGAAAGTTATACTAATAAGGTTGCATAAAGGAAAATATTTGAAAAAGAAAGAAAGATAGATAAAACCATTTCTTAATGCGAAAATCAAGTAAACACCCCTTTTTATTACATTCATTTTGATGCAGTTGTACTACACCTATTGCACTTGACTTACATCTAGAGTGGGCAAAACAATATTAACATACATCTAACATGGGCCAAGGAATCATACATCCATGTTAGGCAACATACATCCACACTAGGCTATGTGCTCTAGTAGCTACAACCCATCAAGATCATTTATGTTTCTCTTAAATTTCGTGAAGTATAATTCATACTAGTCAACCAATCAATCATATCCATATACGATCATTCAAGATATTTCATAGCATAAGCAACCAAAAATCTAGTCTTATACTTATAAGACCACGTACCTGCTTGTTCGAGACAGATGTCCAAAGATTTGGAATCAATAAGAAATAGGTCACCCTGCACAGAAAGCAAGGGTACAACATTACTATTGGTCCATGTGACCACGATTAAGATATGTTCTTCATTATTATTCCTATTATATTATCCAAATCGGATCAGGGATTTTCCATAAATTAATTAGGGTTAGAGATAGCATCAGGTCTGATCCATCATAAACTATTTGATTTAAAGATAATATTTAATTAATCAATTTGAAGATTTCCAAAAATTAGGGTTTATAAGATGGTTGGATAAAAGGGGAAGCAACCCTATACATATTAACTATTCATAACATCAAGGTTCGTTTTAAAGATTCAAACCAATTAATAATCACTAATTATCATCTAATGATATTAATTTTGTCATAAAGATAATCTTTAATTTCATGTAGAAAGAGGAAGCTGAAATTAGGGTTTCTTCTAATTCCTTGCTCACTTATCAACATAGAATGGCATTTTGATTCATTAGAAATCAGGGTCTAACCTAATGGTTAACAACACTTTTGAAATCGTATATCATCAAGAAAAACATTATTAATAATTAATTATGATCAAGGAGGTCCTTTAGGCCTTATATAGTTATTTTGGAAATAGGGAATAGATTCAGGTATTGATAACATTTTATTTGGATAGATAATACTTTTCTGGTCAAAATGGTATATGGGTTCGCTATTTTATGCTACTCCTAGAATTTTCTATGATTTTCTTAAGATAACCTATTTTCTTGAATAAAAGAAAAAGAAGAAGATGATCTTACCTTGATCAACAGTCGGATCCTACTGGATCGACGGCCCAGGTTGATCCAAGGTCTCGCAAAGCACTGCACAGATCACTGAGTTGAAAAGGTGGCCCGTGATTCCTTTGGCTGATTTGGCGAGAGTCTATTGGTCCAGCTCGACGTCTCTCTCCTTTTTCTCTGCTTCCTCTCGCTCGATGCTAGCCCAGGCAGCTGGATCAAGCTCCGGCGAGCTCCTGCTAGATCCTGGGTGGTGGTGCCACGAGGAAGAAGGTGCCTTCACCTTCGTGAGGCTGCCCCGTACAGAGAGGTGGGGTTTAGAGGTCGTGTCTCCCTCTGTAACTCAGCGCCGCCACAGGAGAGGCGAGGTCGCCGGCGTGAGAGGGGTTTAGGGTGGTGAGGAACTCTGGGAGGCTGCTTCCTGGCCGCCCACGATTGAGATGGGTTGGTGAAGGTGGTGGAGGGTAGGATTTGAGCGAGGAGGTGTTGTGGTGGCCTGAAGGTGAAAAGGAGCCGAGGTTGAAGAAGGTGGCTAGGGGAGCAGTGCTCGGAGTGTCTGCGCTTGCAATTGAAGATGCGGAAAGGTTAAAGGGGAAATGGCGGAGCTAAAGGAGGGTTTAAGTAGGTATTTGGGAGGTTGGGCGACGAAGCCCTAAAAGTCCCGCCGCCGGAGTGAGAAGGTATGGATGTTGGGAGGTTGGGAGGTTGCAATATCGCATGAAACCTGGTCAAAGCTGGTATATCCAGCCACGGATTTGTGAGAGGAGGATATTTATGTGAACATATTTTCAAAAGGGCGGATGCAAAGGAGCCTGGCCGAGGTTCGGGTCACTCCTGATCTCCCCTCCCTTTGCGGGAGGTACGAGACGAGGTCTCTGCTGTTAGATTAGGGCAGATCCGTGGATCGCCCGATCTCACGGCCAGGAGAGGGGCCGGGTTAATCAAAGGCAAACGTGACATTTATTCACCCTTGATTACACAAAAACTTAGGTCTAGGACATATATCTAAGGTGATTTATTAAATTGGCCATAACTCTTGATTGGTAAATTCGATTCTAATGAAATTTGAGGTGTAGCTTCAACAGGTCATTATGCTACTATGATATAAATTTGAAACCCAAATTCGAAAGTTTGATGTGTTCATTTACTAAATACATTAACATATGTATTCAATCATAAAAGCATACTAGGGCTCGCATATTTTTGCAATTTGTGACACATATATGTTCAATTGAGTGCGGAAAGCATATGAGGATATTTTAGTCAAAAAAATTGATAATAAAAATTTTAAGAGAGAAGTATAATAAAAACTCACTTTGTCACAATATGTGTCTTTTCAACCATATAGATATGTACTAGAACTCAATATTGTCTACAATAAAGAGATTCAAACTTTTTCAATTTTGGTGTAACATAATTACATATGTTATGCCACGGGTTAACAACCTAACTCCACTGTACACCTCAGGCGCCAACATAAGGGGTACAATAGAGTTAAAGTTGCCCATCCCTAAGTGGATCTGTAACATCCCTGACCTGGGTTATGACTAACCCTAGATGTTTTGCTTAAAATATGATTAGAGGCTTGTGATTACCCCCTTGATATGTCATTAAGCTTTAGAAGAATCTATAATTTCATTTTTGTCCCTTTTGAACAATGTTGTAATATTGTTTTGTAATACAGGGACCTATGTGCAAATTACCCAATTAAAAGGGGTTAACTTACAAATTGCACATGTTAAGATTTTCCTTTGGTGTTGAGACATCATAAGAATGAATATGATAAAGTATGATGGATTCTCCAAGCTTGGGCACCAAGATGCAGCTTGTGGAGCAATCCTTGTACTTAAAACTCTAGTTTTGGTGTAAAGTGCAATTTACCCAAAATATGGGGTGCAACTTGTAAAATACACCTTCTAGAGTATCTTTTATGACTCTTGGCATCATTAAGAGTAAGAATGATGAAGAGGTCACTTCAATTGAATAATTAAATAAGAATGATAACCCTTATAAAATTAAATGATCAAGTTATAAGTCTAATAACCCTTCTATATGTGCAACTTAGTAAGAAGTTGGCTTTCTTCACCTTTAGACCTTGGGTTTAAGATGAGTTTTGCTTAAGTATGGAAAGAAGAAACGTGGTTTATAATAAGGGAAGGACCTAGAGGAGAAATGGAGAAACAAGTTATCCTTATGTTGAAATTTCACCTAAAGTATATATACACCTTTTCTCACTTAGCAAGGATCGTTTCCTTCACTTACTTTCTTATTCCCTTGCTTAGACCGACTTAGGACAGAGCTCTGGGGAAGAGGAGAACGGCCAAGCAGTTCTATGTAAGCTTTGATCATCATCTTGCTCGAATTCATGGAGGAATTCATGGTGCAAGGTTGGTTTTATGGTCTTCCTTACTTGTTTATTCTTTCTAGCCATCTTTTCCCAACCTTTCCTTGGAGAAACACCCTTGTCCGACCTGTGGAGCTCAATACACCATTAAAGACTGGAATCTTGGAAGCTTGGAGCTCAAGGAACGACCTTAAGGTGGGTTTTATAACTCTAAACCTTTTGCTTTCTTATGCATATCTTTGTACTTGCAAAAGTAGCTTGTTCTTCTTTCCCCCATCCTTCCTTGCTTTCTTGCATCTAAAACCATGAGGAACAGACCTGGATCTGGAGGTAGAAGAAGGGGGGAGTGAATACCTATGTCACTTTAGCAAACGGTCTTGCACCCTTGGCCAAACGGTTTGCAAAACCGTTTGGGGGTTTTGCAAAACCGTTTGAGGGGCAAACGGTTTCACATGGTCGGTTGGAGAAAATGGTCTCCAAGACCGTTTGAGGGCGTTGACCAAGCGTGGAACGTTTGGGATTTCAGTTCATAATTATGTAGGCTAATGACACACCAAATTTGAGGGGTTAACTCCAAAGGAATCGTAGGTTAAAGGCCAATTAATTAGGCAAATCAAATTGAATTAAGTGCTGTTTTTCCAATCTGTTTAACTTGAACTTCTTGGGTAAACGGTCTCAAACCGTTTGAGTGCGTTGACCAAGCGTGGACTGTTTGGGATTACTGTTCCTAATTATGTGGTCTAATAATCCACCAAATTTTATAGGATAACTCCCAAGGAATCATGAGTTAAAGGCTAAACAATTAGGTAACCTAATTGGATTAAGTGCTGATTTTCCAATCTGATTAACTTGAACTTTTTGGGAAAACGGTTTAAAACCGTTTGAGTGAGTTGACCAAGCGTTTACCGTTTGGGATTCCTGTTCATAATCATGTTGGTTAATGACCCTCCAAATTTGAGGGATTAACTCCAAAGGAATCGTGAGTTGAAGGCTAATTAATTATGTAAACCCTAATTGGATTAAGTGCTGACTTTCAACTTGATTGATTTGACTTTTTGGGTTTTCTTGCCCAAACGGTCTCAAGACCGTTTGGGGGATCATCCAAACGGTCTCAAGACCGTTTGGGGGTCACCCAAGACCGTTTGAAGGTCTAGGGTCAAGTATGGATAGGTGTTTGAAGATCCAAAGATGTGGTGTGAAACCTAATCGGCTAAGTGTTGGATTTGCATTGAATTGAGTTGATTGTTTTGGGTTGATTGACCCAAACGGTCTCAAGACCATTTGGGGATCACACAAACGGTATCAAGACCGTTTGGAGGTCACCCAAGACCGTTTGGAGGTCTGGGGTCAAGTATAGTTGACCAATTGAAGGTCCAAAGGTACACAATTACAAAGCAATCAATTGCTGATTTGATGATCAACTCAATAGCTCAAACCCTAATGATTTTTTAGTAGAATCCAAGGGTTGGGTGAGCCAAACGGTCTCAAGACCGTTTGGAACTCATCCCAACGGTCTCAAGACCGTTTGGAGGTCACCCAAGACCGTTTGGAGGTCTAGGGGTGAGTATGGTTAAGCAATTGATGATCCAATGATACTAAGTTGGAATGTAATCAATTGTTGTTTTGGTGATCAATCCAATGATCCAAACCTTAATTGGTTGACTTAGATTTTGATGATATGATGGGGAAACGGTCTCAAGACCGTTTGGAGGTCATCCAAACGACCTCAAGACCGTTTGGGGTCAGGTCATGTCCCAATGTAATGATGGTTCAATAGGTTCAAATCAATTAGTCCCACATTGAAATATGTTGAAGGGTTATTGATTCCAATCCCTAATTCACTTGAGTTAAACCCTAATTGATGGTCAATTAAGGGTCAAGTGAGGGACAAATCAGTTGAAGGTTGACCTATTAAACTCAATTAAGGTATGAGTATAGGTCCAATTGATGATTGGTTCCATGAATTCAAAGATTGAAGGAATCAACATTGGAAACCCTAATTCAATTGGATACCTTATGAAGTGGAGGTCCAATGTGATTGAATCTTTGAGAATTAAGATGATGAATGTTCTATTGATCCAATAATGATTAGTAATGATAATCAATGAAGGTGTGAAGGTTGAAACCCTAATAATACCTAAGTGATTAAGAACCAATTAAAGGGAGAATTCTTAATTGTTTATAGGATTAATAGCTTGATACATTATGTTAACCATAGTAGCATGTACTTGATTGAAGGGTTGATGTGACCTAATCAAGTTAAAAGAATGAAAGATTAGAATACATATATTTATATATATATATAAACATGAATCATGGAATGATCTTATGTAGCACGACCGTGCAAGGGAGCACGGCCGTGGTAGCCTTAGCTTGCATGACCGTGCAAGGGAGCACGGCCGTGGTAGTCTTACTTTGCACGACCATGCAAGGTGGCACAGCCGTGGTGTCCTATTATGAAATTGAGAAGTTTTGGTATTGTGCTGACATTGTTATATATGCATGTCCTTATTTGTATAAGTCATACAGGTTGATATTATGAGGTAATCATAGCCAGGTATGAGTTATGATGTCATATTCCTTGAAAACAATTATAAGCTTTTAGAGTAATGATATGTGAAAAGTATATACATTGCTTCAATCAAGGTCATGCTAATAGATGACTTGATGCTGATATGGCACTTGATAGCAAGTGTTATGATGATATAAGGGTGTGAGCACCCATGTTCTTGAATCATAGTGATAAGATGATTAAGAATTGATATCCAGTTGATAACTGATATGAGTTATACTTGTACATTTAGTATTCTTCTGTTATAGCCATGTTTAGTACTTGAATGTTTAGAAACATGTATGATGCTAAAAGAATACTGATATGTACCTAATAATCAAGTATAATCATACCATGTAGAGCCCTGGTCATAGATCCATCATTGTCAGAATTTAAATAATAGTGAAACAGGTTTTACAAAGGGAACTCCTGGATCACATACTTTAGAGTATGTGGGCGTATATGGAATAAATGATAAAAGTTAAGCTTGACAGGTTTCATATAGAGGTGATCATATCCAGGTAAGATTTATAATGCTAATTGCATTAAGAACACTTGTTACCTATAATTCAAGAGTATAACTAAATGTCATGTTATCTGGTAAGTGATAACATATGAGCTTGATAGGTTGAATGAGCCACGAGTAATATGATTTGTTGATCTTCAAAGGTCATATTATTTAGATAACCAGATAAAATGAGATGTTACTTGGTAACAAATGCTATGATTAGTCCAGGGGTTTGAACTCCCACATTCCGGTTTTCATATTAATAAGATGGTTAGGGATTGATATCCCAATATTAAAAATATGAGGTATGACCTAAACCAAAGTGTTTCTATGTGAAATTCTATTACAGAATAGTCCTATGAAAAGCTTAACTACAGACTAATGGGTTATGAATGTAAATAACCCTTGTATTACATAAGTAATGTTAAGTCTGATATCATATGTACAAGTTATGCATATATGTTGTGGAGTTGGAATCCTAACACTTTGGGAGAAGGAGTATGGCTACAGGCCATCCTTTCCCCAATAATAATGCTAGGCAATGGATATATGATCCAAGTCTGAAGGGAGTTAGTGATGTGATAAGTGACATGTGATTTTATCAATTTATAGTTGCATTGCTTTTTGTAGAAAGAATAGTTTAATGTGTTAAACATTGTTTTAACTACTCTCAAATATACATAACTTCTTTGTGTACATTTATTCTCTTATGTTGCAATAATTATGCTTCTGGCGAAGAGTTATATCTCTCGCTGGGACGATTTTTATAATTGTCTCACCCCGTAGATTTCAACCTTTAGGTGGACGTGGGCGAGGAGGTAGAAATCCTTCAATAGGTGAACGGCAGCATCAGCAGTACCAAGGACAGCAGTGAAGCTTTAGGTGGAGGCATTGGCTGCTATGTCATGTGTAGATAGTGTTAGAGTCCTATATGTCGTCTCTGTACTCTCAGGTCCTCGGAGTAATAGTTAGTGCTTTCGAGTTTTTGGTCCAGTCCTTAGAGACTTTTGTATCTTGCCTTACAGAGTTTTACTGATGGAACAGTTGTAAACAACTTATCATGTTGCTTTATGAGAAAGCTTTACCTTTAAAGGATCTCTTTGTAAAAAGTTTAAAAATTTTAGTGATTTCTGGTAATCCGATGCTTAGTGAACGCTTCCGCATTAGTTAATCTTTTTTTCTTGAAATAGACGTTTCAATTAGTGGTATCAGAGCTCTAGGTTCGTTGAGTCTACAAAGACATAGGACTAAGATTGTAGAGTATGTTCTAAGTGTTTTCCAGATTATCTGATAGTATCTTCTGCTCACATAGGAGGAGAAGAACTTGAAGATGTTTGGACCATGTGAAGCATGCCGATGAGGGCAGTTCTGCTGCACCAGGAGGAGGTGCAGGAGACCAGAATAGGGAAGGGCATGTACCTGAACAGCCCCAGTTTGACCCAACTGAGATAGAAAATCCAGCTACTTATGCTTTATTTGATAAGTTTCTGGCAGCCATAACACACATAGCAGATAGGGTGCCACCATCTGCATCTAGGGCACCAGCCCATCAGGAAGGTTATGGAACCGACAAGACTTTCGAGATACTTCGCCGGGTGGGAGCCATAGACTATGCTGGTACATCTGATCCAGCAGATGCTGATCTATGGTTGACATAGCTGGAAAAGGCTTTCAGGATCCTTGATATTCTTGAAGCTGAAAAGGTTAAGCATGCGGTATACCTCCTAAAAGGAAGTGCTGGTAATTGGTGGATGATAGAGGAAGATAAGAGACCAGGTGAAGAAATAGGATGGGAGGTTTTCCGACGAGAATTCGTCAATAGATACTTCCCTAAGACGTATCTAGATGAGAAGATCTCTCAATTTGAGAAGATCACACAAGGACTGATGAACGTTAGCGAATATGAAGCTAAGTTCATGGAGTTACTACAGTTTTGTCCACAGATGGCAATTAGTGATGAAGAAAGAATTCGGCATTTTGAGAAAGGATTGAATGTTGAACTAGCCACTCCTGTGTATGCCTTGGAGAACAGAGAAAGGTTTGCCACCTTTGTGGAGTCAGTAAGAAGGATAGAGAGGTCGGAAACCGTGAAACAACAGACAAGTAGTAAGAAGATGTACACCCAGCCTCAAGAACAAAGGCCTGAAAGTTTTAAGAAGCCAAGATTTTCTACACCAACGGCAATATCAGAATTCCCTACCCAGACACAATGGGTGTTAAGTGGAAATAGGGACCATAGTAGTATTCCAAGAAGACCCTCCGACATAGCCTCAGCATCGGTAACTGGATCGTATAGACACCTTGCACCCAGGATTTGTTACTTATGTAGACAACCGGGACATCTGGCAAGGGATTGTCCAGACAGGAATGCAATAATGACTCGACCTCAAGGACAGAGTCTGCAAGGCCCACAAGGGAGGCAATATAATAATAGAGGACGTGGACAAACATCCCATACAGGTCAGATGAAATAAGTATTGTTTTATTATTACATATTAGGATTCTATGTGTTAAAAATATGGAAGTTAGTTGCTTTTGAATTTCTTGACTAAGTCCTAGAAGGACACAAGAAAGATAAGAATTCATATCTTACTCAATATTATTTAAAACAATTTATAATCTCCCTTAACTGTGTATTAAAAGGATGAGATATAGATGTGATACCTGAAGAATAACCTAGAGTGATAAATTTTGCGTGTATAATGATATGAAAAGCGAAGAATAGGATGATAAGTAAAATACATACTACCTAATCTCAATACTTATATACCCTGGCCAGGTATATGGTTATTGTAGATAAGGCAAGTATGAAACTCTTATATTGTTATCTTTTGATTACTCTGATCAGGTAATTATTTTGAAACAATCTAAGGAGTATAAGAAAAATTAAATGAGAGGATCTTAGTGAATACTTAGTGAACATACTTTGTGAACATACTTAGTGAATATACTTAGTGAATTTCCTCAGTGAATACTTAGTGATCATACTCAGTGAATTTCCTCAGTGAATACTTAGTGAACATACTTTGTAAACATACTTAGTGAATATACTTAGTGAACTTCCTCAGTGAATACTTAGTGATCATACTCAGTGAATATACTCAGTGAATACTCAGTGAACATACTCAGTGAATATACTCAGTGAATACTTAGTGAACATACTTAGTGAACATACTTAGTGAATATACTCAGTGAATACTCAGTGAACATACTCAGTGAATATACTCAGTGAATACTTAGTGAACATACTTAGTGAACATACTTAGTGAATATACTTAGTGAATATTCAGTGAACATACTTAGTGAATATACTCAGTGAATACTCAGTGAACATACTTAGTGAATATACTCAATGAATATACTCAGTGAATACTCACTGAACATACTTAGTGAATATACTTAGTGAACTTCCTCAGTGAATACTTAGTGATCATACTCAGTGAATATACTCAGTGAATACTCAGTGAACATACTCAGTGAATATACTCAGTGAATACTTAGTGAACATATGTAGTGAACATACTTAGTGAATATACTCAGTGAATACTCAGTGAACATACTCAGTGAATATACTCAGTGAATATACTCAGTGAATACTCAGTGAACATACTCAGTGAATATACTCAGTGAATACTCAGTGAACATACTTAGTGAACATACTCAGTGAATATACTCAGTGAATACTCAGTGAACATACTTAGTGAACATACTCAATGAATATACTCAGTGAACATACTTAGTGAATATACTCAGTGAATACTCAGTGAACATACTCAGTGAATATACTCAGTGAATACTCAGTGAACATACTCAGTGAATATACTCAGTGAATACTCAGTGAACATACTTAGTGAACATACTCAGTGAATATACTCAGTGAATACTCAGTGAACATACTTAGTGAATATACTCAGTGAATACTCAGTGAACATACTTAGTGAATATACTCAGTGAACTTACTCAGTGAATACTTAGTGAGCAAACTTAGTGAATGTACTTAGTGAATATACTCAGTAAACTTACTCAGTGAATACTTAGTGAGCAAACTTAGTGAACATACTTAGTGAATATACTCAGTAAACTTACTCAGTGAATACTTAGTGAGCAAACTTAGTAAATATACTTAGTGAATATACTTAACGAACTCTTTCAGTAAAAGCCTTTGAAACAATACACTTAGTAAATTTACTTAGTGAAATCCTCCAAGACAAATTGCTTAGTGAACCTTCTCAGTGAATGTTTCCAAATTAATTGATTAGCAAGATATGATACTTAAATAATATCTGCTTCCTTTTATCTGAGATTTCGAGGACGAAATCCTTGTTAGGGGGATATAATTTGTAACATCCCTGACCTGGGTTATGACTAACCCTAGATGTTTTGCTTAAAATATGATTAGAGGCTTTTGATTACCCCCTTGATATGTCATTAAGCTTTAGAAGAATCTATAATTTTATTTCTATCCCTTTTGAACAATGTTGTAATATTGTTTTGTAATACAGGGACCTATGTGCAAATTACCCAATTAAAAGGGGTTAACTTACAAATTGCACATGTTAAGATGTTCCTTTGGTGTTGAGACATCATAAGAATGAATATGATAAAGTATGATGGATTCTCCAAGCTTGGGCACCAAGATGCAGCTTGTGGAGCAATCCTTGTACTTAAAACTCTAGTTTTGGTGTAAAGTGCAATTTACCCAAAATATGGGGTGCAACTTGTAAAATACACCTTCTAGAGTATCTTTTATGACTCTTGGCATCATTAAGAGTAAGAATGATGAAGAGGTCACTTCAATTGAGTAATTAAATAAGAACGATAACCCTTATAAATTAAATGATCAAGTTATAAGTCTAATAACCCTTCTATATGTGCAACTTAGTAAGAAGTTGGCTTTCTTCACCTTTAGACCTTGGGTTTAAGATGAGTTTTGCTTAAGTATGGAAAGGAGAAACGTGGTTTATAATAAGGGAAGGACCTAGAGGAGAAATGGAGAAACAAGTTGTCCTTATGTTGAAATTTCACCTAAAGTATATATACACCTTTTCTCACTTAGCAAGGATTGTTTCCTTCACTTCCTTTCTTATTCCCTTGCTTACACCGACTTAGGACAGAGCTCTGGGTAAGAGGAGAACGGCCAAGCAGTTCTAGGTAAGCTTTGATCATCATCTTGCTCGAATTCATGGAGGAATTCATGGTGCAAGGTTGGTTTTATGGTCTTCCTTACTTGTTTCTTCTTTCTAGCCATCTTTTCCCAACCTTTCCTTGGAGAAACACCCTTTTCCGACCTGTGGAGCTCAATACACCATTAACGACTGGAGGCTTGGAAGCTTGGAGCTCAAGGAACGACCTTAAGGTGGGTTTTATAACTCTAAACCTTTTGCTTTCTTATGCATATCTTTGTACTTGCAAAAGTAGCTTGTTCTTCTTTCCCCCATCCTTCCTTGATTTCTTGCATCTAAAACCATGAGGAACAGACCTGTATCTAGAGGTAGAAGAAGGGGGGCGTGAATACCTATGTCACTTTAGCAAACGGTCTTGCACCCTTGGCCAAACGGTTTGCAAAACCGTTTGGGGGTTTTGCAAAACCGTTTGAGGGGCAAACGGTTTCACATGGTCGGTTGGAGAAAACGGTCTCCAAGACCGTTTGAGGGCGTTGACCAAGCGTGAACCGTGTGGGATTTCTGTTCATAATTATGTAGTATAATGACCCACCAAATTTTAGGGGTTAACTCCAAAGGAATCGTAGGTTAAAGGCCAATCAATTAGGCAAATCAAATTGAATTAAGTGCTGTTTTTCCAATCTGTTTAACTTGAACTTCTTGGGTAAACGGTCTCAAACCGTTTTAGTGCGTTGACCAAGCATGGACCGTTTGGGATTACTGTTCCTAATGATGTGGTCTAATAACCCACCAAATTTTATAGGATAACTCCCAAGGAATCATGAGTTAAAGGCTAAACAATTAGATAACCTAATTGGATTAAGTGCTGATTTTCCAATCTGATTAACTTGAACTTTTTGGGAAAACGGTTTAAAACCGTTTGAGTGAGTTGACCAAGCGTTTACCGTTTGGGATTCCTGTTCATAATCATGTTGGTTAATTACCCTCCAAATTTTAGGGATTAACTCCAAAGGAATCGTGAGTTGAAGGCTAATTAATTATGTAAACCCTAATTGGATTAAGTGCTGACTTTCAACTTGATTGATTTGACTTTTTGGGTTTTCTTGCCCAAACGGTCTCAAGACCGTTTGGGGGATCATCCAAACGGTCTCAAGACCGTTTTGGGGTCACCCAAGACCGTTTGAAGGTCTAGGGTCAAGTATGGATAGGTGTTTGAAGATCCAAAGATGTGGTGTGAAACCTAATCGGCTAAGTGTTGGATTTGCATTGAATTGAGTTGATTGTTTTGGGTTGATTGACCCAAACGGTCTCAAGACCGTTTGGGGATCACCCAAATGGTATCAAGACCGTTTGGAGGTCACCCAAGACCGTTTGGAGGTCTGGGGTCAAGTATAGTTGACCAATTGAAGGTCCAAAGGTACACAATTACAAAGCAATCAATTGCTGATTTGATGATCAACTCAATAGCTCAAACCCTAATGATTTTTCAGTAGAATCCAAGGGTTGGGTGAGCCAAACGGTCTCAAGACCGTTTGGAACTCATCCAAACGGTCTCAAGACCGTTTGGAGGTCACCCAAGACCATTTGGAGGTCTAGGGGTGAGTATGGTTAAGCAATTGATGATCCAATGATACTAAGTTGGAATGTAATCAATTGTTGTTTTGGTGATCAATCCAATGATCCAAACCTTAATTGGTTGACTTAGATTTTGATGATATGATGGGGAAACGGTCTCAAGACCGTTTGGAGGTCATCCAAACGACCTCAAGACCGTTTGGGGTCAGGTCATGTCCCAATGTAATGATGGTTCAATAGGTTCAAATCAATTAGTCCCACATTGAAATATGTTGAAGGGTTATTGATTCCAATCCCTAATTCACTTGAGTTAAACCCTAATTGATGGTCAATTAAGGGTCAAGTGAGGGACAAATCAGTTGAAGGTTGACCTATTAAACTCAATTAAGGTATGAGTATAGGTCCAATTGATGATTGGTTCCATGAATTCAAAGATTGAAGGAATCAACATTGGAAACCCTAATTCAATTGGATACCTTATGAAGTGGAGATCCAATGTGATTGAATCTTTGAGAATTAAGATGATGAATGTTCTATTGATCCAATAATGATTAGTAATGATAATCAATGAAGGTGTGAAGGTTGAAACCCTAATAATACCTAAGTGATTAAGAACCAATTAAAGGGAGAATTCTTAATTGTTTATAGGATTAATAGCTTGATACATTATGTTAACCATAGTAGCATGTACTTGATTGAAGGGTTGATGTGACCTAATCAAGTTAAAAGAATGAAAGATTAGAATACATATATTTATATATATATATATATATATATATATAAACATGAATCATGGAATGATCTTATGTAGCACGACCGTGCAAGGAAGCACGGCCGTGGTAGCCTTAGCTTGCATGACCGTGAAAGGGAGCACGACCGTGGTAGTCTTACTTTGCACGACCATGCAAGGTGGCACGGCCGTGGTGTCCTATTATGAAATTGAGAAGTTTTGGTATTGTGCTGACATTGTTATATATGCATGTCCTTATTTGTATAAGTCATACAGGTTGATATTATGAGGTAATCATAGCCAGGTATGAGTTATGATGTCATATTCCTTGAAAACAATTATAAGCTTTTAGAGTAATGATATGTGAAAAGTATATACATTGCTTCAATCAAGGTCATGCTAATAGATGACTTGATGCTGATATGGCACTTGATAGCAAGTGTTATGATGATATAAGGGTGTGAGCACCCATGTTCTTGAATCATAGTGATAAGATGATTAAGAATTGATATCCAGTTGATAACTGATATGAGTTATACTTGTACATTTAGTATTCTTCTGTTATAGCCATGTTTAGTACTTTAATGTTTGGAAACATGTATGATGCTAAAAGAATACTGATATGTACCTAATAATCAAGTATAATCATACCATGTAGGGCCTTGATCATAGATCCATCATTGTCAGAATTTAAATAATAGTGAAACAGGTTTTACAAAGGGAACTCCTGGATCACATACTTTAGAGTATGTGGGAGTATATGGAATAACTGATAAAAGTTAAGCTTGACAGGTTTCATATAGAGGTGATCATATCCATGTAAGATTTATAATGCTAATTGCATTAAGAACACTTGTTACCTATAATTCAAGAGTATAACTAAATGTCATGTTATCTGGTAAGTGATAACATATGAGCTTGATAGGTTGAATGAGCCACGAGTAATATGATTTGTTGATCTTCAAAGGTCATATTATTTAGATAACCAGATAAAATGAGATGTTACTTGGTAACAAATGCTATGATTAGTCCAGGGGTTTGAACTCCCACATTCCAGTTTTCATATTAATAAGATGGTTAGGGATTGATATCCCAATATTAAAAATATGAGGTATGACCTAAACCAAAGTGTTTCTATGTGAAATTCTATTACGGAATAATCCTATGAAAAGCTTAACTACAGACTAATGGGTTATGAATGTAAATAACCCTTGTATTACATAAGTAATGTTAAGTCTGATATCATATGTACAAGTTATGCATATATGTTGTGGAGTTGGAATCCTAACACTTTGGGAGAAGGAGTATGGCTACAGGCCATCTTTTCCCCAATAATAATGCCAGGCAATGGATATATGATCCAAGTCTGAAGGGAGTTAGTGATGTGATAAGTGACATGTGATTTTATCAATTTATAGTTGCATTGCTTTTTGTAGAAAGAATAGTTTAATCTGTTAAACATTGTTTTAACTACTCTCAAATATACATAACTTCTTTGTGTACATTTATTCTCTTATGCTGCAATAATTATGCTTCTGGAGAAGAGTTATATCTCTCGCTGGGACGATTTTTATAATTGTCTCACCCCGTAGATTTCAACCTTTAGGTGGACGTGGGCGAGGAGGCAGAAATCCTTCAATAGGTGAAGGGCAGCATCAGCAATACCAAGGATAGCAGTGAAGCTTCAGGTGGAGGCATTGGCTGCTATGTCATGTGTAGATAGTGTTAGAGTCCTATATGTCGTCTCTGTACTCTCAGGTCCTCGGAGTAATAGTTAGTGCTTTCGAGTTTTTGGTCCAGTCCTTAGAGACTTTTGTATCTTGCCTTATAGAGTTTTACTGATGGAACAGTTGTAAACAACTTATCATGTTGCTTTATGAGAAAGCTTTACCTTTAAAGGATCTCTTTGTAAAAAGTTTAAAATTTTTAGTGATTTCTGGTAATCCGATGCTTAGTGAATGCTTCCGCATTAGTTATTCTTTTTTTCTCGAAATAGACGTTTCAGGATCAAACACATGAATATATAAATGCACCGAATAAAAAGCTTCCATACATAAACCAAAATGTTCATTACATAGGGGCCCGAAGGCATAGGAGTTCTACAGAAGACACTTAATACATGAGAAGCTAATTATAGAAGAAAGAGAAACATAATCTAAGAGTCCCATTTAGCTTTAGCATCCCCATGATAGATCTGAATTTTGTGAGCCAGCATATAGAGTAGCAACATCATCTTCCTTTCAACATAAGCATCATAAGCAGAAGGTACCTATAAAACATATGCAATTGGTACGCGTCAGCACAATATATAAATATATTGCACGGAGTACGCCTCCTCGTCATAATAATTTAGCTCTCATTATATCTTGGCAATAGCATTACAAATAACTTGGCAGTAATAAGCAATATGGTAAAATCAGGCTTGAACAAAAGTAAGTTTATTAACAACAGAGAACACATATCTTTTAAGCAAATTTTCCATTATATCATCCATGCATTACTACCCAAGAGTTGAATGCATTAAAGCCTTTATGATCACTACCAAAGAGTTGGATCATATGTACAATGTGACCACTACCGAAGAGTTGGGCCCAAGCACACTACCAAAACGTTGGTGCTACCATATGTACAATGTGACCACTACCGAAGAGTTGGGCCCAAGCACACTACCAAAGAGTTGGTGCTACCATATAATGGACAGAAATATAATATGTTTTCGTTTTGCAAAATATATATATATAAAGCACACATCATCAAAACTAGATACTCATATAGTTCTATTTCAAACAATATCATATGCCAGTTCTTACACTATTTTACAACCATACATTATTATAGGCCAAGTGAGAGTTAAAGGCGTACCTTCTATTCATAAGTGGGGAGTCCAGAGATTCTCCTCACTGGTACCTTTGATTTCCTGAAATTATTAGAGATTTGGCATTTATTAGATATATTGTTCAAATTACCCTTATTCTAAAGAGTATATAAAAAGGCCCTTTTTATAGCTTTGGAGTCATGAGAGTTGAGTACGAATCTTAGAGTATGGATTTGAGTCCAATATTACTATTGTCACATCAGAGTAGGTTTATAAGGTCAGATTCATGGTCTTTAGATCATGATGGTTAATTATGCACATATTGATAAGTCCAAATAGGGAAAAGAGTGATAAATAGGTTTTATTGATAATTGAGCCATAATAAAAGGATCTGATCATTCCATAATAAATTAGATGAAGAAAGATGATGATCACAGGTTTTTGGTGATTTAGACAGGTTCGAGTATTTTCCAAATAATTAATCAAGATATGAACATATTTAGACATGAGCATTTACTCGAGTCATATTTAGGGTCAACAGATGTCAAAATCATGATCCTCGTACTTTTCTGATCAAAATAGAGTATGTATTCATATTTTTTTGACACTCCTACTATTTTTTATGAATTTCCCAAGATTAGGTCA
The DNA here is from genome assembly GCA_963693085.1 of Alisma plantago-aquatica. Taxonomy (NCBI): domain Eukaryota; kingdom Viridiplantae; phylum Streptophyta; class Magnoliopsida; order Alismatales; family Alismataceae; genus Alisma; species Alisma plantago-aquatica. The sequence goes on along the minus strand of OY856412.1, from coordinate 1,285,688,081 downwards.
TAAACTGAATATTTGAGTTAATAATCGGAACTTAGAAAAACGTGGATCGTTGGATGATCAGATCCAACGGCCAAGATCACACGTGCGTATATAGAAAACGATCAAGGTGGATATTGGACCGCTTACTTGGCGAGCTGTGGTTTGTCCACTTGGATCGACGTGGACTCCTGTGATAGGTCCAACTAGGACCGAGCGGATCCCTCTTCTCCTTGCTCATAGATTCACAGCAGGTGAGCGGCGCGATCTCCGGCGAGCTCTTGCCGGAGTTTGGGGCCTCTTCGTGCATGGGTGGAGATCAGGCTAGCTTCGTGGAAGCTTCTCGCAGTTGAACGGCCAGTCCTCCAGTCGTGGCTCCCCCCGAATAGCCGGGTCGGCTAGGAAGTCGGCGAGCTGCACGATTTGCGACGGAGGAGGATTGGAGGGGGAGCAGCAGGTGGGGAAGCTCGGCTTTGAGGTGCCGGTTGGATGGAGCAGAGCTTTGCGGAGCTCGAGGATCAGCTGATGGTGGATGAGGAGGTTAGAAGCAGCCCACCCAGTAGCTCGACGGCGGCACACAGAGCTAGGAGAAGAAGCTTGAGGTCGATGGTCTTCGAGGCTCGCTCTTGGGAAATTGAAGGTTGGAACAAGGCAAAGGGGTGTAGGTGAAGCTTGTGAGGTGGTTAAATAGATTGGAAGAGGTCTGAGCGTGGGATTCCCAATTCATTTTGGGTGCGCTGGAGCCAGTTGCGACCAGTGGCAGTCGTGGGGATGGTTCTGATCATCGGTGCGGGTCGTGTAGACGCTCGTTGCGTTCGTGGAGATGAGGTGGAGCCATTGCCTCGGTCGGTTTCGCGCTAAGTGGATCAGAACGAGGAGGAGTGGTCGAGGTAGTGGGCTCGTGGCTGTGGCCACTACATCCCGGGTCAGGCGGAGGTAGAGGATGACCGGATGGCCGTCTGATCCGTCCTGGATCCGTGGATGCGCCATCGGGTGGTCAGGGTGGCTCGCGGGGAGAGTGCTACAGATTGCTGACGTCAGTGCCGCGAACCAAGAAGGAAAAAAAAGCAAAACTATAGCTTAATGATTAAAATCGTGACATGTATTGATCAAACTATTAATAGAACTTGTAAAAAAATTGTAGAGGGAGCTAGGAATGTCCAAATGACCTGAGATTTGGATCATAGCTTCTCCATAACATACCCCACATGTTGGTAAAGTTTGGGCTCGAAATACCAATCTTTGAGTGGTCAATTAAATCTTAGGAGAATTAGGGTTTTGAAATTTATTAAAGATTAAAGGAACAAAGTATAAAAGAATTAGAAGACTCACTTTATCACATCCTACTCACCTTAAAAGAAATTTTGTCCTCAAAATTAAACTGGATGAAAGAGGTGAGGAAAACACTGCTCCATATCTGCTCGTAGCTCCCAAGTAGCGTCTTCTGCACCGTGATGGTTCCACTATACCTTCACCATCGGGATCTGCTTGTTTCTGAGCTCCTTGACCCTAGAGTTGAGAATCTTCATAGGTTGTTCTGGATAAGAAAGATTCTCCCGCAACTCAAGAGGCTCGTGATTCAGCACATGACTATCATCCTTCACATACTACTTCAAGTTAGATACATGAAAGACATTGTGCATCATGTTGTACTGTGGAGGAAGAGAAAGTCGATAAGCACATTCACCAATGTGCTCCAAAACTTCAAAAGGACCCACATATCTCGGACTAAGCTTCCCTTTGTTCTTCGCTATGGCACAGATAGGTCTGATCTTCAAGAATACATAGTCACCATCGTTAAACTGTCTGTCAGACCTGTGTGCATCTGCATATGACTTCTGACGATCCTAGGCCCGTTTCAACCTCTGCTTGATCAAGGACACCTTATCAGCATATAATTGTAACTCCTCGGACTTTAGCATCTTCCTTTATCTGACTTCATCCCAATGAAGAGGGGATCTACATGGCCTACCATAGAGAGCTTCATAGGGTGGCATATCAATACTAGATTGATAGCTATTGTTGTAAGAGAACTCTGCTAATGGAAGGTAGTAATCCCAAGATCCTCCCCAATCTAAGACACATGCTCTGAGAAGGTCTTCTAAGATTTGGATAGTACGTTCTGACTGGCCATCAGTTTGGGGATGATATGCTGTGATGAAGTTCAACTGTGTACCCAGGTCATTCTGCACCTGCTTCCATAAATGTGATGTGAACTTTGGATCTCGGTCTGAAACTATCGAAACTGGTACTCCATGCAGCCGTACAATCTCCTTTATATACAACTTAGTAAGCTCAGGAACCTTGTTCATAGTCCGTATAGGTAAGAAATGTGCATATTTGGTCAACCGGTCTACTATGACCCAAACCGCATCATGACCCTTCCTGGTTCTGGGTAGTCCCACCACGAAATCCATGGTGATATTTTCCCATTTCCATTCGGGAATTGGTAAGGGTTGCAATAGACCACCGGGACGTTGGTGCTCGGCCTTAATCTGCTAGAAAGTGAGACACTTAGAGATAAACTCAGCGATATCATTCTTCATACCCCTCCACCAAAAGTGTCTCTGCAGGTCCTTATACATCTTAGTAGATCCAGGATGTATGGAATACTTAGACCCATGTGCCTCTTGCAGGATACGCTTCTTAATCTCTGACTCTTCAGGTACCCACATCCTATGCTTGTACCTTAGTCCACCGTCCATACCAACAGATAGATGTGTCTGGAGCTTTGCCACAAGAGCTGTCATCTCCTCCAAACTAGGGCTGTTCTTTTGAGATATTAGGAGTTCAGAAAGAAGACTAGGAATAATATTGATATTCGCCAGAATAATAGAGCTAGATTCTACTTGAGATGACCCAGAAGGTGAAGGTTCCAGATGCATTGATGAACAAATCGACTTCTTACGACTAAGAGCATCAGCTACAACATTGGCTTTGTCTGGATGATATGCAATAGTGAAGTCATAATCTTTGAGATACTCCAACCATATCCTCTGTCGAAGATTGAGATCTTTCTGAGTCAAGAGGTATTTGAGACTTTTGTGGTCCGTGAATATATCAAAAGTATCACCATACAGATAATGTCTCCAGATTTTGAGACCATAGACAATGGCAGCTAATTCCAAATCGTGAGTTGGATAATTGACCTCATTAGGTTTCAATTGTCTAGAGGCATAGGCAACAACTTTACCGTCTTGCATAAGGACACAACCCATACCCATTTTAGAAGCATCAGAATATATTACGAAGCCATCATTCCCAGAGGGTAGGGTCAAAACAGGAGCAGAAGTCAAGAGAGATTTCAATTCTTGGAAACTAGCTTCACACTCAGGAGTCCACACGAATTTGACATCTTTTCTGGTAAGTTTAGTCATGGGTAGGGCTATTTTACTGAAATTAAGGATGAAACGACGGTAATAGCAAGCTAGGCCAAGGAAGCTACAAATTTCAGAAGCATTGGTAGGGGCTTTCCAATCAAGGACATCTAGAACTTTGGCAGGGTCAACAGAACTTTTCCCACCTGAAATGACATGGCCAAGAAACATGACTTGGTCAATCCAAAACTCACATTTAGATAATTTAGCATATAATTTTTGGGCTCTCAAAACATCAAGGACTTTCTGGAGATGTTCACAATGTTGATCAACAGAATTTGAATATATAAGGATGTCATCAATGAAGACCACAACAAAGCTGTCAAGGAATGGCTGGAAGACAGTATTCATCAAATTCATAAACACTCCAGGAGCATTAGTCAAGCCAAATGGCATCACCATGAATTCATAATGTCCATATCGAGTTCTGAAAGCTGTCTTTGGAATATCACAATCTTTTATTCGTAATTGATGATAACCTGATCTAAGGTCAATCTTGGAGAACACAGTGGAAGTACGAAGCTGGTCAAACAAGTCATCAATTCTTGGAAGGGGATATTTATTTTTAATGGTGGCTTGGTTGATCATGCGATAATCAATACACATTCGCATTGACCCATCTTTCTTTTTGAAAAAAAGAACAGGAGCACCCCAAGGAGAAGTACTAGGACGGATGAAGCCTTTATCAAGAAGTTCCTCTAGTTGTTTCTTGAGCTCTGCAAGCTCGGCAGGTGCCATCCTATAAGGTTCCTTAGAGACTGGTGCGGTGCTCGGTGCTAACTCAATGGAGAACTCAATCTCACGATCTGGAGGCAGCCCTGGAAGCTCCTCAGGAAAAATGTTCGGGTAATCTCTCACCACATCCAAGCTCTCTATAGGTCTCACCTTAGGATCAGGCATGGATACAACAGCAAGATAGGCTCTAGATCCTTTGGCTATCAAAGTTTCGACTTTAAGAGAAGAAATAATCATATTTCGGTTCCTTTTTTTCTCCCGGAAATAGTCAAAGGTTTAGAATTGGGTGCACAAAAGATTACTTTCTTGCCTCGGCAATCAAGCATAACAAATTTGGAAAAGAGCCAATCCATCCCCAAAATTAGATCAAAATCTTCCATATCAAGAAGAATGAAAGCAGATTGAAATTTATGGCCACCAAAAGAAAAAGGCAAGGTTTTAGTTTTCTGAAGAGAAGTATAAATTTTTCCACTGGGAGTTGTCACATCCAAGATATAACCTAGATCATTGATCTCGAACTTGAGCATGGAAGCAAGATTTCTAGATATGAATGTATGTGTTGATCCTGAATCGAATAGGGCCACAACAGGATGATCTTGGAGACATATCATACCTACATTATGATTTTATATGAGATTATGGTTTTCAAGGATTTATCACCAAAAAGAAATATTAACATTGTTACCTTCAATCAGACAGTTGTCATTGGCCTTAGCTTCCTCTGCATCAATTGTAAAGACTCGGCCTTGACAATGTTCTGGCTGAGCCTGAGCTATAGGGACAGCTGGCTGAGCAGGTGGGGCTCCAGGCTGATGTAATGGGGCAGGATGATTCTGAGGTGCCCCCGGGACCAGAATTGGGCAATTGAACTTCATGTGCCCCTCCTTCTTGCAATAGAAACAAATTGGCTTTTCAAACTTACATTTTCCAGGATGAAACCCACCACAGATTTTGCATTTGGATCACCTGTATGATCCACCTTGGCCTCGGCCTCCTCGGTTTGGTCCTCCTCGGTATGATTGACCTCTATGGTGATTTCCTCCTCCTCTGCCCATGCCATGGCTGTTAGGATTCCTCTTATCATGCTCCTTAGCCTTGCCCTTGTTGACGGATGCATCGGTTAGACCTAGGTATCCCAAGCTTGGTGTTTTGCTCTTCCCTAAGGTTCTTTCTTGGGTAAGGGCATTGTTGATGGCAGCTTCAAAGGTAGGATGGGTGGAGGTGCAAAGGTGAACTTTGATTTCTTGGTTGAGGCTATCTATGAAGTGTTCAATCTTTTCATCTTCATCAAGGTTGTGAGCATGATGCTCTAGGAGTCTAAAGGCCCTAACATAGTCAGCAACAGATAGGTTTCCTTGGGTGAGGTTATTGAACTATTTCTTCTTCTCCTTCCTAGCAGATATGGGCATGAAATGGTTGGTAAAGATCTCCTTAAACTCCTCCCAACCTATGGGGGCATCTGGAAGTGCTCGTGTATGGTAATAGTTTTCCCACCACAACTTCGCGGACCCCCTATGTTGGTAGGTAGCAAAGGTGACCTTATCTTCCTCAGGACACTAAAGGGCTCTAAAGGCATTTTCAACATATAGGATCCACGCATCAGCTTTATCTAGGACTTCACCTAAGTCTTCTCCATGAAAGGTTTCAGGTTTGAGTTTAAGGAAGTCACTAATGGTGGTTTCATGGTTGGTCCTAGAGGATGAGGAACTATTGCTGGTTTCTTTTAGGGCTAGGGCATGCATGCATTCCAACATCACCTTCTTTTGTTCTTCCCAATTGCCTACAGCCTTGGTCTTACTAGGGCGTGATTGAGATTCATCACCAGAGTCATCATTAGATCTTGTTCGCTTGGACCTAGTTTTTGGAGGCATCTACAAGTTCGTATAAAAGATAGTTTAGAGATTTATTTGAGATAGATCATAATGCAACCAATAAAGATTTAGCAATCATGGCATGTATTTTCCAATTTTTTTCATGTCTTTTAATTGTTCCCATTTCTCCTAATCTACCCACATAATAGAGAGATTATATCATTGATCATGGTCATGAGAGAGAAAGTAGATGAGAAGCCTAGTGTATATTATTCACTAAATAGGTTGGTTGGGGTAGTCCTTATTTGAGAAAAGCTGAGAGGAAGGATTTTTCTAAGGTAAGGGTGCCCACTTTAACAATAATTGTGTTAGCCAGGCAGATAGCTTGCGGCGGGAACCCTCGCACCATGAAAACGGATGGGGAGAGTGATTATGTCAGAACCTTCCGCAAGGTACCCTTCTAGACACCTCGGCAATTTACTGTTAAATGTGGGTTACCCTAGGTCTAGGTAAGGTTACTAATTATTTGATACATCTATATTGATTCATGTGCCTGCTCTGATACCATCTGTCACGGGTTAACAACCTAACTCCACTGTACACCTCAGGCACCAACATAAGGGGTACAATAGAGTTAAAGTTGCCCGTCCCTGAGTGGATCAAACACATGAATATATAAATGCACTGAATAAAAAGCTTCCATACATAAACCAAAATGTTCATTACATAGGGGCCCGAAGGCATAGGAGTTCTACAGAAGAAACTTAATACATGAGAAGCTAATTACAGAAGAAAAAGAAACATAATATAAGAGTCCCATTTAGCTTTAGCATCCCCATGATAGATCTGAATTTTGTGAGCCAGCATATAGAGTAGCAACATCATCTTCCTTTCAACATAAGCATCATAAGCAGAAGGTACCTATAAAACATATGCAATTGGTACGCGTCAGCACAATATATAAATATATTGCACTGAGTACGCCTCCGCGTCATAATAATTTAGCTCTCATTATATCTTGGCAATAACATTACAAATAACTTGGCAGTAATAAGCAATATGGTAAAATCAGGCTTGAATAAAAGTAAGTTTATTAACAACAGAGAACACATATCTTTTAAGCAAATTTTCCATTATATCATCCATGCATTACTACCCAAGAGTTGAATGCATTAAAGCCTTTATGATCACTACCAAAGAGTTGGATCATATGTACAATGTGACCACTACCGAAGAGTTGGGCCCAAGCACACTACCAAAGAGTTGATTCTACCATATAATGGACAGAAATATATTATGTTTTCGTTTTGCAAAATATATATATATATAAAGCACACATCATCAAAACTGGATACTCATATAGTTCTATTTCAAACAATATCATATGCCAAGTTCTTACACTATTTTACAACCATACATTATTATAGGCCAAGTGAGAGTTAATGGCATACCTTCTATTCAGAAGTGGGGAGTCCAGAGATGCTCCTCACTGGTACCTTTGATTTCCTGAAATTATTAGAGATTTGGCATTTATTAGATATATTATTCAAATTACCCTTATTCTAAAGAGTATATAAAAGGCCCTTTTATAGCTTTGGAGTCATGAGAGTTGAGTACGAATCTTAGAGTAGGGATTTGAGTCCAAGATTACTATTGTCACATAAGAGTAGGTTTATAAGGTCAGATTCATGGTCTTTAGATCATGATGGTTAATTATGCACATATTGATAAGTCCAAATAGGGAAAAGAGTGATAAATAGGTTTTATTGATAATTGAGCCATAATAAAAGGATCTGATCATTCCATAATAAATTAGATGCAGAAAGATGATGATCACAGGTTTTTGGTGATTTAGACAGGTTCGAGTATTTTCCAAATAATTAATCAAGATATGAACATATTTAGACATGAGCATTTACTCGAGTCATATTTAGGGTCAACAGATGTCAAAATCATGATCCTCGTACTTTTCTAATCAAAATAGAGTATTTATTCGTATTTTTATGACACTCCTACTATTTTTTATGAATTTCCCAAGATTATGTCATAAACTGAATATTTGAGTTAATAATCAAAACTTAGAAAAACGTGGACCGTTGGATGATCAGATCCAACGGCCAAGATCACACATGCGTATATAGAAAAAGATCAAGGTGGATATTGGACCGCTTACTTGGCGAGCTGTGGTTTGTCCACTTGGATCGACGTGGACTCCTGTGATAGGTCCAACTAGGCCCGAGCGGATCCCTCTTCTCCTTGCTCACAGCTTCAGAGCATGTGAGCGGCGCGATCTCCGGCGAGCTCTTGCCGGAGTTTGGGGCCTCTTCGTGCGTGGGTGGAGATCAGGCTAGCTTCGTGAAAGCTTCTCGCAGTTGCACGGCCAGTCCTCCGGTCGTGGCTCCCCCCGAATAGCCGGGTCGGCTAGGAAGCCGGTGAGCTGCACGGTTTGCGGCGGAGGAGGATTGGAGGGGGAGCAACAGGTGGGGAAGCTCGGCTTTGAGGTGCCGGTTGGATGGAGCGGAGCTTTGCGGAGCTCGAGGATCAGCCGATGGTGGATGAGGAGGTCAGAAGCAGCCCACCCAGTAGCTCGACAGCGGCGGACAGAGCTAGGAGAAGAAGCTTGAGGTCGATGGTCTTCGAGGCTCGCTCTGGGGAAATTGAAGGTTGGAACAAGGCAAAGGGGTGTAGGCAAAGCTTGTGAGGTGGTTAAATAGATTGGAGGAGGTCTGAGCGTGGGATGCCCAATTCATTTTGGGCGCGCTAGAGCCAGTTGCGACCAGTGGCAGTCGTGGGGATGATTCTGATCATCGGTGCGGGTCATGTGGACGCTCGTTGCGTTCGTGGAGACGAGGTGGAGCCATTGCCTCGGTCGGTTTCGTGCTAAGTGGATCAGAACGAGGAGGAGTGGTCGGGGTAGTGGGCTCGTGGTTGTGGCCACGACATCCTGGGTCAGGCGGAGGTAGAGGATGACCGGATGGCCGTCCGATCCATCCTGGATCCGTGGACGTGCCATCGGGTGGTCAGGGTGGCTCGCGTGGAGAGTGCTACAGATTGTTGACGTCAGTGCCGCGAACCAAGAAGGAAAAAAAGCAAAACTATAGCTTAATGATTGAAATCGTGACATGTATTGATCAAACTATTAATAGAACTTGTAAAAAATCGTAGAGGGAGCTAGGAATGTCCAAATGACCTGAGATTTGGACCATAGCTTCTCCATAACATACCCCACATGTTGGCAAAGTTTGGGCTCGAAATACCAATCTTTGAGTGGTCAATTAAATCTTAGGAGAATTAGGGTTTTGAAATTTATTGAAGATTAAAGGAACAAAGTATAAAAGAATTAGAAGACTCACTTTATCACATGTTATGTGCAAATGGTATCAAGACCATCTATTATTTCCAACTATCAAAGAGCTATTGAAGAAATGTCCTAGTAATATCTTCCATTATATGTAATGTTCTTTGTTTTACTATTTAAGGATGGAAATATATACTGAAATTAAATCAATTTTTTGTAGCTTCATGCAATATATGCCAAAATTTAGATATTAATTGTAGAGATTTGTTTGATATAATAGAAAGTGTGACCCCATACATTATATCTATCTCATGTAAATATAGATGAGCAAGATATTGAAAATAGAAAAGTTATCACGACATCTAAAAAGAAATCTATCTTTGTCAGTCTATCAAATAAAAGCAAGATGGAATCATCCTCATTTAAAAAATGGTATAGACCAACTTCAAACTCCATTTTGACATGATCCCACTTAATCTTTAGTAAAGGAAAAGGGCGTAGTAACCTAATGGGACAATAATTTTCCTACTTTCCCATACTAACGTATTCCACACAACGCAGCATGCTCGATTACATATTTCTTTGTCATAGTCCACAAAATTCTTTTATAATTCAATTCATTTTAGAACTACCTAGATGCAAAACATACCAAGAGCATGTATCTTCAACATTGTCTTACACATCTATTCCTGAACTAGAAAACATAATGTTCTTTGACAAACATAATAGAATTTCATCTATAAAGTGAAAACCAGCTTTTTTACTTCATACATCTTGTTTAACAAAGTTTTTTGTTTGGATATGTTCCTCAAATATGATTATGTACAACCATAATCAAAGCTAAAATTGTTTTTCAGTGAATAGATCATTAAAATATGTATAAACATGTATATATAAAGATTCTTATAATATAATAGAAAATCTCTTATAAATTACAAATTCTACTCTACGCAAGGAATATGATATTATGAATTTCATATTAAATCATATACCACAATGTTTGCCTTTCTAGGATGATAAATAATGGAGCATGTATTAGTATTTTGTTGAACACATTTTCTGTGAAAATGTATACTAATGTTTTATGATAAATGTATATATCTAATAAGGATCTCCATATACACAAACTTTTCCAATTTGTAAATGTGAATACCATGACATAGGTATCTAGATAATGCGTACAATAGTTTTCCTAATTCTTATATAACAATAACGAAGCAATACGATTATACGTAAAAGAAGAGTAATCCTTAGTGGAAGAATCATAATATACATCATATTCTTTTCTAGTCTAAGGTGAGGTAAGAACTAGAATAAATTCCAACAAATTTATCATTTGTTAAAAGTTGTATCCACAATAATATGTCCATCTAAAATGGACTTTATTTTGTAATAAACCATTCAAAGGCATAACAAAGAAGATCTTTGTGAAATTCTTTTAATGTTCTTCTATTCCAAGAAGACACCAAACTTCATTGTGTGTCTTTGGCATATCCCTTTAGCAGATACTTCTACTTATAATTGGAATTACACCAATTCCTTGGGAAAAACTCACATGAACCAGAACAGCCACACATGATAACAAAAACTCACATGTACCATAATTTTTTTTCATAATAGATGGATGAAATAAATTCATATATATATTTCATGTTGTTATATATCATAGAATAAACTTGTTATAACCTCATTTTTTTCTAAAGCATGTAATGAGATTTGTAAATCTCTTTTAAAAAAAAAAGATAAATGAAATCCATGGTTGATTTGGATGGTTTGATTTGATTGAATTTCGTATATAATAGCCTTGCATGCTTTCTTAATGGGCCTTATTGGCCATTAAGCCCAATTGAAAGAAAAAGAAAAGAAATGAAAAAGGAATTCAATGGGATAATGGGATATATAAGAAAATGAATAAAGGATGATTAAAAGGCTAAAAGATATTTTCCCAAAAATAGAATTTCGACACTACTATAGAAATGGCTTATAAAGCCACTTTTCAAGGTGTCGGTTTTATACAAAAACTGACACCTAAAGTCTACAATGTCGGTTGATAACATAAACCGACATCCAATCTACGAAGGTCGACCAGACACGGGTACCGCTTTTATTAAGTGTCAGTTAATTAATAAACAACCGACACCTAAACTCAACTGCCAAACCCAAAATTCCAGCAAAAAAATTGGCTCCAAAATTTTACATATGGCGTCGGTCATAACTAAATAACCGACGACGAAAGTGAACAGGAATAGTTGTCGGTTGTCTTTTACTTAAAAACCGACGACTATAATGTAGTATAGGTGTTGGTTTTTTTTTAAAGAACCGACACTGTAGGTTTAGTTGTCGGTTTTTTTTAAATAACCGACACTTATAGTCAACTTAATAGCTGACTAGCCCGACCGATTCTTCCCCTTTCCCTATTTCATTCTCGATTTCCCTAGCTCCGGTGATTTCCAATGCTCCCTTCTCCGCTGTCGTGCTCCTGCTCACCGGCGGCCGTGCTCCTGCTGTCGTGCTCCTGCTCACCGGCTCACCAGCGACCGTGCTCACCGGAGGCCGTGCTCCTGCTCACCGGCGGCCATACGTCCCCTAGCTGCTACTACGTCCACCGCTGCTCCTCCGGCTCCATGCTGCTTCATTCTTCTTCCTTCTTCTTTCTCTGGTAGGCCCTCCGTTCTTCTTCTTCTTCCTTCTCCTGCTCTTCTTCTTCCTTATCCCTCTCCTTACCAACAGCAGCCACGGCCGTGTGGGCTGGCACGGCCGTGGCTGTGTTGGCCGACCACACGGCCGTGCTACCCAGCACGGCCGTGTGGTTGGCCAACACAACCACGGTCGTGCCAGCCCACACGACCGTGGTTGCTGTTGGTAAGGAGGGAGAAGGAATAACAAGAATATATATATATACTAAAATGAAATCAATTATGAGTTTGTGATTAAATTAATTATATGATGAAATCCCTACTGCATGATGAAACCCTAACATCTGGGCGAGTTGCATGATGAAACCCTAACATCTACATGAATCCCTATTGCATAATGAAACCCTAACATCTACATACTCTATATGATACCTAAAGTTGTGATGAAACCCTAACATCAATTGTGATGAAAGTTGGATTGTAGGTATTGGAATGACAATATACATGTATTGGGACTGTTATTGAACACCTAATCTGACTTAGGATATTTTGTTTGATTTAAACATGATTGGGCATTATTGCATGTTTGAAACTATTGAATTCTTGATTTATTATATAATAATGCTCTAATTGTGAGTGATGCAATGTAAGTGAGCAAATACATGTAGTGGATATGTACTCATTAGCCTAGAACCCCATCCAAGATTTACTCATTAGGAGTAAATCTTGGATAGTCCCCGGTTTGGGACTGTTCTTGAACACCTAATCTCACTTAGGATGTAAGTGTATAATGTGTATTGGGTTTTCAAGAAAATTTCGGTAGCATTTCCCCGTTTGTTCTCTAAGTACATATGTACTTGGAGAACAGCGGGGAAATGTTGCCAAAATTTTCTCAAAAACCCAATACACATTATACACTTACTAGTGAGATTAGGTGTTCAAGAATGGGATAGGTGGTACACATTTATTATATATAAGAATGACATCACATGTATTTGTTGGCCTAAAGTTTTAACCATGCAAAAACTCTAATCTGTTAACCCTAGACCCTAATCTTGTCCTAATATATACTTGTTTTCTCTTTGATCATAGAATGGATAGATCATGGATGTCCATTCGCAATCGCTGCACCCCAGAGTTTATTTCTGGTCTTGACCAGTTTATTAGATTTGTCGAGGAACATAGGAAACAACCTGGAGATAGGTTCTACTGTCCATGTAGGCATTGCGGTAACAATTTGAAAGTCAACACTGGTGACGAAATCAAAACTCATGCCATGTGCAACGGGATTATACAAGGCTATACAGAATGGCACTGGCATGGAGAGATTTCAAACCCGAAACCAGTGGATGTCGATAGCAGTGCTTGTGTGGAAGAAGAAATTGCCTACGATGACATAGATGTGAATGAACCAGTTCTAGTAGACATCGTTGATGCGATGCTGGATAGTTGTGGGGTAGAGCACACCGATCCACCTCCCATTTTTAGAAACATTGTGCATGATGTTGATATGCCGTTATACACAGGTTGTACTAAGTTTACGAAGCTTAGCGCTGTGTTGAGATTGTATAAGTTGAAAGCTAACAATAGATGGAGCGACAAAAGCTTCACGTCATTGCTGTCTTTGTTGAAAGAAATGCTTCCTGAAGGAAACGAGCTTCCAATCTCAACATACTAGGTAAAGAAATTGTTGTGCCCAATGGGAATGGATGCCAAGAAGATACACGCATGCCCGAATGATTGTGTATTATTTCAAAAGGACTATGCGGATTTGAAAGATTGTCCAAAATGTGGTGCGTCACGGTATAAATTGACGACTTCGGGGGAGTCCAAAACTGGTTCTCCTGCCAAGGTGATGTGGTATCTACCTATAATATCACGGTTTTAAACGCTTGTTTGCCAATCCGATAGATGCGAAGAATTTGAGGTGGCATGCAGATGTTAAGAAAAATAATGATGGGATCCTACGACATGCGTCTGATTCCCCACAGTGGAAGAAGATTGATCTATTGTACCCTGAATTTAGTGAAGAAGTCAGGAATCTAAGACTTGGGCTTTGTACAGACGGGATGAATCCATACGGGACATTGAGCAGCCAACATAGCACTTGGCCAGTCATGCTTGTTATATACAATCTTCCTCCCTAGCTGTGTATGAAAAATAAGTATGTAATGCTGTCGTTGTTGATATCGGGCCCTAAACAACCTGGAAATGACATCGATGTTTATCTGGAACCTCTGATTGATGACTTAAAGAAACTCTGGGGTGAAGGTGTGATGACCTATGATGCTTCACGAAGAGAGACATTTCTTTTGCATGCTATGTTGTTTTGCACTATTAATGACTTTCCAGCATATGGGAATTTGTCTGGATATAGTGTCAAAGGAGCTAAAGCGTGTCCTATATGTGAAGAGAACACTGATTCAACAAGAATAAAACATGGCGGTAAGAATGTATATCTCGGTCATCGAAGGTTTCTTCCAAAATTCCATTCGTGTCGTAGGAAGTGCAAAGCATTCAATGCATTGAATGAGGAACGGAGTGCACCTAAACCTATACTAGGGGAGGTTGTTTATGAAAGAGTAAAAGACATTGTCAATGAATTTGGTAAGAGATCACAATGTACTACACGGAGTGACAATTCTTCATTCAAGAAGAAGTCAATATTTTGGGATCTTCCTTATTGGAGTTCTTTGACAGTCAGACATTGTATCAATGTAATGCACGTTGAGAAAAATGTCTGTGATAGCATCATTGGTACTCTGTTAAATATACCAGGTAAGACTAAAGATGGGATAAAATCCAGACTGGACCTACGTAAAATGGGAATAAGGTCAGAATTAACAGAATTACGTGAAATGGGTAATAAAAGAACATACTTACCTCCCGCTTGTTACATGTTGTCTAGAAAGGAGAAGAAAGCTTTTTGTGAATGCTTGGTAAATGTTAAGGTGCCACATGGTTACTCATCCAACATCCGTAGTTTGGTATCAATGAAAGATTTGAAGTTGATAGGTCTTAAATCTCATGATTGTCACACTCTAATGCAACAAATATTGCCCGTGGCAATTCGATCTATATTGCTGAAGCATGTAAGGTTTGCAATCACCAGACTTTGTTTCTTTTTCAACAGTCTCTGCAGCAAAGTTATTGACCCAGAGACTCTCGATAATTTACAAAGAGAAGTGGTTGTTACCCTATGTCAGCTTGAGATGTATTTCCCTCCTTCGTTCTTTGATATCATGGTACATCTTGTTGTCCACTTGACTAGGGAAGTGAAAATCTTGGGACCGGTTTTCTTGCATTGGATGTATCCCTTTGAACGATACATGAGCGTTTTTAAAGGTGATGTTTGAAACCGTTATCGGCCTGAAGGGAGTATAATTGAAGGTTATGTGGCAAGAGAGGTTATGGATTTCTGCAATGATTTTCTCAGTGGTAATGACACTCCTGATAATGACAAGAATATTGACGAGCTATTTGGCAAAGGAATTTTGGGTTCACGTGTGAAAGTAATCAGCCGTGAGCAGTTGGAACAAGGTCATTTGTATATTTTACACCACATGTACGAAGTGAACGTTTATATCGAGGAACATACCAATTTCATCAAAAGACAATATCCTCGAGCGAATACAATGTGGCTTGCTAGAGAGCATAACAAGACTTTTATTAAGTGGTTTGAAGATAAAGTCTTACATCAACTATCTCAAACACCAGATGATATTACTGAAACTATCAAATGCCTCACCTTTAAACCAAAGTTGACTGTTATGTCTTATGAAGGGTATGACATTAATGGATTCACATATTACACAAAGCGCCAAGATGATAAGAGTGTCGTCCAAAACAGTGGGGTCACCCTTCAAGCATCGACTATGTTTTTTGCAAGTGCAAAGGATAAGAGTCCACGTGAAGCTAAAATGTCATATTACGGTGTCATTGAAGACATATGGGAATTTGACTACATAGATTTCAGAATTCCGCTCTTCAAATGTAATTGGTTTGATAACACCAAAGGAGTTATAGTGGATGAATTGGGTTTCACTTTAGTGAACTTTGAAAAGATTGGCGAGAAGGTTGAACCATTCATATTGGCATCACAGGCGAAACAAGTATTTTATATCGATGATCCTGTAAATGATAAATGGTCGGTTGTTCTTCATGGTAAAAGACAGTTCGTTGAAGATCCTATAGATGAAGAACAGTACTATGATAAGTATGATGACTCCAGTCCATTCTCAGTTGGGTTGCCAACACCAACAAATATTGAAGCTAATGATGACTTGTATGTGCGCGGAGATCACAATGAAGGATTGTTAATTGATAAAATGTGAACTTTACAATGTGAATGTGAACTTTACAATGTGAGCTTTAGAATTTGAATTACTTTACAATGTGAACTTTACAATTTGAATTACTTTACAATGTGAGCTTTACAATTTCAATTACTTTACAATGTGAGCTTTACAATTTGAATTACTCTACAATGTGAGCTTTACACTTTGAATTACTACTTTACAATGTGAACTTTACAATTTGAATGTGAATTTGCAGATGGCTGACCATTCTCCTGATGACCGTGCTGATGACTACCGTGAGGGTGAGGACATCAATGCGCCGCCTCACAATGTAAGTTTTAAAAATATATCATATATTTATATCTATATGTCCATTTATAGTTATATCTTGTAAATGTGAATTATTTTGTCAAATTTTAGGTTGATGATGCACAGGTACCATCTGAAGCACTTGAGGCACTTGATCAACAACACCAAAAAGTTGACAAGAGAAGGGGCATCACTATGATGAAGAAGTTAATTGCACAAAAGGGCAATGGACCCAAACTTGTTGTGGATTTCGATAATGCACGAAATGCATGTGGTGTGAATCGCAATTCATTTATTTCATATCTTGGGTTTTTTACTCGTAGCCATTGCGGTTGTCGCTTAGATTCTTGGCATAAAGTTTCTAAGGAGAAGAAAGATTTAATATGGAGGGATTTATGCGTGAGTTATTATTAATTTGCAATTCTATTTTGTAGATTACTAAATTTTTTGATACTAATTAATAGCAATTCTATTTTGCAGAGTATATTTGAATTGGATGAAAAGTTGCATCATAAATGTGTGATGCAATGTTGTGGGAGAGTCCTAAGGAACTATAGGACAAATCTCACCAGAGAATACATAAAAGAAGCCGACAAGAGGAAGAAGACAGCCAATGAACAGTGGAACTTCATGGACAAAGAAGAATGGGACGCATTTGTCGCTTCAAGACAAACTGATGAATTCAAGGTATTGGGCGTCAGTCTCAATCTCATTAATTAATATATGTTGTATTCACTTATACAAGACTAACATTTAGTGTTACTAACCAAATCATTAATTTGCATACTAACTAGGCCCTCAGTGAGGCACAAAGATCAAGGCGTGCACTGAATGTGCATGACCACAGAATGGGTCCAAAGGGGTATGCAGGCGTTCGCCAAAGACTACAGGATGAGGCTACTACTGCTCAATCTGCTGCTACTCAAGAGTCCTCTACCATAGGTAGCACACCTCTGCCTCGCCATGATGTCTGGATAGCTGGGAGGCAAAATAAGAAGGGAGAAATAACTAAGGCTGCAACTGCTGAGGCGGCTGCAAAAATGGTAAAATACAACTCTTACAGCAATCATTTGAATATTGATTATTTGTGTTGTTTACTTAAGTACAAATTTTTGTTTTGGCGATTAGCGGGAGCTGTACGAGCTGAGAAAACAAGGAAAGTTCATCCCTGAGGGAACAAAGGATGAATTGACAGTTGCTCTGGGTAACCCAGAGCATCCCGGACGTGTTAGGGCTGCAGGCGCTGGTGTGGGCATCAAATCTTTTTTGGGTCATCCCAGCACAAACATGTCCCAAAAGTGGGACTTTCACAAGAAGAGGTAACATATTCTTTCTTTATAATGTTACTGTAAAAGAGAATTCAAAAATTAGATTTTGACGTTTCTTTTATCCATGTATAGGTGGATAAGATATTTGATAGGAAACTCGAAGAAGCAATGAAAAAGTGGCAGGCATCTCAGACTGCCACTTACCAGACAATACCTACTGCAGACTCTACTCCTACTCCTACTGTAGAGGTTGGGAGTAATCATGTAGAACCACCACCTAGCACATCCACTGTAAGTATTTTTATGACATAGTAACTAGTTTTTTAATTCAAGATGATACGTATATATGAAATTGTAGTTGTTTCAAAAAAAAGATGATATGTATATATGTATATAACATTCTTTACACAAAATTTGTAGGGGTTGAAGCCATGTCGTCTAAAAAGTAAAGAATATGTCATGGCAGAGGCGTCGGCTTACCCATCCCTACCAGGGGAAACGTGTCACGGGTCTCCAGTACCAGCTGGTTGGATTCAGGTGAGCCCGATACATATATTCCCCCAGTGGATGGATCTTCCACTGCCATATGCCCACCCAGATTGTGAAACACTTGGTGAGGCAGTAGGCAAACTGATATTGTGGCTAAAAGTGGATGTCTTCTTTACTGATAAGGTATGGTAAATTTACATTACGTTCAATTGTTAGTGTGTGTATATGCTGGCAGTTGATCTGAAATTATATATATATACAGGTTAAAAAGAAGACACCCACAGCATCTAGGCCTCCACTTCCACCTCATGTATTACCTAGTTGGGTTCCACAGGACCTACCTGTCCCGTTAGGTCCTAACTGTAGGGGTATGGCAGTATGGTTAGGGGAACATGATATAAACTCCCCTATAACTGTTTCTTCTGATTCAGATTCTACAGGTCAGTCATACGAAACAAAACTATTTATACAAGATATATTGGAGTTGTTTCGATATGATTGGCTAAATACATCTGTGATAGAGCTATGGATAAGGTGAGATATTCTTTATACATCCATATACCTTGTGTATGATCTGGTGATCTGGTTTCTTATTTATTAATGCATGCGTAATTAATACATATTTTGCAGCTACTTAGATAACATATGTGCAGATTTTGGATTCGAACATGTAGGGTTTTTGATTCCATCCTTGATTAGTCTAGTAGCTAAAGACCCTACATCAATTCAACAATACTGTTGTGAGTCTTTTTCAAATTTTGCTGTAAAAAAGAAGACGGTGATAATGGCTCCATTCAATGTAGAGTAAGTTTACTTTGCTTATTATAATTTGGACTTAAGAAAATTACATTTTATTATGGATTTTGAGTTATTAATTTTTAACTTTTTCTCCTCTAGGGGTAGGCATTGGGAGTTATTGGTTATTGCCCCCGAGACGTTCACTGTGTATTATCTAGATCCTAAGGAGGGTAAATTGAATATAAGATTTGGACACATAATGAAAATGGCGATATTTTGGTGAGAAATATTTCATTTTTCATATCTGTTAACATATGTTATTACATTACTATTTAATTGCAATGTTCTGTGTTACATTAACATGTAGGGGTTTTGAGGAGTACAAAAAGGCTGGAGGAAAGGTCCCCACGAAAAAGAACCAGCCAATAATTTGGAAGAACGTGAAAGTAAGTTCCCGACTGCAATATATGTATATATTATTTATGTGAACAATGCTTAATTAGTTGTATTTTTTAATATTTTGTATGTTTGAATTTATAGTGTGCTACACAAGACAACGGATGAGCATGCGGATACTATGTCATGCGATATATGCACATGATTATCAAACATGCCGTACTGGATATCGAATGTATTGCTCAGGTATTATATAGTCTCATTAGATAATATGATCGAAATATATCAATCTTATTTATAGCTCATTAATTATATATATACATCATTCTCTTTACAGGTGTTTAAAGCTGACCCCATTACAGGAAAGGACTTACCAAATGTTAATGCTCCCTATACAATGGGAGAATTAAATGAAGTAAGAGAAGAATGGGCAATAGCCATACAATTAGTGGGGGCTTTAAAATATAATTGGGATCCTGATAGTGAATAATGACTAAACAATGATACTTTGTAAATGAATTTATGAATTATAATATATGTGTGAATGTTTCTACATGTTTGGATGTTTCTACATGTGTCTGAGTGAAAATGACTGAAAGTGTTGGTTGCTATATGAATGTTTCTACATGTGTGAATGTGAATGAATGGAACTACAAATTGCTAGCATGTGTGAATGTTTATAAATGTGTAAAAATAAAATGGAACTGCAGGTTGCATTGCTAAATGCATGTGCTACTTTTTTATTGTTAATTTTGTAGGTTTGCGGCCTGTTGTCGGCAGATATCAATGGATGTCATAAAACCTGTAGTTCATAACTGAACTGAACAGGTTTCTCATCCTGCGACCAGCCACAGCAGGTCTGCAGACTGATAGGAAAAAAAAACCAATAGGCGTCGGTTATTTGTAAATAACCGACACATAATGATATAGTGTCGGTGTTCCTACAATAAACCGATGTCTATGTCCTTAACACCACGGCCGTGCTGGACAGCACGGCCGTGGGGCGAAGATATATGGTGTCGGTTTTTTACTTATAACCAACATTGATAGTGCCCAAGATGGCGCCCTTTCTGTGGCGCGAAGGGTTTGGGCGTCGGTTTTCCTACAATAAACCGACGTCTATTTCCTAAACACCACGGCCGTGCTGGACAGCACGGCCGTAAGGCGAAGATATATGGTGTCAGTTTTTTACTTATAACTGACACTGATAGTGCCCAAGATGGCGCCCTTTCTGTGGCGTGAAGGGTTTGGGCGTCGGTTTTTAACTAATAACCGACACCTATAGTCCCATGATGGCACGTTTTCGGTGGCGCGCGAAGAGTTTGGGTGTCGGTTTCTTATCTAATAACCGACACCTATAGTCCCATGATGGCGCGCTTTCGGTGGCGCGTGAAGAGTTTGGGCGTCGGTTTTGGAACCGACGCCTAATGGGTTGACTTTTAGTGTCGCCCACATAGGTGTCACTTAGAAACCGACACTAAAGGCTTTAAATAACCGACACTAAAGGTAGGTTTTGTAGTAGTGCGAGTTATAAAGGTTCCTTGGGGTTCAAGGAACTCGGGATAATTATATAATAGCAACGGAAATAAAGAATATGAGGAAAATATGAATAAAGGGGTGTTTTCTTGCAACTAAAGAAAAGGGAACATTTCCTGGAGATAATGATCCCAATTTTTGCAGGATGGAAGATAAAGGCATAAAAGAGATTCCCTTAAATTTTGAATTAAAAAGGAGTTACAAATTGGGAGTTATTGCTTTTTCAAGTTATCCTCAAAATAAGAATTTTCTTGGAATTTAGGAAATCATTTTCCTTTTTTTGTCTGAGCACGAGCATTGCTGGCCTTTGGATCTTGATCCAACCGACGCTGCCTACCACTGAGTTCCAGTAGAACTGGGACTATAGCTCGATTACAGGGGGATTTTCCCCATCACTTTTCTCGTGATCCAGTGCATGTGCACTCATGGGAGGTGTCCCATTGTGTTCGGGAGAGTGAGGCGAAGATTCTCGACCCTGGGTTGACGGCTTTCGTCGAGTCTTCATGAAACGCCCAATTGGGTTGAAGGTTGGCTTAGCGGTGGGATCAGAAACCCTAAAAGAGCCCCCCTAGCCCTATAGAAAGGCCATCGCTAGAGTCTTCACATCCTAATGATCTTGAGCGGCCACTCCAGAAGCCCATGCACCCTCTCTCTTGACCAATTGAACTAGCTCCGGTGAGGGATCCGCCTCGTGCTGCCACAGCTCGAGCAGCAAAGAAAAGAAGAAGACGACGTACAGACGTCATCCGATCGAGGATCACGGTCATCCTCTGTGAGGATCTGATGGTGCTAAGGAGCGGTCGGCTAAGTTAGGGTGCAATGACACAGATCGTCAGATCGGAGTCCATCGTGGACTCAAGTAGGATCCAATGGGCTAGAAGAGGGAGTGGGGTGCGCAACTCAATTAGTGGAATCAAATGACGTAGAGCATTAGATCCAGAGGAGGAATAGCGGCGCACCAATCCAACGGTTGATAAAATTTCGTAATTCCCCTCTCTGTCCAAATAATCAAGAATATAGATTTTCTTTGCAAAATTAATAGAGATCGCTAGGAATCTCGTATGAAACTGATAAAAATGATTTAAGAACCTAGTTCTAGTTCGTTTTGCAAAAGTGCCTTGATTTGTTAGAATGATGCATTACAAGTTAATTAGAAACCCTAATTGTGCATAAAGGATGATTCTTTGTAATTTAATAGGCTAAATTGAGGATTATCAACTTGTTAATTGATAACATGGAGTTTTCATCCGTTATGAGTACAAAGATGGTTAATTTAGGGTTTATGTCTATAAATGAAAGATAATGTACATGAAAACCCTAATTTAGGGTAAAAGAAGATAAGATCATATTTAATTTGAAAAATGTGAAAATATGATTGTTAAATGATGGTTCTAAGTTATTTGTATATGAAAGTCCTTAATTCTGGATAAATACCCTAAATGTAGTAATTAGGGTCTTTTCATGAATAAAAGGTAGAATTGATGGAAAAATGAGTTCATATGTTAATTAGACCCTAATGAACTTTGAATTAATGATAGATGCACATAATGATCTTGTCATGAATTAAAAGGATAAAAATAGTAGCTTTAATGTAAAAGAAGCTTAATGAAATTAATTGATGATTAATGTGCCTTTAAATATGGAAATAGGGTTATATGTTGTTGAGATAACCTTAATATTGAAGAATAGATGAGATAATTAGGGTTTATGAGTAATGGCATAAAATTAGGGTTTAATATGGTAAAAGATGAAGGGAAACCCTAATTGAAAAACGAAACCCTAAAATGGATACAGAAACCCTAGAAAGTGAATCCAAGTCAATAAAGTAGATTCTTGATAAAGTGTGTAATAAATAGAGTACATATTATTTTCAAGAATTATGTTGTTTTTGAATTGCTTGCTTGGATTGCTTTCTTGGATGGAATTACCTAATACTTGTGAAATCATCAAATCAGGTATGTGGTTACGCTTATGAATATCTTGAGTTAGTTTTCTGAGGTTTTTCGAAGTTTCCATCGATGACATGAATTAACTATTGGATGAATTTAATTCATGCAAACTATAATGTGGATATG
This sequence comes from Alisma plantago-aquatica, assembly GCA_963693085.1. NCBI lineage: Eukaryota > Viridiplantae > Streptophyta > Magnoliopsida > Alismatales > Alismataceae > Alisma > Alisma plantago-aquatica. The sequence goes on along the minus strand of OY856412.1, from coordinate 1,285,665,139 downwards.
ACTATCACATAAGATATGTGCCTACTAGCTCAGATCCTGGTCCCCTCTATGGCTTAATAGTTGACCTAGTACATGGCTACCTATGGGGTAGGTCCATCAGGTCATTGGATGACTTAGTACATGGCTACCAATGGGGTAGGTCCATCAAGTCACCTTGAGTTAGATATTGGGCTACCTTCGGGTAGTGCCATGCGACTCTATTACCCTAGGTATTAGCTACCTGTAAGGTAGGACCATGGGGGTAAGTATCTACCTAAAGAGAGGTAGTATGCAAGGACTGCACAGAGTTGAGGGATAGGTAAGGATTGAGTAGTATGGCTTAAAATGTAATCTTGGTTTCTAAATGATTAACTGCATGATTACATTGTTAATATATTTACATGATTATTGTTTCCCCCACATACCATCTTCGGCTGACCGATGTTTTGTTTGTCGGTGTTTTAGGTACAATGAAAAGAACAAATAGTAAAGTGGCATATGTGGTACTAAATGAGAATTAAAGTGCAAAGGAGGATTAGAAAGATTAGTATCTGTGTGGACAGAAGTTTTGAAATCCCAGTTTTAAAAGGTATGCAAAATTTTTTATTTTTCTCCATATTTCAGTATAGTTGGTAGAATTTAATAATTGTTAATGATTATTTTTCGAACATTTGATCCGGGTTATTGGTTAACAACTATGTCCTTTTGGTCTCCCTTAATTGGGGGTTACCGGGAGGCGGGGTTGTAACAATTGCTATCAGAGCCTAGGTTCCTCATTTAATCTTTAATAATTATTAAATTTTACAAATTTTGTAGAACCCAAGGGAGTTATTAGAGGATTATCCGAAAGATGAAGGTGTCTAGAAAAGGATCACGACCGGGGGCTGGAAATATTTTCCTCCGCACTGCTAGTCGGAATATGAGGACTCCCGGATCCGTGTGACTGCCTGGCCAAAGTCTTAGGGTATGATTCAAAATAAGATACCTTTAGGACTCTCTCATCTTGTTCATCCCTTATCCACTCAAATTTGTTAAGGACCTTAAGGTTTAAGGTTTCCTCTCTTCTCCTCACCCTCTTGAGGTATGGGTAAGGTTGATAAGGATTAAGGAATCCTCCACCAAATTAATAAAAATCATGTAAATAAGATGTCATGGACATAAGCTTAATAGAGTAAGTGTAAAGGAATAGATACATTCTTAGGTCGTATGACACGAGTTGTCATTGCCCTCAGGATAGACCTCCTTAGTAGGAGGATGAGTAGAGAGAGTTAGTCTTAGAGGTAGAGACCTCCATTAAAATTAGTGACCTAGCAAATCCTTTGAGGATGAGGTTAACCCTAACCCTAAGTGAAGGTTAGAGAGAGAGATGACATGATGAGTTAGATGTCATGATAAACATGCCTAGGATGCCATATAAACCATGAGAGGTGGATGACCTAGCACCTTTGGAAACCCAACCTTATGAAGGGTCGTGCATGTTTAAGCGAGGGATAGCTCCTTTATGGACAAAGTTAGAGAAGAACCTATAGAACCCTATGGGCTTATGCAAGTAGGGTATAGCTTGCACCCAGAGTACGTCAGTAGTGTTGATAGTAGGATGAAACTCTGGAAAAGGAATCATAATGGATGGCTTATGAGATAAGCATAAGGGGTTATGGATAATCTTGAGTAAACATAAGTTCGAGCATAGGATTCACTCAGGTAGGGATATGCTTATGGGGTTGATTCTTCATGAAGAAAGGACCTCTTATAGAAAGGTTGGTTGTAAGATTAGCTCTAGAGAGAGAGCAGGCCCCAGGCAAGAAGGTTGGAAGCCTAAAACCCCTAAAATTTGAGGAACAGTGGGAGTTGAGGATAATGCGACCTAGGTGGATGATAGCGGTTGCCGTATGCTTGACCCTTGGAGGCTGATGATGTCTTGGATGCCATGAGAGGAACCAAAACCAAGAGAGAGGATGATTCTGTTGGTACCTCTGTGCCTATGGTATAGGTGTTTACCTCTTGAGATAGGGAGAAGAGTTTCTTAGAATTGGAGAGGTTTAGTAGCAGAATGTGAGGCCATGTACCTTGTTGGTTGTCCTTAAGGAGGACCCAACTCTAAGTGTTTCTTGAATTTAAGGATGACAAGAAGTGCATGTCATGCCTTTTACATGCTTGGTTCGTGGTTAAGAGATAGAGCATGTCGTTAGACACCTACAAGTGAACCTAGGGTTCCTAGGCCTAAGAGGGGAAGTGGGGTACCTAATGTTCATGGTGAAAGTTGAGTTTATATAGATGCGAGCATGGTACTTCTTATGTTGAGAGGAAAAGAAAACCCTTAAGTTTAAAGGTATGATTAATGAACCCCTCACAGCTGAGTTGATGACATGGGAAGGCATGATCGTGATTTAGTGTCAAGGAAATAGAACAAGTATGACCTAGCATGGTATAGTAGGTGGTCTGCTTATGCCTTAGTAGCTGCTGGGTTAAGCATGCTCATATGGATGTAAATCCTTGACCTAAGGGTGTTTGTGATATTGTTGTCGAGAGATAGTTTTCCTCCCATCCTGGGAGAGGGACCCCTTTGGTAGGGTGTATATCAGTTTTGTTAGTTTAAGGTAACCTAAAGAAGTCTCATAGGATCTTGAGAAGCTAAGTGAAATGTACATGGTATGAGAATGAACATGTAGACCCATAGATATCCATATCTAAGTGCATGTGGATGTGTTACCATGGAGGTAACCGGTAAGGGGCCTGACCAAGGTAGGCATGTCGCCATGACCCCTGTGAAAGGATGGATGTCAGCCCATGTATAGAAAGAGAGATGGTAAAGGCTTGGGCAAGGTTCTAAGTTGGACATGTACTATAAATAGAGAATCCTAAGTCTATCCTAGGGTCAGGTAGGGATAAGACCGATGGAAGTAGGAGTTGCCTAATTCCCTAGTTGCACATGACCATAGGGTCGAGAGGTAACAGCTATCATTGTCTGAGGGCCATGGGTTAGGAGATTGATCACCTTCATGAACTCATGGGACCCATAGGGCAGATGAGTAGGGCACTCTCTGATGCATGAGGGAAGAGGGATGACCCCAAAAGTGTCGGCACCCTATAGACCTAGAGGTGATGACTAAGGATTGTGTTTGGACCAGATAGGTTCGAGACCAGTTTTCCATGGAAGTAACTTTGATATCGAGATGATTGTGATGTAGAGACATAAGTTGCACGTTTCAACCTAGATTTGAAGGTGTACTGGCAAGGTGGGATGTACCATCTCTACTCTTGGAATAGGAAGAACTTTGTATTTGGACTGCATCCAAATTCTTATTTCCTCTTGTTATGGGAGTGAGATATAGGACAGTACGCATGCCATACACCAAGGATAAAAGATGATGTGGTTTGGAACGTTGCCCCGAGATATGGGGACCGAGAAGATAACATGCCCTGGTAAAGTGAATGATACATGGATGGTTTGCAAATGTTAAAGAAAATAAGGTAGTCATCTTATAAGGGCATTTTTATCATGAGCTATGTGGAACTCACAAGTTATACCAGGTTGAGACTGATCACCATGAGGATGAAACCATGGACTATTCTTAATGAAGATAGACTTAGAGTTTGAGTTGGAGATGATAAGTGAAATACATGGAAGTGTATACCTTCAATGTTACCTAATACCTAAGAATGTGAAGTGGTAATGGATGCTCTGGTTGAGATATAACTATCTAGTTTGGCTAGAAGAGGTTGTTAGGTTAACCCTAAGTTTGTAAAGGATGTGTGTTTGGATAACACTCAGATGTAACAAGATATGTTGAAAAGTTAATGGTTGTTTGGTGAGCCAGCCTTAGCCTTGATGCAATGAAAGGATGGTTGTAGAACCTCAAATGCACTTCTGTGGAAAGGAGGGTGATGAAACCCCGACTAGAGTGGTTTAGGGTTTCTAAGGAATCGATCTTGAGGAATCATGACATTTAGGAAATCATGATATTAAGATCACCATACACCATGGTATTACTGAGATAATGAGTGGTAGTAGTACTATGGATGTTGGAGGTGAGGTTGCATGTGATATGTTGCCATGCATGACAAAAGGTGAAGGATGAACATCGATAACCCAGTGCATTGATATAGAGGATAAAGAGTTCCCGTTAGGGAATGGGAGTTCATCACTATGGATGTTGTAAGTCTCCCCTGGATCAAGGAAGGTCGAGATGAAATGTGGGTTATGGTAGATCACTTTACCTAGATGATGTAAGAAAGAAAGAGTTCTGTCAAGGGATAGATTTGGTTGAACTACCCATGAGAGAGATGGTTCAGTTACACCATGATGCGAGTTCAAAAGTTCTTGAGTTTGACCTAAAGGTTCACTTCCATAAGGTCGAAGTAGGTACATGAAGAACTCGATGTTAGTATAGTTTATCACCCCTAACTAATGGTTAGTATGATCCAGACTAAAGGTTCTGATGAGAGCATATGTGCTCGTTCAGGGTGATGGCTCGAGACAGCTCTTTTCCTATGAAAGATGTAATCATCACCACCATAGCCAGTATTGGGATTTAAAGAATCTATAAGGGAGGTTGTGTCGGTCACCACTTCAGTAAGGTGATGTTGGTGAAAGGAACACATGATGGTTAGAAAAGGACCACAGTGTGTGTAGATGAAGTCGCTTTGATCATACAATGGCTGAAAGGAGCCTAGAGATGACAAGAGTCATGAACAGATGCAAAGTAGACTGACATGCAGTTCACTGTGGGAGAATATGTGACATGAAAATCCGACTCCTCTAAGTTATAGCTAAGAGAGCTGAGTCCCCGATGCATGGGTTCTTTTGATATGGTTTGGTGGAAAAGGTTAAGTTTGATCTTACCCCTTAGGATAAAGTAATGTGTGATGAGTTCCATGTGTCCAATTTAGAGCTCTATGTGAGGTACCCAGACCATGTGCGAACAATGAACCTAGTGAGCCCCAAGGGAGGCTGAAATGGCCTGAGTCCACCTGTGTAGTTTATAGACGCCAGGATGAGAGAACTCAGAGAAAAGAATATGTGATGATAAAGGTTCTTTGGAAGCGCCATGAGTAAGGTAAAGCCACATAGGGCCCAATGATGGACATGGAAAATTCTTATCTTGAATTGTTTATTTGATTGTTGAATTTTGAGGGCAAAACTCCTATAAGGAGGGGAGGATGTTATACCTCATTTTTTTCTAAAGCATGTAATGAGATTTTTAAATCTCTTTAAAAAAAAGATAAATGAAATCCATGGTTGATTTGGATGGTTTGATTTGATTGAATTTCGTGTATAATAGCCTTGCATGCTTTCTTAATGGGCGTTATTGGCCATTAAGCCCAATTGAAAGAAAAAGAAAAGAAATGAAAAAGGAATTCAATGGGATAATGGGATATATAAGAAAATGAATAAAGGATGATTAAAAGGCTAAAAGATATTTTCCTAAAAATAGAATTTCGAGTTTTAAAGGTTCCTTGGGGTTCAAGGAACTCGGGATAATTATATAATAGCAAAGGAAATAAAGAATATGAGGAAAATATGAATAAAGGGGTGTTTTCTTGCAACTATAGAAAAGGGACCATTTCCTGGAGATAATGATCTCAATTTTTTCAGGATGGAAGATAAAGGCATAAAATAGATTCTCTTAAAAGTTGAATTAAAAAGGAGTTACAAATTGGGAGTTATTGCTTTTTCAAGTTATCCTCAAAATAGGAATTTCCTTGGAATTTAGGAAATCATTTTCCTTTTTTTGTCTGAGCGCGAGCATTGCTGGCCTTTGGATCTTGATCCGGCGCTGCCTACCACCGAGTTCCAGTAGAACTGGGATTGTAGCTCGATTATAGGGGGATTTTTCCCATCGCTTTTCTCATGATCCAATGCATGTGCACTCATGGGAGGTGTCCCATTGTGTTCGGGAGAGTGAGGCGAAGATTCTCGACCTTGGGCTGACGGCCTTTCGTCGATTCTTCGTGAAACGCCCAATTGGGCTGAAGGTTGGCTTAGCGGCAGGATCAGAAACCCTAAAAGAGCTCCCCCCTAGCCCTATATAAAGTCCATCGCTAGAGTCTTCACATCCTAACGATCTTGAGCGGCCACTCTAGAAGCCCATGCACCCTCTCTCTTGACCAATTGAACTAGCTCCGGTGAGGGATCTGCCTCACACTGTCGTGGCTCGAGCAGCAAAGAAAATAAGAATACGACGTACAATCGTCATCTGATCGAGGATCACGGTGATCCTTTGTGAGGATCTGACGGTGCTAAGGAGCGGTCGGCTAAGTTAGGGCGCAACTACATAGATCGTAAGATCGGAGTCCATCGTGGACTCAAGTAGGATCCAACGGGCCGGAAGAGGGAGCGGGGCGCGCAACTCAGTCAGTGGAATCAACTGACGTGGAGCGTCAGATCCAGAGGAGGAATAGCGGTGCACCGATCCAACGGTCGATAAAATTCGGTAATTCCCCTCTCTGCCCAAATAATCAAGAATATAGCTTTTCTTTGCAAAATTAATAGAGATCGCTAGGAACCTCATATGAAAAACTTTATACATGAAAGTTGTGTAGAAAAATACGAGGAAACTGATAAAAATGATTTAAGAACCTGGTTCTAGTTCGTTTTGCAAAAGTGCCTTGATTTGTTAGAATGATGCATTACAAGTTAATTAGAAACCCTAATTGTGCATAAAGGATGATTCTTTGTAATTTAATGGCTAAATTGAGGATTATCAACCTGTTAATTGATAACATGGAGTTTTCATCCGTTTTGAGTACAAAGATGGTTAATTTAGGGTTTATGTCTATAAATGAAAGATAATGTACATCAAACCCCTAATTTAGGGTAAAAGAAGATAAGATCATATTTAATTTGAAAAATGTGAAAATATGATTGTTAAATGATGGTTCTAAGTTATTTGTATATGAAAGTCCTTAATTCTGGATAAATACCCTAAATGTAGTAATTAGGGTCTTTTCATGAATAAAAGGTATAATTGATGGCAAAATGAGTTCATATGTTAATTAGACCCTAATGAACTTTGAATTAATGATAGATGCGCATAATGATCTTGTCATGAATTAAAAGGATAAAAATAGTAGCTTTAATGTAGAAGAAGCTTAATGAAATTAATTGATGATTAATGTGCCTTTAAATATGGAAATAGGGTTATATGTTGTTGAGATAACCTTAATATTGAAGAATAGATGAGATAATTAGGGTTTATGAGTAATGGCATAAAATCAGGATTTAATATGGTAAAAGATGAAGGGAAACCCTAATTGAAAAACGAAACCCTAAAATGGATACAGAAACCCTAGAAAGTGAATCCAAGTCAATAAAGTAGATTCTTGATAAAGTGTGTAATAAATAGAGTACATATTCTTTTCAGGAATTATGTGGTTGTTGAATTGCTTGCTTGGATGGAATTACCTAATACTTGTGAAATCATCAAATCAGGTATGTGGTTACGCTTATGAATATCTCGAGTTACTTTTCCGAGGTTTTCCGAAGTTTCCATCGATGACATGAATTAACTGTTGGATGAATTTAATTCATGCAAACTATAATGTGGATATGACTATCACATAAGATATGTGCCTACTAGCTCAGATCCTGGTCCCCTCTGTGGCTTAATAGTTGACCTAGTACATGGCTACCTATGGGGTAGGTCCATCAGGTCATTGGATGACTTAGTACATGGCTACCAATGGGGTAGGTCCATCAAGTCACCTTGAGTTAGATATTGGGCTACCTTCGGGTAGTGCCATGCGACTCTATTACCCTAGGTATTGGCTACCTGTAAGGTAGGACCATGGGGGTAAGTATCTACCTAAAGAGAGGTAGTATGCAAGTACAGCACAGAGTTTAGGGATAGGTAAGGATTGAGTAGTATGGGTTAAAATGTAATTTTGGTTGCTAAATGATTAACTGCATGATTACATTGTTAATATATTTACATGATTATTGTTTCCCCCACATACCAGCTTCGGCTGGCCGACGTTTTGTTTGTCGGCGTTTTAGGTACAATGAAAAGAACAAATAGTAAAGTGGCATATGTGGTACTAAATGAGAATTAAAGTGTAAAGGAGGATTAGATAGATTAGTATCTATGTGGATAGAAGTTTTGAAATCCCAGTTTTAAAAGGTATGCAAAAGTTTTTATTTTTCTCTATATTTCAATATAGTTGGTAGAATTTAATAATTTTTAATGATTATTTGTTGAACCTTTGATCCGGGTTATTGGTTAACGGCTCTGTCCTTTCGGTCTCCCTTAATTGGGGGTTACCAAGAGGAAGGGTTGTAACAAAACTATTTAAGCAACTGACAAAAATCTGTATTCGTCATATCTATAAATGTTTTGGCTTGTTTGTTAGCCCAAATAGTATACCTAAGAAATCACAACAACCATATATGTTATATAATGAATGATATCTGGGGAGCATCATTAGCCTTGATACTGAGATATTAATAATAGCTTGATGTATATCAACATGAGAGATGAAATTCACTCCCCTTAGTTAATCAATAATATTATTAATTCTAGTAAAAGGATATTTATTTGACAATAATTCTAAATACATAATAATAAACGACACATAACCCACATTGACGCAATTTCATCTTCACTAATGAATTTGGATCTACCCATGATGATTTACTCAGTTTTATTAGTCCCTTATCAGGTAGATCTTATAAATCCTTTGCAGTTTCCTTAACAAAATTGGAACCATACTAAAAACATCTTGTCCTATAGGTTGATTTCCAAGTGTTAGATTGATCTAGAAATCAATATTTATAATTGGAGGTAACCATAATTGCTTTTGTTGAAGACAACAACATACTCCTTTACTAAAAGTACAATAGACAAGGAATAGTTCTCAATCCAAATGACCTTCACATCTCTAAGAAACATGTCTTTCCCTTCCCCATCGACCTTTTTAGTAGTTATGGAAGATATCAAATACATTGGTCTACCTTAAAAAAATACATTGGTCTAGATTTCCTATCTCCTTGAACTATACACTATCTCCATTAAAAAGATAGATCTTATGGTAAAGAAATGAATTTTATTACAATAGTATGGTGACCAATTCATATCCAACATAATATCAAAGTTTTGCACCTCAAACTTTAGTAGGTCCACTTGAATGCATTTCTCATTAAAAGTCATATCACCTTTATGACATACTATTGTCAAAATTTTGGGATATATAATAGCTATCTCCAATAGAAAATTGTATGCTAGACCCTCAAGAAAAATAACCTTTATATATCACATCTTGGGTTTGAAAGGTATTTTTATGACCATGGTTAAAACACAGGGTATTATGTAAAAAAAAGTAATTTAGAAACTTCTTGGAGGAAGCGTGAGATAGCTTTTTCCAGATATAAAGGTGGAGGCCTATTGATCAACATGCATGTCTTTTATCTATGTCTTCTCCTCTCCCGTTGTAATTTCTTTGACTATGTTTTTCTAAGTTCCCTTTGTGGAATGTTTGGGGGTAAAATATGTAACTATAATATCATGTTGGAAAATATTAAAATATGATACTTTTATTGCATTTTCAATTGGTATGCTATTTCTTGTTCGCTCTCTCCCTATATCTTGCTTTGACTGTTTGGGCTATGAAATCACCTAGGGTGTAGAGAAAAGAGTGATTCTGAGATTTTTGGTGGGAAAATTTGTATGTCCACGAGATGAAACTTATCTAGTTTTCCCTCCTTCCCCTAGGTATCTTCATTACATTATCCCTAGATGTGAGATCTAATTGACTAAGTACGAATCTTTTTTTGACAAGGTGCTTATTTAGAAGTTTGATATGGGAAAATACTTAAATGGTTAGTCAATTACCACTATTAAAATCTAAGGCAATTAAGGTTTTCAATGTTGATTGGGACAAAAATTAATATTTGATTTTCAAGTAATTTAAATGGAAGGTTAATTAGGAGTCAAGGAGGTTTCCTTTTTCACATGCATCATGCATTTATATATATTAGAGTGTGCATATTCATTTAATTAATTATGAGGGTAAATGAATTCTAATTGACTTAAAAATCCATGGGTTTGCTAATTAAAGTGTGTGGAGTCTAATATCACATTAATTTCTCCTTTTGAACACATTTTGTATTTGATTGTATGCTAAGTGCCTAATAAATATATTTAGTACTTTTCTTTATAAATTTTGATATAAAATTTCTTATTTCTCATTTCTTTTCCCACAAAGCCATAAAACTCTAAATTAACATAATCCACTAATTATCTCTCATCAATGGTCATTTTGCATTATTAGACTATAATTAACACATTAGTTAAGATATTTGTGCAAAAATCCATTCATTGAAATGAATGTGGGTAAATATAGTTCAAACCATTAAGGATTGCTCAATTTCAACATTGAGGACAAAGAGGATAGAAAAGATAGGAAAATTTACAGAAAAAGATGACAAATAAACCCAAGACTCAGTATGTTATGCCAACATTAGAACCCAAAGTGAAAGACTTAGTGATCCATGATAGCTAATTGTAGAAAGAGTTCTAGAACAGATCAATAGTATGAGACTTGCTGGAATCAACTCCAGTCCTACAGTTGGTGAAATGGGTCAAATTTGTCATGTTCTATCAGTTCTTGATTGATCAACTCCTCGATGAGGCCGAGCACATGCATTCATCAATCCATTTCATTCCACCAAGGAGGGAAATTCAACCTTTGCATCATTTGTATAATGTATCTTCAATTTATTGAGTCATACACTTCATCAAGATCTCCCTTTATACAAAACTTTAGCCAAGCGTTCTTCTTAAAGATACTCACGAGTTGGTTTGCAAGCAAGGTTGCATTTGGGATTCGACTCCCCTTAATAAAATGTGATTAAGATTGATTAGGATCTTGAGAACAACTTGGATGTAATTAGTAAGGATTTGAGGGAGAACTGATATAAATAGTTATAGAGATATATGTGTTGCCAATCTTTGATATTACAAGCGTATTAACTCTTTGCGATAAGATAAATGAATGCATTCTTGACTTCACATAGTAGTCTTCCACTTAGGAAGCGATTATGAATGGCCTTGGTAAATTCATCCCCAATGATGGACCATGCCTCTTAGAGGAATTGCACATGAAATCCATTAGGTACAACTGCTTTGTCCCCTTTTGCTTCCCTAATCACAACTTCTAGTCCCTCCATGGTAACAAGCTTGCATAGTTCTTGGATTTTCTTGTAGTTGAGAGTTGGCATATCCTAAATTCTAAACCATTAAAAAGTTTTGGTCTAGCCACTATTGAAAAACTTAGTACAATTCTTCAAATATATGCTTCCTGATATTTGATATGTTACTTTTCTCCTTCAATAAAAGACACTAGAGTTGGTTCTTGTGTCTTCTGATATTTAGGGGGTTCCTTTAGGATTTATAGAACTACTTCATCATGCATTCACCCAGTTTTAACAATTGTAATCCAGATTTCTGTCTAATAATGGACTCTTCATACTTCATGGTAGTAAATGTTTCCTTCCTTATGGCATTAGTTGATTCTCTTAATGGAAATGTGTTGGATCTAGATCCGATGTTGAAGGGAGAGCGCCTCATTTTTCTTGTTCTTGGGACTAATAATGAAATCTCCCATTTTTTCCTTATTCCACTTAATAAGACTTTTTGAGTTTGAATTGATGTATGATCTTGTACATGGTACAATCTTTTTCTTTTGCATTCGATCTATGAGTTTCTTTATTTAGTAACAAGATTTTAGGAAGAGATTAGAGAGGGGTTGTAACAAAAAAAGAGAAAAGGTTTTCTTTCCAAGCTATGGACTGAATTTATAATGAAAGAGGAAAGTATTAGTTGTTGAATTTCATAGATATAGAAGTGGAGGCAAGAAGTTAATTGCTTGCAATATCTTAGGCTTTTTTGGGGGTTCAGTAGCTGAAAAGTGAAGTCATTACAAATTGGAACAAGAAATATAAATATAATATAAGGATAAAGGGGTGAAGGAAGTCAAAGTAATAAAGTGAAGACTTTGGTAGATGTTGAAATTTTCTCCTATGTTATGAACGTGATTATCTTAGAAGGACTGGTTGTTGCACGCTTGACATCTGAGATTCCATCTTCACCACCACACCATGAAATGAGAATCAAATAAGTTGGCATTGCACAAGCATCCACTAAAGTCTCATCTTAATCCTTAGTTTTCTAAGGGAAGGAGTCAAGACTTCCAATAGTAGGTATGGGACTTCATTTTAACCATTTCCAAAAACTGAGGAATGTATTGTTGGGACTGCCCCAGCTGCCGATGTAGGTTGTTCTCATTAAAAGAGTTGCCCTAAATGCCCTTGGGGACTGCTGCAGGAAGTGAGGTCTTTGTCAGCGAAGTAGACCATTTTCAAGCAGTGAAGGTGATGGTCATAGTGGGATTTAATAGTCCTCTCTCAGTGGGAGACTTTCATTCTTTTACTAAATCTGACATATTGTTTGGTACAAGTTCCTACTCTATTTAACATTTCTTCATTTTCTTATATCACTAGCCAAATCTGGACACTTTTATTTCTTATTGAAGTGGGTAGCATCAAGGAAATTTGTCTATGTGAGTCTGCAAGATTGATTAAATAGTTACACTTAACAAATGCACTTTCGCAAAATAAGTGTGGTGTCCATCTTAGATCACTTGGAATTCTATTCAAGACGTTTTGGAACTAGTGCAAGTGGGATATTGTTGGTTGTATTCCTTGAAAGCCAGCATTTTATGATTACAATAGGGATACATTGTGTATGGTTTGAATATAAATACAATAAGTTCCACTTATAATGTTTGTTTCTATATTGAAGTAATAAAAAATTATAACCATCCTATGAATATTTTGAGTCAATGACATATTGTTTGGATTGTTGACCTAAACATGAGATCATATGTATATTCAAGAGTGTTCATTTTTGGTTTTTCCCTAGCCAATCATTATTATGGACATATCAGGAAAATAATAATACATACAACTAGTGTCTATGTTGAGTGATGACTATATATCTTTAGTCATGATATTGGACATGGTAGTTGTTAGAGAACTAGTTTTATTGGGCATACCCACTTTGGCATTGACACTTAGAAGCCATGTCATGGAAGTCAGAGTCATATCTCAATATGATTGTGGTGGGTGTGATCCATAGACCTACAACCACTACACTAATCACATGTTATTTTGTGCACTTTGATACTAGTTCAACATAACTCTAAATAAGGGTTCCCGTGTAGGTGGTGATTGGGTGCATTATGGCACATGTAAACTATTTTCATTGATGCAGTGGAATTTGTCCCTCTATTGGAGTAACATACTATCCACTTGATAAGATAGAAAATGAAATGCATTTCCAGGTTTATGTGTGTCAATATATGTTACTGAGCTTACAAAATCTCAATGGATCTAGTCTAGTTCAAGGAACATAGAACGGATGCTAAGAGGATGTCGAATTTATACCTTAATTTCGATATAGGTGTTTGTTACAAAGGGATTATATAGTCATGGTAACATTGATCACTTTATTGATTCAATTTGTTCTTGACATATTCCCATTACTTGGCTAGCAATGATGTATTACTAGACATCAACTTTTTCTTGTGAGATTTTGAACATCGCTACCAACATAATGTGGAACCTACAGGTCAAATACATGAAGGTATAAGGGACTTGAATTTTGGAATTATGATCATATTTATTTATAGCCTAGTTAGGATATTGGATTCTTTGGCTTAATGTATTAGTTGATTGTCAATCACCGACTCATTATTATCTTAGTAAAGTGATGAGTCGGGTAACTCACTAAGTTAGTTGGGTGGCTGGACCAAGTGAGGGAAATTTTCCTTTGTCCATTTGGAGTCAAATTCGAAAATTGATTCAAACATGGACTGATGAGTCGAAAGGACCACTGAGTTGGGGGCTAGTAGCAAAAAATGGTCCCATTTGCTCGACTAGGATTGTAGTATGCATTTTCTTAGTTCTAATATTTTTTAGAGTGGAGGTGAAGAATAAGTTTTTATTTTAGAAATCCTAAGAACATGACTCTCCTATATATATGGGTGGACATCCTAGGATTGAGACCCACAACACAGTGAGACAAGTTGTCTAAGGGTTCTTCCTCTTGACAAAGAAAACCTCGCCTAAGGATAGAAACCCATAACCCGTGGAAAATGAATTCAAATGTGGCACATAAGAAACTATGACTTCCATATCATCTTGGTGATCAATATAGTGCACCAAGAGATGTCACATCCGCATAGACAATGTACAGGACAAGGCCCTTAGGAGGAGGCTTTCAAACAAGAAGCTTCTTCAAGAAGAAGACACAATGTTGATGTGATGACAAAGTAGAAATAACAAACAACTGCTTTGGAATAGATCCAGATGTGTAAGTTCTTCACCAACATAAGAGGTGTCTAGGTGTTCGACAACTAGTGTGTACCAAGGTAAATTCCATATCCTTTCAATGTCTTTAATATGAAGGCATTTTATGTGTAATAAGGATAGGTTGGCTTAAAATATTCTGGGATAATCTATTTTATTCCACTACCCCCCAAAATAAAATAGACACCCTACAAATCCCATGTATCTATAGCTTCCTAATCTTTCTATACATAATTACTATTGGACCTTCCTCAAATGTTAAATCATATGTTAGTTATTAATTATATGGATATACATTTTGTCAATATCGAGATTCTCTATAAAATAAGTGTTCCTTAAAGAGAATGATAATTTTCCAGATATTTGTATGTCTACTTGAATGCATTTGAAGAAGAGAAGTTGATGCAAGTCTTACAATGACACCAAGTAATATTTGGTGGTGTATTGTAATATAAAGGGGATCTTCCCCTATCTTTTCTAGAACATGATTAGGTTGGACGAAGGAGAAAATCTAGTGGTGCAAATGCCATAAATATTGAACCTATTCATAGAAGAAGTCCTCAAGTACGAGAAAACAAATGATAAGTCTAGACATATGAGTTATATCATGCTCATGTAAGAATTATATATTGGGGTTCAAGATAAGGCAAGGATGAGAATCTGGTAGATAACTAAAACTATAGTCTAGAGAGAGTAAATGACTACAACTACTTTGGAGATCATCCACTACCAAATGTTATTGAGACCTCCTTTAAGGGCATGTTCTTCTTGTCAGAACCCACCACCAAGTGATGTGTTGATATACGCACACCCCTTCTCTTTGTATATATTTGAAGATGAATAAAATGTGAATACACCAAACTTCATTGTGTCTCTTTGGTATATCCCTTTAGCAGATACTTCTACTTATCTTAGGAATAACACCGATTCCTTGGCAAAAACTCACATGAACAAGAACGGCCACACATGAAAACAAAAACTCACATTTACCAAAGTTGCCATATAATTTTTTTCCCACATTAGATGGATGAAAGAAATTCATATATATATTTCATGTTGTTATATATCATAGAATAAACTAATTAAGCAACTGAAAAAAATCTATATTCATCATATCTATAGATGTTTTGGCTTGTTTGTTATCCCAAATAGTATACCCAAGAAATCATAACAACCATATATGTTATATAACGAATGATATCTTGGGAGCATTGTTTGCCTTGATACCGATGTATTAATAAAAACTTGATGTATATCAACATGGGAGATGAAATTCACTCCCCTTAGTTAATCAATAATATTATTAATTCTAGTAAAAGGATATTTTTACTTGACAATAGGTATAAATACTTATCAATAAACGACACATAACCCACATTGACGCAAATTCTTCTTCACTAATAAATTTGAATCTACCCATGATGATTTACTCAATTGTATTAGTCCCTTATCAAGTAGATCCTACAAATCCTTTATCAGTTTCCTTGACAAAATTGGAACCATACTCGACAATGCTTGTCCTATAGGTTGAGTTCCAAGTGTTAGATTGATCTAGAAATCAATTTTCTAATTGGAGGTAACCATAATTGCTTTTATGGAAGACAACAACATACTCCTTTACTACAAGTACAATAGATAAGGAATAGTTCTCAATCCAAATGGCCTTCACATCTCCAAGAAACATGTCTTTCCCTTCCCCATCAACCTTTATAGTAGTTATTGAAGATATCAGATACGTTGGTCTAGATTTCCTATCTCCTTGAAGTAACAACTAACATCTCCATTAAAAAGATGGATTTTATGGTAAAGAAATGAATTTTCTTACAATAGTATGGTGACCAATTCATATCCAACATAATATCAAAGTTTTGCACCTCAAATTTTAGTAGGTCCACTTGAATACATTTCTCATTAAAAGTCATATCACCTCTAAGACATACTATTGTCAAAATTTTGAGATATATGATAGTTATATCCACTAGAAAATTGTATGCTAGACCTCAACAAAAAGATAACTTTTATATTCACATCTTGGGTTCTAAAGATATTTTTATGAACATGGTTAATACACATGGTATTATGTAAAAAAATAATAATTTATAAACTTACACTTGTCATAATAATTGAGTCTACACCTTCTTGGAGGAAGCGTGAGCTAGCTTTTTCTGAATATAAAGGTGGAGGCATGTTGATCAACATGCATATCCTTTATCTATGTCTTCTTCTCTCCTGTTGTAATTTCTTTAACTATGTTTTGCTAAGTTCCCTTTGTGGAATGTTAGGGGGTAATATATGTAACTATAATATCATGTTGGAAAATATTAATGTATGTTACTTTTGATTGAATTTTCAATTGGTGTTATTTCTTGTTCACTCTCTCCCTATATCTTGCTTTGACTGTTTAGGCTATGTAATCACCTAAGATGTAGAGAAAAGAGTGATTCTGGGCTTTTTGGTAGGAAAATTTGTATGTCCATGAGATGAAACTTATCTAGTTTTCCCTCCTTCCCCTATGTATCTTCATTACATTATCCCAAGATATGAGATCTAATTGACTAAGTATGAATCTTTTTTTAGCAAGGTGCTTATTTAGAAGTTGGATATGGGAAATTAGACCTTCACCCTATTCTCTATACTATCCCATGCCACCAAAGAGGTAATGTATACCTATTCCTTAATCAAATGAGTCTGGTAAGGTTGGATGGGGAGTCGTATTGACTAGTTCCCCTATACACTACCATGTCACCTAAGTAAAACAAATAAAATATGATTCATAAGCTACATCATTCCTTTTTGTTTAGTTTGATAGCTTGATTGTCAGACACATTTGTATGAATATCACCCCTATGTAAGGTTAATAGTTGCACATCCCCCCAAACAGTCCACTACACTCACTACTTGATTAAAGCCCTAACTGCCTTCTTGCTAAGCCCTTACGATCATGTCCATGATGTTGTAAGTGAGGCATATATTCTACAATGATAAAAATATTTGCATAAAAGGACTTAGATCAAATTTGAAAAATTATGAATCCACTATATTTCTTGTTAAGATATTGATCATATATGTTAAAATTGAACGAAACTGATGTCATGAATGATTTATTATTTTTCTGTCTCACCAAGGAGTATGCTTAGAAGACTTACAAAAGGACAACATGGAGAGAGCAAAAGTACATACTCAAATGATTTGACAAGCAAGGCATTAGCCAGCACACATGCTTGCAATATACCAGTTGAATTACAACAAATTGGGTCGAACTTAGAAAATTACAAATCCACTTTATTTCAATATAAATATCGACCATACATATATATATAATTAAGTTCCTCACCAAGGAGAACGCTAAGAAAACAAACAATACAACAAAGCATACACTCCAACCATAATTTCGCAAAAAAAGCATTAACCAACACACATGCTTGCAATATGTCATTTAAATGTCAACCGTAGTGCCTCCGGTTGTAGGTTTGAATAGGCAGCACTTGCAATCTGCCACAAATAGGGATGAAGTCCTATACATGTCCTCCCCTCCTACTATAGGCATCTCAACTCCTGGCTTTGCCTCTACGTTCACAAAACCTGGTTGGTAGGTTCTCCCAATAACCCCTTCCACTGCGGGAGAGAGCCTAAGGGATTCGAACTGAATCTCTAAGTGAGCATAGTTGTCGCCTGCTGGGATATTGTAACTGTGAATCCTGTCATCCTCTTTGGTAACTAGTACTACAAATACTGACATTTTGAGTACATCATCCACTATGACGATTGCGTTGTTCCTCGCCCCTGTTCTCTCCACCGAGAACTTGCCTATGGATGACCTCCAGCTAGAGCAGTGACCTTCAGGGACAATAATGAGCTTTCCATCGAAGGAGAAGCTAAAATAGTCTATGGTGTCGTTCCATGAGATAGAGTGTGTAGCTTCGATTGTGAGCCTGTGCTCAGCGGACATAATCCCTAGCGCCTGGATCCAAGTGAAATCCCGAAGCCTTCCTGTAGGCCTGTGGCCGATGAAGCGGGCGTTCACCTGGATGGATGGGTCGGAGATGAGCGTGAAATTCTCATTCTGGTGGCCGTGAAAGTAGAATGCCACTCCGTCATGGCCAATGAAGCGGGGATCGTAGCATGCAGCGCTATTTCCCTCGCAGCTGGGCTTGTGACCTGCAGGAACAGATAGATTACTTGGCCTATGCTGGGTTCTGAGTTCTATGAGTTTCAAGTTGTATAAGGTGACTTACGTTTGCAAGCGCACTACTAAAAAGTGGGGTATAGGTGACATTCAAATATGTAACTCTTAAGCAAAAAGGTGACATGATTGGCTAACACCTAAAAAATAAATGTCACCTATTAAGTGTGGGCTTTGTGCGGTGTAACCTATTTGAATACACGTCATCTATTAGTGGCTTTCAGATTCCAAAATGCAGCCATAAGTGACATCAAAGACCATCACCCACGCTTGAGTAAATCACATTTAACGATGTCACATATTCCGTACAAAACAATAACAAACACTTAATAGGTGACAGATTTTGTTCCGGATGCAATTTGCTATTAATTCCCAACTTAATATGTGTCCAATTGCCCAATCATATTAGATATTTTGGGAGTGAGTAATGGGACTAATTGTAAACCACAATAAGTCAAAAGATACATTGAAATTAATGCACACAATAAGTATAGACACGTCAAACATTCATTTTCATTGATTGGTAATATTGATATATACACAGGGGAGGATATCACCTTGCCCCTTGAACAGTTTACAAACACAACACACTAAAATACATATAACTAACAAGAATCAGAATGCCCCACCTTAAAACCAACTCAGCTTGGCAGAAGAAGCAACCCCTCATCTAAACTCCAGCAAATAGCACCACTTCGAACCAGCTACTACCCCCAAAACAGTGGCAGCATCACCCTCAGTCAAAAAGAAACATAGCAACACAGCAGCCCCATGGGTTCAACCACCTATATCACCTCATTGGTTCAACTACCTATATAACCATCAATTACTAAAACATGTTGCATCAATAATCAACCAGACGACAAAGAGAAAGCCCACCCAACTAACCCAAAAACCAAAAACCAGGCAGCACCATGACAAGAAATCCAAACGCACCATCCACAAACGACCAAGAAGTTGTGTGTAATCTTTATCTTCATCCACTCTTAAGATCTTATTCTCTGCATAGCCAATGAAAGATAATCAAACAACCAAGATGTTCCTTCCTACTACAACCTTTGGTCGAATCCTCCACTTTAGTAGGAATAATGCTAACCAAGTGTTCCTCCTTGTATTGAGAGTTGCGAGCTTCACAGAGAAGAACTGCAAAACTAAACAATAAATGTTATATCCCAAACATTTGAAAGTATTTTAGAATGTTGGCCAATAAATCAAAACTTATGTAGCTTCTTTTAGGTCGGTGATTAGGCCATTGGTGATCAGATGTACACATGATTCAATTTTGTGTTCCATATCAATCTTACCTCAGCTTGCCTTTATTGTGACAAAATGTAGTCTACCACCTCATACCGCTTCAACGCCTTGCCCATGATCTAACCAAAAGAATAAGTAGGACAATTAATAAGACCTAGTGGTGGAACCAATATTGTTGCAAAATACATTTTTTTCAGATGAGGTTCTAAGGAGAAGAATATGACCTTATCGCATCCAGGAAGAATGTACTGTAAGCATAACATCCATTGGCTGATCCTTTCCCTCCTTACACGTAGAACTAGAAGATAGAAGCTTAGGAATTTTAGAATTCATATATATTAGTTAAAAGTAGGCTTTGGCAAGAGGTACCTACCCTTTTTGCGACGTTGTCATTGTCCATGGCTTGTCCACACCTTGCACGAACATGAACATAGTCTTGTTTCCGATCTTTACCATCCTCCTCTTGCTGCTTTGTTTGTTTAGGACCCTGCTTTTCTAACATTAGAATCCCCACAAGGGGAGTAGACAGTCCGGGAATGACATCAATTATGAAACTTATGCCAGTTCATATAAGACATAACATGTTGAAAATCTATTAAAAAATCATTTGGGACATGCTACACATCTGGTGATAACTTATGATGACAAGAAACTGTGTAAGGTGACTTAAAAAAATGCTACACATCAAATAAATACTCAGGGAATCCCCATACCTTCTGACAGCCAAAAACTTTGTAAGCTGACTTATGGGTATGCTACACATCATATGAGTTCTTCACAGAATCTCCACCTTGCCTTCAGAAGGTTAAGGTGAACATATGCACCATAATGCTACTAGTCAAAGAGATATGCACAATCTAATATTTGTTGAGAAGAAATGAGGCAATAGCTTGGGAAACAACTAACTTAACCATCCTTCGGTTTTGAACCCATTGAAGCGGCATAGTTTTCACAAACATTTGACTGGTAACAAGCACAGAGATTTGGTGAATCCTCAAAGGAAGCCATCCGGTCAATGGTACCTGGAACATAAGATGTGTGTTGACGATGATCAAATTGATGGTTAGGAAGTTTTGACGTTGATCAATAATCATTGTTAGGTTACTAAGCTGAGGAGTTTTCTAGGGCATAAATTTTACAATAATCATATGTGAGAAACAAAAATTCCATTCTATAACAAAGTGTATCAAAAATGTGAATGCAAGAGTTACCATGAGATCAAAAAAATGCTAGGTAGAGAAGATGCTACATGCTCACAGAAGATCAAAATTCATTTGCCACCTTGAGATCTTCTTTCTTTTTATAGCTTTGCATGTTTCCATGGGAAACGCCTTACCTAACCAGCTGATCTTAACCACCATCATGATTCCAATGATGAAAACACCTACATGATATGAAAAGTAAGACCGGATTTGCAAAAAAACCTATATCAGAATATATAGATATAAATACAAAGGAGCATGATGACATCATCGTGTGATGTGTTTGCAGCACAGTGCACATGGCATAAATAAACCAAATGTATTTCATTTGATTCAATATTTCTAAAGAGATGGGAGTATACAACTAATATATATTCACATCAAACTTAGAAATAAGTAAACATCTTTGATATCTCATATGCATCTCAAAGAAAAAATGATGACAAAGTCTTAACAAGAAAGTCATCCGCACAAAAGTATTCACAGTAAATTGTGGCATATTATTTTCTTTTGCCAAAAGTGAATACTTCATCCCACTCGAACATTATTTCCATTTTCGTATCTCAGGCATCTATCATCACTATCTCCATATGAAAAAAAGGGTAAAAGACTCCTACTTGTGAGTAATGCGTTTACAAGCCAAATCCTTCATGATCATAGGAAAGGGAACTACCTAAGAGTCAATACCAGAGCACACATCTACTGTTATATCCTTAAACAGGGCAAATAGATAATAAAGGTGAACCCCCATGAAATAGGGAAGCACCACACATTTTACTGTTCTAGAAAGAAAATAGATGATCTGCAACTCAGTTCAGTAGATGCGAGAATTGACTAGAAGACAATGTACTCACCTGAGAATGAGAAGAGAGATCAAGCATCCAGAGATAAGATGAACAGATATACTGGGGTGATTCCAATGCCTCAGGATACTCAATTTCAAGCTAGGGCACCGGGCAATGAGATGGGCTTTTAGTTGATAGTCAGAGCTATGGCGCTGGAATTTGGGCTTTAGAGCTGTGTGACATTATGACTTCAATGGATGACACTCCAGCAATGATCGTCGTCGGTCAGAACACCAAGCTAGGGCAGGTGCCAAACATGGTTGGGCGGTGCGAGTTGTGTATTGTGGCTTGTTTCCTACTATGGCGGCAGTTGCAAGGCAAACGAAGAAGAATGGGAGGGGAGCTAGCGGCGACCACTTGACGAACAAAGAAGAAAGCGGGCGAGATGGCAGGCGGTAGGTGTCTAGCTATAAGTGACTTTGTTGGGCTCTCGAACAACAGTCGTCGGCCCTAGATAGGGCTTCATCGCTCACTAGCTCCCACTTGAGAAGGGCTTCTCTGCAATTTGGGAGGGGCAAACGACGGGGAGAAACCACCTGGGTGAACGGCGGGGAGAACCACCTGGGAGAACGGTGGGGAGAGACCACCTGGGCGAA
The DNA here is from genome assembly GCA_963693085.1 of Alisma plantago-aquatica. NCBI lineage: Eukaryota > Viridiplantae > Streptophyta > Magnoliopsida > Alismatales > Alismataceae > Alisma > Alisma plantago-aquatica. The sequence continues at coordinate 1,285,642,715 of OY856412.1, read as the reverse complement.
CGGTGAGGAGAAGCCGCCAGGGGAAGAGAACGCCACACAGTGCTGAGTGCGGTTGGAATAGACGATTTCTCTTGACAGAGTTTTAGGGCACGGGTGTTGCAAATTTGGAGTGGCTCTGCTGTGTAGTGGGATAATATTTGGCGGGCAAGCCAAATATTTGGGGAAATATTTTTCTTCAATTAGAGTATTCATTCTTATCTTTAATGATCGTTGGAATTTAGATTATGAATGTGAGGAGAGGGGGAGGCTAAGATAATGATACGATGGATAAACTCATGTATTATACATGTACTTTTATTGAAATGCAAATGGGTTGAGTTTTGTTGTATCCGGACAAGAATAGACCCAAATTGTATTGGATCCCAACCCGTACACACTTGACTTGAAATGCCAAAGGCCTAATAGGATGAGTGGCCCCATACCCATACAAACCTAATTTGAAATGAACCCATACCCAAAGAGACCCAATTGGACCCAAAAATATTAGTAGAAAAAATATGACAAACTTGAAACCCACTCTGACTTGATCGAACACAATACAGAGTAGATAAGACATGACTAGATCCGACCCAAGACAAAAATGGGCCAGACCCAGCCACCCTCTAGGGCTTCATCCACCTCGCCCTCTCCCTCTTATGTGGCTCTATCCCATCTTAAATTGATTAAGAGATATCTCTAGATTTTCTTGATTTGCACTTTGATCTCCCTAATTTCATGTTTCCTTGTAAATTGTGGACTTAAATGCAAATTCAACATAGTATGAGGACCAAATTTCAAAATATGTGAAATTTTTATAAACTTGGTTTTTCCTTCATATGAATTCTTAAATGAACTTTGATAGCAAAAGAGTCTTGGACCTATCAATCAATGGAGTTACTAGACTCATAAACCTATGAGAGTCCTGGACTCAACAACCGATAAGAAGTCTAAACATTTGAACTAATGAAGCTTGGTGTGTGTGTTTAGATAGATGGAATCTAGGTCACCTACAGATGGGAATTCTAGAGCATGAAAATAAACAGAAGATCAGCCTTAGCAGATTGACAACTTGGTTTCCTAAACTGATGTGAATGCTAAGAAGGTCGATTAAAATGTTGAGTTGACCAATGAAAGTCACACATTGACCAATGGCAATTCTAGATACTAGTTATGGGAAGTTATGGTCAATTAAAATGCATTTAGGAGGAGTCATAGCCCACATCATGACATTGTCCTCTCACATCAAGTCCCTTAAAATTCACTTCTGAGGAGCCAGATCCCATATCATGACATTATCCTCTCACAACAAGTCCATCAGAATGCATTTGTGGGGAGTCGGGGCCCATATCATGATAATGTCCTCTCACAACACGTTCCCTCAAATGCATTTGCAATGAGCTAGGTGTTGGTATGTATGCCCTAAGAGCCAATCATGGGATGATTGGTGGGATACATAAAGATTGATTTGATAAAGATCAAAGGCAAAGTTCCAATTCATTCTAGTTCAGTCAGTTATGAGATAATGACAGAATAGATTGAATGTCTAGAGAATGACAGTACTCAATGACGTATGCTTTTAGGTTAAGGACCTAAACGATGAGATCATACGGATGTTAAGAGTATACATTCTTGTTATGTCCCTAGTCAGATGTCATTGTGGAAGGTTGATATACAACAATGACACATAAGACTAGATTGTGTGTTGGTTGATGACAGAATCTCATCAGTCATGATATAGTGATATCAAACCAAGCACATAGGTACTTATTAGAGAACAAGTATATCATACAGACCCACCATGAGAGTGACACATGGAACCATGACTTGGTAGTCACAGATAGCTCTCACAGTGATGGTGGTGAGTGTGATTCTTTGACCTAAAATCACTACACTCAACACATGTCATTGGGTACACTTTGACATCATCAAACGCAGTCCTGAAATATAGATTGTTATAAAGGTGATGATTGGGTGACTTTGACACATGGGGCTTTTGAGGGGTGAGTGATAGATATGGGACTTGTCCCTCCCGAGGGAGTTTGATATCCATGGCCACTTGATGAGTAGGATTGATATAGGCATGTGCATGCATGTGTGAATCAATATGTGATATTGATGTCATACATATCTCATCCAGTCTGCTCTGAGATCAAGGAAGTGAATGAACGTTGAAAGGATGACTGTTCCATGCCTTGAGCTCATTTGGGATATCAGTGACAAAGGAAATTTACATTCACTGTAACACCAGTCACAGATTGTAGGATTGAAAGTTGTTCTCCAACTTTCCTTTTCACTTGGGTAGCACTGATGTGCGACTAGGCACCGCACTTTGTTTGTGAAGTCATAAGTGTTATGGACTTTCACAGCCAATGTGAAATGGACATGTAGGGTCACACACATAGGATTTAACCTGGAAGAGGATTTTATTCACGAATGATGTTTAGATTGTTTACTAAATGTGTTTAGTAGTTCAATTAAATATTCAATCAATTGACTTGACTCAGAATCTCCAAGTTCAAGTGTTAAACTAACTGATTTGGGTGTCAGATTGATTGAGAACTGCATTGACCGATTTCTGCACAACCTGGACTGGCAACCAACCAGTTCAAGCTGTTGAACCGATTGGCTCAGGGTCAAGTGAGACGACCGGTTCAAGTGTTGAACCGATCGGTTCCGCTGGACCAAACGAGCCAGCTTGGGAAAGTTAGGTTGGTGAGAAAATATTTTCATTTCACTTGTACAATTCAATTGGGACAAGTATTGATCTTTGGATTAATTGGAAATGGAAAGAAGAAATTCAATTGGGAATTGCCCTGAGAAGTGAAACGACCGATTCATGAATGAACCAATCGGCTCAGCTCCCCAAATGACTGGTTCATGAGATGAACTAATCAGTTTATTCCCCAAACAATTAATTTGTTTGTGAAACGACCGATTCACCTGTTGTAGTGTATCAATTTGTGGAAATTTCGGACCCTTCTACTCCCACTTTAGTCCTGCATTGCTCGGGGCTGAGAACCCTGACCCTAACCCCTCCTATATATAGAGGGGTACTAGGGGCTTCTCATAGAACAACTCAGAACATCAGTTGCTCCGCAAAGTTGTCCTCTCTGGTTGTGGTAACCGAGAGAGCCCAAGCAAGTGCTACCTGACTAGGGAGGCATAGCGAGGGAAATACAACTATAAGATGACAACTGGAGGTGGGAGAGAACGTCAGTGACTAGTACGCCGACAGATGGGGATGACTCCTTCCAGTGTCCTGTAGGAAAGGACGACTGGAGTTCCAGGTGGTCCGTGTGGACTACTATAGAGGCGGGAGATTTTTTTCCGCTCAGAGGATAGCCGTCAGTCTATCAGTCTGGGTGCGACTAAGAGCTGCATAGATGTCGTCTAAGATTGGAGGTGAAGACCATGCTTGCCACGAGGTTATATCACCGAGCAATCCTCAGGATAAGGTACACCTCTACAAACCATCCTTCCTACCGTATAGATGTTGACGAGATCTCTTTGCGTTCTGGGTTTGGGGAGAAAAATTTCTATTTCCGTTGTCATCTCTGCCTCTCCTAAAACCCAACACTAGGGTCCATATCATGAGAGTGTCATGTCATAGTAAGTCCATGGAAATACATTTGGGAGGAGCCATGACCCATATCATGGAAGTGTCCTCTCACACCAAGTCCTTGAAAATACATTTGGGGGGAGTCGGGGACCATATCGTGATAATGCCCTCTTATAACAAGTGCCTCGAGATGAATTTGGGAGGAGTCATATCCCAAATCATGAATTTGTCCTCTCACAATAAGAACCTAAAAATACATTATGGAGGATTCATATCCCATATCAGGACACTTTCCTCTCACAATAATGCCCTAGAAATGCATTTAAGAGGAATCACAACCCATATCAAGACAGTGTCCTCTCACAACAAGTCTTTGAAATGAATATGTGAGGAGTTGTGACCCATACCATGACTGTAAGGTCTCAACAAATCTTAAATGTTCATAAAGGTGACATTTGTGAGTTTGGAGACAACAAGAGCATGGTCAGTCGGGTGCTTGCATCAACCACTACATGTTTGTATTAATTGATGATGGGTGTGGGTTTCTACACAAGTCGCTACCAAGGAGCAATTTTCCTCACAAGACAAAGGCCCATTAGCCCTTCGTAGGGGTCATTTGTACTTTGGGTGGTACAACTCAAAATCCCTAGGGCGTAATATAAGATGTAATACAACCATGTAGCATATCTATTAGGGTTATGCACAATGCCTCACATTGAATGATAACCCTTATTTGCTCTCTTTACATAGAGATGATGTATAGTACAATAAGAGATGATAGATATGCTTTATGTTGTACATATTCTCATGTTGTAAACATGCTTATGTTGACATATATACTGACACTGATAGTTAAGACTATGTTGTTAGCTATATTTAAGACTACTAGCCATGCCTCTATAATTATAAGATGATTAAACTGCTAAACAAGCTTATGCAGTTAGTTATGCTTATGATGTTAGCTCCACTCATGATGTAGATTTATTAAACATGCTTTTTGAAGAGCCAATGCCCATATCACAATAGTGTCCTCTCACATCAAGTCTCACAAAATGCATTTTTGAAGAGCCAATGCCCATATCACAACAATGTCCTCTCACAAAAAATCTACAAAATGCTTATGATGGGAAGCTAGGATCCATATCATGACAATTTCCTCTCACAACAAGTCCCTAAAAATAGTTTGACAATGTCATGATAAGACAAAGAAACTAGAATATCAATTGTGGTACTCACTTGTGGGTCTTGCAACACTCTATAGATGGTCTAGCTCTTGCTTGTTGGGATAGTAGCTCTCGTGTGTAGTTCTTGTAACACTTACTTTGCAACACTCGCTTGTAGGTCTTATAGTACTCGCTTGTGACAACCACCACTCATTTGCGTCAATTGTTGTTGGTGGTGGGTGGCTATCCAAGCTGTTGTTAGTGAACAATTATTCTTGCAAGACAAAACCCATTAGCCTTACAACGGTTATAAAAGAGACATGTATGGGTTTAGAAAAGATTTTTATGTCGATATTATTTTGTGAACAACTCTCTGGATGAATTTCAAGGACTCTCAACAACAATTTCTCTTATATATCTCCTTTATGAATTGTCAAATAAATGTGACTCATACACTTGTCACCTACATGGTAAACCCCCTTTAGAACATAGGTGATTCAAATGTATGTCACCTATTTAGTGTAACCCTTTGGGAGGTGCCATCACACATATAATGACAATGTCATCTCATTGTAAGTCCTTAAAAATACATTTGGGTGTTGTTAGGTCTCATATCATGACAATGTCCTCTCATAACAAGTCCATCAAAATGCATTTGGGAGGTGTAAGAGCCATATATTGACAACTTCCTCTCATAAAAGTCCCTAAAAATGCATTTGGGAGGTATTAGGGCCCATATCATGACAAATGTTATCTCACATCAAGTCTCCAAAAAAGCAATTGGGAGGTTCCATGACCCATATCATGATAGTGTCCTTTCACAACATTTCCATACAAATGCATTAAGGAGGATCTAGGGCCCATATATTGACAACGTCCGCTCATAATAAGTCCCTGAAAATGCATTTGGGAGGTGCCATTGTGCATATGATGACAATGAAATCTCACAATAAATCCTTAAAAATGCCATCACACATATAATGACAATGTAATCTCATTGTAAGTCCTTATAAATGTATTTGGGTGGTGTTAGGTCCCATATCATGACAATATCCTCTCATAACAAGTCCATCAAAAAGAATTTGAGAGGTTCTAGGGCCCATATCATGATAAATGTTATCTCACATCAAGTCCCTAAAAATGCATTTGGGAGGTGTCATGGTGTATATGATGACAATGTCATCTTACAATAAGTCCTAAAAAATGCATTTGGGAGGTGTTAGGTCCCATATCATGACAACACCCTCTCACAACAAGTCCATAAAAATACATTTGGGTGGTGTCAAGGTCTATATCATGACAAATGTTATCTCACATCAAATCCCTAAAATGCAATTGAGAGGTGGCATGATCCAGATCATGATAATGTCTTTTCACAACATGTCCCTTCAAATGCATTAAGGAGGAGCCAGGGCCCATATATTGACAATGTCCTCTCATAATAAGTCCCTGGAAATGCATTTGGCAGGTTCCATGGTGCATATGATGACAATGTAATCTCACAATGAATCCTTAAAAATGCATTTTGGAGGTGTCAGGTCCCATATCATGACAACGTCCTCTCACAACAAGACCATGAAAATGCATTTGGGAGGTGTCAGGGCCAATATCATGGCAAATGTTATCTCACATCAAGTCTCTAAAAAAGCAACTAGGAGGTTCCATGACCCATATCATGATAGTGTCCTTTCATAATATGTCCCTAAAAATGCATTAAGGAGGAGCCAGGGCCCATATATTGACAGTGTCCTCTCATAATAAGTCCTTGAAAATGCATTTGGGTGAAGTTTGGGCCCATATCATGATAATGTCTTCTCACACCAAGTCCTTAAAAATACATTTGGGAGGTGCCATTGCACATATAATGACAATGTCATCTCATAGTAAGTCCTTAAAAATGCATTTGGGAGGTGTCAGGGCCCATTTCATGACAAATATTATCTCACATAAAGTCCCTAAAAATGCATTTGGAAGGTGTTAGGGCCCATAGCATGACAAATGTTATCTCACATCAAGTCTCCAAAAAAGCAATTGGGGGGTTCCATGACCCATATCATGATAGTGTCCTTTTACAACATGTCCCTACACATGCATTAAGGAGGATATAGGACCCATATATTGACAATGTCCTCTCATAATAAGTCCTTGAAAATGCATTTGCGTGAAGTTTGGGCCCATATCATGACAATGTCCTCTCACGCCAAGTCCTTGAAAATGCATTTGGGAGGTTCCATTGCACATATAATGACAATGTCATCTCATAGAAAGTCCTTAAAAATACATTTGGGAGGTGTCAGGGCCCATTTCATGACAAATGTTATCTCACATCAAGTCCCTAAAAATGCATTTGGGAGGTGCCACGACCAATATCATGATAGTGTCCGTTCACAACATTTCCCTTCAAATGAATTTGGGAGGTGCCACAACCATTCCTATTCATGTGGCTCAACACTCGAGACACCAACCCACCCATGCACCTAGGGCTTGCAGATCTCACTTACTAGGCTTGTAGCTCTAGCATGTTGTTCTTGCAACACTCACTTGTGGGGTTTGAAACACTCTCTTACAAGTGTTGCAACACTCGCTTGTGGATCTTGAAACTCTTTCTAGTTAGGCTTGCAACACTCACTTGTGGGGCTTGCTGATCTCACTTGTAGTGCAATTTGTCACCTCTAGAATGTTCCTTTGTTTTCTTGACATCATCTAGAGGAGAGAGAAACAAAGTGGGCACCTTGTTTGAGCCTTGGTTGAGGAGTATCACCCTTAGTGGTTAATAGGGTTCCTATGAATGATGCATGTATTAGCCTATGTATATATGGTGTGTTCTCTCGACCTAGGTCGTGACCTAGGGTGAGGTTTGGTGGGTGTCGCGGTTGAGACACCCCCTTTAGATGGTAGGGTCATGACTTAGGTGGTCTTGGGTTGAGAATGTTGCCTTTTATTGGATGCTTGGACCTAGGATGTATGGAGATCTCTTATCTCGACCTAGTGATGATGGATGGTGCTTGTCATGACCATGTAGGGTCGTGACCGCGACCATGGTGGGTGACCAAGGTAGTCGAGACCCAACCTAGAGTGTATCACCATGTCTTGCATGTATGTCTAAGGTGGTTGCATGTGGTTTCCATGGCACATATGATGATAATTTTATGTCACATTAAGTGCTTAAAAATACATTTGGGAGGTGTGAGGTCCCATATCATGACAACATCCTCTCACAATAAGTCCAACAAAATGCATTTGGGAGGTGTCAAGGCCCATATCATGACAAATGTTATCTCACATCAAGTCCCTAAAAATGCAATTGGGAGGTGCCACGACCCATATCGTGATAGTTTCCTTTCACAACATGTCACTTCAAATGCATTAACGAGGATACATGGCACATATATTGGTAGCATCCTCTCATAATAATTCCCTAAAAATACATTTTGGTGAAGTTTGGGCCCATATCATGATAATGTCCTCTCACGTCGAGTTCTTGAAACTAGATTTGGGAGGTGCCATGGTGCATATGATGACAATGTAATATCACAGTAAGTCCTTAAAAATACATTTGGGAGGTGTCAGGTCCTATATCATGACAACGTACTCTCATGACAAGTCGATCAAAATGCATTTGGGAGGTGTCAGGGTCCATATCATAACAAATGTTATCTCACATCAAATCCTCAAAATGCAATTAGGAGGTTCCACGACCCATATCATGATAGTGTACTTTCACAACATGTCCCTTCAAACGCATTAAGGAGGATATATGGCCCATATATTGGTAGCGTCCTCTCATAATAATTCCCTAAAAATGCATTTTGATGAAGTTTGGGCCCATATCATGACAATGTCCTCTCACGTCGGGTCCTTGAAAATACATTTGGGAGGTGTCATAGCGCATATGATGACAATGTCATGTCACAGTAAGTCCATAAAAATACATTTGGGAGGTTTCAGGTCCCATATCACAACAACGTCCTCTCACGACAAGTCCATCAAAATGCATTTGGGAGGTGTGAGGACCCATATCATGACAAATGTTATCTCACAGCAAGTCCCTAAAACTGCAATTGGGAGGTGCCACGACCCATTTTGTGATAGTTTCCTTTCACAACATGTCCCTTCAAATGCATTAAGGAGGATACATGGCCCATATATTGATAGCGTCCTCTCATAATAATTTCCAGAAAATGCATTTTGGGAAAGTTTGGGCCCATATCATGACAATGTCCTCCCACGTTGAGTCCTTGAAAATACATTAAAGAGGTGCCATGGTGCATGTGATGACAATGTCATCTCACAGTAAGTCCTTAAAAATGCATTTGGGACGTTTAAGGTCCCATATCACGACAACGTCCTCTAACGACAAGTCCATCAAAATACATTTGGGAGGTGTCAGGGCCCATATCGTGACAAATGTTAACTCACATCAAGTCCCTAAAAATGCAATTAGGAGGTGCCATGACCCATATCGTGATAGTGTCCTTTCACAACATGTCCCTTCAAATGATTAAGGAGAATAGATGACCCATATATTGGCAGCGTCCTCTCATAATAATTCTTTGAGAATGCATTTTGGTGAAGTTTGGGCCCATATCATGACAATGTCCTCTCACGTTGAGCCCTTGAAAATACATTTGGGAGGTGCCATGGCGCATATGATGACAATGTCATGTTAAAGTAAGTCCTTAAAAATGTATTTGGGAGGTGTTAGGTCCCATATCATGACAACGTCCTCTCACGACAAGTCCATCAAAATGCATTTAGGATGTGTTAGGGCCCATATCATGACAAATGTTATCTCACATCAAGTCCCTACAAATGAAATTGGGAAGTGCCATGACCCATATCGTGATAGTGTCATTTCAAAACATGTCCCTTCAAATGCATTAAGGAGGAACATGGCCCATATATTGTTAGCATCATCTCATAATAATTCTTTGAAAATGCATTTTGGTGAAGTTTGGGCCCATATCATGACAATGTCCTCTCATGTCAAGTCCTTGAAAATACATTTAGGAGGTACCATGGCTCATATGATGATAATGTCATCTCATCTCACGGTATGTCCTTAAAAATGTATTTGGGAGGTGTCAGGTCCCATATCATGACAACATCTTCTAACGACAAGTCCATCAAAATACATTTGGGATGTGTCAGGGCCCATATCGTAACAAATGTTATCTCACATCAAGTCCCTAAAAATGCAATTAGGAGGTGCCACGACCGATATCGTGATAGTGTCCTTTCACAACATGCCCTTCAAACGCATTAAGGAGAATAGATGGCCAATATATTGGCAGCGTCCTCTCATAATAATTCTCTGAGAATGCATTTTGGTGATGTTTGAGCCCATATCATGACAATGTCCTCTCATGTTGAGTCCTTGAAAATACAATTGGGAGGTGCCATGGTGCATATGATGACAATGTCATGTCATAGTAAGTCCTTAAAAATGCATTTGGTAGGTGTGAGGTCCCATATCATTACAATGTCCTCTCACGACAAGTCCATCAAAATGCATTTAGGAGGTGTCAGGGCCCATATCATGACGAATGTTATCTCACATCAAGTCCCTAAAAATGCAATTGGGAGGTGCCACAACCCATATCATGATAGTGTCCTTTCACAACATGTCCCTTCAAATGCATTAAGGAGGATACTTGGCCCATATATTGGTAGCGTCCTCTCAAAATAATTTCCTGAAAATGCATTTTGGGAAAGTTTGGGCCCATATCATGACAACGTCATCTCACGTCGAGTCCTTGAAAATACATTTAGGAGGTGCCATGGTGCATGTGATGACAATGTCATCTCACAGTAAGTCCTTAAAAATGCATTTGGTAGGTTTCAGGTCCCATATCACGACGACGTCCTCTAATGACAAGTCCATCAAAATACATTTAGGAGGTGTCAGGGCCCATATCGTGACAAATGTTATCTCACATCAAGTCCCTACAAATGCAATTAGGAGGTGCCACAACCCATATCGTAATAGTGTCCTTTCACAACATGTCCCTTCAAACGCATTAAGGAGAATAGATGACCCATGTATTGGTAGTGTCCTCTCATAATAATTCTCTAAGAATGCATTTTGGTGAAGTTTGGGCCCATATCATGACAATGTCCTCTCACGTTGAGTCATTGAAAATACATTTGGGAGGTGCCATGGCGCAAATGATGACAATGTCATGTCACAGTAAGTCCTTAAAAATGCATTTGGGAGGTGTTAGGTCCCATATCATGACAATGTCCTCTCACGACAAGTCCATCAAATTGCATTTAGGAGGTGTCAGGGCCCATATCGTGACGAATGTTATCTCACATCAAGTCCCTAAAAATGCAATTGGGAGGTACCACGACCCATATCGTGATAGTGTCATTTCAAAACATGTCCCTTCCAATGCATTAAGGAGGATACATGGCCCATATATTGGTAGCGTCCTCTCATAATAATACCCTAAAAATGTATTTTGATGAAGTTTGGGCCCATATCATGACAATGACCTCTCACGTCTGGTCCTTGAAAATACATTTGAGAGGTGTCATAGCGCATATGATGACAATGTCATCTCACAATAAATCCATAAAAATACATTTGGGAGGTTTCAGGTCCCAAATCACAACAACATCCTCTCACGACAAGTCCATCAAAATGCATTTGGGAGGTGTGAGGACCCATATCATGACAAATGTTATCTCACATCAAGTCCCTAAAAATGCAATTGGGAGGTGCCACGATCCATATCGTGATAGTGTCCTTTCACAACATGTCCCTTCAAATGCATTAAGGAGGATACATGGTCGATATATTGGTAGCATCCATCCATAATAATTTCCTAAAAATGCATTTTGGGAAAGTTTGGGCCCATATCATGACAATGTCGTCTCACGTCGAGTCCTTGAAAATGCATTTAGGAGGTGCCATGGTGCATGTGATGACAATGTAATCTCACAGTAAGTCCTTAAAAATGCATTTGGGAGGTTTCAGGTCCCATATCATGACAACGTCCTCTAACGACAAGTCCATCAAAATACATTTGGGAGGTGCCAGGGCCCATATCATGACAAATGTTATCTCACATCAAGTCCCTAAAAATGCAAATAGGAGGTGCCACGACCCATATCGTGATAGTGTCCTTTCACAACATGTCCCTTCAAACGCATTAAGGAGAATACATGACCCATATATTGACAACATCCTCTTAGAATAATTCTTTCAGAATGGATTTTGGTGAAGTTTGGGCCCATATCATGACAATGTCCTCTCACATTGAGTTCTTGAAAATACATTTGGAAGGTTCCATGGAGCAGATGATGACAATGTCATGTCATAGTAAGTCCTTAAAAATGCATTTGGGAGGTGTTATGTCCCATATCATGACAACGTCCTCTCACGACAAGTCCATCAAAATGCATTGAGGAGGTGTCAGGGCCATATCATGACGAATGTTATCTCACATCAAGTCCCTAAAAATGAAATTGGGAGGTGCCACGACCCATATCATGATAGTGTCATTTCAAAACATGTCCCTTAAAATGCATTAAGGAGGATACATGACCCATATATTGATTGCATCCTCTCATAATAATTATTTGAAAATGCATTTTGGTGAAGTTTGAGCACATACCATGATAATGTCCTCTCATGTCGAGTCCTTGAAAATACATTTAGGAGGTACGATGGTGCATATGATGACAATGTCATCTCACAGTAAGTCCTTAAAAATGTATTTGGGAGGTGTCAGGTCCCATATCATGACAAAATCCTCTAACAACAAGTCCATCAAAATACATTTGGGATGTGTCAGGGCCCATATCGTAACAAATGTTATCTCACATAAAGTCCCTAAAAATGCAATTAGGAGGTGCCACGACCCATATCGTGATAGTGTCCTTTCCCAACATGTCCCTTCAAATGCATTAAGGAGAATAGATGGCCCATATATTGGCAGCGTCCTCTCATAATAATTCTCTAAAAATGCATTTTGGTGAAGTTGGGCCCATATCATGACAATGTCCTCTTATGTTGAGTCCTTGAAAATACATTTGGGAGGTGCCATGGCACATATGATGACAATGTCATGTCATAGTAAGTCCTTAAAAATGAATTTGGGAGGTGTTAGGTCCCATATCATGACAACGTCCTCTCACGACAAGTCCATAAAAATGCATTTAGGAGGTGGCAAGGCCCATATCATGACGAATGTTAACTCACATCAAGTCCCTAAAAATTCAATTGGGAGGTGCCACGACCCATATCGTGATATTGTCCTTTCACAACATGTCCCTTCAAATGCATTAAGGAGGATACATGGCCCATATATTGGTAGCGTCCATCATAATCATTTCCTGAAAATGCATTTTGGGAAAGTTTGGGCCCATATAAGGACAATGTCCTCTCACGTCAAGTCCTTGAAAATACATTTAGGAGGTGCCATGGTGCATGTGATGACAATGTCATCTCCCAGTAAGTCCTTAAAAATACATTTGGGAGGTTTCAGGTCCCATATCACGACAACGTCCTCTAACGACAAGTCCATCAAAATACATTTGGGAGGTGTCAGGGCCCATATCGTGACAAATGTTATCTCACATCAAGTCCCTAAAAATGCAATTAGGAGGTGACACGACCCATATCGTGATAGTGCCCTTTAACAACATGTCACTTCAAATGCATTAAGGAGAATAGATGACCCATGTATTGGCAGCGCCCTCTCATAATAATTCTCTAAGAATGCATTTTGGTGAAGTTTGGGCCCATATAATGACAATGTCCTCTCATGTTGAGCCCTTGAAAATACATTTGGGAGGTGCCATAGCGCATACGATGACAATGTCATGTCACGGTAAGTCCTTAAAAATGCATTTGGGAGGTGTTAGGTCCCATATCATGGCAACGTCCTCTCACGACAAGTCCATCAAAATGCATTTAGGAGGTGTGAGGGCACATATCATGACGAATGTTATCTCATATCAAGTCCCTAAAAATGCAATTGGGAGGTGCCATGACCCATATCGTGATAGTGTCATTTCAAAACATGTCCTTTCAAATGCATTATGGAGGATACATGGACCATATATTGGTAGCGTCCTCTCATAATAATTCTTCGAAAATGCATTTTGGTGAAGTTTTGGCCCATATCATTACAATGTCCTCTCACATCGAGTCCTTGAAAATACATTTAGGAGGTGCCATAGTGCATATGATGACAATTTCATCTCACATGTAAGTCCTTAAAAATGTATTTGGGAGGTTTCATGTCCCATATCATGACAACATCCTCTAACGACAAGTCCATCAAAATACATTTGGGAGGTGTCAGGGCCCATATCATAACAAATGTTCTCTCACGTCAAGTCCCTAAAAATGCAATTAGGAGGTGCCATGACCCATATCGTAATAGTGTCCTTTCACAACATGTCCCTTCAAACACATTAAGGAGATTATATGGCCCATATATTGGCAGCGTCCTCTCATAATAATTCTTTTAGAATGCATTTTGTTGAAGTTTGGGCCCATATCATGACAATGTCCTCTCACGTTGAGTCCTTGAAAATACACTTGGGAGGTGCCATGGTGCATATGATGACAATGTCATGTCACAGTAAGTCCTAAAAAATTTATTTGGGAGGTGTTAGGTCCCATATCATGACAACGTCCTCTCACGGCAAGTCCATCAAAATGCATTTAGGAGGTGTCAGGGCCCACATCATGACGAATGTTATCTCACATAAAGTCCATAAAAATGCAATTGGGAGGTTCTAAGACCCATATAGTGATAGTGTCATTTAAAAAGATGTCTCTTAAAATGCATTAAGGAGGATACATGGCCCATATATTGGCAACATCCTCTCATAATAATTCTTTGAAAATGCATTTTGGTGAAGTTTGGGCCCATATCATGACAATGTCCTCTCATATCGAGTCCTTGAAAATACATTTAGGAGGTGCCATGGCACATATGATGACAATGTCATATCACAGTAAGTCCTTAAAAATGTATTTGGGAGGTGTCAGGTCTGATATCATGACAACATCCTCTAACAACAAGTCCATCAAAATACATTTGGGAGGTGTCAAGGCCCATATCGTAACAAATGTTATCTCACATCATGTCCCTAAATATGCAATTAGGAGGTGCCACGACCCATATCGTGATAGTGTACTTTCACAACATGTCCCTTCAAATGCATTAAGGAGGATACATGGCCCATATATTGGCAACATCCTCTCATAATAATTCCCTAAAAATGCATATTGGTGAAATTTGGGCCCATATCATGACAATGTCCTCTCACGTAGAGTCCTTGAAAATACATTTAGGAGGTGTCATGGCACATATGATGACAATGTCATCTCACAGTAAATCCTTAAAAATGTATTTGGGTGGTGTCAGGTCCAATATCATTACAACATCCTATAACGACAAGTCCATCAAAATACATTTGGGATGTGTCACGGCCCATATCGTAACAAATGTTATCTCACATCAAGTCCCTAAAATGCAATTAGGAGGTGCCACGACCCATATCATGATAGTGTCCTTTCACAACATGTCCCTTCAAATGAATTAAGGAGAATAGATTGCCCAAATATTGGCAGTGTCATCTAATAATAGTTCTCTGAGAATGCATTTTGGGGAAGTTTGGGCCCATATCATGACAATGTCCTCTCATGTTGAGTCCTTGAAAATACATTTGGGAGTTTCCATGGCGCATATGATGACAATGCCATGTCATAGTAACTCCATAAAAATGCATTTGGGAGGTGTTAGGTACCATATCATGACAACATCCTCTCACGACAAGTCCATCAAAATGCATTTAGGAGGTGTCAGGGCCCATATCATGACGAATGTTATCTCACATCAAGTCCCTAAAAATGCAATTGGGAGGTGCCACGACCCATATCGTGATAGTTCCCTTTCACAACATGTCCTTGCAAATGCATTAAGGAGGATACATGGCCCATATATTGGTAGCGTCCTCTCATAATAATATCCTAAAACTGCATTTTAGGAAAGTTTGGTCCCATATCATGACAATGTCCTCTCATGTGGAGTCCTTGAAAATACATTTAAGAGGTGCCATGGTGCATGTGATGACAATGTCATCTCACAGTAAGTCCTTAAAAATGCATTTGGGAGGTTTTAGGTCCCATATCACGACAATGTCCTCTAACGACAAGTCCATCAAAATACATTTGGGAGGTGTGAAGGCCCATATCGTGACAAATGTTATCTCACATCAAGTCCCTAAAATGCAATTAGGAGGTGCCACAACCCATATCGTGATAGTATCCTTTCACAACATGTCCCTTCAAATGCATTAAGGGGAATAGATGACCCATGTATTGGCAGTGTCCTCTCATAATAATTCTCTGAGAATGCATTTTGGTGAAGTTTGGGCCCATATCATGACAATTTCCTCTCACGTTGAGTCCTTGAAAATACATTTGGGAGGTGCCATGGCGCATATGATGACAATGTCTTGTCACAGTAAGTCCTTAAAAATGCATTTGGGAGGTGTTAGGTTGCATATCATGACAACATCTTCTCACGACAAGTCCATCAAAATGCATTTAGGAGGTGTCAGGGCCCATATCATGACGAATGTTATCTCACATCAAGTCCCTAACAATGCAATTGGGAGGTGCCACGACCCATATCGTGATAGTGTCCCTTCACAACATGTCCCTTAAAATGCATTAAGGAGGATACATGGCCCTTATATTGGTAGCGTCCTCTCATAATAATTTCCTAAAAATGCATTTTGGGAAGTTTGGGCCCATTTCATGACAATGTCCTCTCACGTCGAGTCCTTGAAAATACATTTAGGAGGTGCCATGGTGCATGTGATGACAATGTCATCTCACAATAAGTCCTTAAAATACATTTAGGAGGTTTCAGGTCCCATATCGCGACAACGTCCTCTAACGACAAGTCATAACAATACATTTGGGAGGTGTCAGGGACCATATCGTGACAAATGTTATCTCACATCAAGTCCCTAAAAATGCAATTAGGAGGTGCCACGACCCATATTGTGATAGTGTCCTTTCACAACATGTCCCTTCAAAAGCATTAAGGAGGATACATGGCCCATATATTGGTAGCATCCTCTCATAATAATTTCCAAAAAATGCATTTTGGGAAAGTTTGGGCCCATATCATGACAATGTCCTCCCACGTTGAGTCCTTGAAAATAGATTTAAGAGGTGCCATGGTGCATGTGATGACAATGTCATCTCACAGTAAGTCCTTAAAAATGCATTTCGGACGTTTAAGGTCCAATATCACAACAACGTCCTCTAACGACAAGTCCATCAAAATACATTTGGGAGGTGTCAGGGCCCATATCATGACAAATGTTAACTCACATCAAGTCCCTAAAAATGCAATTAGGAGGTGCCATGACCCATATCGTGATAGTGTCCTTTCACAACATGTCCCTTCAAATGCGATAAGGAGAATATATGACCCATATATTGGCAGCATCCTCTCATAATAATTCTTTGAGAATGCATTTTGGTGAAGTTTGGGCCCATATCATGACAATGTCCTCTCACGTTGAGTCCTTGAAAATACATTTGGGAGGTGCCATGGCGCATATGATGACAATGTCATGTCACAGTAAGTCCTTAAAAATGTATTTGGGAGGTGTTAGGTCCCATATCATGACAACGTCCTCTCACGACAAGTCCATCAAAATGCATTTAGGAGGTGTCAGGGCCCATATCATGACAAATGTTATCTCACATCAAGTCCCTAAAAATGAAATTGGGAGGTGCCACGACCCATATCGTGATAGTGTCATTTCAAAACATGTCCCTTCAAATGCATTAAGGAGGATACATGGCCCATATATTGGTAGCGTCCTCTCATAGTAATTCTTTGAAAATGCATTTTGGTGAAGTTTGGGCCCATATCATGACAATCTCCTCTCATGTCGAGTCCTTGAAAATACATGTAGGAGGTACCATGGCGCATATGATGATAATGTCATCTCACGGTATGTCCTTAAAAATGTATTTGGGAGGTGTCAGGTCCCATATCATGACAACCGCTTCTAACGACAAGTCCATCAAAATACATTTGGGATGTGTCAGGGCCCATATCGTAACAAATGTTATCTCACATCAAGTCCCTAAAAATGCAATTAGGAGGTGCCACGACCCATATCGTGATAGTGTCCTTTCACAACATGTCCCTTCAAACGCATTAAGGAGAATAGATAGCCAATATATTGGCAGCGTCCTCTCATAATAATTCTCTGAGAATGCATTTTGGTGATGTTTGAGCCCATATCATGACAATGTCCTCTCATGTTGAGTCCTTTAAAATACAATTGGGAGGTGCCATGGCGCATATGATGACAATTTCATGTCATAGTAAGTCCTTAAAAATGCATTTGGTACGTGTGAGGTCCCATATCATGACAACGTCCTCTCACGACAAGTCCATCAAAATGCATTTAGGAGGTGTCAGGGCCCATATCATGACGAATGTTATCTCACATCAAGTCCCTAAAAATGCAATTGGGAGGTGCCACAACCCATATCGTGATAGTGTCCTTTCACAACATGTCCCTTCAAATGCATTAAGGAGGATACATGGCCCATATATTGGTAGTGTCCTCTCAAAATAATTTCCTGAAAATGCATTTTGGGAAAGTTTGGGCCCATATCATGACAATGTCCTCTCACGTCGAGTCCTTGAAAATACATTTAGGAGGTGCCATGGTGCATGTGATGACAATGTCATCTCACAATAAGTCCTTAAAAATGCATTTGGGAGGTTTCAGGTCCCATATCACGACGACGTCCTCTAACGACAAGTCCATCAAAATACATTTAGGAGGTGTCAGGGCCCATATCGTGACAAATGTTATCTCACATCAAGTCCCTACAAATGCAATTAGGAGGTGCCACGACCCATATCGTAATAGTGTCCTTTCACAACATGTCCCTTCAAACGCATTAAGGAGAATAGATGACCCATGTATTGGTAGTGTCCTCTCATAATAATTCTCTAAGAACGCATTTTGGTGAAGTTTGGGCCCATATCATGACAATGTCCTCTCACGTTGAGTCATTGAAAATACATTTGGGAGGTGCCATGGCACAAATGATGACAATGTCATGTCACAGTAAGTCCTTAAAAATGCATTTGGGAGGTGTTAGGTCCCATATCATGACAACGTCCTCTCACGACAAGTCCATCAAATTGCATTTAGGAGGTGTCAGGGCCCATATCGTGACGAATGTTATCTCACATCAAGTCCCTAAAAATGCAATTGGGAGGTGCAACGATCCATATCGTGATATTGTCATTTCAAAACATGTCCCTTCCAAATGCATTAAGGAGGATACATGGCCCATATATTGGTAGCGTCCTCTCATAATAATACCCTAAAAATGTATTTTGATGAAGTTTGGGCCCATATCATGACAATGACCTCTCACGTCGGGTCCTTGAAAATACATTTGAGAGGTGTCATAGCGCATATGATGACAATGTCATCTCACAATAAATTAATAAAAATACATTTGGGAGGTTTCAGGTCCCAAATCACAACAACATCCTCTCACGACAAGTCCATCAAAATGCAATTGGGAGGTGTGAGGACCCATATCATGACAAATGTTATCTCACATCAAGTCCCTAAAAATGCAATTGGGAGGTGCCACGATCCATATCGTGATAGTGTCCTTTCACAACATGTCCCTTCAAATGCATTAAGGAGGATACATGGCCGATATATTGGTAGCCTCCATCCATAATAATTTCCTAAAAATGCATTTTGGGAAAGTTTGGGCCCATATCATGACAATGTCCTCTCACGTCGAGTCCTTGAAAATGCATTTAGGAGGTGCCATGGTGCATGTGATGACAATGTCATCTCACAATAAGTCCTTAAAAATGCATTTGGGAGGTTTCAGGTCCCATATCACGACAACGTCCTCTAACGACAAGTCCATCAAAATACATTTGGGAGGTGTCAGGGCCCATATCGTGACAAATGTTATCTCACATCAAGTCCCTAAAAATGCAAATAGGAGGTGCCACGACCCATATCGTGATAGTGTCCTTTCACAACATGTCCCTCCAAACACATTAAGGAGAATACATGACCCATATATTGACAACGTCCTCTTAGAATAATTCTTTCAGAATGGATTTTGGTGAAGTTTGGGCCCATATCATGACAATGTCCTCTCACTTTAAGTTCTTGAAAATACATTTGGGAGGTTCCATGGTGCAGATGATGACAATGTCATGTCATAGTAAGTCCTTAAAAATGCATTTGGGAGGTGTTAGGTCCCATATCATGACAACGTCCTCTCACGACAAGTCCATCAAAATGCATTTAGGAGGTGTCAGGGCCCATATCATGATGAATGTTATCTCACATCAAGTCCCTAAAAATGAAATTGGGAGGTGCCACGACCCATATCGTGATAGTGTCATATCAAAACATGTCCCTTCAAATGCATTAAGGAGGATACATGACCCATATATTGATTGCGTCCTCTCATAATAATTCTTTGAAAATGCATTTTGGTGAAGTTTGAGCACATATCATGATAATGTCCTCTCATGTTGAGTCCTTGAAAATACATTTAGGAGGTGCCATGGGACATATGATGACAATGTCATCTCAGAGTAAGTCCTTAAAAATGTATTTGGGAGGTGTCAGGTCCCATATCATGACAACATCCTCTAACAACAAGTCCATCAAAATACATTTGGGATGTTTCAGGGCCCATATCGTAACAAATGTTATCTCACATCAAGTCCCTACAAATGCAATTAGGAGGTGCCACGACCCATATCGTGATAGTGTCCTTTCCCAACAAGTCCTTTCAAACGCATTAAGGAGAATAGATGGCCCATATATCGGTAGTGTCCTCTCATAATAATTCTCTAAAAATGCATTTTGGTGAAGTTTGGGCCCATATCATGACAATGTCCTCTTATGTTGAGTCCTTAAAAATACATTTGGGAGGTGCCATGGCACATATGATGACAATGTCATGTCATAGTAAGTCCTTAAAAATGAATTTGGGAGGTGTTAGGTCCCATATCATGACAACATCCTCTCACGACAAGTCCATAAAAATGCATTTAGGAGGTGTCAGGGCCCATATCATGACGAATGTTAACTCACATCAAGTCCCTAAAAATGCAATTGGGAGGTGCCACGACCCATATCGTGATAGTGTCCTTTCACAACATGTCCCTTCAAATGCATTAAGGAGGATACATGGCCCATATATTGGTAGCGTCCATCATAATCATTTCCTGAAAATGCATTTTGGAAAAGTTTGGGCCCATATAAGGACAATGTCCTCTCACGTCGAGTCCTTGAAAATACATTTAGGAGGTGCCATGGTGCATGTGATGACAATGTCATCTCACAGTAATTCCTTAAAAATGCATTTGGGAGGTTTTAGGTCCCATATCACGACAACGTCCTCTAACGACAAGTCCATCAACATACATTTGGGAGGTGTCAGGGCCCATATCGTGACAAATGTTATCTCACATCAAGTCCCTAAAAATGCAATTAGGAGGTGACACGACCCATATCGTGATAGTGCCCTTTAACAACATGTCCCTTCAAACGCATTAAGGAGAATAGATGACCCATGTATTGGCAGCGTCCTCTCATAATAATTCTCTGAGACTGCATTTTGGTGAAGTTTGTGTCCATATCATGACAATGTCCTCTCATGTTGAGCCCTTGAAAATACATTTGGGAGGTGCCATGGCGCATACGATGACAATGTCATGTCACAGTAAGTCCTTAAAAATGCATTTGGGAGGTGTTAGGTCCCATATCATGGCAATGTCCTCTCACGACAAGTCCATCAAAATGTAGTTAGGAGGTGTGAGGGCACATATCATGACGAATGTTATCTCACATCAAGTCCCTAAAAATGCAATTGGGAGGTGCCATGACCCATATCGTGATAGTATCATTTCAAAACATGTCCTTTCAAATGCATTATGGAGGATACATGGCCCATATATTGGTAGCGTCCTCTCAGAATAATTCTTCGAAAATGCATTTTGGTGAAGTTTGGGCCCATATCATGACAATGTCCTCTCACGTCGAGTCCTTGAAAATACATTTAGGAGGTGCCATAGCGCATATGATGACAATGTCATCTCACATGAAGTCCTTAAAAATGTATTTGGGAGGTTTCATGACCCATATCATGACAACATCCTCTAACTACAAGTCCATCAAAATACATTTGGGAGGTGTCAGGGCCCATATCGTAACAAATGTTCTATCACGTCAAGTCCCTAAAAATGCAATTAGGAGGTGCCACGACCCATATCGTGATAGTGTCCTTTCACAACATGTCCCTTCAAACACATTAAGGAGAGTATATGGCCCATATATTGGCAGGGTCCTCTCATAATAATTCTCTGAGAATGCATTTTGTTGAAGTTTGGGCCCATATCATGACAATGTCCTCTCACGTTGAGTCCTTGAAAATACATTTGGGAGGTGCCATGGTGCATATGATGACAATGTCATGTCACAGTTGTCCTAAAAAATGGATTTGGGAGGTGTTAGGTCCCATATCATGAAAACGTCCTCTCACAGCAAGTCCATCAAAATGCATTTAGGAGGTGTCAGGGCCCACATCATGACGAATGTTATCTCACATCAAGTCCATAAAAATGCAATTGGGAGGTCCTACGACCCATATAGTGATAGTGTCATTTAAAAACATGTCCCTTACAATGCATTAAGGAGGATACATGGCCCATATATTGGCAACATCCTCTCATAACAATTCCCTGAAAATGCATTTTGGTGAAGTTTGGGCCCATATCATGACAATGTCCTCTCATGTCGAGTCCTTGAAAATACATTTAGGAGGTGCCATGTCTCATATGATGACAATGTCATATCACAGTAAGTCCTTAAAAATGTATTTGGGAGGTGTCAGGTCTCATATCATGACAACATCCTCTAACAACAAGTCCATCAAAATACATTTGGGAGGTGTAAAGGCCCATATTGTAACAAATGTTGTCTCACATCATGTCCCTAAATATGCAATTAGGAGGTGCCACGACCCATATCGTGATAGTGTACTTTCACAACATGTCCCTTCAAATGCATTAAGGAGGATACATGGCCCATATATTGGCAACATCCTCTCATAATAATTCCCTAAAAATGCATATTGGTGAAATTTGGGCCCATATCATGACAATGTCCTCTCACGTAGAGTCCTTGAAAATACATTTAGGAGGTGCCATGGCACATATGATGACAATGTCATCTCACAGTAAGTCCTTAAAAATGTATTTGGGTGGTGTCAGGTCCCATATCATTACAACATCCTTTAAGGACAAGTCCATCAAAATACATTTGGGATGTGTCACGGCCCATATCGTAACAAATGTTATCTCATATCAAGTCCCTAAAAATGCAATTAGGAGGTGCCACGACCCATATAGTGATAGTGTCCTTTCACAACATGTCCCTTCAAATGCATTAAGGAGAATAGATGGCCCAAATATTGGCAACGTCATCTCATAATAATTATCTGAGAATGCATTTTGGGGAAGTTTGTGTTGGCTAAATTGGACATTCGTATAATCTCTTTTGTTTTGATGATGACAACCATTTCATTTTTGTCGATCTAACGTGCTACTTGAGTGTTGCAAGAATAAGGTGGATGACAAATATCATGGAAGATCTATATGCTAAATTGCTTTAATTTCATGAATGTAATCAATTATAAAAATTGTACAAGTATATAATGTACAAGTACTTAGACATCATGTAAATCAAGCGTTAGATCTTTCCTAGCCAATCACTACACTTAGATAGGTCATCCCCTTCAATAGTGTCACATATGCACACTCACATACACACTTAGTACTTTAATTGAAACAGGGTCAATCTCGGTCGACAAATTCCTCGACCGAGACACTCTCGGTCGACAAGCTTCTTGACTGAGAAAGACCCAGGTAGCCGTTAGACACAGCTGACAAGGTAGTTGGCAGTTGGAGATGAACGTTGCAAACACTTGATCCAGAGAGCCTGTCGGTCGACAAAACCTCGACCGAGTAGGTATCTCGGTCGACAATTTCTCGACCGAGATGGACTCTGACAGCAACTGCAGAACTAATTAACTAGCCATTACTAATGCAACTAACTTATACCTAACGGCTAGTTAAGCACTTAGAAACCCATAGAAAGTGTCTAGAACATCGTTAAGCACTTGTAGGTCATTCTTATAAATGCCTTAGGACACCTAAACTCACTTATTCTACACTTGAGCAATCTTTGAGCATATACTTGCATTAGAAACCTGTTTTAAGCAATTGAGCAATACTTGCAATTGGCTACTCTTCACCTTGCTCTAAATTCGTGTCCTATAGGCTAGTATCTCCTATCCACAGTAATCACAATTCCATATACATTGGTTAGGAGATCTACACACTTGATATAGGCAAATCAAGCCTTGTGCTTCAAAGGATAAGTTGTAATTTCCATTTTCCTTTCTTGTTCACTTTCATTGCTTGTACTCTCCTTGCTACTCCTCGGTTGGAGGATGCAAATTGGAGAGGGTTGTGATCTTCTTGGTGAAGAAGGAGACTTTGAACTACTTCAAGAAGGCTGGTGCAACGGGAGGTTACTTCTAAGAGGAAGGCTACTTCAAGGGGGAGCTTGGAGTTACTTCAAGAAGGCTACCTCGAGTTGGTGAATCTACTTCAAAGTGAAGGCTGTTCAAAGGGGTATAAGAAAGTATTGTATTTTTTGTAATTCCTTGTGAAGGTAATAAAATTAATACTTTCAAAATCCCGGTTGGGTAAGCAACCGGGTAGTGGACTGACTACCTTAGTATTTGCTAAGGTAGGAACCACTCTAAATCCCTTGTCTCCATCTTACTTTTTCATTTGTGGTTGTTTGAGTTAAATAATTGTTAAATTAATTTTAAAACCCTATTCACCCCCCTCTAGTGGTTTTTCAATTGGTATCAGAGCAGGCTTCAAGGAGATCTAATCGAGTCTTGAAGAATGAAGGGTGGTAGTGTCTACAACCGCAAGCAAAGGAAAAGCATGGACCAATCTTCAACAAGTTGCAATTGGTGCTTAGGAACAAGCCATACAACACCTAGCTGTCCATGGAAGTCAAAGAAGGAAGAAGTGCATAAAGAATGTCTAATTGCTACTATAAGTGAAGAAGAAGAAGAAGAGGTAAGTCTTTTTGATCTACCTAAAGAAGAGTTAATTGCTAGTCTTAAAGAAACAAATAATAAGTATATTGAGTGCAAGAAGAAATTAAAGAAATCTAATAAGGCAAATGATGAGTTACATGCTAAACTTCTTGCTCTTACATCTGAAAATGAGGATCTTAAAAAGGTTATTGAAGATCATGATATTAAACTAAAATCTGTTGAAGCAAATTACAATCTTCTTTCCCTAGAAAAGTTAAACTTGCAAACTCAAGCAAATGATCTTCAAAAACAACATGTTTTGTGTACACATCTAGATTATGATACTATTGTGAAAGAAATAGATTTCTTATTATCTAATCTAGATCAAGCAAAGCTAGACATCAATAAGAGAATGGATGATATTGTCAAGTTGCAACAAAAGATTAGTAGTTTGAATAACAATGATACTCTTGATAAAATCTTAAATAATTCTTATCATCAAATTGGAAGGAGAGGACTAGGTTATAATCCTAAAGGAAAATCTTATCAAAAACCTAGTTGGAGAAAGACACAAGCACAAAAAAATCAATCTATGTATGTACCTAAAGGCAAACATATATATGTACCCAAGAACAACCTAGAACAAAATCATAGAAGGAGATATGAGGTTGATTCGATATGTTGTCATTATTGTTTGCGTCTTGGACATTACTCTTTCTCATGTCCCTACAAGAAAAAGGATGTTGAGTTAGTATGGGTTCCAAAACTCCCAAACTAAATGAATAAAATTAAGTTGAGATATGACCAAAGACTCTAAGTTGTATATCTCTATGTCTATCTCAACTTAACATAATTGGACACCGAGTTTCCAAATATACATCTTAAACTACTTGTTTTAGTTTGAATTCTCAAAATGTATATGATTAGTTGAGATTTAACCTAAATGATGATTTGATATTTAATATCTCAACTAAATCGAGCTTTAAACTCTCATATTCTTGATTTACTTAGAAACAATTACCGAAAACAATTATGAAATAGTACATAAACTTTTTCAGTTGAGAAACTGTTCGACCGAGAACATTATTGGTCGAAAAATAGTCGACCGAGCAGGTTCCTGTTTTCAAGTTTGCAATAAATCTGAACCTATTTTAACTTAATTCAGTTTGCTATCAATTTGTTGTTGATGATTGATTTAATATGTCAATCAAAGAATGAATCTTGGAGACCATTTTTTTCATAAAGACATATTGATCTTTTTGTATCATGAATATGAAATCCTTGAACATACTGCAAAAGTGTTATATGAAGACTGATTTTGAACAAATCTTATTCATTGATTGAAAAAGTTTATTGAAACCATGAATGAGATTATTTTTGGTATTATCCTCTACATGATTTGACTTAAAACTAAAATTATGAATTGGTTTAAGCAAGAAAATTATTATTTTATCACAATCCACATGGTCATAAGTACTCCTTGGTATATCTATATAGGAACCATGTGTGTTGAAATGATCATAATCATTGCATTTATATACTTTTATCTTGATCATTGTATTATAGATATGCTTCCACTATTCTATCATAATTTATGTGCCATGATCACTGTGTTTCATTGGTTTGTCTAAAATAATCTTTGATTCATATATACAAACCATGAATGGATATTATTCTTGATCATCATCGAAAATGCCTTGACATAATAGATAATGATTATTGTGGGCATAGCTTGTAATAAAATAATGATGGCGCTATGACAAGCCAAATAGTGTATCTTAGAACAAAAATATAATGTTTTATCTAGAAATCTAAAGCACAATCATGACTTTAAGATATCAATCTTACTTTCAAGGATATCACTTAATGTGCTTCAAATTGATATTTATTTAATCAAGCTATATGCAGAAATTATACTTCACCAATGAATCTGTAGAATTTGCCTCTTGGTTGAAATTAAATTTGACCAAGGGGCGCTATGGTCGTAGTCAGGGTCGACCTAAAATAAGTTTGACACAATACTTATTTGGATAATCATTCTCTATAAAAAATTGTGATCAAAAGACCAATTAAAATCATGACCACAAAAAATGTCCAAATATTGGTAATAATAATCACAATATTACTCCCTTAGAAAATATAGATATGCTCTACAAATTCAGTCTATCATTTGCATCAAAATCAGCTTAAAATTTCATTAACAGAAAGTTTCTCGGTCGACGAATTGCTCGACCGAAAACATCTCGGTCAGCTATCCCTTTTCGACCGACAGACTTCAAGAAAGAGCTACACGGGCAAAACTCAAACACACTTCCGGTCGACAATTGCTCGACCGATATTTGACCATTGGAATACGACCGTTGGAATCTGACCGTTTGAATTTGACCGTTTCCGGTCGACCGTTGGACGACCGAAAGGCGCACCTAGGATATGACCGTTGCGGTCGTCAGTCGAAAATTTGTCGACCGAGCTGGTTACAGGATTGCTATAAAAAGGACCAAAAATGGGTCATTGCATCACACTTTCACATTCTTACTTCTTTAGCTTCTCTCTAGTGCATTTTTGTGCAACTCTTTAGCTTTTCCACCTCCAAGACCTTCTTGCTTCTTCTTCACCTCAAAGAAAAGCAATGGCTTCATCATCTGTGCGTGGAAAGAAGAAAGTTGCTGGCAGGAAAGGAAGGACGACCTCCCCACCATTGACGATCATCAACGACATCCACTTCATCGACGCAGCTGCTGGTGATCGCTACCTCAGGCTCTCCTCCAAAACTCCTCTTCCAAGACGGCCGGTTGACGTCATGGAATTCTACAACATCGTCGACCTGGAGGATCTCTTTGAGGTGCAAAATTTGAAAGATTTTCTGAACCCTTCCTTTCCCTCCTACTCTTCCAAAGTTGTGAATGAGTTCTATGCAAACTTAACCTCTGATCCCGAAAATAACTCCCTCTCCTCTATGGTCAATGGGCATAGCTTTAACTTTACTGAAGAGGGTATCCTTGATATGCTTAACATAGATGTAGAAGAATACCAAGACACTCTTGACCTTACCACTGGAAATCCACTCAATACATTTTCCCAAGATGACAATACGGTCAGTCTTAGTGACATTAAACACGTTATTTTTCAATCTAACACAACTTGTCACGAAGATAGGGGTACCTACTATGCCATTCACCTCAAACCTGCAGCTAGGATTATCAACCTTATTGTTTCCACAAACATACATCCTAGAGAAAACAAGTCTAAAGTTCCTACCTTTCGCATGTACCTAATTTATGCCATTATCAAACGCATTCCCATAAATCTTATCCGCATTATCATTAAGAATATGCTTGAATTTTCTGGCAATCCCCCTTATGCTGATTTTGTATGCCAAATCACTCAACACTTTCTTAAGAAACATATTGAGGATCTAGGATACACATGGGAAAGAAAACCACAAAAAATAAGCAAAAACACAGTAGAAAAGATGGGAATTGATTTTGGTCACAAGAGGGCTAGGACGGAAGGGGAGACATCTACTGAAGACATACCATCACATCCTCCTACCACCCTACCCTATGATCCCATCCAAAACACCCTAACCTACATTGCTGGATCCCAATATCATCTAAGTAAACAATTAGATTATAGTCACCATGCCATGACCTACTTAAACCAAAGGATGCAAGACCTCTCTTCAAATCAACCAGATGAATATCCTTATTCTCTAAATCCTGGCATGATCAACCCATATAACCCTTCCTACAACTACTACCAAACTCCACCTCCACCATCTCCTGATCTCACACATACTCAGTTTTCTCACATGCAACTACAAGACATTGCTGCTCATTTCCGCTTTGATCGTGTTCCCACCTTCTTGGAAGCATATGCATTAACCAAGACAGGTGCTTTGGAGTGGCAAACTTTAGTCAAGTATTATGGAGCTGAGCCATTTCTTGGAAAAGACCCAGATATCGATGTAATACTTAAGTCTTTTCAGTGAGATTATGAGTGTCCTTTGTAATAGTTGTAATGAAATGGTTATCTTTACATGATTGTAATGAATTGGTTATTCTTGCAATGAATTGGTTATCTTTGCATGATTATAATGGATATCTTTCAAAGCATATGAGTCATCTTGTAAAATGTTAAGCTGTTGTTCCTTCTATGGCATCACTTGAACATAAGTTTATAAGACTATTATAGTAGAGCATCCAAAGTAAGGGGAGTAATATATATGCAACGAATCACAAAGGATAAAATCTTTGCAAATATCTGAAATTTATGGCTAAATTGACCATCTATTGGAGTGCATTAATCCCTTGATTATAATTGGAATATCTATTTAAGGGGGAGCAATGCATAAGGATTCTTAATGGAATTTTCTAAACAAATCAGGGCCTAACATCCCATGTTTTTGGTTAGAAATATTTTTCATATCTCTAAAGATCAAAAGGATTCTCATATCACTTTCAAGGCTTCACAACCTTTGCAAGTGATTGAGTAATTACTTATGACTAAAAGACACACGAATATTTATCTTGGATATCTTTTTGAAATGACAAAGGGGGAGAAATAATATAAAATAAAAAACAAAAAATTTAAAATGAGTTTCATAACAACTTGGCCAACACTCACTTGCACAACAAAAATTGCTACAAAGGTAATCTTCAAGTATGAAACTCACATGTTTTATATTTCCTTATTTTATATTTAGGAAATGTTTATCATCTTCAAAAAGGGGGAGATTGTTGGCTAAATTGGACATTCGTATAATCTCTTTTGTTTTGATGATGACAAACATTTCATTTTTGTCGATCTAACGTGCTACTTGAGTGTTGCAGGAATAAGGTGGATGACAAATATCATGGAAGATCTATATGCTAAATTGCTTTAATTTCATGAATGTAATCAATTGTAAAACTTGTACAAGTATATAATGTACAAGTACTTAGACATCATGTAAATCAAGCGTTAGATCTTCCCTAGCCAATCACTACACTTAGATAGGTCATCCCCTTCAATAGTGTCACATATGCACACTCACATACACACCTAGTACTTTAATTGAAACATTGAAACAGGGTCAATCTCGGTCGACAAATTCCTCGACCGAGACACTCTCGGTCGACAAGCTTCTCGACCGAGAAAGACCCAGGTAGCCGTTAGACACAGCTGACAAGGTAGTTGGCAGTTGGAGATGAACGTTGCAAACACTTGATCCAGAGAGCCTGTCGGTCGACAAAACCTCGACTGAGTAGGTATCTCGCTCGACAATTTCTCGACCGAGATGGACTTTGACAACAACTGTAGAATTAATTAACTAGTCATTGCTAATGCAACTAACTTATACCTAACAGCTAGTTAAGCACTTAGAAACCCCTAGAAAGTGTCTAAACGTCCTTAAGCACTTGTAGGTCATTCCTATAAATAGGACATGCCTTAGGACACCTAAACTCACTTATTCTACACTTGAGCAATCTTTGAGCATATACTTGCATTAGAAACCTATTTTAAGCAATTGAGCAATACTTGCAATTGGCTACTCTTCACCTTGCTCTAAATCCGTGTCCTATAGGCTAGTATCTCCTATCCACAGTAATCACACTTCCATATACATTGGTTAGGAGATCTACACACTTGATATAGGCAAATCAAGCCTTGTGCTTCAAAGGATAAGTTGTAATTTCCATTTTCCTTTCTTGTTCACTTTCATTGCTTGTACTCTCCTTGCTACTCCAAGGTTGGAGGCTGCGGATTGGAGAGGGTTGTGATCTTCTTGGTGAAGAAGGAGACTTTGAACTACTTCAAGAAGGCTGGTGCAACGGGAGGTTACTTCTAAGAGGAAGGCTACTTCAAGGGGGAGCTTGGAGTTACTTCAAGAAGGCTACCTCGAGTTGGTGCATCTACTTCAAAGTGAAGGTTGTTCAAAGGGGTGTAAGAAAGTATTGTATTTTGTGTAATTCCTTGTGAAGGTAATAAAATTAATACTTTCAAAATCCCGGTTGGGTAAGCAACCGGGTAGTGGACTGACTACCTTAGTATTTTCTAAGGTAGGAACCACTCTAAATCCCTTGTCTCCTTCTTACTTTTTCATTTGTGGTTGTTTGAGTTAAATAATTGTTAAATTAATTTTAAAACCCTATTCACCCCCCTAGTGGTTTTTCAGTTTGGGCCCATATCATGACAATGTCCTCTCATGTTGAGTCCTTGAAAATACATTTGGGAGTTGCCATGGCGCATATGATGACAATGTCATGTCATAGTAAGTCCATAAAAAATGCATTTGGGAGGTGTTAGGTACCATATCATGACAACATCCTCTCACGACAAGTCCATCAAAATGCATTTAGGAGGTGTCAGGGCCCATATCATGATGAATGTTATCTCACATCAAGTCCCTAAAAATGCAATTGGGAGGTGCCACGACCCATATCGTGATAGTTTCCTTTCACAACATGTCCTTGCAAATGCATTAAGGAGGATACATGGCCCATATATTGGTAGCGTCCTCTCATAATAATTTCCTGAAAATGCATTTTAGGAAAGTTTGGTCCCATATCATGACAATGTCCTCTCACGTGGAGTCCTTGAAAATACATTTAAGAGGTGCCATGGTGCATGTGATGACAATGTCATCTCACAGTAAGTCCTTAAAAATGCATTTGGGAGGTTTTAGGTCCCATATCACGACAACGTCCTCTAACGACAAGTCCATCAAAATACATTTGGGAGGTGTGAAGGCCCATATCGTGACAAATGTTATCTCACATCAAGTCCCTAAAAATGCAATTAGGAGGTGCCACAACCCATATCGTGATAGTGTCCTTTCACAACATGTCCCTTCAAATGCATTAAGAAGAATAGATGACCCATGTATTGGCAGTGTCCTCTCATAATAATTCTCTAAGAATGCATTTTGGTGAAATTTGGGCCCATATCATGACCATTTCCTCTCACGTTGAGTCCTTGAAAATATATTTGGGAGGTGCCATGGCGCATATGATGACAATTTCATGTCACAGTAAGTCCTTAAAAATGCATTTGGGAGGTGTTAGGTCCCATATCATGACAACGTCCTCTCATGACAAGTCCATCAAAATGCATTTAGGAGGTGTCAGGGCCCATATCATGACGAATGTAATCTTACATCAAGTCCCTAAAAATGCAATTGGGAGGCGCCACAACCCATATCGTGATAGTGTCCTTTCACAACATGTCCCTTAAAATGCATTAAGGAGGATACATGACCCTTATATTGGTAGCGTCCTCTCATAATAATTTCCTGAAAATGAATTTTGGGAAAGTTTGGGCCCATTTCATGACAATGTCCTCTCACGTCAAGTCCTTGAAAATACATTTAGGAGGTGCCATGGTGCATGTGATGACAATGTCATCTCACAATAAGTCCTTAAAATACATTTAGGAGGTTTCAGGTCCCATATCGCGACAACGTCCTCTAACGACAAGTCCATCAAAATACATTTGGGAGGTGTCAGGGCCCATATCGTGACAAATGTTATCTCACATCAAGTCCCTAAAAATGCAATTAGGAGGTGCCACGACCCATATCGTGATAGTGTCCTTTCACAACATGTCCCTTCAAATGCACTAAGGAGAATAGATGACCCATGTATTGGCAGCGTCCTCTCATAATAATTCTCTGAGAATGCATTTTGGTGAAGTTTGGGCCCATATCATGACAATGTCCTCTCATGTTGAGTCCTTGAAAATACATTTGGGAGGTTCCATGGCGCATATGATGACAATGTCATGTCAGAGTAAGTCCTTAAAAATGCATTTGGGAGGTGTTAGGTCTCATATCATGACAACGTCCTCTCACGACAAGTCCATCAAAATGCATTGAGGAGGTGTCAGGGCCCATATCACGACGAATGTTATCTCACATCAAGTCCCTAAAAATGCAATTGGGAGGTGCCACGACCCATATCATGATAGTGTCATTTCAAAACATGTCCCTTCAAATGCATTAAGGAGGATACATGGCCCATATATTGGTAGTGTCCTCTCATAATAATTCTTCAAAAATGCATTTTGGTGAAGTTTGGGTCCATATCATTGCAATGTCCTCTCACGTCGAGTCATTGAAAATACATTTAGGAGGTTCCATGGCGCATATGATGACAATGTCATCTCACATGTAAGTACTTAAAAATGTATTTGGGAGGTTTCAGGTCCCATATCATGACAACATCCTCTAACGACAAGTCCATCCAAATACATTTGGGAGGTGTCAGGGCCCATATCGTAACAAATGTTCTCTCACATCAAGTCCCTAAAAATGCAATTAGGAGGTGCCATGACCCATATCGTGATAGTGTCCTTTCACAACATGTCCCTTCAAACACAATAAGGAGAATATTTGGCCCATATATTGGCAGCGTCCTCTCATGATAATTCTCTGATAATGCATTTTTGTGAAGCTTGGGCCCATATCATGACAATGTCCTCTCACGTTGAGTCCTTGAAAATACATTTGGGAGGTTCCATGGCGCATATGACGACAATGTCATGTCATAGTAAGTCCTTAAAAATGCATTTGGGAGGTGTTCGGTCCCATACCATTACAACGTTCGCTCACGACAAGTCCATCAAAATGCATTTAGGAGGTGTCAAGGCCCATATCATGACGAATGTTATCTCACATCAAGTCCCTAAAATGAAATTGGGAGGTGCTACGACCCATATCGTGATAGTGTCATTGCAAAACATGTCCCTTCAAATGATTAAGGAGGATACATGGCCCATATATTGGTAGCGTCCTCTCATAATAATTATTTGAAAATGCATTTTGGTGAAGTTTGAGTCCATATCATGACAATGTCCTCTCATGTCGAGTCCTTCAAAATACATTTAGGAGGTGCCATGGCGCATATGATGACAACGTCATCTCACAGTAAATCCTTAAAAATGTATTTCGGAGGTGTCAGGTCCCATATCATGACAACATCCTCTAACAACAAGTTCATCAAAGTACATTTGGGAGGTGTCAAGGCCCATATCATAACAAATGTTATCTCACATCATGTCCCTAAAAATGCAATTAGGAGGTGCCACGACCCATATCGTGATAGTGTACTTTCACAACATGTCCCTTCAAATGCATTAATGAGGATACATTGCCCATATACTGGCATTGTCCTCTCATAATAATTCCCTTAAATGCATTTTGGTGAAGTTTGGGCCCATTTCATGACAATGTCCTCTCACGTCGAGTCCTTGAAAATACATTTAGGAGAATCCATGGCGCATATGATGACAATGTCATCTCACAGTAAGTCCTTAAAAATGTATTTGGGAGTGCCAGGTCCCATATGATGAAAACATCCTCTAACGACAAGTCCATCAAAATATATTTGGGATGTGTCAGGGCCCATATCGTAACAAATGTTATCTCACATCAAGTCCCTAAAAATATAATTAGGAGTTGCCATGACCCATATCGTGATAGTGTCCTTTCACAACATGTCCCTTCAAACGCATTAAGGAGAATAGATGGCCCATATATTGGCAGCGTCCTCTCATAATAATTATCTGAGAATGCTTTTTAGTGAAGTGTGGGCCCACATGACAATGTCCTCTCATATTGAGTCCTTGAAAATACATTTGGAGTTTCCATGGCACATATGATGACAATGTCATGTCATAGTAAGTCCTTAAAAATTTATTTGGGAGGTGTTAGGTCCCATATCATGACAACGTCCACTCACGACAAGTCCATCAAAATGCATTTAGGAGGTGTCAGGGCCCATTTCATGACAAATGTTATCTAACACCAAGTCCCTAAAAATGCAATTGGGAGGTGCCACGACCCATATAGTGATAGTGTCCTTTCACAACATGTCCCTTCAAATGCATTAAGGAGGTTACATGGCCCATATATTGGTAGCATCCTCTCATAATAATTTCCTGAAAATGCATTTTGGTAAAGTTTTGGCCCATATCATGACAATGTCCTCTCACGTCGAGTCCTTGAAAATACATTTAGGAGGTGCCATGGTGCATGTGATGACAATGTCATCTCACAGTAAGTCCTTAAAAATGCATTTGGGAGGTTTCAGGTCCCATATCACGACAACGTCCTCTAACGACAAGTCCATCAAAATACATTTGGGAGGTCTCAGGGCCCATATCGTGACAAATGTTATCTCACATCAAGTCCCTAAAAATGCAATTAGGAGGTGCCACGACCCTTATCGTGATAGTGTCCTTTCACAACATGTCCCTTCAAACGCATTAAGGAGAATAGATGACCCATGTATTGGAAGCGTCCTCTCATAATAATTCTCTGAGAATGCATTTTAGTGAAGTTTGGGCCCATAACATGACAATGTCCTCTCACGTTGAGTCCTTGAAAATACATTTGGGAGGTGCCATGGTGCATATGATGACAATGTCATGTCACAGTAAGTCCTTAAAAATGGATTTGGGAGGTGTTAGGTCCCATATCATGACAATGTCCTCTCACGACAAGTCCATCAAAATGCATTTAGGAGGTTTCAGGGCCCATATCATGACGAATGTTATCTCACATCAAGTCCCTAAAAATGCAATTGGGAGGTGCCACTACCCATATAATGATAGTGTCATTTCAAAACATGTCCCTTCAAATGAATTAAAGAGGATACATGGCCCATATATTGGTAGCATCCTCTCATAATAATTCTTTGAAAATACATTTTGGTGAAGTTTGGGCCCATATCATGACAATGTCCTCTCACGTCGAGTCCTTGAAAATACATTTAGGAGGTGCCATGGCGCATATGATGACAATGTCATCTCACAATAAGTCATTAAAAATGTATTTGGGAGGTTTTAGGTCCCATATCATGACAACATCCTCTAACGACAAGTCCATCAAAATACATTTGGAAGGTGTCAGGGCCCATATCGTAACAAAAGTTCTCTCACATCAAGTCGCTAAAAATGCAATTAGGAGGTGCCACGACCCATATCGTGATAGTGTACTTTCACAACATGTCCCTTCAAATACATTAAGGAGAATATATGGCCCATATATTGGCAGCGTCCTCTCATAATAATTCTCTGAGAATGCATTTTAGTGAAGTTTGGGCCCATATCATGACAATGTCTTCTAACGCTGAGTCCTTGAAAATACATTTGGGAGGTGCCATGGCACATATGATGACAATGTCATGTCACAGTAAGTCCTTAAAAATGCATTTGGGAGGTGTTAGGTCATATATCATGGCAACGTCCTCTCACGACAAGTCCATCAAAATGCATTTAGGAGTTGTTGGGGCCCATATCATGACGAATGTTATCTCACATCAAGTCCCTAAAAATGCAATTGGGAGGTGCCACGACCCATATCGTGATAGTGTCATTTCAAAACATGTCCCTTCAAATGCATTAAGGAGGATACATGGCCCATATATTGGTAGCGTCCTCTCATAATAATTATTTGAAAATGCATTTTGGTGAAGTTTGGGCCCATATCATGACAATGTCCTCTCATGTCGAGTCCTTGAAAATACATTTAGGAGGTGCCATGGCGCATATGATGACAATGTCATCTCACAGTAAGTCCTTAAAAATGTATTTGGGAGGTGTCAGGTCCCATATCATGACAACATCCTCTAATAACAAGTCCATCAAAATACATTTGGGAGGTGTCAAGACCCATATCGTAACAAATGTTATCTCACATCATGTCCCTAAAAATGCAATTAGGAGGTGCCATGACACATATCGTGATAGTGTACTTTCACAACATGCCCCTTCAAATGCATTAAGGAGGATACATGGCCCATATATTGGTAGCGTCCTCTCGTAATAATTCCCTAAAAATGCATTTTGGTGAAGTTTGGGCCCATACCATGACAATGTACTCTCATGTCGAGTCCTTGAAAATACATTTGGGAGGTGTCATGGCGCATATGATGACAATGTCATATCACAGTAACTCCTTAGAAATGCATTTGGGAGGTGTCAGGTCCCATATCATGACAACTTCTTCTCACGACAAGTCCATCAAAATGCATTTGGGAGGTGTTAGGGCCCATATCATGACAAATGTTATCTCACATCAAGTCCCTAAAAATGCAATTGGGAGGTGCCATGACCCATATAGTGATAGTGTCCTTTCACAACATGTCCCTTCAAATGCATTAAGGAGGATACATGACCCATATATTGGTAGCGTCCTCTCATAATAATTCCAAAAAATGCATTTTGGTGAAGTTTGGGCCCATATCATGACAATGTCCTCTCACATTGAGTCCTTGAAAATACATTTGGGAGGTGCCAAGGAGCATATGATGACAATGTCATCTCATAGTAAGTCCTTAAAAATACATTTGGGAGGTGTGAGGGCCCATATTGACAAATGTTATCTCACATCAAGTCACTAAAATTGCAATTGGGAGGCGCCCTAACCCATATCGTGATAGTGTCCTTTACAAAATGTCCCTTTATGCATTAAGGAGGATATATGTCCCATATATTGGCAGCTTCTTCTCATAATAATTCCCTAAAAATGCATTTCGGTGAAGTTTGGGCCCATATAATGACAATGTCCTCTCACATTGAGTCCTTGAACATATAATTGGGAGGTGCCATGATGCATATGATGACAATGTCATCTCAGTGTAAGTCCTTAAAATGAATTTGGGAGGTGTTAGGTCCCATATCATGACAACATCCTCTCACAACAAGTCCGTCAAAATGCTTTTGGGAGGTGTTAGGGACCATATCATGAAAAATGTTATCTCACATAAAGTCCCTAAAAATACAATTGGGAGGTGCCACAACCCATATCGTGACAATGTCCTATCACAACATGTATCTTCAAATGCATTAAGGAGGATACATGGCCCATATATTGGCAGCGTCCTCTCATAATAAGTCCCTAAAAATATATTTGGTTGAATTTTGGGCTCGTATCATGACAATGTCCTCTCACGTTGAGTCCTTAAAAATATATTTGGGAGGTGCCATGATGCATATGATGACAATGTCATCTCATAGTAAGTCCTTAAAAATGCATTTAGGAGGTGTCAGGTCCCATTCCATGACAACGTCCTCTCATAAAAAGACCATCAAAATGCATTTGGTAGGTGTGAGGGCCCATATCATGACAAATGTTATCTCACATCAAGTCCCAAAAAATACATTTAGTAGGTGCCACGACCCATATAGTGATAGTATCCTTTCACAACATGAATGCATTAAGAAGGATACATGGCCCATATATTGGCAACGTCCTCTCATAATAATTCCCTAAAAATGCATTTCAGTGAAGTTAGGGCCCATATCATGACAAATGTTATCTCACATCAAGTCCCTAAAAATGTAGTTGGGAGGTGTCATGACCCATATAATGATAGTGTCCTTCCACAACACGTCCCTTCAAATGCATTAAGGAGGATCCATGGCCCATATATTGACAGTGTCCTCCCTAATAAGTCCCTAAAAATGCATTTCGATGAAGTTTGGGCCCATATCATGACAACATCCTCTCACATTAAGTCCTTAAAAATACATTTAGGAGGTTCCATCGCACATATTATGAAAATTTTATCTCATGGTAAGTCATCAAAAATGCATTTGGGTAGTGTCAGGTCCCTTATCATGACAACGTCCTCTCATAACAAGTCCATAAAAATGCATTTGGGAGGTGTCTGGGCCCATATATCACTACAAAAAATGGGCCATTATTTAGGGACTTTTGTAAGGGATCAAATTTCCATGACAAAAAGGGACTATTTTTGAGGGATACTCCCTCAATGACGGGATAATGTCCCTCAACCGTTTTTCTAATGCACCAATATATTTGTTATGATGGATGATCCCTAAAAAATAGGGCATATATTTTTTTAACCCTCACAATTACTATTGAGGGAACGGTGCATCATTTCCCTCTTAACTTAATCCAAATTTTTAGTCTTTTCTGTGCTAAAGCCTAATCTGCCCCCGCCAGTTTCTTTTTGTTTCATTGTGGTTTAGAGAAGGTCGCGACTGTTCCCCTCCATCCGCTTGGCCGCCGAAATTGGTTTCCCTTCATCGCCCTTGCCGCTGGAAGGTCTCCCCTTCACCGCTGTGGCCGTGGTTGTCAACAATTGATCTCCTCCATCCTGGGAGATACATTCTCGTTGACTCTCCCCCATCCCCGTGGAGAGTGTGAGAAGACAGTGGCTCTTGTGGCCGGCAACCTCTCCACCTATTTTCTATCCTCCATGGAGGCATCTCTTCCTAATCTCCGTCAGTGCAACAGCCAGTGAAGTGTGAGAAGACATCCATCCTATGACTGACATTGAGCCCTGATTGGGTCTCTAATAGGTACATCAGTTGATCAAGTCTCTAATAGGTACATCCTCTGATAGACCATTCTAGGATATAATGTTGGATGGCTAACGATGTATGTAGCTTTCCATGATCTGAACCTAGTTGGTTCTTGATGAAATGAGGATGATAAAACTGGGGTGGTGAGAGGCCAGATAGAGTCTTGAACATGTCCATGGTAGATGAGCAAACAAATTCCAAACTCAAGTCTGTTCCTTATATCTTAGTGGTCATGAGAGAGTTAGGAAGCATAGAGAAGAAAGATGGTCAAGATGAATCTGGTAAAGTTGAGGTGATTTCTGACATCAATATGTGTTTGTGTCAACATCAAAAAGCACACAAGGGGTTTATCAGATTCTAGTTCCCCCATGGTTGTTTAGGGTTGTTTCATGGATATATTCTACTACAAACAAAGGCTTGAAGTTGTGAGAAGGTAGCACAAAGATAAAAAATAGGAGTACAGGGAGACTGGGTTCGATATATAGTTATAGGGCACCAGAAATAAAATGAATATGTCTACGAAACAATAGGGAAGGTGATGGATAATAAATTTAGAAAGGTGGATGAGGAGAGTCAGAGAGACATGAGAGAGAATAAGAAGGTATATATGAAGCATGGATGCAAAAAGGAAGGAGGGTGAGGAAGGAGAGGATGCGAGCATCATCAAATTAGGAAACAAGGGAGCAAATAAAATTTATCTTAG
Source organism: Alisma plantago-aquatica (assembly GCA_963693085.1). Taxonomy (NCBI): domain Eukaryota; kingdom Viridiplantae; phylum Streptophyta; class Magnoliopsida; order Alismatales; family Alismataceae; genus Alisma; species Alisma plantago-aquatica. The sequence goes on along the minus strand of OY856412.1, from coordinate 1,285,602,807 downwards.
TAAATTCAGGGAAACACAAAATATGAGTGTCATTGGGACTAGATTCCTTTTCAGCTATCAGTTAAATGACATGTTATATTACATTCATTCATTTTTATCTTCCTTTATTTCCTAATATAGTAGAGGAGTCTAGGGATGTCCAATCCTAATGATAATTTACCATTAGACTGACTAAAATATTTAATTCTGTTTATCCTGTTAGTTTATAATTTTTAACATCAATCATTTAATTATTTGATATTTTACTGTGTCGACACATTAATGAAATATATTTGTAAATAATTTCTTTAACTAATATATGGGATTTGGTTTTTTTTTTGAGTTTATCTTTCCATTAGACACTATCCTTATTACCTATACCCAACTATCATCAATATTACATTCAGATTTCCACTTTGCATATTATATATTATTTGGATTCAATATCATAGTTTTGCTTGATATTATTACCACAATTTTTATTCTAGTCTCCATATCTCTCAGTATCTATTGACTACAAACATTTATCTAATTTTCTTATTAAGAGGTATTTTCTCTAATTCTAATATGCAACCATACACATTATATAATTTAAGACTTCTTTTCACGCCATTTAAAAATATTATTCTTTAATTAAGAACAAACTAATTCTCCTTTGATTGATATATCCTTTTTATGTCTATTATGGTGTTTGATGTCATTATTTTGGGATATGGAGATTTTTCCTCTTATCATCATAATCATTATTTGGGACTAGATATATTATTCTGAGCACTGGAATACTATTATATTTGTTAAAATGTAATTTCTATCATATAAACTTGTAGGTATGTAACATGTCATTATTAATTAATGTATTAAAGAATATTGGCTTACACTTTATTAATTCTCACAAACCTTCTTTCATGACTCCATAAATTTCTTTGATATTTCCATACTATATCATGATGAAGAGCTCTCTAGGTGTAGGAAAGAAATGATCTCTTTCATATTGTGGGCTAGTTGCATATTTTGTTGTAGTGCTAATATTTTAGTCTTCCATCACCCTCCTTTCATTTTGATCTCAAAACCCGATTTTCCTTGTTTGAAATCAACATAGTCACCATCTTTGTTCTCCAATATTAGTGAGATACATGTTTTTGAAAACCATGTTAATTTGTCAACTCCAAACCCCATATGGAGGTAGAAGGAACATACATTTGGTTAGATAGACTAAAATCATACACAATTACCCCAAATTACCAGAGCATAGAACTATATGCACACATGAAATCTTTTCTTAAAATCCTATTAGTTAGTTCATCTTTCATATGAAAGTTGATGGAAAATAAGAACATTTAATGATTATTTTTATCCCTAAAATTTTCTAGTTATTCCATAATTTCCTAAAACATTCCAAATTAGGGTTCTTGGATTTTATATATTTAACTTATTATATGTTTCATTCAAAATATCTTATCTCAAGGAATAAACATATAGCTACAACTAAGTATGTGACCTTTATGTTTAAATTCATCTACCTCGTCCAAATGTTCTCCTAATTTGTTATGATGTTCATCCAAAATCTACAAATTAGGGACAAAACCACTCACCTACAACTAAGAAGGTTAACTAAGTTCAGTTCATATAACTTCACCAAAGCTTATCCTAGTTTGCCTTTCTCCACTGCATCCAACACTTAGATATATTACTAGGAAAACATAGTAGAAATCTTGGGCTTCGATGTAGGTATTAGGACTTCTGCATCAATTTATGGATTTATTTTTCAAAAGGGTTGGGAAGAGAAAAGAGAAGTAAAATAATGAGTTTTGAAAAACGTAACAGAAAAACAATTGTTGCAGTTGGTTGAGAGTAAAATATTCACTTGATTCAATTAGTTACTATAACCATATCCACGAGTACCCTCCATTATCACTGAATTCTTACACTTACTATAAAATTATTTTTGTTGATGTACAGTCAGATTCAAATTTTATATACTGAATAAATTGTTGTCTACATTTACTATTTTTTGAAATTTATTTGAATATGAAAGATCTTATTTGGCCACTACATACATCTTTAGTCGATCGAATAAAATTTCAATAGTGACTACCTGGTAATGAGGTTGTCTTCATTGATAGAGCTAGCTAAATGAAATTACTTAGTCAGCCAAAATGCATCCTAGTCACTCAATTAAATCACTTGGTCCACTAACAAGTGGGTTGACTAAGTTAGTCAAGTTGTGAGTGACCAACCTACTGTATTCCAATCAAAAAAATACTTTAGTCAGTCAGTCAGTGAAAAATGAGTCAGCAAAATTCTTAAAAGCTCATCATTATTTTTGACATTGCTAGTAGGTTACCCATTTCACTAACTTGTATGTTGATATAATTAATGCCAAAAATCAGATTTCTCCTCACACAAACCTTCCTAGGTCCTACTAGTTTCCATATAACGCAAATCATTTTGGAACTAAAAGTCAATTTATAATTCAACTCCGTTGATAATATATACCTTTAGGCACATGCTTATATAGATAACTTGCATAAAGCCCTTGTTGACTTAGTTCCTCTCAAGACAAAAATAATATGGGCCTAATAAAATTAATTAATTATGAACTAAAAAGTAAGTCCCTGACATTACATTTGAATCCTAAAACTGAAACAATTTCATAATCAACCCTAAATTCAAAAAATACATAACAATTAAAAAAGACAAACATTAATAAAGGTAAATCATTAAACACTCTAATCAAGAGGTCTAAAACCCTAGCCATTATCTGGCTGAGCATGTTTTCATACATCAGCCGTGTTAGTAGTGAGACTAAAAAAATTTAAAATACATCAAACTAATCCCCATGAAAACCATAATATAAGGACATGTAATTAAATAATTTTATCTTATTATAATGTATTGGTATGCTTTATGCCAAAAACTTTATTCATATTAAAATTGGGGTTTCATTGAATATAATCCTAACTTATCAACCTATATATATGCATATGAAAATTTAAGTTCTTTGCACATGAATATCTTGTCAAAAAGAGTGTATCTCACATAACTAAGCCAAAATGAAAAACTAAATCTTAAGCTAGGATCGAGTTCTCACACCTAGAGTACTTTTGTTTCCAAAGGGTGTTTAGAGTGGTCTTTGGAGATTCTAACATGTGTGACAGGCTGAGTTTATCCAAGTTCAAGATTGAGGAGATTATATTCAAAATAGTGTCAATGCAGAAACTTTTTTGCATGTCCTAGAGACAAGATTTTCACTTAATAATTATTCTACATTGAGCTATAACTAACGTTAATAATATAATTACTTGATATTGTTTCATATATAATAAGGCATAGTAACCAAACTAGTTTACTCTATATTCTTAAATAGTAACATCTTGGTCTTGAGGGCCTGACAACTCATTGCAAATTCAAGTATATCATTAGGCCTCATGATATTTAAACCGCCAAAAAAGGTCCAATGAAGGAGCTTGTTATATTGTTGTAGTTTCATTTTTAAGTTAAGATTAAGAGGTACTTGGAACTCAATGTGAAATAGGTTCCAATTAAGCATGATGAAAAATTATGCATAATGTCCTATTGCGACAAAGATTCACACTCCTATAATTTATTAGGAATTATAAAAAACTAAACCATTTTAATTAATTATAGGGTTGTAATTGATGAAATCAAATATCTAAGACCATCATAATTATCAATGTATAATAACAAATCAATGGTTAAATTTTGCATTAAAATGGAGTTAATTGGAATGTGTTAAGATAATGGGTAAAAGTGGGTGTTTGATATATAAGATACCCCTTTTTGGGTTGAAGTGCACTTTAGACTCTTTCTCAATGTGTTAGATCAGGGCATGATTGAACCTATCCAATCCTAATCGTTTATAGATTGTCTTCAACTGCCAAGATCCATATAATAGTATGTGTGGCCAATATCCCCTTGCTATTATCTTGATTTCTTTTTTATCTCATTGCAAATAGGTTGTTGCACTAGATTTTGGACTACATTATGATTATTTTAAGCCCATCCAAAAACCCTAGATCTCCAGGGAGGTGCTCTACAACATGGTTTGACAGATATGAAGCCGAATATTAAATTGATATTTTGTTCATTCTGCTTCTAGTTGTATGTCATGCAATTTGAAAAATTATCAGGGGACCTATTGATGTATCCATATCTATGGGTCATCAACCAAACCTTCTTCACACAAAAACATTCAAATAAGAGATGATTGAGGGACTCTTCCCTAGTTATGCATAGTTCACATCTCGAAGGAAACTGGATCCCTAACCCCTTCAGGTAGTCTTGAGTGGGAAGCTTCTGACGAAACTTTCTTCAAGCACAAACAAAACTTCTTTTAGATGTTTTAGCTGAACATAACCACTTAGCCCATGGTTTAACACCACTTTTATAGCAAACACAATGCCTGGAATCTTTGAAACACACATGGATCAATCCATTCAAAGAGATTGTATCCTCCCTAGCAAAATCAGGAGAGCAAAGCTCTTTCGCCAAATCAATAATAGAATTAATCCAATTTCCTTCATCAAACAGACAACTGAAATTAACCAATTTGCCTTTACCAAGTTTAAGGATTGAGTCATGACCAATAATATCATCCAGGAAAGTATTCCTTTTAATCCAGAGATCCCTCCAAAGAAGGATCTTGTTCCCATTACCAATAGTGAAATCAATATTCTGAGAATGATATCCCTGTTGTAAACAATTTGCTTCCATACCCATGAAGCATTGGAAGCAATACTATACAAATTTACATATGCATTAGAAGCATACATGTATATACTATACAGACAAATTTCTATTTTATACTATAAAGATTGACATATATATAATAGATATATATAAATATACTATTACTATATAGACAAATTTCTATTTTATACTATACAGATTTACAGATGCATATATGTATATACAAATTTGCTTCCTATGATACAAATTTACATATGCATTGGAAGCATTCTAAGCAATTTGCTTCCTATGATACAGATTTACATATGCATACATGTATATACTATACAGACATATTTCTATTTTATACTATATAGATTGACATATATAATAGATATATATAAATATACTATTACTATATAGATAGATTTCTATTTTATACTATACAAATTTACATATATAACTATACAGATTTACATATCTCTGAAACAGAATTATATATATGTTTAGATAGATATACCATTAAAAATACACATGTATATATAGATACATATCTATACATATAAATATAGTTATAATTATACACAGATGCATATATATACACATACACAAGGGAATGTGTACATACGTGCAACATATAATGATAAAAATAGTCAAATATCCATAGTTGTTAACAAACAAACATACAAATATATATATATGCACATACATATATCTATATACATACAATTTTGGGATAATTTAGCCTCTATTAAGCCCAAAATAGGAAATTTATTAAGCCCAAAATTAAAATGTATTGAACACAATAAAGAAGGAATAGCCAAGTTGTAATGGTATTGATGGGTACTCTCCAAACTTGCATGTCAAATACTTTCCTCTTGGTCATCATTGTAGAACCAAGTCTCTTATTCCTTCACCCGACCAAAAACCAATAGTTTTTTCTATTATTATTGGCTCTCTAATGTGGCTTCACTATCGGTTCCACAATCATGTCTTCCATTGCTTCAACTTTGACAAGTATTTGAATTGCATATATATATATCTGTGTGTGTGTGTGTGTCTATTTCTTATAATGTGTGCTTAACTTATTTTATATTTTCCCTCATATAGATGGATTTTCTAATAGATCAGAGGTGGATGTATATTGGGAATAGAGTGCAAAGTGATGTATTCAAGGAAGGGTTACGAAAGTTCATTGAGTTTGTTCTTCTCCATCAGAGACCATCTAGATAGGGGAAATTAATATGTCCCTGCAAGGTATGTTTAAACATATACCTTAAAACAGAGGAGGAGGTATTCTCACATGTATTACAAAAAAGGATTTGTGCATAGCTATGATGTTTGGACATTTCATGGGGAGGTGATTGGTAGGAGTAATCCTGTTTTGGCACCAAACGTGCCTAGCACCGAAAATATGCATAAGATGCTAGGGGATTTGTTTGGTATGGGTGACACAACAAATGACCATTCTACTGAAGCTACAAAGGAACCTGCAAATTTAGATGCACAAAGATTTTACAAGCTACTAAAAGAGGCTGATCAACCACTCTATAGAGGCTGCACAAGTCATTCTAAGCTATCCTATTTGGTTGCCTTGCTATATCTGAAGGAGGAATCTAGATGGTCTAACAATTCTTTCATGAAGTTGTTACAGCTAATTATTTTAGGATTTCCAGAAGAAAATTGTCAATTCCCAGAGACGTACTATGAAGCAAATGCGATCATGAAGGATTTATGACTTGATCATACTACTATAGATGTATGTACAAATAATTGCATGCTTTATCGCAAAGAAGTAGCTTCAAAAGAAAATTGTGATACTTGTGGTGCTTCACGATGGAACGAAAAGCAATACAAACAAAAGGGAAAGAAAGTAGCTACAAAGTTCATGTATCACTTCCCTTTGATACCTCGATTAGAGAGGTTGTATATGTATTCATCTATTTCTAAAGATATGATTTGGCCATTAGAAGGAAAAGGAAAGGATGGTCGTGTTCATCATCCTTCAGACACACTAGAATAGTTGTCTATTGATGCCAGGTACCCAGACTTTGCTGCTGAACCCCACAATATTAGACTAGCATTAGAAACTGATGGTTTTAATGCATTTGGCAATATGAGTGCATCACATAGAATCTAGCATGTGTTGGTGACACCTCTCAATCTTCTGCCATGGATTCTTATGAAAGAACAATTTATTATGATGTCCCTATTAATTCCAGGTCCACATATGGTTGGCAATGACCTTGATGTATACTTGGAGCCATTAATTGAGGAGCTGCAACTACTTTGGGAGCTTGGATTCAAAGTTTATGATGCATATAGAAAAAGGAATTTCACTATGCGGGCAATGATTTTATGGACCATTAATGATTTTACAACATATGGTGACTTATCTGGTTGGAGAACTAAAGGTAAGAAAGATTTGAGATGTCCTTGTTGTAATGTGGAGACTGTATCGAAATGGTTGAAGTTTGGGAAAAAGCAATGCTATGGTTTCCATCGACATTTTCTTCCAATGAATCATCCATATAGATGTGATAGGAAAAATTTTGATGGCGAAAAAGATTTTCACCTTCCACCTAAGACAATATCTAGAGAAGATATTTTGAGGCAATTTGATGGATATGAAAATATCACATTTGGCAAAACAAATAAGAGCAAGAGGCATGGAGATCAAATTCCACCATTACCTCCAGGTTGGAGTAAGATAAGCATCTTTTTTCAGCTACCTTATTGGAAGTATTTATCTGTTAGACACAATCTGGATGTGATGCACATAGAAAAGAATGTGTGCGAGCACATTTTAACCACATTACTGGGCGATTCTAAGAAAAGTAAAGACAACTTACAAGCTCATCAAGATATGAAGAAAATGTGCATTCGAAGAGATTTATGGCCAATACATGCTGGTGATCAATATTACTTGCCTCCAACATCTTACACTATGACTAATGCACAGAAAGATAAGTTCCTATCTGTGTTAGAAAAGTTGAAAGTTCTTGATGGCTATTCTTCTAACATATCTAGGTGTGTTAGCAAATTTGATAGAAAACTTATTGGGATGAAAAGTCATGATTGACATGTTCTTATGCATCAACTTCTACCTGTTGCCTTGAGACATTGCATAAGCTTAGATGTGTACAAGCCTATTGCTAATTTGTGCTCATTTTTCAACAAGCTTTGCTCTAACGTTATTGATGTGGATGAATTCAAAGAATTGGAACAAGAAATTGCTGTCACTCTTTGCCAATTAGAGAGAATCTTCCCTCCTTCTTTCTTCACCATCATGATGCATTTGCCCATTCATTTATCTTATGAAGCCAGGCTTGCTGGATCTGTCTGAACTAGGTGGATGTACCCAATAGAGAGATACTTGAAGAAATTGAAGAAGTATGTCAGAAACAAAGCTAAACTTGCTGGTTATATTGCTAGTGGCTATTTAGCTGAAGAAAGTTTGACATTTTGTGCTAGGTACTTGCCTAATTTTGAGACAAAACTCAACCACACTCCTCATAATGTTGATGGATCTCCAATTAGAGTTGGAGTGTCAAGGAATTTTGACATCCACACTTTGAAACAAGCCCATCGTTATGTCCTTTTCAATAAAGAGGAATTGGATGTTTATAGAAGGTAAGATTTACGTCATATAATTCTTGCTAAACTATGTTATATTTGTTGTACATTAATTTAGACACTTCTTACAAAGTAGTGAACACATGTTTATTCTTCAAGGTATGGAACCCAACATTGCCCCACAGACTCTAGAAACAAAACATGAAAAAGAGTTTTCTAAGTGGTTGAAAGAGCATGTAAGTCTCAAACATAAATATTGTTGTCACTCTTAATGTTCAAGTTAGTGTAGATTACATTAATGTTTTACTTTTTTAATGAAGGTAATGCAAATGTGAGAGATTAGGCCGAAAAGTATTAGCGAGGAGTTGAGATGGTTATCCCAAGGCCCTTGTGGTGAGGGAATGTCTTATGAAGGTTTTTCCGTCAATGGATATCATTTCTGTTCAAAGCACATTGAAAGTACATGTACTACACAAAATAGTGGAGTGTACTTGTGTGCTTACACTTCAAGTTATTCAAGTGGTAGAGATAGAAATCCTATAAATGCTCAAGTCACGTACTATGGCTACTTCGAGGAGGTTATTGAGCTAACTTATGGTCCAGAAATCCAAGTTCCGTTGTTCAGATGTTCTTGGTATGATGAAAGCACTTCTAACGGGTTGCGAATTGATGAATATGGGTTCACACAAATCAACACTTCAAGGATAAAAAGAAAAGAGGAACCCTTTATCCTGGCTTCTCAAGCATTGCAATGCTTTTATGTGAAGGATCCTAATGCTGATGATTGGTGCACAGTGCTAAAGCATTCTCCTAAAGATTATTCTGAAGTATCTCTTATTGAGAATTGTTTGACTGGTTTACAATTTGAAGCTATTGATGGTGGTGTAACTAATGATGTGTCTTGGATGAGGAGAGATACCGAGGGATCTTTTGTTGATAGAACTAACCAAAAAGCATGATGGGGCTAATGTTTAGTTCATTAATCTTTCTATTTTTATCAAATTATTTTGTTTGCAAGTCTAGGATAATTTATTTGGGGAATATGTTCTATTGCATTTTTTGGCAAACTATTACTATATGGCATATTCGTTGCAATTTATTTAGTCTTGTTTCATATACCAGCAAGTAGGACATCATTATAACTCATCATTATTCTTTTTTGGGATATGAAACCAAGGTACTCTATGATTTATTTATTTTTCAAATGCTGAATATTCATATGTTGGTGTCTCATATTCTCTGTAATTTATTTGTTTTTCAAATGCAACTATTATTTTTGTTACTAACATTTCTGCACTAATAATCTATTTTTTTTCTTGTCAGTTAAAGGATGATAGGAAGAAGAATCACTAGATCTAGTTGTAACATCACACCCGGTCAACCTTCTGCTGTCCCTCCCTCCACAATTGTAGAAAATTGTGAGGATGAACCTACTCTACTGTCCAACAATATTGAAAATGATGTAACAGTTGAAGAAAATGTTGAGAATGAACAGGAGAATAGGAAGTATGGACGTGGGCCTGCAAGTGAGAAAAGCCTACTTCCTAAGCAAGGGAGCCACATCACAAGGTCCAATGGGATAATGAAGGAAATGCTATTGGGGAGAATGATTCCAAATTGAAATCTCTGATATTGTAGAAAACCAAGTAGCAAACCAAGAAGAAATAGATCCTAGAAGTGTTGATAATCTAACACGTGAAGCTTATTTGCAAGTTTTAAATCCTTCCAAAAAGGCTAGGATCCGAGGTGTTGGAATTGGGCACAAAGAGATAGGACATAGGGGAAAAGCTGCCCGTATAAGATATGAAATGCTTCTTGAGGAAAGCAATGCAATGGATGTATGTTGGATTATAACTAAACTTGAACTATTAGTTACAACTAGTCTATTAGATAGATGTTTGTAATTTGTTTTCTATTTCAGGATAAACTTAAGGAACTTGAAGAAATAGTAAATGGATTGAAGAACTCCATCTCCCAAATAATGACTTGGTATAATCAATCACAGGTAACTTAGATTTAGTTGTCTATGTCAATGTAATATATAATTTTTTTTGACATTGTTGATCTATTTGTTATAGGATGGTGGTATTAATGTTGATTGTGCAGTTGAATACCCCAATCGGACTACTGCAAGTGTCTTACACATGCAAAGTGGCACAAATAGGTCAGGTGAGGGTTCTTTTCACATACAAGACAATACAAGTGGTGGTGCAGATGTAGGCATGTTTCCCAAGAAAAATAATTCAAGCGGGGATGGCTTAGGCAGACTTTCTAGAAAAAGCAATTCAAGGGAGACTGGATTAGGCATGCTTTCCATACGAGGCAATTCAAGGGAGAATGGAGTAGGCAGGCTTTCCACACAAGGGGTTGACAGTAGTTCTTTTGGATTCATGGCTCCCATGCAAAGTGCTAGCAATGGACATCCACTAATCTTTCAGCCACATGTACCTCATAACAGCTATAGATTATTTTCAATATTCATACACATAAGAATATTAACATGTACACTTTATTAAAGGCTACAGTTGAAAGTTGGTGCCCTACTTCTGGTAATAATCGACAAAGTCATCCTCAAATGCAGAGCACACCAATCACATCTTCATCGGTGTCTTTCACACCAAGAATTCAACGTTTAAATGAGGTATTCAATATTATATTTCCTGTCTTATGTTCAGTATTAGTTTTATATTCTAGTTCTAGCTTTTGATTCAGGTGCTTGATTAACACTTAGTTACTGCCTATGTGCTTGATTAAACTTCTAGGGTATCCATCCATATATCTTGTACTTATACCAAATCTGATATATAAGGCCAAATCAAATATATAAGGCACAAATCTACTTAATGGTTAATGCCAATGTGGTTCTATATTTCCAGACACTTTGGGTATCATGGTTATGTATGTAGTTATTGTTATCCTCTTTCAACTCAGTCTACTTATCTATTGTTATCTCTATTAGTCTGATTGGTTAGGCCAACTTTCTATTTTTCTTTGGGGTATCTTTATTTGATTGTTCTACAGGGGGAACAACATCAACAATGTTAGTTTCCTTAGACTTTTTCTCAAACTCACCTTCTACATGTTAGTCATGCTTTACTGAAGAACAACTCAGAAGTTGTAATATTACTTCTCTTTCTTAGAATGCTCATAACAATTGTATCTTGTTACATATCTCTTCCGGATTTTGTATGGTTGGTTCTACTTGAAATGAGTGTACTATTTCTCTATATTCAAATTCCATTCAAGATCAACACATATTGGTTTTTACTGGGAAACAACTGGAAGATGGTGCCAAACATATTAAAAGACTTAGGGTGTAATGGAACCATCTACTGTATGTGAGCCAGCTTCAAAATGATAGGGATTGAGGCTTCAGATTTCTTTGTAGTCATGTATGTAGTTCTATGAATCATATTATTAGTATATTCTTTGCTTTTCTATGGGTCTTATTTACCGCCTTTTACCAATATTATATGTTCAGAGTTAGGTGGGTCTTTATGCCATCTCAAATTTCTATAGCCTTTCCTAGGGTTACTTTCTTCAAGGAGATCCATCTGAGAGGTTGAGGTTGAGGTATAGTTCCCACATATTATCACTCCCAACCTCACCTGCTTCACTACCACTAACTACCAAAATAGTCTCCTTGTGCTTTAGTTTAAAGCTTGTATCTGGCTTCTTTTGCTCCAGTGCATATACATGTGCTTCTTTGCTCCCATATTCCACTATAAGGCCACCTCTTCCTCTCTTCAAAATCTTTCTTCCAATATTTTTAGTTCTGTGTTCCCCTCCACTCTGGCTTTTTCCTCAAGGTTGCCACCATGTTTCTTTAGTGTTATATATATTTCTTTTCTCTGCCTCATCCCTTATCTATGTTGTTAAGAGTTGCCCATCTTTGCTTTGTCTACTGAAAACTACCATGAACCATAATAATAACACAACACAGAATGAGCATAAGTGTGATCAATTCATATGCTCCTACTTAGCTGAAAATAATATGAGGGCTTCTAATGTGAAGAGAGCATTGTAAGACTCATGATATGTTAATTCAATATCTTGGTAACTGCTACTACTAGTAAGCTATGCGACTAATCCAATTAACACTGTTGTTGATTTCCTGTTGCCATGAAATTTTGTTTATCTAGTTCAATTCTTCTATTGTTATCTCTATTTTAATGGAGAATTGCTCATTGTATATTCAGTTGCTGCTATTTGCTATTTGCTATTTGCTATTTGCTATTTGTGCTGCTATTTGCTGGCTGCTGCTGGTAGCTAATGCTGCTCGCAGCTACTGCTGTGACACAGAACTAGCATAAGTGTGATCAATTCATATGCTCCTACTTAGTTGAAAAAAACATGAGGGCTTCTAATGTGAAGAGAGCATTGTAAGACTCATGATATGTTAATCCAGTATCTTGGTAACTGCTACTACTAGTAAGCTATGTGACTAATCCAATTAACATGGGATATATAGAACCCTATGAAGTCTGTAACAGTTGTAGTTGTCATGTCTATCAATGGTGTTGAACAATTATTGATTTCCTGGTGCCTTGAAATTTTGTTTATCTAGTTCAATTCTTATATTGTTATCTTTGTTTCAATGGAGAATTGCTCATTGTATATTCGTTTGCCGCTATTTGCTATTTGCTATTTGTGCTGCTATTTGCTGGCAGCTGCTGCTGTGGAGGAGTGAGGTGCTGCTGGTGGTGTTGTGGTGGTGCTGTGGTTGATGGTGGTGCTGTGGCTGTGGTGATGGATAATTTGGTGGAGGATTTTGTTATGTGCATGTGGTGGAAGCAACAACTTGCTGCTGTGCTTGGTGTTGAATGGTGGAGGTTTGTGGTGGTACTGTGAGTGCTGGTGGTTCTGTGGCTGTCGTGTTGGATAGTTTTTTGGTGGAGGAGTGAGGTAGTAGCTATTGGGTGTTGGTTGGTGGTAGCTGTTGGTGTTGTTGGTTGATGGTGGTTGATGTATGGTGTGTTGGTGTGTGGAGGATGTATGGAGCAACAATTTGCTACTATTGGTGCTGTTTTGTGGATGGTGGCATGCTGGTTGGTGGTGGTGGATGTTGGCTGGTGGTGGTGGTGTTGGCTAGTGGGTGGGAGTGCTCATGTGTAGGTGTTGGTGGTGGATGTTATGTTGGTTCACTTACATTTATCTCAACTTCACACTCACTCTGATTCCTTTTTGTATTTATATTGATAGGGTAGAATTGCTTTTAATGATGGATTTCGACCGACAATGCACCTTGGAGTAAACCAGAACCGAAATATAAGGGTAAGTTGTTTGTTGTACTATGATTTATGTATAAACTTTAAATTCTATTAATATAATGATTTGTCATTTTTAGGAGAAGAATACTCAAGTACCCAACCGTATGAGGCCTGGCATTGATGAAGAGAACCACACCATTTGAAGGAATATGGAGACATTATAGATCTTAAGAGTTTCTAGCATGATATGTTGATTGTCACCAATCTCAAAATTTAGAACCATTTGTATTCTTTATTTATATCAACATTGAGCACACAATGTATGGATAATATTTTTCTTCAATAATAGAAATTAGTTTGAGGCGATTTAACATTTTTATGTGTCATTTTGGTGTTGAATCTTCTTATGATGTCATGTGAATATTATAAAAATATTGCTTAAGGTTATATATACAAAGTTTTCATTTAAATTATTAACATTCAACAAATCATTCAATAAATTAATAACCAAATCATTTATAGTAATCCCTCTAAAATGTATTAATGAAGGTATTTAGTCCCTCAAAAATGAGATCCAGATTGGCCATCACAATTGCATTGATGACGACCACATAGCCCCTCAAAAATAATATTAATGAAGGCATTAGCCCTTCAAAAATATATTTTCCAAGACCATCAAGTCCCTCAAAAATGTATTTATGAGAACTAAACATGCCCTCAAAAATGTATTCATGAAGGCTAAATAGTCCCTCAAAAATGTATTTATGAAGGCTTAATAGTCCCTCAATATAACATTCTTGAGGGTCGGTTGGTCCGTGACTGTAAGGACACTGACCTCCATTTAGGGCTTATCCTATTTTCTTTGCTTCACCCTGATGCTTGGTTGCTTGCTAATCACCTTTAGTGGTAATTAGGGTTTGTTTGTGATTTTTTGAGAGCTGGAGGTGTTACTTGAAATTAACCCAAGTCTAGGGTTTGTGGACAAGTTTGTCACCTTGTGAGGTGTTCCTCCCTCTCCTTGCTTCCTCTAGTGTTGAGAGGAAGGTTTGGGCTCGTTGCTTGAGTTCCTTTGGGCTTGGTTGAGCTTGTTGGGCTGTGTGGTGCCTTGTCTTTGATTCTTTGGACCTTGTGTCGGGCAAGGGTGCCCTGTGTCGGCCTGTGCCTGTATCGGCCAGTGGTGTGTCGCCCAGGGTCTGTGTCGGCCATGGTGTGGGTGTGTCGGCCATGGCATGGAGGTGTGTCGCCCATGGACTCTTTGACCTTCTTTGACCTCATTTGTGTCACCACTAGTGGACACTTGGTGCTTGATGCTTGCATGGGGCAATGGCCTTGGACATGTGTTTAGGACATGCTAGAGTGGTGGCTTTGCACATAGACAAGTGTCCCTAGGTGGGCGACACCTTACTTTGCTCTACCTTGGTTTCTCCTCCATCCTCTCCTATATATGCGTTTCCTTTCCCTTGCTAAGGATCCCTTTAGTTCCTTAGTCTCCCTCTCCCTTGGTGCACGACACCCCCTTCCTTTGCAAGCTTGGTGGCCGATCCTTGCCTTGGAGTCTCCTTCTTCCTCTAGTGGTGGCCGAACCCTAGAGTGCCTTGCTTTTCTTCTTGTGGTGGTGCTTGTAGCTTGGAGCTAGGAGCTTGGAGCTTGCTTAAGGCGGGTTACATAACTCCTAACCCTAACTACACTACCTTCTTTTATGTTCTTATATGTTGCTTATGATCTTATCGACTATGTATGTTGCTAGCTTAGTTTCATGCCTAGTTGCTTCTTGTTGGCCGAACCTATGTTTTAGGGTTTCTTGGTGAGAAACACCCCTTCCTCTCCTAGGTCTTGAGGAGTGAGCTTGAGTTCTAGTAACATGGGAAATACTCCTCTCTCGCTTAAGTTGAGAGGTGAGCTTGTGTTCTAGTGGCTTGAGCAACACCCTCCTCTCACCATTGACTTGAAAGGTGAGCTATGTGGTAGTTATGGACCTTGGTTGTGGTTGAACCTTGTATTGCCTGATTGGTGTCAAGAAGCTTGGCAAGACCCCTCTCTCTTAATAGTTGAGAGGTGAGTCATCTTCTTGATCCATTAGGGTTTCGGTACCCTTGTGCTTGAAGTTGGTGGTGACCCTGTTGGGTTGCATCTTGCCCGATATGGTGCTGGAGTTGATGATGCCCAATATCCTTCTTTGGCTTAGAGTCCTGGATGACATGATGTAGTGGCTGAGTTGGGCGTCACCCTTGTTTCTTGCCTTGTGTGAGTGTTGAGCATTACACCTGGTTGAAGGCCCTAAACGACCCACCTTGGTCAGGTGGTTTCTCGATGCTTTCATACCTTGGACATTGGGGCGTTGTGATCTGGCTTTGTGTCAGGCGTCACACCTTAGTCTTGTGTGTCGGCCGATAGCATGAGCTTAGTTGGACACTATGCTCCCTTATCGCCCGATAGAGTGGCACCTTTGGACGTTATCCCCACGTCATGTGTATGCTGCCCAATATGCCTTGTACGCGACACACCGTTGCATGATATAGGCTGAGCTGCACATCGCATATGGAGGCTCGTTGCACCTGACACCCTTGATAACCGACGCAGGGTCGCCTGACTTAAGATGCATGATATATATGGTTGCCCGATATGCATGGGTACATGGTATGCTTTGGTTCCCTGGTGCACGACACATGCTGGACGTTGCACGACAGACCCTGCTGCACGTTACACTTGGAAGTGCACGACACAACGTTGCACGTTACACCCTTGTGCTTGGCCGATATGTGCTGGTCTGCTTGACCTTTATGAGTTTGAGTATTGGGCGATAGGGGAGAATACCCTGCCCGATACTACCTTTAGTGAGGGTAGTGGGTGTTTCTAGTGAAGGTCTCGTTCCTTATATGGATAACCTATATGCTAAATCTTGTTCTATGATGTCACGTTTGGTTGACAATAGTAACCCTTAATATGCTTAATGGTAATGGCTATAGTAAGTGCACATCTATGTAACTTGACATGACATCTTAGGTATTCATGATCATCTGGAATTATCTGTTTAATGTTGAGGTAACGATAAGCACATAAGATGCCTTGCATTATGATATAAACTATATCTATGGTCACAGGTTGAGGCATGAATGATAAAGCACATAATCATCAATGTTGCCCTATATCAATAATATGAATCTTTCTGTTAATCCATGATGATTGTGCACACTAACCATGTAGGTGTTTCATACAGATGCATAGCCAGGAAAAAGGGCTATGATGTATATATATATGTTTGAATAAAACTACTTTGATTGTTACTCTTGATAAAAACATGCATGATGTATTTTGGTCTAAGGGCCTGAGATTGGCTAAAGTACTGGGATTGTTATCCCTTGGTAATGACATAAGCCTTGAGAAGCAGTGACACTATGTGATAAGGGATTGAGATCCCATGGCAATGTGATGATCCTTGAGATGGATCTAGATGATTGGCAAGAGGCCAAGTAATAACATGTAATGTTGGATTCTTGTGATGGAACATGATGATGTTGATTACAATAAAAGAATACTATTGTGTTTCATGTCGTTTATTCTTGTTATAGTTTGCATGTCATACAACTTGGTTGAATCTTGCAATCCATTTAAAATATACTAATCAATCACAGTGGAATTTATCATATAGTTTGCCCTGGCCATAGATCCATCATCGTCAGGAGCTAGTGATGGTGAAACGGGTTCTTCTGCTGGTTAACCCGGAGCGCATATTGTTGAATATGCGAGGTTTCTCCTAGCCTAAAGTGAGGAGGTAAGAGTGCAACTTCAGTTGTAGACTCCAGAGTGCGGATTCATGCCCACAGCTCAATATGTTAAGAGCATGGTGAACATGCCCATGGCTCAGGATATGTGATATGGGAGCATGAATGCGTTCATGGCTCAGAGCACGGTGAACAGGCCCGTGGCTCAGTTTCACTAGCGCCGATACCTGTACTGAGGCGGGATAGGCAGAGGGTAGCCTGACCCTGTGGCTGAGGCCACTTAAGCAAGAGACTGTGGTCCTGCTTGTGTTGTACTCGTGCACTAACCATGAGGTGAGAGGTCGTGGAGTCCGGCTCTTCCATTGACCTTGTATGACACTAGCTCTGGGTTTAGCAGCTGTCGGTTGGATCTGAGCGGTATGGTTCACTTCCTCAGGGCATAATAATATGTAATCCAGCCAAATAGTATGTACTGCATAAGGCAAAATACGGAACATTGGTTGAGGCCTTGCTTGTGTAGTTAATCTTGTTATCCTTGCAGTTACTTATACGTTTCTTATATTCTATGATAAGATCTTATAAATCTTATCTTCTTAATCATGTTCCATAAAGAAATACTTGGGTATATGTCTTCCATACAGTCTGGTAAGCCTGATGGTAAGAATAGTCTTGTTATATAAACTGCTCGTGTTATACCTCTTATCAGTTATCTTCTAATGTTGCTCTTATCTTTCTGAGGTTTTGTGGTTTCGGCGGGGAGTTCTGTTTCTCGCTGGGACTATGTGTCTCACCCCGCTGGTTTATAACCTTTTTAGGTGTTCGAGCTAGACGTGGTGGTGGTCACGGGGTTGCGGCCGAGCAGCAAGACGAGCAGTAGAAGGCAAGTGATGGACATGCTGCTGTTTTGGTTGTTTTGTAGTAGAGTCTTAGAGTCATCCCTGTACTCTCAGGTCCTTGGAGGCATTTTGACATTGTTTCACGATGTATAGCTATTGAGGTTTTGTATATCCTGCTGCTGGCCGGACGTGGGCCGTTATGTATATATATAACAGGTGATGAACTCATGTGATGACAAGACAACTGATCTCCTAATCTGTGAACATGTATCAAGGCTTGTAAATGAGTATATGACCTATTTTATTGCAGGATGATGACCTAAATGTAATAGTTTCTTAGTTTATCTGCTTTCGGCAATCAGTTTTAATTAGCTGGTGTTTTTGGTAATTTGTGGTTTATGGTGTTTTCCGCACATTTTTGCATAACACCTCACTATCTGTGTGATAGTGGGATGTGTTGCCACAAGTTTTGGTGTCAGAGCTCTAGGTTCGCTGAGTCTACAAGGATGTAGGACTAGGTTGTGTCTGTTCTTGTGAGTATTCTAGATTTTCTTACAATCATCTTCTGCCCTCAGAGGAAGAAAATCCAAGATGTCTGGAAACCATGAAGAACATGCTGCTAAGAACAGCGATGCTGCATCAGTTGATGGAGCTATAGGGCAGGCACATGAAGATCGTGTGCCTGAGGTCCCCCAACATGACCCAGCCATTCTTGAACACCCTTCCTATCAACAGCTTATGGGGAAGATGATGGCTACGATGAATCTCATGGTAGAAAGATTTCCCTTGCCTCCGCCAAGAGCACAGGCTCCCCATGGAGAAACATTGAGTATTGGGAAGACTTTTGAGCGGCTTCGTCGAGTCGAAGCTTCAGATTATGCTCGGACAGATGATCCAGTGGACGCAGATCTGTGGCTGACAAGTCTTGAGAAGGCTTTCTGGATCCTCAAAATCCCCAAAGTAGACAAAGTAAAGCACACTGTCTACCTCCTGAAGGGTAGTGCTGGTCATTGGTGGACCATCGAGGAGGAGAAGTGACCTGGTGAGGTGATCGGTTGGGAGGTCTTTTAGTGCGAGTTCGTCAACAGATACTTTCTGAAGATGTATCTGGATGAGAAGATCGATCAGTTTGAGAGCCTGCGACAAGGAACGATGAACATCACTGAGTATGAGGCCAAGTTCATGGATCTGTTGAGGTTTTTTCCTCACATGGCGGCAACAGATGAGGAGCAGATCAGACATTTTGAGAAGGGTCTGAGTGCTGAGATGACAACATCTATTTCTGCGTTGGAGAACCGTGAGCAGTTTGCTACATTTGTGGAATCTGTCCGGAGGATTGAACAGTCAGTTAGGGAGAAAAGAGAATCCATGTCTAAGAAGAGGCCTGCTCAGTTCCAGGGACAAAGGTTTGGTGGTTTTAAGAAGCCAAGGTTTTCAGCGCCTTCCGTGATGAGAGGTTCTAGTGCACCATCGCCATGGTCTCCGAGTAAAGGAAGAGGATATGTTTCTTCACCATCAAAGGCACATAGTAAAACTTCAGTGGCAATGACAGGGCCATATAAGCCACGGTTTGAAAATAGGATATGCCATATGTGTGGTCAAACTGGACATTTCAAGTTAAATTGCCCAAATAGAGATGTTGAAGTGACACAGTAGCCAAGGCAGAATCAACGAGGGTCAGATAAATAGCAGCCCAGTAGTAGCAGAGGGCGAGGACGCAGTCAAGCGTCGCAAGAGGGATCGTCTGCTCAAGGAAGCAGAGGACGTGGACAACAAGCAACGAATCGATTCTATGCTATGAATCAGCCGGAGGTGATAGTCAACCCGCAAGTGGTGACAGGTCAGATGGAGTTATTTCATTCTGATATGTCTTCTTCTTGCTTTATATCTGTTCTGGTTGACCTGGGTGCTACACACTCTTTTATCGCCTATAGTACGCTCGAAAACTGTCGTTTACCTGTTAGTTGTAAGAAAGATAGTTTGTTGTTAGAAACCCCTCTTGATGGTTCCTCGATGCTTCGAGAAGAGTGTCCATCTTGTATCTTATCTTTTTTGGGACAAAGTATACAAGTGGATCTTATACCACTTGATATGCATGGTTTTGATGTGATCCTTGGGATGGATGCCTTAGAGAAGTATAAGGTTGTTTTGGACTATGGTTCCAAGCAAGTTGTGTTTGATGATGGCGGTAAGAAGTGGATCTTCCAAGGAGATATGAAGATTCTTCCAACATGTCTAGTGTCAGCTATGGTGGCAGAAAAGTTGTTACGACAAGGATGTGAGGCGTTCTTAGCTCACGTGGTGGATACCAAGGCAAAGGGTCCTAACCTTGAGGAGGTGTCAGTTGTCCGAGAGTTTGTGGATGTGTTTCCTGATGAGTTCCCTGGTGTTCCTCCACCTCGAGAGATTGATTTTGAGATCAATCTGGTTCCAGGAATGCAGCCAGTTGCACAGACACCG
Organism: Alisma plantago-aquatica; assembly: GCA_963693085.1. Taxonomy (NCBI): domain Eukaryota; kingdom Viridiplantae; phylum Streptophyta; class Magnoliopsida; order Alismatales; family Alismataceae; genus Alisma; species Alisma plantago-aquatica. Next base: position 1,285,582,335 of record OY856412.1, on the reverse strand, counting down.
TATAGGATGGATCCAATAGAGATGGCAGATCTTAAGAAGCAGTTGTAAGAGAGAGCTTGGAGCTTTCTTAAGGCGGGTTATATAACTCCTAACCCTAACTACACTAACTTCTTTTATGTTCTTATATGTTGCTTATGATCTTATCGACTATGTATGTTGCTAGTTTAGTTTCCTGCCTAGTTGCTTCTTGTTGGCCGAACCTATGTTTTAGGGTTTCTTGGTGAGCAACACCCCTTCCTCTCCTAGGTCTTGAGGAGTGAGCTTGAGTTCTAGTAACATGGGAAATACTCCTCTCTCGCTTAAGTTGAGAGGTGAGCTTGTGTTCTAGTGGCTTGAGCAACACCCTCCTCTCACCATGGACTTGAAAGGTGAGCTATGTGGTAGTTATGGACCTTGGTTGTGGTTGAACCTTATGTTACCCGATTGGTGTCAAGAAGCTTGGCAAGACCCCTCTCTCTTGATAGTTGAGAGGTGAGTCATCTTCTTGATCCATTAGGGTTTCGGTACCCTTGTGCTTGAAGTTGGTGGTGACCCTGTCGGGTTGCATCTTGCCCGATATGGTGCTGGAGTTGATGATGCCCAATATCCTTCTTTGGCTTAGAGTCCTGGATGACATGATGTAGTGGCTGAGTCAGGCGTCACCCTTGTTTCCTACCTTGTGTGAGTGTCGGGCGTTACACCTGGTTGAAGACCCTAAACAACCCACCTTGGTCAGGCGGTTGCTCGATGCTTTCATACCTTGGATGTTGGGGCGTTGTGATCTGGCTTTGTGTCGGGCGTCACACCTTAGTCTTGTGTGTCGGCCGATAGCATGAGCTTAGTTGGACGCTATGCTCCCTTGTCTCCTGATAGATTGGCACCTTTAGACATTATCCCCATGTCGTGTGTATGCTGCCCGATATGCCTTGTACATGATAAACCGTTGCATGATATAGGCTGAGCTGCACGTCGCAAATGGAGGCCCGTTGCACCTGACACCCTTGATACCCGACGCAACGTCGCCCGAATTAAGATGCACGATATATATGGTTGCCTGATATGCATGGGTGCACGGTATGCTTTGGTTCCCTGGTGCACGACACATGCTGGACGTTGCACGACAGACCCTGCTGCACGTTACACTTGGAAGTGCACGACACATCGTTGCACGTTACACCCTTGTGCTTGGCCGATATGTGCTGGTCTGCTTGACCTTTATGCGTTTGAGTATTGGGCGATAGGGAGAATACCCTTCCCGATACTACCTTTAGTAAGGGTAGTGGGTGTTTCTAGTGAAGGTCACGTTCCTTATATGGATAACCTATATGCTAAATCTTGTTCTATGATGTCACGTTTGGTTGACAATAGTACCCGTAATATGCTTAATGGTAATGGCTATAGTAAGTGCACATCTATGTAACTTGACATGACATCTTAGGTATTCATGATCATTTGGAATTATCTGTTTAATTCTGAGGTAACGGTAAGCACATAAGATGCCTTGCATTATGAAATAAACTATATCTATGGTCACAGGTTGAGGCATGAATGATAAAGCACATAATCATCAATGTTGCCCTATATCAATAATATGAATCTTTCTATTAATCCATGATGATTGTGCACACTAACCATGTAGGTGTTTCATACAGATGCATAGCCAGGAAAAAAGGCTATGAGGTATATATATATGTTTGAATAACACTACTTTGATGGTTACTCTTGATAAAAACATGCATGCTGTATTTTGGTCTAAGGACCTGAGATTGGCTAAAGTACTAGGATTGTTATCCCTTGGTAATGACGTAAGACTTGAGAGGCAGTGACACTATGTGATAAGGGATTGAGATCCCATGGCAATGTGATGATCCTTGAGATGGATCTAGATGATTGGCAAGAGGCCAATTGATAACATGTAATGTTGGATCCTTGTGATGGAACAGGATGATGTTGATTACAATAAAAGCATAATATTGTGTTTCATGTCATCTATTCTTGTTATAGTTTGCATGTCATACAACTTGGTTGAATCTTGCAATCCATTTAAAATATACTAATCAATCACAATGGAATTTATCATATAGTTTGCCCTGCCCATAGATCCATCATCGTCAGGAGCTGGTGATGGTGAAACGGGTTCTCCTGTGGGTTAACCCGGAGCGCATATTGTTGAATATGCGAGGTTTTTCCTAGCCTAAAGTGAGGAGGTAAGAGTGCAACTTCAGTTGTAGACTCCAGAGTGCCGATTCAGGCCCGTAGCTCAATATGTTAAGAGCATGGTGAACAGGACCATGGCTCAGGATATGTGATATGGGAGCATGAATGCGTTCATGGCTCAGAGCACGGTGAACATGCCCTTGGCTCAGTTTCACTAGCACTGATACCTGTACCGAGGTGGGCTAGGCAGAGGGTAGCCTGACCCTGTGGCTGAGGCCACTTAAGCAAGAGACTGCGGTCCTGCTTGTGTTGTACTCGTGCACTGACCATGAGGTGGGAGGTCGTGGAGTCCGACTCTTCCATTGACCTTGTATGGCACCAGCTCTGGGTTTAGCAGCCGTCAGTTGGATCTGAGCGGTATGGTTCACTTCCTCAGGGCATAATAATATGTAATCTAGCCGAATAGTATGTATAGCATAAGGCAAAATACGGAACATTGGTTGAAGCCTTGCTTGTGTAGTTAATCTTGTTATCCTTGCAGTTACTTATACGTTTCTTATATTTTGTGATAAGATCTTATAAATCTTATCTTCTTAATCATGTTCCATAAAGAAATACTTGGGTATATGTCTTCCGTACAGCCTGGTAAGCCTGATGGTAAGAATAGTCTTGCTATATAAACTTCTCTTTTTATACCTCTTATCAGTTATCTGCTAATGTTGCTCTTATCTTTCTGAGGTTTTGTGGTTTCAGCGGGGAGTTCTATTTCTCACTGGGACTGTGTGTCTCACCCCGCTGGTTTATAACCTTTTTAGGTGTTTGAGCTAGACGTGGTGGTGGTTGCGGGGTTGTGGCCGAGCAGCAAGACAAGTAGTAGAAGGCAAGCGATGGACATGCTGCTATTTTGGTTGTTTTGTAGTAGAGTCTTAGAGTCATCCCTGTACTCTCAGGTCCTTGGAGGCATTTTGACGTTGTTTCACGATGTATAGCTGTTGAGGTTTTGTATATCCTGCTGCTGGCTGGACGTGGGCCGTTATGTATATATATAACATGTGATGAACTCATGTGATGACAGGACAACTGATCTCCTAATCTGTGAACACGTATCAAGGCTTGTAAATGAGTATATGACCTGTTTTCTTGCAGGATGAGGACCTAAATGTAATAGTTTCTTAGTTTATCTGCTTTCGACAATCAGTTTTAATTAACCTGTGTTTTTGGTAATTTGTGGTTTATGGTGTTTTCCGCACATTTTCACGTAACACCTTGCTGTTTGTGTGATAGTGGGATGTGTTGCCACAGTGACAATTGTATTCATGAGGGCCACTGATATTTGTCACGTGAGTTCTCTTCACAGACCATTTGTGAGGGCCAGACTTACAACCATCCCTATTTGTGAGGGCCTGTAGAGAGGGGTTTGTGACAGGACTCACTCGTGAATAATGGCCCAATTTTTACTAGTATCATGACAAATATTATCTCACAACAAGTCCCTAAAAATGCATTTGGGAGGGGCCATGACCCATAAGATGATAGTGTCCTTTCACAACATTTCCTTTCAAATGCATTAAGGAGGAGACATGGCCCATATATTGACAATTTCTTCTCATAATAAGCCCCTAAAAATGCATTTGGGTGAAGTTTGGGCCCATATCATGACAATCTCCTCTCACGCCAAGTCCTTGAAAATATATTTGGGAGGTGCCATGGAACATATGATGACAATGTCATCTCATGGTAAGTCCTTACAAATACATTTGAGAGATGTCAATTCTCATATCATGAGAACGTCCTCTTACAAAAAGTCAATGAAAATATATTTGGGAGGTGTCAAAGCCCATCTCATGACAAATGTTATCTCACAGCATGTCCCTAAAAATGCATTTGGGAGGTGCCACACCCCATATCATTATAGTGTTCTTTCACAACATGTCCCTTCAAATGCATTAGGGAGGTGTAAGGGCCCATATATTGATAGTGTCCATAAATGCATTTAGGAGGAGCCATGGCCCATATCATGAAAATATTGTCTCACAATAAGTCCCTTGAAATGCATTTGTGAGGATCCTGGGCCCAATCATGACAATATCATCTCACAATAAGTCCCTTGACACACATTCATGAGGATCTTGGCCCCATATCATGATAGTGGCCTCTCATAACAAGTCCTTGAAACTGCATTTGTGAGTATCTAGGCCCATATCATGAGAATCCTCACAAAAAAATCCCTCAAGAAGCATGTGCAAGGAGATATGACCCATAACATGACACCTCTCAGACAAGTTCATTAAAATGCTTTGAGGAGGGGCTATAGACTATGTCATGACATTGTCTTCTCACAAAAAAGTCCTTGATATGTGTATATATATTGTCCTCTTAACTATTCATAAATGGACATCTATGAGTTTGGGGATAATTGAAGCCTGGTTGATTGGGTGCTTATGGCAGCTACCTCCCATTTACAAGAATCGTTGCTGGGGTAGGAGGTCTATGTAAGATGTTTCCAAGGAGAAATTTGCCTCATAAGACAAAGGCCCATTGTCCTTAGAATGATCACCAAAGAAACATAAATGAGTTTGGTGAATATTTTCATGCCAATATCTCTCTATGAATCACTTAGAATGACTCTCTACAAAAAGTTTCTTTCATACATATCCTTTACAACTTGTCAAATAAATGTACTGATATATCCCCATGAAAATGTATTTAGGAGGATCCATGAATCATACCATGACAATGTTCACTCACAAAAAGTTCCTTATTATGCAGCTTTGAGGACATGTGGCCCATATCTTGAAAGTGTCCTCTCACAATAAGTTCCTAAAAATGCATTTGTGAGGAGACTAGGCCCATATCATGAGAATGTCCTCTCATGGAAATCTCCCAAAAAATATATTAGTGAGGAACCATGGTCCATATCATTACAATGTGTATCGGTAGATAGTCTGTGAAAATGCTTTTGGGTAGAGCTAGGGGCCATATCATGATAGTGTCATCTCATAGTAAGTCCTTGAAAATGCTTAGATTTAAGACACATATATATGTATTATCCTCCTAACTATTCATAAAAGAGTCATGTATGAGTTTGGGGATAATGGGAGCAAGGTCAATCGAGTGCTTTTGATAGCCACCACTCTTTTGCTGCAATTGTTGTTGGGGGTGAATGGTCTACACAAGCCACTGTCAAGGAGAAATTTGCCTCGCAAGATAAATGCCCATTAGCCTTAGAATGTTCACAAAAGACATATATGAGTTTGGGGGAAGATCTTTACGCCAATATCCCTCTATGATTGAACCTTTGAATTACTTAGAAAGACTCTTCAATTTCTCTCACATATCTTCCTTTATGAATTGTCAATAAATGTATTGATATATCCCCATGAAGCAGCATTGAGAAGATTGTTGATGCTTATTATTGGTTGGGAGATGTTGATTGACTGACATGTCTATCACCTAAAGTTTAGGTGACAAGTACATGTGTCACCTAAAAGTTTGGTGACATGCATGTGTGCCCCCTAAATATATACTCCCTTATAGATCACGTGACTCATATACATGTCACCTATATGACAAACCCCCATTAGAACATAGGTGATTCAAATGTATGTCACCTATTCGGTGTAACCCTTTCATGTATGATAAAATGTATGTCATCTATATTACATAGGATTGTACAGATTATAGATGATTTACATGTATGTCACCTAAAGTATGTAACCTTTTCAAAATGCTAAAATGTATGTCATCTATTTCACACATGTCTATACAGATTATAAGTGATGTACAAGCATGTCACCTAAAATGTGTAACCTTTTACATGACTGTCACCTATACTATGTTTTTTGGTAGTGGTGACTTCGCAGGTGTGAGCATTGCAGTCGACGTAGCATGCATGAGCCACGACGCTTGCTGGCCTCATGTATGGGTACTGAGCCGGGCATTGGACGGTCTTTGATGCACACAGACTGTTCGGGTTGGTGCACGTAATACTATCCCCTTTATCATTGATCCTCACAGCAGCCTGTGCTACCGCACAGATGAGGAGCATAAGCTGGAGCATGGCAGCGTGTCGATTTCAAAAAGACACTCAAGTGGGCACCGCTAAAAGTCGACACCTTTAGCATCGATTTTAACACTGATGCTATAATCCTTCCTGCCAAAAAAAACGCGCCAGCAAGGGCACTATAGGCGTTAGTTATTTAATAAAACCGACACTATATCCATGTCAAAGACGTCAACATTTCACAAAAACTGACACTATATAACCCTTCCTGGCACCAATAAAACGCGACAGCAAGTGCACTATCAGCATCAATTTTTAAATATAATCGACACCCATAGCCATATAAACGTCGATTTTTTGTTAATAACCGACGCTGTATGTTTTTGTTGTCGGTTTTATACTAATAACCGACGCCGATGTGCTGATTTTTTTTTCTTATCAGTTTGCAGGCCTACTGTATGGCTGGTCAGCAGGATGCAGAACCTACAGTTCAATTCTGAACTGCAAGTTTACAACATCCATTGATATCAGCCAACAACATGCCACAAACTTGGAAAATTAACAAGATGGACAACAATTTATGATCACACACATGTATAAGCACATTTGATTCATATTATTTTTCATCACACACATGTAGAAACCAATAGTTCCATTTCAAATTTCCTCCATTTTCACACACATTTAGCAACCTGCAGTTCCATTCATTTCATCTCTTTTCACATTCAGACACATGTAGAAACATTCATGTATTGATCATCTTCACATTCACACATATGACAATTCATAAAAATTCATTCACATTCACATTAAAATAATTATGAGAACAAAGTTTAGAAATATCATTCTTTATTCATCATCGTCATTATCGCCATAAGTATCCCAATTATATTTAAAAATTCCCACTACTTGTAGGGCTTTTTCCCATTCTTCTCTTACATCCTCTAATTCTTCCATTGTATAGAGAGTATGGACATCTAATAATTTTCCACATATAGTCAAGTCAGTTTTAAACACCCGCAAAGAGAATGACGTATATATATAATTAATAATATATAATGAGATTGATATATTTTATATTATCTAATGAGACTATATATAATACCTTATGTATAGTATCGATTTCCATTGCGGCATGTTTGATGATTAGGTCCATAAATCGCATCACATAGTATGCACATGCCCAGCCATTGTCTTGTATAGAACACTATAAATTGAAACATACACAATATTCAAAAATACAAATAAGCACAGTTCACATAAATAATATATACATTGGAGTCGGGAAATTACTTTCACATTCTCCCAAATTAGTGGCTGATTCTTTTTCTTTGGGACATTTCCTCCAGCTCTTTTGATCTCATGTAAAGCCCTACACGTTAATGTAACATATTAAATTGTATAATTAAATAATAATGTAATAACAGATATTAACAGATATAAAAATATAAAATATTTCTCACGGGAATAATGAATTTTTCATTGTGTGTCCATATAATGTATTCAATTCATTCCCCGTAGGATCTAGATAATAGACAGTGAATGTCTTGGGGAAAATAACTAGTAACTCCCAATGACTACCACTATAGGTAAGAAAGTTAAAAAATAATAACTCAAAATCCACAATAAAAATGTATTTTTTTAAGTCCAAATTATAAGCAAAGTAAACTTACTTGACATTGAATGGAGCTATTATCACCGTCTTCTTTTTTTGCCAAAATATTTAAAAGTAGCACAACAATATGAAGTAGCTCAAGAAGGGTTTTTATCTACAAGACTAATCAAAGATGGAATAAAAAATCCCACATGGGAAAATAAAAAATCTGTACATATCTTGTGTAAGTGGCTGCAAAACATGTATTACGTATGCATTAATATATAAGAAACCAAATCACTGTATATAAAACAAGGTATATGGATGTATAAACAAGATCTCACTATATCCATATCTCTATCATAGATGTATTCAGCCAATCATAACGAAACAACTCTAAAATATCTTGTATAAATAGCTTGTTATCGCATGATTGACCTACAACATCCTCTGGAATAGAAATATTTATAGGGCTATTTGGATCATGTTTGCCTATCCATACTGCCATACCCCTACAATTAGGACGTAACGAGGCGTGTAGGTCTCTTGGAAGCCAACTTGGTACTTCAGGAGGTGGAGGTGGAGGTGGAGGCTGAGATGTAGTGGGTGTCTTCCTTTTGACATGTATATATAATTTCAGATCAATTGAATCATATATGCACACTAAAAAATTAATGTAATGTAAATTTACCATACAATATTGGTATAAACGACATCCGCTTTGGGCAACATTATCACTCCGCCTTCTACCTCACCAAGCGTTTCAAAATTTGGGTGGGCATATGGCAATGAAAGATCCCTCCAATTGGGGAGTATATGTATCATGCTCACACGAACCACACCAGCTGGTACTGAAGTCCCATGAAACATGTCCCTTGGAAAGGGCTGGGTAAGCCTGTACCTCTGCAACAATATATTCTTGACTTTTTAGACGGCATGGCTTCAACCCCTACAAATTTACGTAAAGAATGTTATATACATATATACATAAACATATCATCTTGAAAAGACTAGCTACTATATAAATCATAAAAATACTTACAACAGACGTGCTAGGTGGTGGGTCTACATGATTACTCCCAACCACCTCTATAGTAGGAGAAGAGCGACACGCCATGGGTACTGTCTAAGTGGCAGTCTGAGACGCCTGCCACTTACTAATTGCTTCATTGAGTCTCTTATCAAGTGCTTCCTCATCTCTCCTATCAAGTGCTTCCTCGACTCTCCTATCAATTAACTGATCTACCTATACATGGATAAAAGAAATGCTAACTTCTGATTATTGAATTCTCTTTCACAATAACATTCTAAAAAAGAATAGGTTACCTCAGCTTGTGAAAGTCCCGCTTTTGGGACAGGTTTACGCTGGGATGGCCCTAAGAACGCTTTGATTAACACACCAGTGCCTGCACCCCTAACACGTCCATGATGCTCTGGGTTACCCATAGAAACTTTCAATTCATCCCTTGTGCCCTCAGGGATGAACTTGCCTTCCTTCCTCTGCTCGTGAAGCTCCCTCTAATTGCCATCAATATAAATTGGTAAGTAAACATAACAATAATCAATATCGATTGCTCTAAGAGTTGAATTTCACCATTTTTGCATCCGCCTCAACAATTGCGGGCTTCATTGTATCTCCCTTCTTGTTTTGCCTCCCGGCTATCCACATAGCATGGCGAGGCAGAGGTGCGAGACCAATAGTAGAGGACTCTGCAGTCTCCTGAGTAGCAGCAGACTGAGCAGTAGACTCAGCCTGTAGTCTTTGGCGAACACCTGCATAGCCTCTTGGACCCATTGTGTGGTCATGCACATTCAGTGCATGCCTTGGTCTTTGAGCATCGATGATGGCCTTGTTAGTAAGCACATTGATTTGGTTAGTAACACTAAAGGTTAATCTTGAATAGGTGAATACATAAGAACATATATTAATTAAATTGGGAGTGATGTTTAATACCTTGAATTCATCCATTTTTATTTGGGTAACAAACTCCTCCCAGTCTTTGGGGTCCAAGTAGTTCCATTGCTCAGTGGCTGCCTTCTTCCTAAATTTATTTTTTAAAGAGAATACAAACAAAAATTATTAGTGTAGAGTTAGTCTAAAGGTGATCAATGTCTAGAATTGGAAATCAATCAAGAACCTGTTCTCAGCATCGTGTATGTAATCTCAGGTGAGATTTGTCCTATAGTTCCTTAGGACCCTCCCACATCATTGCATCACACATTTATGATGCATATTTTCATCTAGATCAAATATACTCTGCAAAATAGAATTGCTATTAACTAGTATCCTAAAAATTAGTAATATACAAAAATAGAATTGCAAATAATAATAACTCACGCATAGTTCCTTCCATACTAAGTCTTTCTTCACCTTAGGAACTTTATGCCAAGATTCAAAAATAGGACTATGATGGCTACGAGTACGAACCCCAAGATATGAAATAAACGAGTTGCGGTTCACTCCAACTGGATTTCTTACATGATCGAAATCTACAGCCAGTTTGGGTCCATTACCCCTTTGCTATAGTAACTTGTTCATCATTGTGATGCCCCTCACTTTCTCAAGTTTTTTTTGCTACTCATCAAGTGCCCCAAGTTCTTCATGGGGTACATCATCAACCTAAAATTTGACAAAATAAACACACTTACATGATATAATTATAAATGGACATATAGATAGAAATATAGGATCTTCAATATTTTTAAATGGACATATAAGGGGATATATTTTTAAAACTTACATTGTGAGGTGGCACATTGATATCCTCACCCTCACGGTAATCATCATCATGGTCATCATGCTCATGCTTCAGCCATCTGAAAGTGTCATTAAAAAATCAAACATTTAGCATTTGACATAACTAGAAGATAATAAAATATTGTAAAGTTCACATCCAGAAAAATAAAACACTTAAAAAAATATAAACATGCATGGCTCTATTATTGCTATCTTTTATCAATTAAAAATCCTTCATTGTGATCTCTGTGCACATACACGTCATCATTAGCTTCAATATTTGGTGGTGTTGGCAACCCTACTGAGAATGGACTGGAGTCATCATACTTATTATAGTACTCTTCTTCATCTATAGGATCTTTAATGAACTATATTTTACCATGAAGAACAATCGTCTATTTATCATTTGCAGGATCATCCATATAAAATACTTGTTTCTCCTGTGATGCCAATATGAATGGTTCACCCTTCTCACCAATCTTTTCAAAGTTCACTAATGTGAAACCCAATTCATCCACTATAACTCCTTTGGTGTTATCAACCCAATTACATTTAAAGAGAAAAATTATGAAATCTACGTAGTCAAACTCCCATATGTATTCAATGAAACTGTAATATGACATTTTAGCTTCATGTGGAATCTTATACCTTGCACTTGCAAAAAACAATGAAGATGCTTGAAGGGTGACCCCACTATTTTCAACGACACTCTTATCATCTTGACGCTTTGTGTAATATGAGAATCCATTTATGTCAAACCCTTCATAAGACATAACATTCAATTTTGGTTTAAATGCAAGGTATTTGATAGTTTCAGTAAGATTATCTGGTGTTTAAGATAGTTGATGTAAGACTTCATCTTCAAACCACTTAATAAATGTCTTGTTATGCTCTCCAGCAAGCCACATTGAATTGGCTTGAGGATATTGTCTCTTGATGAAATTTCTATGTTCCTCGATATAAACACTCACTTCATCGATGTTGTGTAAAATATACAAGTGACCTTATTCCAACTGCTCACGACTGATTACTTTCATCCGTGATCCCAAAATTCCTTTGCCAAAATGCTCCTCAATATTCTTGTCATTAACAGGAGTGTCATTAGCACTCACAAAGTCATTGCAAAAATCCATAACCTCTCTCACCACATAACCCTCAATAATACTCCCTTCAGGACGATAATGGTTTCGAACATCACCTTTAAAAATTCTCATGTATCGTTCAAAGGGATACATCCAATGCAAGAAAACTGGTCCCAACATTTTCACTTCTAGTCAAGTGGACAACAAGATGTACCATGATATCAAAGAACGAAGGAGGAAAATACATCTCAAGCTGACATAGGGTAACAACCACTTCTCTTTGCAATTTATCGAGAGTATCAGGGTCAATAACTTTGCTGCACAGACTATTGAAAAAGAAACAAAGTCTAGTGATTGCAAACCTTACATGCTTCGGCAATATAGATCGAATTGCACAGACAATATTTGTTGCACTAGAGTGTGACAATCATGAGATTTAAGACCTATCAACTTTAGATCTTTCATTGATACCAATCTATAGATGTTGGATGAGTAACCCTGTTGCACCTTAACATTTACCAAGCATTCACAAAAATCTTTCTTCTCCTTTCTAGACAATGTGTAATAAGTGGGAGGTAAGTATGTTCTCCGATTACTACTAACTACTTCTGTTAATTTTGTCCTTATTCCCATTTCACGTAGGTCCATTCTGGATTTTATCCCATCTTTTGTCTTACTTGGTATATTCAATAGAGTACCAATGATGCTATCACAAACATTTTTCTCAATGTGCATGACATTGATACAATGGCTGACTGCCAAAGAACTCCAATAAGGAAGATCCCAAAATATTGACTTATTCTTGAATAAAGATTTGTCACTCCGTGTGGCCATGGTACATTGTGATCTCTTACCAAATTCATTGGCAAAGTCTTTTACTTTTTCATAAACAACCTCCCCTGCTATAGGTTTAGGTGCACTCTGTTCCTCATTCCATCCATTGAATGCTTTGTGTAACCTACAATACAGATGGAATTTTGGAAAAAAGCTTCGATGACCAAGATCTATAGTCTTGCCGCAATGTTTTAGTCATATTGAATCAATGTTCTCTTCACATATATGACACGCTTTAGATCCTTTGACACTACATCCAGACAAATTCCCATATGCTGGAAAGTCATTAACAGTGCAAACAACATAGCGTACAAATGAAATGTCTCTCTTCATGAAGCATCATAGGTCATCAAACCTTCACCCCTGAGTTTGTTTAAGTAATAAATCAGAGGTTCAAAATAAATATCGATATCATTTCCAGGTTGTTTTGGGCCCGATATCAACAACGACAACATAACATACTCATTTTTCATACACAACCAGGGAGGAAGATTGTATATAACAAGCATAACTAGCCAAGTGCTATGTTGGCTGCTCAATGTCCCGTACAGATTCATCCCATCTGTACAAGCCCAAGTCTTAGATTCCTAACTTCTTCACCGAATTCAGAGTACAATAAATCAATCTTCTTCCACTGTGGGGAATCAGACACATGTCGTAGGACCCCATCATTATTTTTCTTAACATCTACATGCCACCTCAAATTCTTCACATCTATCAGATTGGCAAACAAGCATTGAAACCGTGATATTATAGGTAGATACCACATCACCTTGGCAGGAGAACCAGTTTTGGACTCCCCCGAAGTCGTCAATTTATACCTTGACCCACCACATTTTAGACAATCTTTCAAATCCACATAGTCCTTTTGAAATAATACAAAATCATTCGGGCATGTGTGTATCTTCTTGGCCTCCATTCCCATTGGGCACAACAATTTCTTTAACTGGTATCTTGAGATTGGCAGCTCGTTTCCTTCAGGAAGAATTTCTTTCAACAAAGACAACAATGACGTGAAGCTTTTGTCGCTCCATCTATTGTTAGATTTTGGCTTATACAATCTCAACATAGCGCTAAGCTTCGTAAACTTAGTACAACTTGTGTATAACGGAATCTCAGCATCATGCACAATGTTTTTAAACATCAGTGGTGGATCGGTGTGCTCTACCCCACAACTATCCAACATCACATCAACGATGTCTACTGGAATTGGTTCATTCACATCTATGTCATCGGAGGCAATTTCTTCTTCCATACAAGCACTACTATCGACATCTACTAATTTCAAGTTTGAAATCTCTCCATGCCAATGCCGTTCTATATAGCCTTGTACAATCCCGTTGCACATGACATGACTTTTGATTTTGTCACCAGTGCTGACTTTCAAGTTGTTACCGCAATGCCTACATGGATAGTAGAACCTATCTCCAGGTTGTTTCCTATGTTCCTCGACAAATCTAATAAACTGATCAAGCCCAGAAATAAACTCTAGGGTGCATTGATTTGGAATGGACATCCATGATCTATCCATTCTATGATCAAAGAGAAAACAAGTATATATTAAGGTTTAGGGTTAAAAGATTAGGTTTTATAGTTAAAAGTTTAGGGTTTAAGGTCTTATATATAATAAATGTGTACCACCTATCCCATTCTTGAACACCTAATCTCACTATTAAGTGTATAATGTGTATTGGGTTTTCAAGAAATCTTAGGCAATATTTCCCAGCTGTTCTCCAAGTACATATGTACTTAGAGAACAAATGGCAAAATGCTACCGAAATTTTGTTGAAAACCCACTACACATTATACACTTACATCCTAAGTGAGATTAAGTGTTTAAGAACATCCCCAAACCGGGGACTATCTAAGATTTACTCCTAATGAGTAAATCTTGGACATGTTTCTAGGCCAACAAATACATGTATGTTGTCATTCGTATACCTACAATCCTAGTTTCATCATTCATATCCTAAGTTTTGTGTAACATCATTTAATCATGCTTGTCAGTAAATACTAAACAGTAAATAAACCATGATTCCATATATCAAATATTTGAATCAAAAGGAAGCCTAATGGAACATTGGGACAGTGAGAATATTATACCTCACTTGAAGGTTGAAGAAGAAATATATGCAAATCAATAGCAAGTCAAAAACACCTACAACAACACAAATGCGTGATTCAATTATGTTATAATGTATTAATTAAGGGTCAATCTTGAAGTTTTAACTAGAGCTTCATATATCAACATACATACTAGGTCATATTTCAAGTCAAGATTTAGGCATTTAATCACCTTAGGGCGCATACATGATTCACAAGGTATTTGGGTGCACAAAGAATAATATATGTTACTGATTTAGGAGTTCACATAATCATTTTAGAAATAGAAGACCCACATGTGAGTTAAGTTTGAGATTCAACATCAATGTATATTTAACACACATGTTTCAAGGTTCAAAGAACATAATCAAATCAAATTAGGATGCTAGAATGGACAAGTTTGAATCTTATTTCAACATGCATCAAATTTTACTAAATTAGGTCAAGCATGTGGATTAGAAGCACACATATATGCAAGCACAAGATTTGTTCATATCCTAGGTTGATTTACAATAGCAACATCTTGTAGTCTTAATCATACCCTAGTCAAGGTATCGTATTCTATAACATTGATTTCAACATCTCCAATGTACATGCATGTTCATCATCAAGAAAATCATTACACACAAATGTAGGTATCCTATCATTCATAAATGAGCAATATAGTTAATACAAGATTAGGGTGAAATGTGTACAAGATTAGGTCTCAAATATAGAAACATGCACATTAGGTCACATTTCATTTGGATTAGTTAATCAAGAGAGAAAGCAAACATTATCATCATCAATCTACATCATACAATATGGATTCACAACAAAAAATCAGCAACCATGGCCGTACAAACCTGTGATTTCACATAGAACAACCTCCACCTCATTTAGAGGATAGGGTGACACATCACTACTAAATCAGGGAACAAACATATGAACAAACTTGGTGGGGCTGGATGTTGGCGCCTGGTAGCTGGAGGAAAAGAAGGAGAAAGAGGAGTGACAACGGAGGAGGTAGAGTGGCTGGAGGCGATGGATAGAGCACAGTGGTAGACGAGCAGGCAGAGCGGTACCGACAACCAACTGAGCAGCAACTGGAGCTAGATGGTAGTGGCAGCTCTGGCATATTCCCAAGCTTTGACATTGCCTCTCAAGTGAGCAAAGGGAGCAATGACGGCGGGGGAAACAACAATGGGGGAGAAACGACAGTGGGGGAGCAACGACGACGGGGGAGCAATGACAAACAACAACAATCACCAGACCTAGCAGGTGAAATCATAATGAAACAGAGAATGGAGAAGAGTCTGTTTTGCATGGGTGCTATTAAGTTTACCATCATTGTCAGTTGTTTCAGAAACTGACACGTAAGTTCCAAAAGCGTTAGTCACCATAAAAAACTAACGCCAAAGGGGGGTAACCATTTTCATGGGGACAACGCACAAACACACTTGAGCGTTAGTTATTGTAAGCAAACTGACGATAAAAATGGGGCCGATTTCTGTCTCGTAAAAAATATTTAGTCATCGGTTATTTGGTAAACAACCGACGCCGTATATGAAATTTTGGAGGTAATTCTTTTGTACTGGAAAAATTGGATTTGGCAGGCGATTTTCGGCATCGGTTTGTTATTGCGCAACCGACACTAAATAAAAAGCGATACCCGTGTCTGGCCAGTCTTCACATATAGATGTCAGTTTGTGTATACAACCAAAGTTGTAGGGTTTAGGCATTAGTTTCTTGGATACAACCAATGCCTCTATATGTGACGTTATAAGCCATTTCTGCATGAAAAAACTTCAATCATCTTTAGTAGGATTAAGTTATGAATAGGATAACAAAAGTATATCAAAGTGCTCAAGTGTACTCTTGCATGTATTACGGTTTCAAAATTCCTAGACAAATCACAACCTTAACCAAAATTCTTGATTTGGTTCAATGAGGATGGATTATAATATTCATGGTTAGCTACTTGACTTGGTCAAATTTAGGGAGCTTGGATGAAAATAACTATATGTTCAAGATGCAACGCGATCCTAATCCATCTAAATAATTGCTCGAAATGTAAGAGTAACTAGATAGAAAAAAAATGGAGCTGAACTACAACTGTGTACAATGTGTAAAGGCAATACTATAAATAAATTATGAATGTAAAGGCATGAGTGAAATTGATATATCATACCACCTACCCTCCACCTTGAGTTCCATAACTTTATCATTCCTGAGTAAGCTAAATCGTCAATATGGAGGGTAAGAATTCTTTTAATACTCATATAGATGGTTGTGACAACTCGAAGAAACTCTAGATGAAAGGATTATAAGTAAAATTTGGGGCCTATAACAAGAGAACTCCATAATACAACGGGTGTTCAGGTGCTCGTGGAAACTCAAAGGATCTTTTAGGGTGGTCGAAACTGTGAGGTGTTTCACCCAACCATCCTTCTAGTAAGATCCAAAAAAAAGTCAATATGGAGGATACAAATGCTTGTCATGCTCATATAGGGGGTTGTGACTACTTGAATAACTCTATATGAAAGGATTATAACTAAAACTTTGGGCCTATGATAGGATAACTCCATAACGCAGTTGGTGATCGAGTGGTCATGGACTCAAAGAGGCTTTTAGAGTGATCAAAATAGTGGCATGTTACACCCAAAAATCTTTCTAGTAAGATCCAAGAAAAGTCCATCATCTATGGGTGTACTGTTGTAGTTGTGTTTGAATATGTAACAAAAGGAACAATTTAGTACTAATGCCTTTATGATGACTTCTAGGCTTTCAAACCATTAATATCTTATGGTATATTACATTCTATTGTGCCAAGGTATTTTGTCGAGTAATCGACAGGCAACACTGATTTAGAAAAATTATGTGGAGGATCTAGCTCTAAATTCATTTGATTACCTAGATATGCATACATGTGGTTGTGGTGGCATAGGTGGAATTATCTCATCTACAAAATGAGTGGTGTTGTAACATACCGGATCTTGGACCCAAGTTTGACCTTCTAGACTTAGAAAAATAATGTTGAGGTTAAGCTTAAGAGAATGTTCCCAATTTGATAATGCACGAATGTATCACCTTAATGTAATATGTCACATAATCCATTTAGAGGTAATATGAACATATACAACTTAATAGGATAAATAATGTGGATAATGAGCAACTAATGGGCCATATGACATATCTCATAAAAATAAATCCCAAAAGTGAAATTTAAGTTTAATGTCGTGTTCCTTGGGTCCCAATTGTCTTATGAGTCAACTTTCACATTATTCACACAATAATAATTAATTTAATTCAATTTGGAAAATAAGACATGAGTTTCCCCCAAAATATCAAATAAAATATTAAATGACTCCAAAAGAGGAAAATAATCTTGGATTCATAATCTACATAATAAATATAGCCTTTGGCTGAATTTTCATCCAATTTGGAAGATGTTTGGATAAAAGGTGATATCAGGAGAGAGAAAGTGTGTATAACCTTAAAAATATTAAATAAATGTATAAACAACTCCAATATGTATAATTGATGGAAAATTTGTATCCAACACATTAAATATGACTTGTGGGTCAAGTTTCATCAAATTTGGATAATCCTAATGTCATTAATGAAGGAGGAAAGAGAAAATAGTAATTGATTTATTTGACACATTAAAAGTTCTCAAAAGGCAAATCTAATTGCATATTCGGATTTATCATATCAAAAATAGGTTGGATGTCAAATTTGAATTAATTTAGGACTTGTTTGCCCCCTCAAAAGAAGAAAGAGAAAAAGGGAAATAATGAAAATAATTCACTGAATTTAGATTCCAATTCCAATAAGGTTTCTAGTTTATTTCCCCATCACGCGGTTCCTTGAGCCTGCCTTATTTTGGGCCAGATCTGGGCCATTGATCTAGATCCAACAACTGCTTCTTTCTCTCCTACCTTCGTCTTCCTCTTTTCCCTTTCTTTTTCTCACGAGTAGCAGACTCGATTTGCCCATTTTTCTCTCGCATATCTCTCCCCCATCGCTCACTGATTCACTTTGTTTTTGTCTCAGTTGGCTTCCTTACTTGCTCCTGAATGCGATGACCCTATAAAACCTAGGCTCAGGGCATCGTTTCCAGTTCCGCATCTCGCCGCTCCTTTCCCCATTTTTTCCCTGTTTTGTGCTTCTCCCCTTGTTCTTTGCGAGCCAGTTGCGTTGGACCACTAGAAAACTGGTCTCAGAGATTCCACAGGTTCCCTACTTTACCTCTCTAGCATTGGTTTGATTTGTGTCATTCTCGTGTATTGCATCCCTGATCCCAACCTGCCGCCCGTCGAACCTCGATGACGGCGCGAGGCTACATGCTTTCTCTGAGTCGGTTGGAGACTGGAATTGGTTCGATGTGGTGTTGCATCGGTTCTAGGCTTCTTAATTTGATTTGCAAGGCATGTATTCCTTCCCCCCCCTTTAAGTTCTTCTTCATCACATCTCTATGAATTAGCTTAGGGTGTCTCCGGATAACATCTGACCTAAATCTAGGGTCGATGAGAGCGCCTGGTCGAGATGGTCGTTCTTGCATTACATGTCTCTTGATTTTTTGGTCAAATGTTTGGTTCCAGTTTTGGGTTAGAAAGCTTGAGCTACTGACCATTTGTTCACTTCTTCTGAACTGAGAAGAAGATGACCTGTGGATGATTTACTTTGTAGCCCCTGAATTGATTTTTATTTTGACGCCCGTGTCAAGGGCGTTTTTGTACTTTCACCAATTTTTCCATTGCCTTACGTAAGGTCAAGTTGGCCGTTGACCGAGCAACATGACTGTCTCCAGTTGGGCCATGTCAGCGTGCCATCCCACTTCCTCTCTTTCTTTCATAACAAAATATTCATAAGTCAAAAAAATATAATAAAATATGTTTTGAGTTCAGAAAGTATAACCTAAAATATGGCATAGTTTTGATAACCTAATTCACCAACAATAAAAAGGCATTTTTAGGGTTTTGAATAATTAATGGAAACCTAACACTAATTAACATAGTATTTACAACAAATAAAGTGATTCATACATGAGATATCATCAATGTGAATGGCAGCAAGTTCTATAAACTAGTTATTCAATATAATATTGATAAAATCAATCGTAACACTGGGTAAAACCTACATTGAATCTTAACTCTCTGATTAGAAAACTTGATATACATATCCATGATACATAGTCACTTGATATCCCATATGGTCTAATTTCCTAGCTTGGTAGTCCAATGCATGCACCTTGTAGTCAACAATTATGCTATTCAGCAAACCAATTAACCAAAAGATCTATTATTGTGGTATGTACAGTTATGATAGATATAGTGTTATGCAACCCAAACCCAAATATATGTTAGATAATATTTCATGATTTTTCCATTAAAAATCATGTGAGAGTTGACCACACTTTCCCAATGTCCTAGAATATATCTCATACTCTAACAATGTTGCAAAGTTTATGATATGATCACTTATGATCTCCAAACAAAAAAATACATACTATGCAAATAATATGATTATTAGATTCATAATTCTGTGGAATATATTCATGAAAAATACTCACTAGCTCACTAATCACTATCTATGCTAGAGTTTTACTTTCTTGGAATTGATTTAGAATACATGAAGTAAATAGTATTAAACATGGATTGAATAGATAGAGATACATTGGGACAATATGTGGACTTCTCATCAATGATGCACCTCTAGACTCTTCAACCAACTCTGAGATCTACATCTACCATGCACACCATGGATGTTTTTTGGAAAAAACTTTCAACTCCAAGACATAGGAAATTTTGGCATGTCCCCAACTTCTCAACTTAGATGTAGATGAGAAAAATATCTAGGGAATGACCCCTCTTCAATTTGCTAGCATTGTCTTTTATAGAAATGGTGAACCCCACAAAACTGATGGACAAAAACATAATAAATTATTTTGTTTATGTGAAAGTGTAGTATTTTGTCAGACAATGAAGGTAACTATTTGACTATATATAGCTATGTAACTTTAATATATAGAAGATCCCAATCAATCAACTAAATGTGCTTGTTGTGTAGTTGTAGTTGTCTATTGGTTAATGTGTAAATATTTTTCTTCATTCTATAATTATAATATCTTGGATTGTGAAAGTGAGATCTACTACCTCTTTTCAGTATGATGAACTTATTCAATTCATTTATCCAATAAGTAATGGAAACATGTGTTTGTGCTTCATTTTATAATAAGTTGAAAATCTTTGATTTATTAACTAAAATTTTGGCTAGTGGAGTTTAAACAAGACTCGTGGGAAAGTCTTTGATTTATTAAGAACAAATATATCTAGTGGAATACTAAATAAAACTATTTAGAAATACTTTGATGCTTTAGATCTTTTCAAGATGAAGTAAATTTAATTTACTCCTTAGAGAGTCTATTCGATTCTCAGCCTTGAAATGTAGCAAAGAATTAGAATTTTACTTGACATTATATAAAAATGTAAGTGTAAACAAAATTTTACTAGAGAATTGAGATATTAATAAATTATAATGCATGCACAATCTAAACTATGAATAATATAATTCATCAAAAAACTAACACATTAACTTATGTTTTCAACTATTCTAAGAGAAGAACAATCAACATCCTTTTTTGAAATCTAAGATACTATATTCTTTATGTCACTCTCCTGATATTGGTTGAACAAACATAATTAAAAATTGAACAATTAGAAAGGCAAATACTAATCATTAGATGACCTATCTGGAATGCCAATCTCTGTGGGAGGAGTCGTGTATGCCTTATCAAAGTTGGTATATTGTCAGTGCATGCTAGCAAGGCTATATACAACCAAGATCTGGTACTACTCATTACTATTATTTTCATTTCTCTATCTTAAGTTTAAAAATTGTTGATTCATGCACACCAACCTTTTACGGAAGGGACACTTCCTTCATTCTCCTTATTAAATTTAGTTGAATTTCTACAATCTATATCTATGATACCTTCCCTCTAATTCTACTTCCATGTACTTTCTACACGATCCACACAATTGCTATATCAACCTCTATAACATATCTTTACTATGACAAAAATATATCCATTGCATAGTATAAGGGTCCCAAGTCACATTAACAATTTTTGAAGGGATCTATAGTTATAAAAAACTATTTTTTGACTAATAATCATTAATATGATTAATTAAAATATGATTAATCAAAATAAGGATAAGTCAATTATTTTGTGAATGTAATATATTTATTGGACCGGTTAATGGGGTAAGGAGAACGAAGTCACTTGACCTATAGGTAGAGATAGGATGGTCATAACTTACCTTACTCAGATATAGCCTCAATGAATAGAATATCTTGGGTCTATTAAGAACTTTCCATGCTATTCCTTAAAATCATGAACACCAAGTTCCTTGATTAAGACATTGAATATCATGATAGAGACCAAAGAAAAAAGACCATGATAGGAAGACTTTCCATAGTATTCTTCCATGTAAGTTTCTCAATGGATGGCAAGTAGTAATTGAGTCAACTTGGCATTACCTTTCTCTAGTGCACCTCTTGCCTATCGTGGGGGATATGGTGTAAGCCCCATTATAACATTATGTGTTTGGGTAGGTATTCGACCTACTCCAAAACAAAAGCTATTTGGATGGTCTCCAGACATAAATAATTACCCAGGGAACTTCATCCGACCCCTTTCCTAGTTTAACTATAAGCTCAAGTGTCAAATTAAAGGAACCTACACCTCACCCTCATGACCCATCTGATGGTGAGTCATAAGATGGCGCCAATGGTGATCATACATTGGTTCTCCATCATGCCACCATGTTACACACTTTATAAATTAGTCAACTGTATCTTGGTAAACCCAATACCTTATCTTTTTAACATTGAATCTGACAACAAGCTTATAACATCATCATGATATCGACCAACTGTAAAGAAGTGAAATCACCTCTCTATTAAAAATGGTAAACAAAATCCAATGAATAGCAGTGAAAGTTAAAACATTTGACTATATTCAAATTAATAAAGAGTACATCAAAATTTTCCCAATAAGGGTGTACATGATTTATACAAATAGAGGATCTAAGTAGAGGGAAACTCAACTATATCAATATGTCTCCAATAAAATATATAACTTATAGTCCATGATGGAAGGATGAACTCCTTTCCTAGTCTTAGGTTGGTTCACCATGCTCCTGTTGCACACTCTGATCCTAAACCTGGGTGGTTGGGATCACCCAGTAAGAGGAGAATAAAGGTATGAGTCAAATAAAATAATAAGGACAAATATAAATTAAAGTATTGAATGATAAAGAAATACTATTATAAGAGGGTCAAAAGTATGAGGCAAATAAATAAATAAGAATTCTGCCAAGTCAAGCAATAATAAAGTTTGCATGCATGATTTAATATGACTACATTAAACTAACATAGGGCTGAGGCACCTACCTAACCTCAAGCTCTAGGTGAGGGAGAGTAACACATTCCTAAGCACCCTAATATATATAAAATGGGAAAAGTGGTCACATTCTCCTAGGCGAAGTAACACATGCCCACTATGGGTAGTTTGTAGTCATGTACACTACATTAGTCATTTACATCATCATGCTAGAATAATTCAATGGAAAATTTAAGAATTGAAAACTTTGTAAGTGGGGTCCAAGAACCCATGATAATTGAAGTTAATGTTCCACAAGAAGGCAATAAAAATAATGAAGGCTAAGCAATGCCTCATTGGAAAATTAGGATGGATAAAATATGCCCAACTTAGTGTTAGAATGCACATACACAAAACTAGGGTTGCACATACTTCTTATCACACATAAAGGTTAACTTCAATAGTATACTTTGGTCCACAAAGTCAACTTCTCATCCTAGAAACACATTATGCATGTTAGCCAAGTTAAAGTGAACATATTCATCCCTATTATATTTTTATATATTTCTTACCCAATTCCTGATCATCTAATGTCATGTTAGAATTTATGATTTCAATCTTTGTTGAGAGAATATGTGATGCTTTATATATATGTGTTTGTTATAATTATCCATATTTAGTCACATAAGTCTATGTAACTCATATATATGTGGATAAATATATATGTTCTTCCAATTTAGGTTTATTGATGTCATTCTATTATCTATAATGTGAATCCATATTATTTATAACATAATGTTTACTATGTATATTGGTGTAAGTATATTCCACATGAATATCAATTAGGTTCACTAATATACACATGCTTTGATCCAACTAACATGTCATTTAGATATATGTTTATAAAAGTATATTCTTTTATAAATTATTATCTTTTACACCATTTAATACATACAAGACAATATAATTAGATGCATTCCATAATCATATTTGTATTTATAGTTACCATCTATTGCATAAATATGTATTTGTGTATCTAGGGTTTGTTGAAACATGATTATCAAAATTCTTGGTAATTTATGTGTAGTGATAAAATGTAACTCATCTTATATATAATCTTCCATTATTTGTTGAGCCATGACATACAAGACTATAATAAGGCAACATGCTCATCTTACATCCATCACTTGATATGTAGTACTACATGGATACATGTATAAACTAATAGGATATATACATGTAGGTCAATATGTTATAATAATGTGAACATATTTTGCAAAACAACTCCTTAGTTATAGATCTACTATACAGATCATGAATTTAGATTTAGATATCATCTTTAACCACACTCTTACATACACAACCTATTATGACTATTTCCTATATCTGGTTTAGCATATTAGCAGTAGGATCATACTTATATGTATAATTGTATTTATGTATATACCTAGGGTTAACTTGATTACAAGGTGCATGTATTACATGGTTTACTTCATCATCATAAGTTAATTATTGCAAAATAGGGAATGAATTACTGACCTTAGACAATAGAAACCAATGGATTTGTGATGATCCGTTTGTGAGCATATCTAGGGTTCATCCCAAGATAATTGCTCCATATCTTCAGGTGGTGTCTTGCTGCTAGCCGACATAGCATCATGTGGTATTGTAGGTATAGGAGTTGATGCCGTTGCAAGAGAGGAGTCGACGACATTGCTGTCAGGGTAGATGCCGTTGCACTTGGTGGCTACGACACCCTACTGTCAGGGTGTGTTGGCGTCGAGGCTGCTCTGGATGTGCATGTGTCATGTAGGTGTTTCTTGGTGGCATTGGGTGAGGTGGAGGAGGAACTGGAGGAGGTAGAGGCAGGAAGATCATAACCAGAGAAGATTACATACTGTGTTGTTGTTGTACAACCATTTCCTGGTAAGGAGGATGATGGTCTAGCAGCATGGAGTCAAGGAGTCAGACTAGTATAGGTTGTCGATGTTGTTGCAGGTCAGTTGCCTTTGTTGGAGGATGACGATGGTGATGAAGAGATGTAGGGCACGAGAAACCTGGAAGGAGGCGTCATCAGAGTGGTTGTCAGATGGGCGTAGGGTAGGACAACATTGGTGGCTAGGGCTTTGGGTGTTTGAGGAGAAAAGGAAAGAATGAGGGAAAGATAAATAAGAGGCGGAGAGTGGAGGAAGGGGATGACGGGGTGTCACCCATTTCAGAGGGGGAGCACATGACATCACATTTGAGATAGAGATGATAGTAACACATTAGATAGGGAGGGGGAGGAAGTAACGCAACACTGCGTTACATTGACATGAGAGTGCATTTAGGAAAAATACTTAAATGGTTAGTCAATTACCACTATTAAAATCTAAGGCAATTAAGGTTTTCAATACCAATTGGGACAACAATTAATATCTGATTTTTAAGAAATTTAAATGGAAGGTTAATTAGGAGTCAAGGATGTTTCATTTTTCACATGCATATTGCATTTATATATATTAGAGTGTGCATATTCATTTAATTAATTAAGAGGGTAAATGAATTCTAATTGACTTAAAAATCCAAGGTTTAATTAAAATGTGTGGAGTCTAACATTACATTAATTTCTCCTTTTGAACACATTTTGTATTTGATTGTATGCTAAGTGCCTAATAAATATATTTAGTACCTTTCCTTATAAATTTTGATATAAAATTTCTTATTTCTCATTTCTTGTCCCACAAAGCCATAAAACTTTAAATTAAAACAATCCACTAATTATCTCTCATTAATTGTCGTTTTGCATTATTAGACTATAATTAACACATTAGTTCCATTCATTGAAATGAATATGGGTAAATATAGTTCAAACCATTAAGGATTGCTCAATTTCAACATTGAGGATAAAGAGGATATAAAAGCTAGGAAAATTTATGGAAAAGGATAGAAAATAAACCCAAGATTCAGTATGTTACACCAACATTAGAACCCAAAGTGAAATACTTAGTGATGCCTGATATCTAATTGTAGAAAGAGTTCTAGAACAGATCAATAGTATGAGACTTGCTGGAATCAACTCTAGTCCTGTAGTTGGTAAAATGGGTCAAATTTATCGTGTTCTATTGGTTCTCGATGGATCAACTCCTGGATGAGTCTGAGCACATGCAGTCATCAATCCATTGCATCCACCAAGGAGGGAAATTCAACCTTAGAATCATTTGTATAATGTATCTTCTATTTATTGAGTCATACACTTCATCAAGATCTCCCTTTATACAAAACTTTGGCCAAGCGTTCTACTTAAAGATACTCTCGAGTTGGTTTGCACACAAGGTTGCATTTGGGATTCGACTCCCCTTAACAAAATGTGATTAAGATTGATTAGGATCTTGAGAACAGTTTAGATGTGATTAGTAAGGATTTGAGGGAGAATCAATATAAATAGTTATAGAGAGATATGGGTTGCCAATCTTTGATATTACAAGCATATTGACTCTTTGCGATAAGATAAATGAATGCGTTCTTAACTTCACATAGTAGTCTTCCACTTAGGGAGCGATTAAGAATGACCATGGTAAATTCATCCCGAATGATGGACCATGCCTCTTAGAGGAATTGCACATGAAATCCATTAGGTACAACTGCTTTGTCCCCTTTTACTTCCCAAATCGCAACTTCTAGTTCCTCCATGGTAACAAGCTTGCATAGTTCTTGGATTTTCTTGTGGTTGAGAGTTGGCATATCCTCAATTCTAAACCATTAAAAAGTGCTAGTCTATCCACTATTGAAAAACTTAGTACAATTATTCAAATATATGCTTCCTGATATTTGATATGTTAATTTTTCTCCTTCAATAAAAAGATTCCAGAGTTGGTTCTTGTGTCTTCTGATATTTACAGGGTTCCTGACGCAATTTTACTGTGCGCTAAAACACAAGTGAACGCATCGAGTAGTACAGGCCTTTGTGAGGCCCGAGTCGAAAACAGAGATAGTCGGAATTGTTGGAGACTCCTACTAACTATTTGCGATCAGCTAAGCCGAATAACAAATTGAGGGTTGTTGTTAAAATTAAATGAAAATAAAAACAAAAACGAAACAAACGATCGATTAAATGTTAATTTAATCAATTCAAAAGGGTATCTTTAGGATTGCGGTTTCACCGCGGGTTTTCATTGTATTAGATTTTATATAATGCCTCAATTTTATCTCTCTATCCGGGTAGTGGCCTGAAAACAGAATTACCCACCGTCGTGGTGCAATTCACTACCTAGGTTTAGGTCGGTTCCACCATCGTAGTAACCTATACCCTAAACTAGGTGCATTATGAACGATCTCTCAGTATCCACCATTAATTTTACACCACCTTGGTCAAGGGATTTATCGATTAATGTAGATTTTGTCTCTTTTCAACTGTTAATCCTTCTTTCAAAGTGATTAAGGGCATTAGGTTATTATTATGGTGATCAAGCATAACAATATATTGAGAACACGAAACTATACCACGGATTTGAGGGATAAAATATGAATTACTCTTATAAAATTGTCATACAATGAATTCCCGGGCTACTACCGGTCCTAAAGATAAAGGGGATTAGCCCCGCATGTTCATCTCACACAAGTACATGGTAGAAATAGGGGAAAACATGTGAAAAACGTGGAATGGAAGGGAAAACCCCTGAACGGAGAAGAACTGGTTGATCCTTAGTGTAGAATGCGTGCTCTACCGCCTCTCGGTGGTGGAATCCATCTTCTTCAGCCTCCGAATCAACAAGTATGAGCTTCTAGCCTACGTTCTCCTCTCTACCGCTCCTCGGTACTCGTGCAATGACTAATAAGATCATCCCCATGTCTGGGTGGCCGTCATTAGGTATAACTCCCTCATTAGGTCGCTAATTAACCACGACCGTCCGATTAGGATCAATCTGAATCGAACGCATATCTGCCGGTGTCGATACCATCGACGTGGGTCGATGGTATGGACCCAATGTGGTAGCGGCAACCCTCCTTTCTTTTCGTCCGAGTGCCTGATGTAGTCTCGATACCATCGACGCGGGTCGATGGTATCGACTACCCTGTAGCGACGGTTTTGTTATTTTGCGACGTTGTAGCCTCCATGCGTCGATGGTATCGACTTGGTGTCGATACTATCGACTGCTTCTTCATCAACAAGCTGATGTTATCTCGATACCATCGACATCAAAGTCGATAGTATCGACTTTTTCCTGCTTCTTTCGGCTGGCAACCTATGACCATGTCGATGGTATCGACTTCCGTCGATGGTATCGACTTCCGTCGATGGTATCGACGGAAGTAGATACTCATTTTTCCTGAATTTAAAACATGAAACCAAATAAATTCACACAAATAATAATATTTTGACAATTGATGCTCAAAACGATAAATTAAAGGGGATTTGGCATAATATAGCAACAAAGACCAAAGTAGATGAATTATGCGATATTAACCATAGAAATGACTAATTAAGGCATAAAACACATATGAAACAGGTCTATAATTGCGACTCAAAATCGTCGCATCAAACTCCCCTAAGCTTGAACGTTGCTCGCCCTCGAGCAACTAATCCTTAGAATAGAATTGCCAATGTCAACTGAAGAACAACGCAACACAACCAACATCCCATATGACTCCCACTGGACATTCACATACTGACCCTCTCTAACCACGGAACGGTAATTACCCTGAATGCGACAGTAATCATCAATAAAAGAAATTGACCTCAAAACCAATGAACACTATCACATAAGGCAGTTAACATAATAAAACTCGCCGGTTCAGACTTGGTGCATCTTGTGATCGCCTATACTACATTGCTCGCCCTACTACCATATACATGGAAGTAGTTCTCCTGATATAAATTAGTGAGGAGAAATTCACGGTGGCCTACCAATCTGAGCAACGGGTGGATGAAATGGGTGGCTCATGGAAGAAAATGTCAGTATGATACAATTTCAACATGCATAAAACAAAAATGCCCTAAATGATGCAAGTGCACATGAGAAATGCCCTAATGTCTAAGATTAAGTGGAATGATGCATGCACTAACCATCCGTCTCAAAATGAGATGGATATCTAATAAAGCTACATCATGTACTCAATAATCTCGAAATGCAGGTGATATTATGTTCCTTTCTCCTTCTTATTCTTGGCTTCAACATAACCCTTTTTTTCATTATGCAGATTTTCTTTCAGATT
This sequence comes from Alisma plantago-aquatica, assembly GCA_963693085.1. Classification (NCBI taxonomy): domain Eukaryota; kingdom Viridiplantae; phylum Streptophyta; class Magnoliopsida; order Alismatales; family Alismataceae; genus Alisma; species Alisma plantago-aquatica. Next base: position 1,285,553,283 of record OY856412.1, on the reverse strand, counting down.
GTTTTCCTTTTTTTTTCAACCCTTTATATCCATAATTGATAATGAATATTTTATCGGGCTTATTTTTCTTCATAATTCAGAAATTTGCACTATTTAGAAGGTATGGAACAATTTAATTCACCATTGGAGAAAAATTGAGATACATGATATACTTTATGCATGATAGTTATGAATGCAACTACATGGCATGCACCTAAGGGTAATGTGCATGTATCACTATTCTAAATTTATTTTTTTCTTCTTTTTATGCAAAACATATGGAAATAAATTCAATGCAGCACCTTATCTAAACGCAATGCAATCAAAAAGAGTTAAAACTGTACTCTACTTCCAATTCTTAGGTGGATTGTGGAAACAATGAAGTGGAACGATCACAAGACTAGATGACTGAACCTTAGAAAGATATTATGCGTCCCTCCTTACTGACCTGTGTAGTAGTCAAGAGGTTTCTCTCTCCTACTTCCAATTAAAGTCACATTACCATTTGGTCAGATTAGGCTCAAACAAACATTGCTGTCCACTTTCATGAATCATTAAGAGTACAGTTGTGAAATTTTTGTTTTAAAGTTGACAAAACCAATCATTTTCATAGGATATGTGCCCAAGGTTAAACAAGACAAGCTTTCCAAACACACAAAAATTTTAAACTTCCCTTGATTTTCCCATGCACTATTAATGAGATGACACAAACTTTATGACATCCACGATTACACTAGATAGCATGTGGATCCTACAAAAGCTAAAATTGCAAGAAAACAAATAACAAGAACAAAAGCAATAATGCTAAAAACTAAAAACAATAAAAGATAAAGCTGTTCCAACTACCCCCCTAAGCTTGAATTCGACTATGGCCTCATAGTCGAAAACAAACTTAAAGATTGGAACAGTGATACCGGATCACTCCTGTGGTGGTGGAGGCAGGTACTGCGGAGCCGTGGGGTCCCAAGACGGGTATTGCCCCTGGAATGTCGGATCATACTGGGGCATCGGCGGAGGCTGTGGATACCCCCCGAAATAACTCTGGCTCCAGTGGTGATCGAAAAACGGCTGTTGTTGCACCTCCATCCTGTGCAACCTATCATGGACGTTCTGCTAATTTTCGAGAAGAAGGCGTTCATTCTCAAAAATCACCTGTTGATTGACATAGAGCCGGTTGGTAGTATCTTGAATACCGACATAGGAGGCTGTTTGGTTATGCTGGGTCTACTGGATGTCTTGGCCAGTGATACCAGCATTGTATACATGCCTTGCATAGAATAGACATCCTCGCTTGGCTGCGAGGGCTGTGGTGGTGGAGGCGGATGCGGAGAAGATGAAGATGCACCCGGATGCATCCTAGGACGCTTCCGGGGTGCTACTCGTGCTCGAAGAGGTGTGTATGCCTCTTCTTCCTCCTCAACCTCGTCATCATTTCCGTCTTCGTCGCCTTCTTCATCAGAGTCTATGATGGCTATGATTGGCCACCGGAAATGTTGTGCCCCCTCAATGTTGAAAACGGGGTCAGAAAGAGAACATTCTTGATATGCTTGATTTACGTGGCAATGTGCAAACGCCACGCCATCTCAGAGAAGCAACAGATTGGACCGGTGTAGATGCTGCAAGTTGACCTTACTTCTTGTAGAGAGAGGAGTGAGAGATTGAAAATTCAATCCCAAGTATGACGTCAGCTTGGTGATGAGCCCACCGAAGTGAATCGGCGCTTTCCTCGTACTCCTCTTCACGTCCAAAATGCACTGTACAAAGAATGCACCCCAATTGCATTCTTGTTTCTTCAGGAGCTTGTATAGAAAGAAAAGATCCGACCCTTGAAATTTGCTAAGGGCCAGATCACCCCGAGCAAAAACTGTGGAACTCAACATCTGGTGCAAGACCCGGATGAAGGGGTGCTCAAAGTCGGCTACTGCTGCATTGTGGTAGCTCACCGACTTCCCCGGCGGCACCGTCACCAGCTCGGAGAAGATTGCGTCATAATCGGTGCGGTGGTCCGGCCGCCGGTGGTCGTACTGTGAATGGTTCCAGTTGAAAATCATGTTGAACTGCTTCAGTGTGAGGACGTAGTCGTGGTTGAACAGCCGGAAAGACACCCGGCCCTGGATCCACTCGCGGTCGGTAGCATTGATGTCGTTGGGAACGACGCAGACGTCCAGTGACGCCATGAATTCTGCTACCAGCTCTTTATACGTCGGTCAGTCACCAAAGAACGACTGGCCATCTTGGTGAAATTCCAGTTCGCCAGGCCTTATTGGTGTGTGACGGGCCTTCCCGTTAAGAACATAGGCCAAGTTGGCCTTGAATCCGAGATCTCGGATCATCTCCCGGTCCACATACCTGGTAGGCTCGATCTTCCTCCGCATTATCTCTTCGTAGATCTTTCAAACCTCCGAGGAAGGATGGACGAGTCGGGGACATGCGACTGATCCTGGTGGTGGTGGCACGAATTCTGGCGGAGTTGCGCATGAGGAAGAAGATCCGGCTGTATGCACCATGTTGGCGACGAGAAAAGGGATTAGAGAAGGAGAGCTCGGTGAAGATTGGAGAATCAGATCTCCGTTCGATGAAGACCTTCACTCGGTGCTGCTCGTCGAAGTGCTTGGATGGCTCGGGGAAGTGCTCAGCGCAAAGGAAGGAGATCGCTCTGAAGGTGTGACGTCAACTGACGTAATGAGTCTCCTTAAATAGACTTGGCCGACGCTACTGTTGACCCGTCGATACCATCGACGCAGGTCGATGGTATCGACGCTTGTCGATTCTATCCGCCCCCATCGCGAGTATCGACGGTCGTCGATTGCTGGATCTTGCAACCCGGATCGCTGATGTGTCGATACCATCGATAAGAGCCGATGGTATCGACGCTGCACCCGGATCGATGACGTGGAAGCCACGATTGCCGTTGATTTGTTTGCGCGGATCGGTGATGTGGATGGTCGATACCATCGACGAGGGTCGATGGTATCGACTTGCCTTTGTTGCAACACCTCTGCTTTGCGCCTCAACCTGTAACCGTGTCGATACCATCGACGAGGCCGTCGATGGTATCGACTTTCCTGAGTCGATTTTGTCTGTAAATCTTCAAAGATCTCGATGGTATCGACTGGCATGTCGATACCATCGACCTTGATTTTTCAAACTGCCTGTGGGTCCGTCGATGGTATCGACGCAGTGCGAAATCTGCAGTCGTCCACCTATTCCATGGTCGATAGGTCGATGGTATCGACCCTGCCCCAGCCTGCACATTAAACAAAACGATCACGATATATTTTTTTACATGAAAAACTAAGTAAAAATAAATGAAACTATGAATGTAAATGAACTAAACTATGGTACCAATGGTTGGGTTGCCTCCCAACAAGCGCCCTTATTTAACGTCTTAGGCTAGATGGCTTTCTACACCTCATGCATCCAGAACAGAAATGAGTTTGACCTCATTCACCTTCCTCTTGTAGTTCTCACCAAAATAGAGCTTCAACCTTTGTCTATTTACCAAGAACGTGGTATCACCATCACACACTAAGATCGCACCGTGTGGTTTGATGTCTTCTTCCACGAACGGTCCACTCCACCGAGATTTGAGCTTCCCGGGATGCAATTTGAGTCGTGAATTGAACAACAAAACACTATCTCCCTTTTTGAACGTGCACAACTGGATGTGGCGGTCGTGGATCAGCTTTGTGCGCTCCTTGTATATCCGTGCGTTCTCATACGCCGTCATCCGTAGCTCATCCAACTCATTCAATTCTAGCAGTCTCTTCCTCCCCGCTTCATTGTAACTCAGGTTTAGCCTTCTCAGTGCCCAATGCGCCTTGTGCTCCAACTCCACCGGTAGGTGACACGCTCGGCCATACGCTAACCTAAAAGGTGTGGTGCCTATATGTGTTTTGTAAGACGTCCTGTATGCCCACAAAGCATCCGGTAATAGGGCGCTCTAGTTCTTCCTTGTGGACACCACCATATGCTCTAAAATCGTCTTAATTTTGCGATTGGAGACTTCCACCTGCCCTTGGGTCTGCGGGTGATATGGGGTGCCTATGTTGTGCTTGACCCCATATTTCTTCAATAATGCAGAGAATTTTTGATTCCTAAAATGCGTACCCTCATCACTGATTATCATTCGGGGTACTCCAAACCTGCAGAAAATATTTTCTTTCACAAATCTGCACACTACAGTAGAATCGTTAGTCCTTGTGGGTATTGCTTCCACCCACTTCGACACATAATCAACAGCTAACAAAATATATAAATTGGAGTTTGAGGACACAAAGGGTCCCATGAAATCTATGCCCCACAAATCAAATACCTCCACTTCCTGAAACACATTCAGGGGCATCTCCTGTCGCTTTGAGATATTACCTGCCCGTTGGCAGGAATCACATTGCCTCACAAATTCGTAGGCATCTCGAAACAAAGTTGGCTAATAGAGGCCGCTTTCCAAAACCTTATCTGCCGTGCGTGAGCTTGCGTGGTGTCCTCCCGTAGGTGATGCATGGCAATGACGGAGAACGCTCTCGTACTCCATCTCAGGCACACACCTGCGTATGATACCGTCCCTGCATTGCTTAAGAAGAATTGGATCATACCAAAAATAATATCTCAAAGAATGGAAAAATCTTTTCTTCTCCTGATATGACCAATCTTCCGGGATGATCCCGCAAGCCAAAAAGTTTACAATCTCAGCGAACCAAGGATCCTTAGAAGTAATTTTTAAAATCTGTTCATCCGGAAACGTCTCGGTTATGGGTATATGTAAATCTTTTTCATCCACCCTTTCTAACCTAGACAAATGATCAGCAACAACGTTTTCAATCCCAGATTTATCCTTGATTTCGATGTCAAATTCTTGTTAGAGCAAAATCCACCTAATGAGTCTAGGCTTTGCGTCTTTTTTCTCCATTAAGTATTTGATTACGGCATGGTCAATCCATACAACTACTTTAGATCCAACTAAGTACTGCTGGAATTTTTCAAAAGCGAACACAACGGCGAGTAATTCTTTTTCAGTAGTTGTATAATTCAATTGGGCGTCATTCAAAGTCTTTGAAGCGTAAAAAATCACAGCGGGCTTATTGTCCACCCGCTGCCCCAACACGGCTCCTACCGCAAAGTCCGAAGCATCACACATTAGTTCGAACGGTTTCGTCCAATCCGGCGTTTGAACAACTGGTGCAGAAATCAGTTTTTCTTTTAACACGTCGAACGCATGTAGACACTTATCATTGAAATCAAATACAACGTCTTTCTCCAAAAGCTCGGATAGAGGTTTCGCGATTTTAGAAAAATCTTTAATAAATCGCCGATAGAACCCGGCATGTCCTAGGAAACTTCTTACCCCTTTTACAGAATTTGGTTGGGGCAACTTGGAAATGACCTCAATTTTGACCGGATCCACCTCTAGACCTTTGCTAGACACCTTGTGTCCTAGCACTATCCCCTCAGTCACCATCATGTGACATTTCTCCCAGTTGAGGACCAAATGTGTGTCCTCACAACGCTGTAAAACTTTGTCCAGATTATAGAGACATTCATCAAACGATGCACCATACACCGAAAAGTCATCCATAAAAACCTCGAGACAACGCTCTACCATGTCAGAAAATATGGCAAGCATACACCGTTGAAACGTTGCCGGTGCATTGCATAAACCAAACAGCATTCGCGGTAAGCAAAAGTCCCATAAGGACAAGTGAACATAGATTTCTCTTGATCCAAAGGATCAATCGAGATCTGGTTGTACCCCGAGTATCCATCTAGAAAACAGAAGTGCGATCGACCGACAAGACGTTCTAGAATTTGATCAATGAAAGGTAAAGGAAAGTGATCCTTTAGCGTGGCGGCATTCAAACGGCGGTAATCAATACACACTCGCCACCCGGTTACCAATCGGGTGGTGACAGGTTCATTTAACATATTTTGGGTGACAGTAATTCACCCCTTCTTAAGGACTACCTGTGTGGGACTCACCCATGTCGAGTCTGATATGGCGTAAATGATACATGCAGCAAGAAGTTTAATGACCTCCTTCTTCACAACCTCCATCATGCTTGGATTGAGACGTCGTTGAGGTTGAATCATGGGCTTGGCTCCCTCCTCGAGCCGAATCTTGTGCTGACATAGAGTAGGGGAAATACCCTTAATATCTACAACGGACCACCCAAAAGCTCCCCGGTGGTTCTTCAGCACTATCAACAATTGTTCCTCTTCATCCACACTCAAATAAGCAGAGATGATCACTGGTAACTTATCTTCCTCAGCTAGAAAGACATATTTGAGGTGCGGGGGCAGCGACTTTAATTCCAGATCCGGCGGACTTATCAAAGATGATTGAAGTGGCGGGGGGAGTTCACCTAGATCCTCATAATGCCTCACATAGAAGCATGGAAGCATCTGGAGAATCTTGGCGCACTCCTTAAGTGATTTGCTTCTCATCCAATCATGTGTAATATTCACCAAACAAGCCCCTAATGGTAATTCTGGGTATGCATCAGAACTGAAATAGCAATCACATCATCTTCCAGAGAGAGTGGAATGTCCTCATTCTCATCATTAGGGAATCCCACAGCTTTGCACAAAGAAACTACTTTGGTCTGCTCCATGATATCCACAGCCAAAGTTCCATTGTCCACCTTGCTCATCACATGAGCCATGTACAAATATGGCTTTCCAAGGCAGAGTGAAATATTACAATCCAGATGTTTCACCATATTGCATTGTTCCTTTGCTTTAGATGACGCAGTACTAGAAGGCATGACCATCTCAAAGCGGTCATCGACTATGCCCAAGGTCAAATGACCTCTCCCCATCTCTAAGATCATGTCGGCTGTAGCTTGGAAAGGACGTCCAAGTAACATCTCATTGCCATGTTCATCCTGCATCTCCATGACTACAAAATCTGCCGGAAAAACAAACCTGTCCACCTTTACTAACACATCTTCACAGATTCCATACAGCTTTACCACGGAGTTGTCCGCCAATTGAATAGTCATATTGCTTGGCCGTGACTCCTTCAATCCCAGCTTTTTGAATGTAGAAAGGGGCATCAAGTTGATGCTTGCCCCTGAGTCACATAACGCCTCACCAAATTTAACCTTCCCAATAAAACAAGAAATGTTAAAGCATCCTGGATCTTGCCTCTTTGGCGGCAAAGTGCCCATGATGAAGGCACTCACTTGCTCCTTTAGCACGATGACCTCTGTATCCGGAATTTTCCTCTTCTTAGTGATGACGTCCTTTAGAAACTTCTCGTATGAAGGAATTTGCTCAATGGCTTCCAGTAAAGGGATATTAACTGAAAGTTTCCTGAAACTATCTAAGAATTTCTTAAATTGTGCATCTACCTTCCTTGCCTTCGCACTATTTGGATACGGGACCAGAACAACTTATGCCCTTTGATGAGGTGGCACATAAGGTGTCTTTTTCTAAGGTTCCTCCTCTACAACCTGTTCTTCAGTATCATCCACGGTTGTGTCCTCAACCTGCCCTATGACTGGTGTGGGCTGCTCCTCATTGGTTTCAACTTCTACTTCAGCTTGGGGCGTGCTTGTTTCCTCAGCTCTTGGATTCAGCACTTTCTTGCCGCTTCTAAGCAGAATAGCCTTTGCTTGCTGGTTTCCCCCGAGAACATTGGTATTCCCCGAAAAACTTGGATGTGCCAGTTTCTTCAAACTGGCAATCTCGGCTGCCATCTGTGCCATGGATGTCTCAATGGTCCTCATTTGAGCCCCATGGCTCTACAATGTTTGCCCGAATTGATTCATGTACTCTCCTTGCTGCTTGATTTGCTGGCCAAATATATTCATTAGCTCTTGATTTTGCTTTATAACCTGATTGAGCAGCTCCGTGCTCTTGTCTTCTGCGACTGGCGAGGGCTTGGCATCCGGATCCTGCAGAAAATTGTTTGGATCCTTCCACGAGAACTTTTTGTCTTTTCTCCATGAATAATCATTGTTCCTATAACCTTGCTGTTGTCTCATGTTTTTGACTTGAGCCTCGTCCCCAGACTCATTATCCACCTTTTCCAGTAGCTTCTTTGTGAGAAGATCCATCTTCTCATTTAGCTCTTTCATTGCCTTGGACTCACCTGCTACTCGAACTTGCTCTATCGGGCCTCTTTCTCTCTCACCCCATGACTGCTTTCTAGCCATATTCTTTAGTATCTCCCAGCATCTGGTGTCTGTATTGTTCAGAAAAAATCCTGACCCAGCGGAATCCAGATTACTCCTATCGTGCTCGGAGAGAGCAAAATAGAAGATCTTCATCTGCGTCTCTTTATCCAGCCCGTGATGCGGGCACCTCCTCAGCATGACCTGAAATCTCTCCCAGGTCTCAAAATATGTCTCACCGGCCTGTTGGGTAAAATTATGGATCTTTCGGATCATGTCGTTAGTCTTCTCAGGAGGGAAGAACCTCTCAAAGAAGACCTCCACCATATGGTCCCAGGACTCCACGAACTCATCATCTAAATTATGTAACCACTCTCATGCCACTCCCGCCAATGAACTCGGGAAAAGCTTGAGATACAGTGAATCCTGTGGAAACCTATCAATTTTTACCATGTCACAGTTCTCCACAAACTGGCTGATGTGAGCGACGAGATCCTCATTCTTAAGCCCATGAAAAGCATTCGACTTAACCAGATTTATCAAAGCCGAATCAATCTTATATGTAGGTATATTGAGTGCCTGCTTCTTTATAGGCCCTTTGGAAGCTGATGAGGAAGAAGCTTTGATCTTCTCCCATATAGTCTGTGGCTCGGCCATCTCTTCCTATTCAAATTCAGAATCTACCTCTTCTTGGTGCTCTTGCTCGTAATACTCCTCGTCCTCAGGTCCCGGTAGCGGAACCTCGGGTGCGGGATTCGCATAGAGTACTACGCGTTTGCACCATACACAGTACCTGAAATAAGAAAATTCAGTTCAGTACATTGCTATGACGAGTATAAAAGTTATCAAACAATAGAAAGAAAATATTTGAAGTTGTTTCAAAATAAAAAAAAATGTGGCCTAGAGTGGCCGCTCGTAGCACTCAAAGTGCCAACAATTCGCCGTATCCTCGACAACGGCGCCAAAAACTTGACGCAATTTTACTATGCGCTAAAATGCAAGTGAACGCGTCGAGTAGTACATGCCTTTGTGAGGCCCGAATCGAACACAAGGATAGTCGGAATTGTTGGAGACTCCTACTAAATATTTGCGATCAGCTAAGCCGAATAACAAATTGAGGGTTGTTGTTAAAATTAAACGAAAACAAAAACAAAAACAAAACAAACGATCAATTAAATGTTAATTTAATCAATTCAAAAGGGTATCTTTAGGATTGCGGTTTCACCGCGGGTTTTCATTGTATTAGATTTTATATAATGCCTCAATTTTATCTCTCTATCCAGGTAGTGGCCTGAAAACAGAATTACCCACCGTCGTGGTGCAATTCACTACCTAGGTTTAGGTCGGTTCCACCGTCGTAGTAACCTATACCCTAAACTAGGTGCATTATGAACGATCTCTCAGTATCCACCATTAATTTTACACCACCTTGGTCAAGGGATTTATCGATTAATGTAGATTTCGTCTCTTTTCAACCATTAATCCTTCTTTCAAAGTGATTAAGGGCATTAGGTTATTATTATGGTGATCAAGCATAATAATATATTGAGAACACGAAACTATACCACGGATTTGAGGGATAAAATATGAATTACTCTTATAAAATTGTCATACAATGAATTCCTGGGCTACTCCCGGTCCTAAAGATAAAGGGGATTAGCCCCGCATGTTCATCTCACACAAGTACATGGTAGAAATAGGGGAAAACATGTGAAAAACGTGGAATGGAAGGGAAAACCCCTGAACGGAGAAGAACCGGTTGATCCTTGGTGTAGAATGCGTGCTCTACCACCTCTCGGTGGTGGAATCCATCTTATTCGGCCTCCGAATCAACAAGTATGAGCTTCTAGCCTCCATTCTCCTCTCTACTGCTCCTCGGTACTCGTGCAATGGCTAATCAGATCATCCCCACGTCTGGGCGGCCATCATTAGGTATAACTCCCTCATTAGGTCGCTAATTAACCACGACCGTCCGATTGGGATCAATCTGAATCGAACGTATATCTGCCGGTGTCGATACCATCGACGCGGGTCGATGGTATCGACCCAATGTGGTAGCGGCAGCCCTCCTTTCTTTTCGTCCGAGTGCCTGATGTAGTCTCGATACCATCGACGCGGGTCGATGGTATCGACTACCCTGTAGTGACAGTTTTGTCGTTTTGCGTCGCTATAGCCTCCATGCGTCGATGGTATCGACTTGGTGTCGATACTATCGACTGCTTCTTCATCAACAAGCTGATGGTATCTCGATACCATCGACATCAAAGTCGATAGTATCGACTTTTTCCTACTTCTTTTGGCTGGCAACCTGTGACCATGTCGATGGTATCGACTTCCGTCGATGGTATCGACGGAAGCAGATACTCATTTTTCCTGAATTTAAAACATGAAACCAAATAAATTCACACAAATAATAATATTTTGACAATTGATGCTTAAAACGATAAATTAAAGGGGATTTGGCATATTATAGCAGCAAAGACCAAAGTAGATGAATTATGCGATATTAACCATAGAAATGACTAATTAAGGCATAAAACACATATGAAACAGGTCTATAATTGCGACTCAAAATCATCACATCAATTCCTTTAGGATTTATAGAACTACTTCATCTTGCATTCACCCAGTTTTAACAATTGTAATCGAGATTTCATACTTCATGGTAGTAAATATTTCCTTCCTTATGGCGTTAGTTGATTCTCTTAATGGAAATTTGTTGGATCTAGATCCGATGTTGAAGGGAGAGAGCCTCATTTTTTTTGTTCTTGGGACTAACAATGAAATCTCCCATTTTTTCAATGTTCCACTTAATAAGACTTTTTGAGTTTGAATTGATGTATGATCTTGTACATGGTACAATCTTTTTCTTTTGCATTCGATCTATGAGTTTCTTTATTTAGTAACAAGATTTTTGGAAGAGATTAGAGAGGGGTTGTAACAAAAAAAGAGAAAAGGTTTTCTTTCCAAGCTATGGAGTGAATTTATAATGAAAGAGGAAAGTATTAGTTGTTGAATTCTATAGATATAGAAGTGGAGGCAAGAAGTTAATTTCTTGCAATATCTCAGGCTTCTTTGGGGGTTCAGTAGATGAAAAGTGAAGTCATTATAATCTAGCACAAGAAATATAAATATAATATAAGGATAAAGGGGTGTGGGAAGTCAAAGCAATAAAGTCAAGATTTTGGTAGAGGATGAATTTTTCTCTTTTGCTATGAACGTGATTATCTTAGAAGGACTGGTTGTTGCATGCCTGACATCTCAGATTGCATCTTCACCACCACACCATGAAACAAGAATCAAATAAGTTGACATTGCACATGCATCCACCAAAGTCTCATCTCAATCCTTAGTTTTCTAAGGGAAGGAGTCAAGACTTCCAATAGTAGGTATGCGATTTTGTTTTAACCATTTCTGAAAGAGGAATGTATTATTGGGACTACCCCAACTGTCAATGCGGGTTGTTCTCATTAGAAGAGTTGCCCTAAATGCCATTGGGGGACTGTTGTAGGAAGTGAGGTCTTTGTCAATGAAGTAGACCATTTTCAAGCAGTGAAGGTGATGGCTGCAGTGGGATTCAATAGTCCTATCTCAGTGGGAGACTTTCATTCTTCTACTGAATCTAACATGTCGTTCGATACAAGTTCCTACTCTATTTAACATTTCTTCTTTTGCTTATATTAGTAGCCAAATCTGAACACTTTTATTTCTTATTGAAGTGGGTAGCATCAAGGAAATTTGTCTATGTGAGTCTTCAAGATTGATTAAATAGTTACACTTAACAAATTCACTTTCACAATATAAGTGTGGTGGCCATGTTAGATCACTTGGAATTCTATTCAAGACGTTTTGGAACTAGTGCAAGTGGGACATTGTTGGTTGTATTCCTTGAAAGCCATCATTTTATGATTATAATAGGGGTACATTGTTTATGTTTTGAATATTAATATAATAAGTTACACTTATAATGTTTGTTTCAATATTGAAGTATTAAAAAATTATAACCATCCTATGAATATTTTGACTCAATGGCATATTGTTTGGAATTTGGACCTAAACATGACATCATATGTACATTCAAGAGTGTTCATTTTTCGTTTTTCCCTAGACAATTATTATTATGGACATATTAAGAAAATAATAGTACATACAACTAGTGTCTATGTTGAGTGATGACTATATATCTTTAGTCATGATATTAGATATCAACTCAGATACATGGTAGTTGTTAGAGAACTAGTTTTATTGGTCATACCCACTTTGACATTGACCCAAGTGATGATTTTTTAAGAACATGACAGATGATGTTATGTGGGATGATGTCTTAGAAAAATGTGAAATGAACCTCTCTTCGCTTCCTTCTTATTACAACAGTCAATATGAATATTTGTGGCTACCCCAAAACAGTCGAAGCCATCACTGGAGTGCCCTCTAGATTAAAATTGAAGGCATTGCCTCCTCATATAAAATAATTGTTCCTTAAAGAATGATAATTTCCATTTATTTTTATGTCTACTTGAATGCATTTGAAGAAGAGAAGTTGATGCAAGTCTTACAATGACACCAAGTAACATTTGGTGGTGTATTGTAGATATAAAGTGGACCCCCCTATCTTTTCTAGTACATGATTAGGTTGGACGAAGGAGCAAAGCTAGTGGTGCAAATGCCACAAATACTAAACCTATTCATGGAAGAAGTCATCACATAGGAGAAAACAAATGATAAGTCTAGACCTATGAGTTATATCATGCTCATGTAAGTATTCTATATTGAGGTTCAAGATAAGGTGAGGACAAGAATCTGGTAGATAACTACAACTATAGTCTAGAGAGAGTAAATGACTATGACTACTTTGGAGATCATCCACTACCAACAAATATTGAGACCTTCTTTAAGGGCATGTTCTTCTTGTCAGAACCCACCACTAAGTGATATGCTGATATACACACACCCCTTCTCTTTGTCTATATTTGAAGATGAATAAAATGTGAAGACACCAAACTTCATTGTGTGTCTTTGGTATATCCCTATAGTAGATACTTCTACTTATCTTAGGAATAACACCAATTCCTTGGGAAAAACTCACATGAACAAGAATGGTCACACATGAAAACAAAAATTCACATTTACCAAAGTTTCCATATAATTTTTTCCCACAATAGATGGATGAAAAAAATTCATATATATATTTCATGTTGTTATATATCATAGAATAAACTAATTAAGCAACTACAAAAAATCTATATTCGTCATATCTATAAATGTTTTGGCTTGTTTGTTAGCACAAATAGTATACCCAAGAAATCATAACAACCATATATGTTATATAATGAATGATATCTTAGGAGCATCATTTGCCTTGATACCGAGATATTAATTACAACTTGATGTATATCAACATGAGAGATGAAATTCACTCCCCTTAGTTAATCAATAATATTATCAATTCTAGTAAAAGGATATTTTTACTTGACAATAGATATAAATACTTATCAATAAATGACACATAACCCACATTGACGCGAATTCATCTTCACTAATAAATTTGGATCTACCCATGATGATTTACTCAATTGTATTAGTCCCTTGTCAAGTAGATCCTACAAATCCTTTGTCAGTTTCCTTAACAAAATTGGAACCATACTCAACAAAGCTTGTCCTATAGCTTGAGTTCCAAGTGTTAGATTGATCTAGAAATCAATCTTTCTAATTGGAGGTAACCATAATTGATTTTGTGGAAGACAACATACTCCTTTACTACAAGTACAATAGACAAGGAATAGTTCTCAATCCAAATGGCCTTCACATCTCCAAGAAACATGTCTTTCCCTTCCCCATCAACCTTTTTAGTAGTTATTGAAGATATTAGATACATTGGTCTAGATTTCCTATCTCCTTGAACTAACAACTAACATCTCCATTAAAAAGATAGATTTTATGGTAAAGAAATGAATTTTCTTACAATAGTATGGTGACCAATTCATATCCAACATAATATCAAAGTATTGCACCTCAAATTTTAGTAGGTCCACTTGAATACATTTCTCATTAAAAGTCATATCACTTCTAAGACATACTGTTGTCAAAATTTTAAGATATATAATAGTTATCTCCAATAGAAAATTGTATGATAGATTCTCAACAAAAAGATAAACTTTATATATCACATCTTGGGTTCGAAAGATATTTTTATGACCATGGTTAAAATGCATGGTATTATGTAAAAAAAAAGTAATTTAGAAACTTACACTTGTCATAATAATTGAGTTTACACCTTCTTGGAGGAAGCGTGAGCTAGCTTTTTTTGAATATTAAGGTGGAGGCCTGTTGATCTACATGCATATCCTTTATCTATGTCTTCTCGTCTCCCGTTGTAATTTATTTTACTATGTTTTGCTAAGCTCCCTTTGTGGAATGTTAGGGGGTAAAATATGTAACTATAATATCATGTTGGAAAATATTAACGTATGATACTTTTGATTGCATTTTCAATTGGTGTTATTTCTTTTTCGATCTCTCCCTATATCTTGCTTTGGCTATTTGGACTATGTAATCACCCAAGGTGTAGAGAAAAGAGTGATCCTGGGCTTTTTGGTGGGAAAATTTGTATGTCTACGAGATGAAACTTATCTAGTTTTCCCTCCTTCCCCTATGTATCTTCATTACATTATCCCTAGATGTGAGATCTAATTGCCTAAGTATGAATCTTTTTTTTGGCAAGGTGCTTATTTAGAAGTTGGATATGGGAAATTAGACCTTCACCCTATTCTCTATACCATCCCATGCCCCCAAAGAGGTGAGGAGACTCATGCCTAGAAACCTAGACTCAGATATCAGATTAATGTATACCTATTCCTTAGTCAAATGAGTTCGGTAAGGTTGGACGGGGAGTCGTATTGACTAGTTCTCCTATACACTACCATGTCGCCTAAGTAAAACATATAGAATAGGATTCATAAGCTACATCATTCCTTTTTGTTTAGTTTGATAGCTTAATTGTTAGATGCATTTGAATGAATATGACCCTTATGTAAGGTTAATGGTTGCATATCCCCCCAAACAACCCACTACTCTCACTACTTGATTAAAGCCCTAACTGCCTTCTTGCTAAGCCCTTACGAGCATGCCCATGATGTTGTAAGCGAGGCATATATTCTACAATGATAAAAACATTTGCATAAAAAAAGACTGAGATCAAATTTAAAAAATTATGAATCCGCTATATTTCTTGTTAAGATATTGGTCTTATATGTTAAAATTGAACAAAACTGATGTCAAGAATGGTTTATTATTTTTTTGTCTCACCAAGGAGTATGCTTAGAAGACCTACAAAAGGACAACACGGAGAGAGCAAAAGTACATACTCAAATGATTTGACAAGAAAGGCATTAGCCAGCACACATGCTTGCAATATGCTAGTTAAATGAGAACAAATTGGGATCAAAATTAAAAAATTACAAATCCACTTTATTTCAATATAAATGTCGACCATACATATATATAAAATTAAGTGCCTCACCAAGAAGAGCGCTAAGAAAACAAACAATTCAACAAAGCTTACACTCCAACCATAATTTCGCAAAAAAAAGCATTAACCAACAAATTGGGATCAAACTTAGAAAATTACAAATCCACTTTATTTCAATATAAACATCGACCATACATATATATAAAATTAGGTACCTCACCAAGGAGAACGTTAAGAAAATAAACAATACAACAAAGCATACACTCCAACCATAATTTCGCAAAAAAAGCATTAACCAAGACACATGCTTGCAATATGTCATTTAAATGTCAACCGCAGTGCCTCCGGCTGTAGGTTTGAATAGGCAGCGCTTGCAATCTGCCACAAATAGGGATGAAGTCCTATACATGTCCTCCCCTCCTACTACGGGCATCTCAACTCCTGGCTTTGCCTCTACGTTCACAAAACCTGGCTGGTAGGTTCTCCCAATAACCCCTTCCACTGCGGGAGAGAGCCTAAGGGAGTCGAACTGAATCTCTAAGTGAGCATAGCTGTCGCCCGCTGGGATATTGTAACTGTGAATCCTGTCATCCTCTTTGGTAACTGGTACTGCAGATACTGACATTTCGAGTACATCATCCACTATGACGATCGCGCTGTTCCTCGCCCCTGTTCTCTCCACCGAGAACTTGCCTACGGATGACCTCCAGCTAGAGCGGTGACCTTCAGGGACAATAATGGGCTTTCCATCGAAGGAGAAGCTAAAATGGTCTATGGTGTCGTTCCATGAGATAGAGTGTGTAGCCTCGATTGTGAGCCTGTTCTCAGCGGACATAATCCCTAGCGCCTGGATCCAAGTGAAGTCCCGAAGCCTTCCTGCAGGCCTGTGGCCGATGAAGCGCGCGTTCACCTGGATGGATGGGTCGGAGATGAGCGCGAAATTCTCATTCCGGCGGCCGTGAAAGTAGAATGCCACTCCGTCATGGCCAATGAAGCGGGGATCGTAGCATGCAGCACTATTTCCCTCGCAGTTGGGCTTGTGACCTGCAGGAACAGATAGATTGCTTGGCCTATGCTGGGTTCTGAGTTCTATGAGTTTCAAGTTGTATAAGGTGACTTACGTTTGCAAGCGGCTTCGCAGGTGTGAGCATTGCAGTCGACGTAGCACGCATGAGCCACGGCGCTTGCTGGCCTCGTGTATGGGCACTGAGCCGGGCATTGGACGGTCTTTGATGCACACGGACTGTTCGGGTTGGTGCACGTAATACTATCCCCTTTATCGTTGATCCTCGCAGCAGCCTGTGCTGCCGCACAGATGAGGAGCGTAAGCAGGAGCATGGCAGATTGAAGCTTGGCAGCCTCCATGGCAGACAGTAGCTGCGTGGTTGACAATATATATGAAGAAGTAACGGTGATTGCTGATCTATCGGTATAGACTTCAATCCCTTTTATAGGCAGCTACACTGATACACCATTGGGTAGAAATTACTACAACTACGTGCATTGCATGACGACCACGTACTGCCGTATGGACAAGCGAGCGACCTCAACTTACATGCACATTTAGTAATTGTCCTCCATGTATATAGGTGGTAGGCACGTTAGCCATTTTCTTCGCAGCTTTGGGAAATGGCGAGTTCCTAATTGCCCAGCCTATCCAACTTCTTATATAGTAGCATCACTTACTGTAAATAATACGAGTTGTAGTTAAACGGTTTTAACAAAATGTTCCTATATACAAATTCCATAATATTCATTCAATTAACACAAATCCATCAATTTGCTTATCGCCATGTACACTTCAACAACTAGTATTTACTAGCATTTGCCATGAAAAAACTTCAATCCTCTTTAGTAGGATTAAGTTATGAAAAGGATAACAAAAGTATATCAAAGTGCTCAAGTGTACTCTTGCATGTATTACGGTTTCAGAATTCCTAGACAGATCACAACCTTAACCAAAATTCTCAATTTGGTTCAATGAGGATGAATTATAATATTCACAGTTAGCTACTAGACTTGGTCGAATTTAGCGAGCTTGGATGAAAAAAGCTATACG
Source organism: Alisma plantago-aquatica (assembly GCA_963693085.1). Taxonomy (NCBI): domain Eukaryota; kingdom Viridiplantae; phylum Streptophyta; class Magnoliopsida; order Alismatales; family Alismataceae; genus Alisma; species Alisma plantago-aquatica. The sequence continues at coordinate 1,285,535,663 of OY856412.1, read as the reverse complement.
TTCATGATGCAACACGATCCTAATCCAACTAGATAATTGCTTGAAAGGTAAGAGTAACTAGATTGAAAAAAATTTGAGCTGAACTACAACTGTGTACAATGTGTAAAAGCAATACTATAAATAAATTATGAATGTAAAGGCATGAGTGAATTTGATATATCATACCACCTACCCTCCACCTTGAGTTCCATAACTTTATCATTCCCGAGTAAGCCAAATAGTCAATATGGAGGGTAAGAATTCTTGTAATACTCATATAGATGGTTGTGACAACTCGAAGAAACTCTAGATGAAAGGATTATAAGTAAAAATTGGGGCCTATAAGAAGAGAACTCCATAATACAATGGGTGATCAGGTGGTCATGGAAACTCAAAGGAACTTTTAGGGTGGTCAAAACTGTGAGGTGTTTCACCCATCAATCCTTCTAGTAAGATCCAAAAAAAAGTCAATATAGAAGATACAAATGCTTGTGATGCTCATATAGGTGGTTGTGACAACTTGAATAACTCTAGATGAAAGGATTACGACTAAAACTTGGGGCCTATGATAGGAGAACTCCATAACATAATTGGTGATCGAGTGGTCATGGACTCAAAGAGGCTTTTAGAGTGATCAAAATAGTGACATGTTACACCCAACAATCTTTCTAGTAAGATCCAAGAAAAGTCTATCATCTATAGGTGTAGTGTTGTAGTTGTGTTTGAGTATGTAAGAAAATGAACAATTTAGTACTAATGCCTTTCCGATGACTTCTAGGCTTTCAAACCATTAATATCGTATGGTATAATTATTGTGCTAAGGTATTGTGTCGAGTAATCGGCGGGCAACACTGATCTAGAAAAATTATGTGGAGGATCTGGCTCTAAATTCATTTGATTACCTAGATATGCATACATGTGGTTGTGGTGGCATAGGTGGAATTATCTCATCTACAAAATGAGTGGTGTTGTAACATATCGGATCCAATTAGTTCGACTAGTAAAAGATTCTTAAAAATATTGTCCCTTGGGATTCGATCCTTAACTATACAGTGATAAGACCCATATGCTTGCGGGTGGTATTATTGCACAAGGTTTTGGTTAAAAACTCAGGGATTTCAGCCTTGAGTGAGTTTGTTAGTGTGATAATATTCCATGTCAAATTCTGGCACCGTTGTCGGGGACAACATAATCATCTAGTTAAATCTAGTTCTTTTGAGACTAATTTAGGATTTTGCTTTTAATTTTGATACTATCGATCATCTACTTGAATTTAACTCTACTCCGTTCATCTTACTACCAAAAGGTCTTTCCATCCTAGGTACCCCCAAAGACTAGTGTATGCACCGCTCGAACAGTTTCGGCCTTGCTGCTAGCTTTGACCCTGAGATAGAAAGAACCTTTCATCGTCAGAGTAGAGAAAACCAAACAAGGATGGTACAAGAGGAGGAAATAGTCCAAAGGGTAGCTCAAGCCCTTAATGCACAAAGAGAAAGGCTCATGCAAGAAGCCTGAGCTACAGTTCAAGAAGAAATTGAAGCAACACAAGCAACAGTGCAAGCAACTGAACTGCAAAAGGACCTTAGGGAGTTCTCAATCCCTAAAGCTGCTGACGTCCATCACCCTGTGCAACCTCCTTCCATCAATACTCAAAACTTTGAGATAAGGGCACATTGGATCACCCTACTTCAAAACAACCCTTTCTATGGTAAGCAAGGAGAAGATAATCAAGAACATCTTCTGAGGTTTATAGATCTATGTGCTATGACAAAGCAAAATGGAGTCACAGATGATGCCATCAGACTTTGTATTTTCAAATACTCTCTTGCTAACAGAGTTATAAGTTGGTACAATTCCTTGAAATGTGAACCCATCACCATTTGGGAACAACTTCAAAATGTCTTTCTGGAAAAATTTGACCCTCCTTCTCTCACTTATGAAATCAGGGGACATATAACTCAATTCACTCAGGTCCCTAGAGAATCCCTTACTGAAGCATGGGAAAGATACAAAGAGATTCTACACAAGTGTCCACACCATGGCATTCCTAAGAATCAACTCATCGAGATCTTCTATAGGGGTGTTGATGACAACATCAAGAGGTTCTTAGACTCCTCATCACGAGGAAACTTCATGCGTCAAAGCTATGACAGTGCATGGAAGGTTGTCACCCTTGGAGCTGAAAATCAAGCCAACTGGGGTAGACCCATAAGTAAAGGAGTGCTGAAGGTAGCTATGGCAGAAGCTACTCCCGAGTACAAGTCTATCACTAAATCCCTTAAGCTCCTAGTCGCCAAGCAAGATCATCTTGAATCATCTATTGCTGCTTTTGAAAGAAGACACTCACTCCCACAACCACAAGAGCATATCAAGTCAGCTTCATTGTTCTATGAAGCATGTAAAGGCAGTGATCATTCTACACTGGCTTGCAATGTTCTCTATGATGTTGTTCTAAGCAACATTTATGTCCAAGGAGATAATGGTGAAATGGAAAATCTTAATGCTGTCAACACCATCCCTGGTCAAGGATATTACAATCTGAATCAGAATAGGAATCATCCTGGGTTTCAATACGGAAATCCTTTAGGAGCAGAGAACTTCCATCAACTTGGTTCATACAACCAACAACGAATTTTGCCGGGATTCCAGTACAATCAACAACAAAACCTCAGAAATCAAGGAAACTTTAGGGGTAACTTTCAGAACAAGAACTACCACAATTATCAAAATAATTCTCAGTTCCAGAATCCAAACCAAGTCCCCTATCAACAACAATAGAAAGGACAACAATCCAGTCCTATCTCTCCTGATGACAAGCTCTCAACTATTGAGAAAATGTTACAGTCGCAGTAGACTATGATAGCTAACCAACAAGCCCATTAGAAGGCTATTGAATCTCAACTAGCTCAACTTGCAGCTAGCATTAAGCCACCTGCTGGAGCCTTTGCTAGCCAACCAGAGAACAATCCTAAGCACCCAGAGCAATTGAAGACTGTCACCACCAGGTCTAGAAAAGACTATTCTGATCCTCTTGTCAAGGCACATGTGGTCATTACAGATGAGGATGACTCTGTGGCAGTCTAAGACTCTACAACATTTGAGTCTCAACCAAAAGAGCCAGCGACTGATGATAAGACATACAAGGAAAGTCTCAATAATCAACTGATGCAGAAAAAGAAACACCAGAGCCAGATGTTCCAATATACAAGCCTCGTATACCTTTCCCAGCTTGTTTGAGACAGACCAAGCTTGACACTAGATTCAACAAGTTCAAAAAAGCCATGAAGAAACTCCATGTTGATATACCCTTCCTCATTGCGCTGGATGAAATACCAGCACGGAAAAAGTACTTGAAGTCTCTCCTCACAAGGAAGTATATAACCGAAGAGTATGAGACAATGAATTTAACAACAACCACATCTGATATCATCCAGAGCAAGATGCCCAAGAAGCAGAAAGACCCATGATCTTTTGGGATTTCATACCATATCAGTGACTCTTCATGTAAGAAGGGATTGGCCGATCTTGGTGCTAGCATCTCCATCATGCCACTTAGCCTTTGCAAAAGGCTAGGGTTTGCTGAACTTCTCCCAACTGGCATGACCATACAACTTGCAGATAACGCTGTGACTCTCCCCTTGGGAATTATTGAGGATGTACCTGTCAAGGCAGGCAAAGATTCCTACGTTCCATGTGATTTTGTCATTATGGACATAAAATAATATGCTAGATACCCTCTCATTTTTGACCATCCATTCCTTGCCACTACAAGAGCTCTCATTGATGTTGAAGGAGACACCTTGCTTCTTTGACTAGGAAAATAAACTCTCGAGTTCAAAGTTTTTGAAAGTATGCGAAGACCAAGCATGCAAGAAGATGTCTACTTGATTGAATGCATAGAAAAGATGTCACTACTCATGCAAGAGGATTATGAACAAGAAGATACTTTAGGAGTGGCTCTGAATAATCCAAATGCAGAGAGTTCAGTTGATGAACAAGTGCAAAGTTGTATTCTCCACCTCAACACTGCTGAAGAAGATCCTGAAGCCAAAATTGAGGAACTTAAAGCTGTGGATGTTACTGAAGAAACAGGTGAGAAACCACAAGCTCCTGACATGAAACCCCTACCTAAGGGATTGAAGTATGTGTTTTTGGATGACCTAAAGGTCTACCCATTTATTATAAATTCGGATCTAACAACAGAATAAGAAGATAAACTTCTAAAGGAATTAAGGGAAAGACGAAAAGCTATCGGCTACAAGATGAGTGATCTCATTGGGGTTAGTCAAGCACTTTGCATGCACGAAATCCCCATGGTAACAGACCACAAGCCGAATGTTGAACATCAATGAAAGCTTAATCCAAATATGAATAAGTAGTCTGCCTTGAAGTTATTAAACTGCTCACTATAGGGATCATCTATCCTATATCTGACTCGCCATGGGTGAGTCCTGTTCATGTTGTCCCAAAGAAAGGTGGCACTACTGTGATACCAAATGAAGATAATGAACTCATCCCCACTCGAACAGTTACCGAGTGGAGAATGTGTATCGATTATAGGAAGTTGAAAAAGGTAACTCGTAAGGATCATTTCCCGACACCTTTCCTAGACCAAGTTCTAGAGCGACTGGCTCACCAGAAATATTTCTGCTATCTCAATGGTTACTCTGGATTCTATCAAATTCCTATACATACATATGTCCAAGAGAAAACTACTTTCACTTGCCCCTTTGGAACATACACCTTTAGAAGGATGCCATTCAGGCTATGCAATGCGCCTGCAACCTTCCAACACTGCATGGCAGCCATATTTGGTGGTCTTACAGAAACTATTATGGAAGTTTTTATGGGTGATTTTTCCGTGTATGGGGATTCATATGACTCATGCCTGAAACACCTCTCCCTAGTCCTCAAATGATGTGAAGAAGCACATCTAGTGCTAAATTGGGAGAAGTGTCACTTTATGGTAAAAGAAGGCATAGTCCTTAGCCATAGGGTCAGTAATCGAGGAATTGAAGTGGACAAGGCGAAGATCAAAGTGATCTCCAAAATCTCTATCCCAACCAATGTAAGAGAGGTTCGCACATTCCTTGGTCATGCAGGATTTTACATAAGATTTATCAAAGTTTTCTCCAAGATAACCAAGCCCATGACCAACTTGTTATTAAAGGATGCTGATTTCCATTTTGATGAATGTTGCATCAAAAGTTTCAACAACCTGAAGCATGATCTTACGACAACACCTATCATCTGAGCTCCAGACTGGGGGCACCCATTTGAAATAATGTGTGATTCTAGTGATTACACAGTTGGAGCCGTTTTGGGCCAGTATATAGAGAAGAAACATCATGTCATCTACTATGAATCTAAGAACCTTGACGAAGCTCAAAGGAATTATGCAACTACCAAGAAGGAACTCTTAGCAGTTGTGTATGCCTTTGAATAGTTCAGATCCTACCTCATTGGTTCAAAGATCATTGTTTATACAGATCACACTGCTATTTGTTACCTCCTGAAAAAGAAAGATGCAAAACCCAGATTGATCAGATGGATTCTCCTCTTGCAAGAATTTGATCTGGAGATAAGAGATAAGAAAGGTACAGAGAATGTTGTGGTTGACTACTTGAGTTGTATCCATACCCTAGACACTGAAAAGATCCCATTTAATGATTCTCTTTCAGATGACCATCTCATGAAAATCTCAGAAGCTACTCCTTGGCACTCAGACTATGTGAACTACCTCACTGCCGGTGTCATCCACCCTGAATGTACTGGAAATGCACTAAAGAAATTCATGCATGATGTGAGGAAATATCATTGGGATGAATCATACCTCTTCAAGCTTTGTGCTGATGGTCTCTACAAATGTTGTATCGCCGAGGAAGAAGCCCAACTTATTTTAGAGCAATGCCACTCAGGCCTAGTTGGAGGCCATATGAGTTCTAATAAATTTGCTTTGAAGGTTTTGCAATGTGGTTTCTTTTGGCCAAACATATCCTGAGATGCCTACAACTTTGTTATATCATGTGACAAGTGTCAGAGGATGGGTAACATTACAAAAAGAGATGAGATGCCACTTAAGATATGGCAAGAAGTAGAGATTTTTGATGTTTGGGGAGTGTACTACATGGGTCCATTCCCATCCTCACATGGATTTTGCTACATTCTTATCACAATGGATTATGTCTCTAAATGGGTAGAGGCCATCCCAACAGTCACTAGCGATTCAAAACCTGTCAACAAAATGTTCAAAGATATTATATTTCCCCATTTTGGAGTCCCACACACTGTGATATCCGACAGAGGTTCTCATTTTCTGGAAAGAAGCTTTGAAGAATTGTTAAGAAGATATGGTGTAACACACAAGGTAGCCTCACCCTACCATCCCCAAACAAGTGGGCAGGTAGAGGTTTCCAACCGTCAACTCAAGGCTATCTTGGAAAAGACAGTAGGCCACAACTGAAAGGATTGGTCAATAAAAATCAATGACGCCTTGTGGGCCTACCAAACTGATTTTAAGACTCCTCTCGGAACTACACCATTTCAACTAATCTATGGAAAGTCATGTCACCTACCTATAGAACTAGAACACAAAGCATGGTCGACAATTAAACAACTGAATTTTGACATGAAGAAAGCTGGCCAAACCCATATTTTTCAACTTCAGGAGCTGGATGAACTCCGAATGACAGCTTACGAGAATGCCAGAATCTATAAAGAACACACAAATTTGTCGCACGATGGTCATATGAAGATGGACATTCAAGTGGGAGACCAAGTTGTACTGTTCAACTCAAGACTGAGGTTATTCCCAGGGAAACTCCGTTCTTGATGGTCTGGACCGTACATTGTCAAAACAATCTACCCACATGGTGCCTTTGTTTTATGGAGTGAACAATCAGGAGAATTTATAGCTAATGGTCAATGCTTGAAGAGATATTTCACCTCAGCCAACATAGGCACTGAAGTAATGTTGGATCTCTCCAAACCAACATATCTACCAGAAAATTGAAGGAATCAAGTCGAGCCAACGACATAAAACAAAGGCGCTTGTCGAGAGGCAACCCGACCCTTACCTTAGATTTTTACTTTGAGTTTTAGTTTTAGATGATGCATTAAAAGATGCAATCTTAACATCTGATAATTTTCATTTTTGAGATTTCATATGGAGGACACGTCGCCGAAAGGAATGCAACCACATCTGGTGGACCAACTGACACAATTTTCCCCTCCATCTCAGATTTAGAGTTTGCTGGGGATGAGCAAATTTCTATGTTCGGGGTGAAGGGTGGGTGGTACGTACTTTACTTTCCACCCACTCCTATCTATTTCAGACTTAAGATTTCATCATTGCAATTTTGAGCAAATTTTTCAAAAATTTTCAAAATTTTGAAAATTTCAAAGTAGTCTTGTATAGAAACTTGATGAAGTTTTGACGCTTTTTGTTTTAATCAAAGCCTTTATCTAGCCAGCTATTGTTGGATAAATGGACATCTGTAAATCCCTTTGTTTTGATAATGACAAACATTTCATTCTTGTTAATCTAACGTGCTACTTGAGTGTTGCAGGAATAAGGTGGATGACAAAGCACTAGGAAATCTATATGCTTGAATGATTGTAAATGTCATGAAATGTAATCAATTGTAAACTTGTACAAATATATAATGTACAAGTACTTAGACTTCATGTAAATCAAGCGTTAGATCTTCCCTAGCTAAACACCACATTTAGATAAGTCATTCCCTTCAACAGTGTCACATATGCACACTCATACACACACTTAATGTCTTCATTTAAAACATTGAAACAGGGTCTATCTCGGTCGACAAAATCCTCGACCGAGACACTCTCGGTCGACAAACTTCTCGACCGAGAAAGACCCAAGTAGCCGTTAGACACAGCTGACAAGTTAGTTGGCAGTTGGAGATAAACGTTGCAAAACACTTGATCCAAAAAGCCTGTCGGTCGACAAAACGTCGACCGAGTAGGTGTCTCGGTCGACCATTTCTCGACCGAGATGGTCTCTGACAACAACTGCAGAATTAATTAACTAGCCGTTGTTAAAGCAACTAACTTATATCTAACGGCTAGTTAAGCACTTAGAAACCCCTAGAAAGTGTCTAGAACGTCCTTAAGCACTTGTAGGACATTCCTATAAACAGGACATGCCTTAGGACACCTAAACTCACTTGATTACACACTTGAGCAATATTTGAGCATACATTTACATTGAGCAATCTGTTTGTGAGCAATTGAGCATATTGACAACTGGTTACTTCTTCTCTCAGCTAAAATTTCGTGTTCTATAGGCTAGCATCTCCTACCCACAACAATCACAATTCCATACACATTGGTTAGGAGATCTATACGCTTGATCTAGGCAAATCAAGCCTTGTGCTTCAAAGGATAAGTTGTAATTTCCTTTTTCCTTTCTTGTTCACTATTATTATTTGTACTCTCCTTGCTACTCCTAGGTTGGAGGCTGCGGATTGGAGAGGTTGAAAGATCTTCTTGGTGAAGAAGGGGACCTTGAACTACTTCAAGAAGGCTGGTGCAACAGGAGGTTACTTCTAAAGAGGAAGGCTACTTCAAGGGGGAGCTTGGAGTTACTTCAAGAAGGCTACCTCGGGTTGGTGCATCTACTTCAAGTGAAGGCTGTTCAAGGGGTGTAAGAAAGTATTGTATTTTGTGTAAATCCTTGTGAAGGTAATAAAATTGATACTTTCAAAATCCTAGTTGGGTAAGCAAACGGGTAGTGGACTGACAATCTTAGTATTTGCTAAGATTGGAACCACTTTAAACACTTGTCTCCTTCTTCCATTTTCAATTTTGGTTGTTTGAGTTAAATAATTGTTAAAATATTTAAAAACTCTATTCACCCCCCTCTAGTGTTTTTCAATTGGTATCAGAGCAGGCTTCAAGGAGCTCTAATCGAGTCTTGAAGGATGAAGGGTGGTGGTGTTAACAACCGCAAGCAAAGGAAAAGCATGGACCAATCTTCAACAAGTTGCAATTGGTGCCTAGGAACAAGGCACACTACACTTAATTGTCCATGGAGGTCAAAGAAGGAAGATGCGCATAAAGATTGTCTTATTGCTACAATAAGTGAAGAAGAAGAAGAGGTAAGCCTTTTTGATTTATCTAAAGAAGAGCTAGTTGCTAGTCTTGAAGAGACACATAATAAATATATTGAGTGCAAGAAGAAATTAAAGAAATCTAATAAAGCAAATGATGAGTTACATGCTAAGCTTCTTGCTCTCACATCTGAAAATGAAGATCTCAAAAAGGTTATTGAAGATCATGATATTAAGCTAAAATCTGTAGAAGCAAATTGCAATCTTCTTTCCCTAGAAAAATTAAATTTGCAAACTCAAGTAAATGATCTTCAAAAAACAACCTATTTTGTGTACACATCTAGACTATGATATTATTGTGAAAGAAAGAGATTCCTTGGTATCCAATCTAGATCAAGCAAAGTTAGACATCAATAATAGAATGGATGAGATTGTTAAGCTGCAACAAAAAGTTAGTAGTTTGAGTAATAATGACACTCTTGATAAAATCTTAAATAATTCTTACCATCAAATTGGAAGGAGAGGACTAGGTTACAAGCCTAAAGGAAAATCTTATCAAAAACCTAGTTGGGGAAGAACACAAGTGCCAAAGAGCCAATCTATGTATGTACCTAAAGGCACAAATACATATGTACCCAAGAACAACCTAGAACAAAATCATAGAAGGAGATATGAAGTTGATTCTATATGTTGTCATTACTGTTTGCGCCTTGGACACTATTCCTTTTCATGTCCTCACAAGAAAAAGGATTTCAAGTTAGTTTTGGTCCCAAAACCCCCAAACTAAATGAGCAAAAATAAGTTGAGATATGACCAAGGATCCAAATTGCATATTTATATGTCTATCTCAACTTAACAAATTAATTCAAGTATTTAAACATCTAACTTGAATATATAATTCTTTTAAATCTACAAAAACAATTCTGATTTACCTACTGAAAATAGTTATGAAATAGTACAGAACCTCTCTCGATCGAGAATCTGTCGACCGAGAAAGACAGTCGGTCGAGAAATGGTCGACCGATCCGGTCTCTGTTGTCAAATCAAAATCTGCTGAATGGGTTTTCAATTAATCAAATTGCTATCGAATTATTGTTAATGACTGATTTTCAAGTTGAAGACCATCATGTGTTATGACATCTAGTATAAATGATCACTGTATTTCATGATATTATATGTTCATTACATCATGGACATGCTTTCACTATTCAGCTCATAAAGATGATAGAAAATGATTATTGTATGCATGGATCCTTGATGACACATTGGCAAGCAAAATGATTCAATTGTGATCTGAAAAAGAACTTTAAGGCTTGCAACACATGAGATAAAAAATTTGTCAATTGAGAACTTGAGATATTGCTTTCAAGGATATATATTCTCTTGGAGAATCTTACATGAAAACAAGGGTACAAGAAGAAATAGAATTTGATATTTATGTATCTACAACAAAGCTTATATAAATATTCTAGGAGAATTACGAACGGAAATCTTCATATTGAGTATCACTCAAAATTGCCTCTTGTTTGAAAACAAGCTTGACCAAGGGGCGCTATGATCGTAGTCAAAGTCGACCTAAAATAAGTTTGGCACGATACTTATTTGAATATCATTTTCTATATAAAAATTGTGATCAAAAGAACAATTAATTTATGATCACAAAATTGTCCAAATATTGGTAATAATAATCACAATACTACTCCCTTAGAAAATATATATATGCTCTACAAATTCAGTCTATCATTTACATTAAAAATCAGCGTAAAAATTCATTCACAGAAAGTCTGTCGGTCGACGAATTCTTCGACCGAAAACATCTCGGTCAGCCTATCTCTTTCGACCGACAGACCTCAAATAAAAATTACATCGGACACACTTCCGGTCGACAATTATTCGACCGAGCCGATGTCGGTCGACAATTGTTCGACCGAGAATTGACCGTTGGGATATGACCGTTGGAATCTGACCGTTTGAATATAACCATTGTCGGTCGACCGTTGGGCGACCGAGTGGCGCGCCTAGCATATGACCATTGCCGGTCGTCGGTCGACAAATCAGGTTACTGGATTGCTATAAAAAGGACAAAAAATGGGTCATTGTATTACACCTTCACATTCTTACTTCCTTAGCTTCCTTCTAGTGCATTTGTGTGCAACTCTTTAGCCTCTCCATCTCTAAGACTTTCTTGATTCTTCTCCACCTTAAAGACAAGAAATGGCTTCATCATCAACACGTGGAAAGAAGAAAGTTGCTAGCAGGAAAGAAAGGGCGGCTACTCCACCATTGACGATCATCAACGACATCCCCTTCGTCGACGCAGATGCTGGTGATCGCTATCTCAGGCTCTCCTCCAAAACTCCTCTTCCACGACGACCGGTTGATGTCATGGACTTCCTCAACATCGTCGACCTGGAGGATCTTTTTGAGGTGCAAAATTTGAAAGAATTTCTTAACCCTTCCTTCCCTTCCTACTCTTCCAAAGTGGTAAATGAGTTCTATGCAAACCTAATCTCCCATTCCGAAAATGAAAATAACTTCTTCTACTCTATGGTCAATGGGCATAGCTTTCGATTTACTGAGGAGGATATTCTTGACATGCTCAACATCGACTTAGATGAATATCAAGACACTCTTGACCTTACCACTGGAAATCCACTCAATACATTTTCCCAAGGTAATAATACCGTCAGTCTTAGTGACATTAAACGAGTCATTTTTCAATCTAATACAACTTGTCACGAAGATAGGGGTACCTACTATGCCATTAATCTCAAACCTGCAGCTAGGATTGTCAACCTTATTGTTTCTACAAACATACATCCTAGAGCAAACAAGTCTGAAGTTCCTATTTTTTGCATGTGTCTAATTTATGCCATTATCAAACGTATTCCCATAAATTTTATCCGCATAATCCTTAAGAACATGCTTGAGTTTTCTGGCAATCCCCCATATGCTGATTTTGTATGCCAAATCACTCAACACTTTCTTAAGACAAAAATTGAGGACATGGGGTATACATGGGAAAGAAGACCACAAAAAATAAGCAAAAACACAGTAGAAAATATGGGAATTGATTTCGATCACAAGAGGGCTAGGACGGAAGGTGAGACATCTAGTCAAGATATACCACCACCACCTCCTCCTACCAACCCATCCTATGATCCCATCCAAAACACCCTAACCTATGTAGCTGGGTCACAATATCATCTAAGCAGAAAATTAGATTATAGCCACCATGCCATGACCTACCTAAATCAAAGAATGCAAACCCTCTCTCCAAATTAACCAGATGAATATCCTTACTCTTTAAATCCTGGCATGCTCAACCCATATAATCCATCTTACAACTACTACCAAACTCCACCTCCACCATCTACAGATCTCACACATACTCAGTTTTCCTCAATACAATTACAAGACATTGCTGCTCATTTCCGTTTTGATCGTGTTCCTACCTTCTTGGAAGCATATGCCTTAACCAAGACAGGTGCTTTGGAGTGGCAAACTTTAGTCAAGTATTATGGAGCTGAGCCATTTCTTGGAAAAGACCCTGATATTGATGAAATACTTAAGTCTTTCCAGTGAGATTTGGAGTGTCCGTTGTATTAGTTGTAATAAAATGGTTATCTTTGCATGATTGTAATGAAATGGTTATCTTTACATCTTTGCATGATTGTAATGAAATGGTTATCTTTACATCGTTGCATGATTGTAATAATTCCATGATTCTAATGAATTGGTTATCTTTATTGATTATAATGGATATTCCTCTATGGCATCATTTGAACATGGCTTATAAGACTATTCTAGTAGAGCATACAAAGTAAGGGGAGTAATAAATATGTCATAAATAAAAAAGGATGAAATCTTTGCAAATACCTGAAATTTAAAATTGTGGCTAAATTGACCATCTATTGAAGAAGGATATCTATATAAGGGGGAGCAATACTTTTCCTATACTATTTATTTTTAACGGATATATTTTTGAAATGACAAAGGGGGAGAAATAAATATAAAACTTAGTAATTGTGCAAAACTCAATCAATGAGTTTCATAAACTCTTGGCTTTACATTGAAAGTTGCTATATTCCCTAAAGAATTGGATTTCATGTTCCATAATTCATAGGGAATAATAAGCACACATTTTATAAACAAGAGAAGAAATTCACAAAGGTAATCTTCAGGTATGAAACTCACATGTTTTATATTTTCTTATTTTATATTTAGGAAATGTTTGTCATCTTCAAAAAGGGGGAGATTGTTGGCTAAATGGACATCTGTAAATCCCTTTGTTTTGATAATGACAAACATGTCATTCTTGTTAATCTAACGTGCTACTTGAGTGTTGCAGGAATAAGGTGGATGACAAAGCACTAGGAAATCTATATGCTTGAATGATTGTAAATGTCATGAAATGTAATCAATTGTAAACTTGTACAAATATATAATGTACAAGTACTTAGACTTCATGTAAATCAAGCGTTAGATCTTCCCTAGCTAAACACCACATTTAGATAAGTCATTCCCTTCAACAGTGTCACATATGCACACTCATACACACACTTAATGTCTTCATTTGAAACATTGAAACAAGGTCTATCTCGGTCGACAAAATCCTCGACTGAGACACTCTCGATCGACAAACTTCTCGACCGAGAAAGACCCAAGTAGACGTTAGACACAGCTGGCAAGTTAGTTGGCAGTTGGAGATAAACATTGCAAAACACTTGATCCAAAAAGCCTGTCAGTCGACAAAACGTCAACCGAGTAGGTGTCTCGGTCGACCATTTCTCGACCGAGATGGTCTCTGACAGCAACTGCAGAATTAATTAACTAGCCGTTGTTAAAGCAACTAACTTATATCTAACGGCTAGTTAAGCACTTAGAAACCCCTAGAAAGTGTCTAGAACGTCCTTAAGCACTTGTAGGACATTCCTATTAATAGGACATGCCTTAGGACACCTAAACTCACTTGATTACACACTTGAGCAATCTTTGAGCATACATTTACATTGAGAAATCTGTTTGTGAGCAATTGAGCATATTGACAACTGGTTACTTCTTCTCTCAACTCAAATTTCGTGTTCTATAGGCTATCATCTCCTATCCACAGCAATTACAATTCCATACACATTGGTTAGGAGATCTATAAGCTTGATCTAGGCAAATCAAGCCTTGTGCTTCAAAGGATAAGTTGTAATTTCCTTTTTCCTTTCTTGTTCACTATTATTGTTTGTACTCTCCTTGCTACTCCTAGGTTGGAGGCTGCAGATTGGAGAGGTTGAAAGATCTTCTTGGTGAAGAAGGGGACCTTGAACTACTTCAAGAAGGCTGGTGCAACGGGAGGTTACTTCTAAAGAGGAAGGCTACTTCAAGGGGGAGCTTGGAGTTACTTCAAGAAGGATACCTCGGGTTGGTGCATCTACTTCAAGTGAAGGCTGTTCAAGGGGTGTAAGAAAGTATTGTATTATGTGTAAATCCTTGAGAAGGTAATAAAATTGATACTTTCAAAATCCTGGTTGGGTAAGCAACCAGGTAGTGGACTGACAATCTTAGTATTTGCTAAGATTGGAACCACTCTAAACACTTGTCTCCTTCTTCCATGTTCAATTTTGGTTGTTTGAGTTAAATAATTGTTAAAATATTTAAAAACTCTATTCACCCCCCTCTAGTGTTTTTCAACTATCCCATTTTTCGATGCAGTTTTGAATCATTATAACCTCCTTACTCGAAGCAAAACCTCAAGGGGGACAATTTCTAAAACTAGCGTATGGTTAGAAATCACCGTGTGAAGCTTATGAATCCTAACATCATGTTCAGTGAAAATGGAAAGCATCTGTCGAACTGAGAGGGATCAAACACTTTGTGCTTCCTAACTAACTAGTAGAACAATAGCATAGAATCTCCACTAGATCTACATCAAGTCATTATTTGAGCAGAGTATGATAAGGAGAACAACTCGGTGCACTGAATTGTAAATCAAGTTGCATTCCAATATGAACTCTCTTCTACACTTCTTCTATCATCTTCTTACCCGTCCATCCATAAAAAAGAAACAAAAAGAGCCAAATTAGTGCCAAACCCTAAGTTCGGGGTGGCACACCATCCCTCTCTTTATTCACTTCTTCCATACCCCTCGCTATGTAATAGGGATGTACCACCAAAAAGAAAAGATGACAATGAGCATAAACAAAAAATATTTTGCAATCTCAAGTCGAATATAGGAGAGATTCGCACAAAAAAAATACAATCGATGATATTGCAACCATATAATAAAAATCTTGAGTCGAATAGAGGATAAATTTATTTCTTCCTTCAATACCACCCTTCACTCCCTTTTCCACCTAATGGCACAATGAATGCCTCCCTTATCTTGAAAACCACCAGTGTCAGATCAGGTGCACACTTGTTGTTCTATGGGTATCTCTGGACTCTTACAAAGCTCTTAGACATGCTTGATGTTGGAAAAAGTGGGGAGGAAGTGATGTTGGAAAATGAACTCATGAATGAAGATATTGTAAGATGTGTTCCGTGATCTCAGGATGTTGAGATTCTTAGTCATACAGAGTAGAGGAGAAACAATCGTGATCTGAAGATGAGGCAATCACATGAGTGAAAGTATTTGTTGGCGACTGTTTCAGATTTTTTGTTACTCGAGGACAAGCAACGTTTAAGTTTGGGGTATTTTGATGAATGGGCATTCATCAGGGCTCCATCGCCTCGCTTGGCCCAATTTTTCTTGCATTCTCGCGATTATCGACCATATCTTATAATATTCAATTTGTTTTGATTCAATCAGAATTTTCCTATTTTTATTGGATTTTTGCACCTTTGTGCAGGTCATTTTGGGCATTGGGCGTAATCTTCTCGGCCCATGACTCCGTTTTGGGCCTTGGTCTATTCGAGCCTGCTTGGGCAAGCAGCAGTCAGCGGCTCCCTTCCTTCCCCCATGGGCTCCTACCCTAATCATGATCTTGTTTAAGTGCATTGTGACATCACAACACCAACAACCGCGACCCACGGTTCCCAACAAGACAACCACGACCCCTTCTCCTCTTACCTTCTCGTAGTTCTTTCCCTTCATACCACGACCAAATGACAACCGCGACCGGCCGAGACCTCGACCTGCCCACAACCGTGGTCGTGGCAACCACTCCAAAGACCACAAACTCCTCATGTTCTCAACCTAAAATCATCCATGCAACCTCCAAATCACGATCCATAACCTGCACCTTGATCATCTCCTCTATAACCACATTCATACCTCAACCATCGTCCCCCCCTATGCCGTGATCTTCTACTTCCCTGGACCATGACTTACAGAGCATAACTGTGACCTGCTACGTCGCCTCCGAACAACGACCATGTCGCCTCCTCCATCTCTCTTTCACCTGACCATGGCCTGTAGTGATCAACTGTGATCACCTCTGTATCGTGGTCTCCCTCCGTCCATCTTCCCCTCTCCCCCGACTTCCACCGTAGGATCGCGACCTACGATCACCTCCACAACACAACTAACTGAGCCACGAATCCTCAACGCCCGAGGTCATCTAAAACTGCGACCATGAGCCAATGGTGACAACCGCAACCACAAGGGCCAGAACCAAGAACCGCGACCCCTTTGCTTATAGATCATGACCTCCCGCATTCATCCATGCCTGCGGTTCCAACAACTGTGACCACAGTCACCTCACATCCAGACCGCGATCTCACCTCTTCTTCTCCACCTTCTCGCGGTGTCCATCTGCAACCCTGGACCGTGACTTGCGGTGTCGCTCCACACTTCAACCTCTCCCTGCCCGTGATTCATCCAACCATGATCTTCCTGCTCCACTCAACACCACACCCACAGTTGGCATAACCACGACCATTGTCGCTCTTTGCCCTAGCTACCATATGCAGACCTCGACCGAGCTCACAGTAGCAGAGAGGACCGCGACCAAAGAGGAAGAAAAGTAGGACTGCGACCTGCAAAATGGAACTATGACCTGCTGGCAAAGACAGAAGACTGCGACTAAAAACCGTGACCTACTTCTCATCAAAACAACCGCGAACGGGCCTGTATATACATCGACTGAGGCAAAACAAACCCAGCCAACCAGGCTTATAAATAGGACCCTACCCCCAGCCATTCAAGACATGCTCTCCAGACGCCGTTAGGCTGTAGGTCTGTCCTCATCCTAAGGAGACGGTCTCCTCTACAACCAGGCTGCACCCAAGAAGCGTTTGACCCCTGGTACAAGCCACTCCATCTAGATCTAGATCTAGATCTGTTGCATCCACACTGTGTCTACGCCGCCATCACGTCCATGAGCTGCTCCTCCTATTGCAAGCAAGGAGACCAAGAAGAGAGAGAAGGTGGAGAGAGAAGATCTACCCCATCTACCGTGGTGTTCTTCCCTCCTCGTCTAGATCTGCCCCGACATTGTGTAGAAGACCGTTTCTCCACTGAGCTGCGATCATCTTCTTCACCATGCTCATGGCAGAATCTTCTCTCTCTCTTCTTTTTCTTGTTTCTCTTTCCATGAGTGAGTAGTCCTTTTTTGCTGGGGTGCGAGGACTAGCCCCGCTGCCCATGCTTACATGTTCAAATATTAAACATTCCATGGCATGTATATAACTTTTCATTTCATTGTTAATCGTCGATGTGTACTTGTGGATTGATCACCTGCTTGCATTTATCTTGTTCGTTCCTATGTTGCGAGAACTTCAATATGTAGGATTTGAATGTCGATTAATGCGGTTGACTCTCTGACTAGAAATAGGATGGGATTCCCTGAGGTCATAAGTGAATGATCCGTGAGGGTACGAGCCAACTTGCCCACGATGACACTTCTGTGTGCCTAAACATCCCTCAGGGAGGGCCACGACTTCAGTTGGATATCTGTAACTTCGGAACCGTAAGTGCATGACCCGGATGGCGACAAGAAATATGATGCCTAAGGTGATTCTTATGCGGACCTAAACATCCCTCAGGGAGGGTTCACAATAGTTCTATCTAGATAGTTAGATCTTGCCTGGATGTTTGTGATTGGATATGTTTGCATGTATAGTGGTGGTAAAACTCGGGACCGCCCCGACGATCTTCATCATTAATCTTAATTCAACTTTTAATCCCGCTCTTTACTTTCTTGCAATTAGTTTAATTAAACACAAATCAACCTTTGTTCTAAATATTAGTCTTGATCCAACTAGATTAAACTAGTAAAAGATTCTTAAAAATGTTTTCCCTTGGGATTCAATCCTTAACTATACTACAATAAGACCCGTCCTCTTGCAGATGGTATTATTACACAAGGTTTTGGTTAAAAACTCAGGGATTTCATCCCTGAGTGAGTTTGTTAGTGCGATAATATTTCATGTCAAAATCCTTTGTGAAAGGTACATTATTATATAACTCCTCCTTGATTGTATTGAAGATACTTTTATGCATCTCTTGACTGTGTACTTGGCTACTTACTTGGATGAGCTACTGTTCCCTATGATTAGTCTTCTATTTTTATATACTATATTTTGAAAAAAAACATGAAAACATAAATTGCATGCCCATTATGACTACCGGTATATTGATAATGATGATGATATTGATAATGTTGATATTGAGTGAAACAACCCCCTCATTTGGAGGCGGGGCTTGTACATTGGCCTCCTATTTCCTATGGTGAGAAGGAGCCTAGTGACCTTCCCCATCTCATTGGGGCAATAGAGTCACACAAAATATATAAGCATGCTTATTTTCTTACAACATAATGGGAACTCGTAATAAAAATTGAATTGTTGAATAACAAACACTTTGTCGAATGATATTGGTTTTGGAAATCATTTGTTATTCTTTTGAATATAAGTCCTGCCAAGTATACTCTTTTTTTATAAACTGCTTTACTTGATTTTGATAGCGTACCGTGTAATTGCATGATTGTGTCTCGATTTTCTTAATTTTAGGCAATACAAATGGAATACTAAATAAGATCACTTCCGCACTCTACATACTCTGATGACAAGGATATATTGGAAAAATCTCCATATTGGGTTAGTTTGTTCTTTATATCTTCAGTTTTTGAGTTATTATTTCTTATTGTATATGCCAGTGTGATATTTCCTATTGGGCCACTCAGGGACGTGCACTTCAATCCTTTTACTATTGTCTAGGCAGTAGGATTGGGATTGGGGTAAGAACAGTTCTGTGACACTATTGGTTAGGAAGGTAACTATGTGGACAAAAAAGTAACTATATTGTCAAGAAAGTAACTATATGACTAAAAAGGTAAAATGGGTAGAATACACAACAAAAATGCTAGTCACATATTTATTCCAGTATTTTACTTTGTATTTTTCTCATTTTTACCATTTTAACAGAATATTACTTCTTTGACAACATAGTTACTTTTTTTTATCTAGATAGTTACTTTTCAGGATGCATGGGTAGTGAAACCTTTTTTACTTGTGTGAGCAATGAATAAATCCCACAAATATATATATATACATATACATATATATATATATATATATATATATATGTATATATATATGTCATTAGTTCATTACCCGTGTGGGTAGCTACCTTCTCCAAATTTGGTTACTTTTTTGGGGTTTCTTACTTTGCACATGTAGAGGTTTAATATACCTTGCAAACTGTTACTTTTAATGCATAAATAGTTACATTTGGAACATATGTAACAAATATACAATTACATATTTATTCTAGAGTTTTTACTATGTATTCTGATCAATTTTACATTTTTAGCCGTATAGTTAGTTTTTGATCAAATAGTTACATTTTTTATCCAGCGAGTTACTTTTCGGGCGACATGGGTAGCGAATTTCAGGTTACCCATGCATGTATTAAAGATGTACTCTCTCTCTCTCTCTCTCTCTCTATATATATATATATATATATATATTACATTCAACAAAAAGTAGGGCCCTGGGTTGGTGGCCCACCATGGATCCAGGAAGATCTAGTGGCACCCAAGCTCCATGTCCAGTAGCATGACATCAAGGGAGGGGGAGGTAAGACGGGGTTGATCATGGGCATAGAGGGGAGATCCTACCCATGAGATGTCATCTTCTTCCCTGGGATGGCCCATGTGAGTCGGGTCGGGCCACAACGGCAGTGGCAGGAAGAAGGATGAGGGGTAGAGGCCATGAAACCTTGTCATATGGATTTTGTGGATGATTACAAGGCAATCAGGAAGCTGGGTAATGTTTCACGGGAGAAGGAGTGGCCATGTGGGGTGGCAAGCTTCGAGAGGAGGGGTTTTGGGGCATGAATGAAGAGGAAACAATGTGCAAATGAAATATTAGGAAGTTGTGAATATATAAAGGGAACATAAAGGAGGCATGAGGTAGGGTTGAGGTGGGTGATTGTCATTACATAGTGGTACAACCGCCTGCCAGGGTATGGATGTGGGTCAAAATTTGCGATTAAGGGATTTAAGGGACGAGATCCATCCTCCTTGGATCATTGACTCTTGATTTGATAACAAGGGTGGGCGTGGATCATGTCCATAAGAGAGGGGAAAGTAGATAGGTGCGAGTGGTCCATCACTCGGTATTGGGCCCTAAACGGCCATACCAAGACTAGGATAGGGCTATAAATTAGGGATTAGTAGTGAAGGATTCAAATGAGCATATGTTTCTCATCCTAGATTGCAATTGAGCAACATTTGGTGAGATTGAAATGTGTGAGTACCAACTACACAAATAACATGCGTTGAGGGTAGAAGGAGATCCATAGACAATACTAAAAGGAGATGAGAGAAGATGATGTCTAAACTAGGTGCAACCTTAGTTTCATACCAAATTGAGTGTCACCACTTTCCATGTGAACATAATATAACCTCAAGAAGCATCAAAACATAAAATTACGAAATTGAAAGAAAGAGTGAGAACATAGTGGATAGAAAAAGTAGATCTTATATACATGAGGAGAGAGAAAAGTCCAAACCATCACATTGTGTGTCTTTAGACATTATATTGTATATCAACTTAGATAAATGGGTTCTTGTTAGAGAACAAGTTATAATACATAGATTCATTTTGAGATTGACACATGGAAGCCATGTCATGGACTTTAAAGTTATATCTCAATGTGATAGTGGTTACTATGATCCTTAGACCTAAATTTACTACACTAATCAAATGTTGGTCTATGAACTTTAATACCAACCCAACATAACTCTGGATAAGGGTTCCCATACATGTGGTGACTGGATACATTGTGACACTTGTATATTATTGTGAATGATGTAGATTGAATTTATCCCATCATTGAAGTGCTATCCTAGTCAAGTGATAAGTGACACTATGAAATTTAGGTTTGTGCTCATGTGAGCCAATATATGATATTGAGCTCACACAATATCAATACTCTATTCTAGTTCAAGGAACATAGATTGAATGCTAGGAAGATGAGAACTTCACACTTCAATTTTGAGTCTGGATATATAAAACTAAAGGATTATACAATCATGGTAAGATTGGTTACTTTATATATTCAAATTGGTCTCAACTTATTCCAATTACTTAGGTAGTAATGATGAGTTTCTAGACACCAATATGTTCTTGAGAGGTTGTGAACATAACTGTAAAAGTAATGTGGAACCTATGGGTTCACACACATAAGGATGCACAATGAGATTGATATTCACAATCAAGCATATATTAGAATGGTTCTAAACCATGCACATACTAATTTCCAACCCATTCATGCGATTGATATTCACAATCAAGAATATATTAGATTGGTTCTAAATCATGCACATGCTGATTTCCAACCCATTCGGGAAACTGGAAGGTTAAGTTAGGTGACTAGATGTTTTGGTCTAATGGATCCACCGATTGTCAATCGATGAACTCATTATCTTTAGGAATATGATGAGTCAGATGACTCCCTAAGTGAGTCAGTTGACTAGAGAAAGTCAAGGGAAGTTTTCTTATTTGGTTTGGAATCAAATTGGGAAATTGATTTAGACCTAGACTGACAAGTCAGATGACTCATTAAGTAATTCAGATGACTCGTAGCCCAAAGTAGCCACAAGTGAGTGACTCGATAGTCGAGTTGGGAGACTAGGATTACATTCTGAGTTTTTTAAGTTGTAGTGTATTTTGAGTTGCAATTAGGAACAAGATTGGAGTTTGTAAATTTTAAGACATGACTCTTTCATATATATTGGTGGGTGTCCATGGGGTTGAGATAGACTAACACAAGATACTAAGATAATTTGTCTAAGAGTTCTTCCTCTTGGAGAGAAAAAAACTCACCCTAAGGACAACAACCGATAATAGGAGGAAGAGTTCCAATAAAAACTAACACTTTGACAACTCTGAGTTCTTCTTCCTATTGGTGGCCAATATGGTTCACCAATAGTTCCCACATCGAAGTGGATGACATAGATATTAAGGCTTTGGGGAGAAGGTGTGAGAATAAGAAGCTTCTTAAAGAAGAATACATGGTGTTGTTGTGATGACAAGGCAACAACAACAAACAATTTTTTCAAAATGGATCCATAAGTGTGAGTCATAACATACCAATGTTTTAAGGGTATGAAAACACAACATTGGGATCGAAAACAATGAATCAACTATATTTTTTATAAAAATATTAACTATGTATTTAGACGTTGGATGATATAGATATCAAGAATGAATTCTCATAATTCTACCTTATCAAAATATATGCTTAGAAGACCAACAAAACAACAAAAAGTACATAATCAAATGATAACTTGGTAAGTAAAACATTAGACAACATGCATACTTGCAATGTCTCACTCAAATATCAACCACATCGCCTCTTGTAGAAGATTTGAACAAACAACGATGGAAATCCACCACATATAGGGAGGAGGTCCTATACATGTCCTCCCCTCCTACTAAAATCATCTCAACTCCTGGCTTTGCTGCTATGTTCATTTTATTGTTTGTATTGTGTTGGTTTTTTACACTAACGAGTTCCAATCATTTAGAATGATCTTTTACTCAACCAGCTATTTCCCGCAAGTATACGAGAGTAGTTGTAGTCGAGGTCGAACACAAGGAGCTGAGCTAATTTAATTGAACACAACAGTACTAAAGTTCAACAATCTAGACTGATTTTAAAGAGTAGAAAAGATTTGTTCTAAAAGCATAAAAATTAGGTTTTAACTACAGGAATTTCAGATTCTAATTAACAAGCAAAGATTACAAGAATTGTTCGATTTTAGAAAGTTAAAGAATCTTGGACATTCGGATTTCACTCTCATACCATAGCAATCAAGAGAACAAAATAATTTAAACATGCATAAGATCATGTTTCAAGGAAAAGTTGTGTTACATTTCACCTCCCGGTGTAAATGTAACGATCATAACTCAAGACAACACTCTCGTGCATGGATTTCGTTTATGATCACAAACAGATCCTCAACTCATTCTTCTATACTCTCGTAGAAGAAGAAGAGTTGCCAAGAAAAGCATTTCCATACATTCCTACTTGTTTTCTCAAACTAAGCAGGAAAGCAGAAAATATGCACATAAGGCAACCAACGATACATGCAAGGAAAAGAGTAACCGACACTCTCAAGGTAAGGAAACAAGAAGCAAATGCATTTAGTATGAAATTACTTGTTCATTACATGATATGGCATGGGAGTTACTCTCCCATGCCCAAGAAAAAGAAATCTACTCGTCCATAACAATATACAGTAGATTTGCTACAGAATTCTCAGTGCTAGACATGGTTTAGAGAAGAAAAGACAAGGAGAACTGAAGATGTAACCACAAGAAGCAAGAATTCTGGCTTTGGGATGAAATTCCCCTCCTTTAACTGCTCCAAGTCGGGCTAACTCCCCTCTCAAGAAGTTTCTCAGAGTTGGGGAAGCTTGGCTGCACCTTGAAGAAGAAAATGGAGAAGTGGAGAAGAAGAAATGGTCTCTTTGTGCAAGAAACCACCTTAGTTTCCTCCCAAATCGCCCTCCTCTGTTCTCCTCTGTCTTTGGGATGAGAGAAAACCTCCAAATGGCCGAACGTAACTGTCCCTTGGCTTCCCTCTTTCTTTTAAAATCGTATTTTGGATTTTTGAAATTCTGAAACTGCCAGGTGCACGCCGTGCACATGCAGTGCAGTTGACATCGGGCTGAACCGTGCACGGCGTGCGCTGAGGAGTTGCACGCCGTGCGACTTTCCAAAACTTCTTCAGCAGTTTGCGTCCCAGGTGCACGGCGTGTCATTTAGATGTGCACGCCGTGTCTTCGCATTCCGTATGTTTTTGGAATCTCGCACGCTGTGCGTTTCCTGCGTACACGCCGTGCGTTCTCTTGGCTGAACAGAATGAAATTTCTCTGGAATGTTGCACGCCGTGCGTCTGAGCCTGCACGTCGTCCACTTTACTGCTTCAGCAAATTAAGCTTTTCTGGAATGGTGCATGCCGTGCATCTGAAACTGCACGCCGTGCATTCTTCTGTTTCTGTAGAAATAACATCTGAATTTAGTCCTTTTTGTGGCAAATTTGCAATACAAGTTATGGGACACATAGAACAACAAAAAGATGGCAAAACTAATACGAAAGAGACTAAATTACACTAGAAAGAACCAAATTTGTGTGTGATAACATGTGAAAAGATGATATACAAATCACACAACAAATCCCCCTAAGCCTAAACCATTGCTTGTCCTCAAGCAAAAAGAGCATGGAAATATAAATGAAGAAATGTCAAGAACATGAATAGATCAAATGAAATGAAAGATGTGTATAAGACCAAGCCAACCATGATCAACATGTTTATCCTCATAGCCATCAATTCAACTCAAACACCCAAGAAAGAGATTTTTAGTTCAGCAGGGGTGGCATCAATTTTAGTGAAACAATCAATTAAACAACACTAGGTAGAAATTGGATGACCAAGCCAAACAATCAGTGGATGTGCAACTCAAAATCTCAACTATTAAGGATTATGAATGATGAAATCTTAATTAAGAATTGACAATTTTTGCTGTACTCTCCTTATCCCAGAAATGATATGACAAAGGATTGTGGGTTCCGACACTCGGCTGCTAATGTAGACTTATGCACACGAGGAGTGTCGGTTGGGGTATTTTACCCTCTATTAAGACATACCACCTAACCATCATGGCCAGATCGGACTTACACTAGGCTAGAATGATATGTGGGCAGATTAGCCATCTTTAAAGGGGTATAAGAGTTATCTAAATTTTTCCAAAACATGGGAGAGTCAACTAAATTGCAACATCAACTAGATTTCATTCGTCTATTTTGAAAATTTTTCATTGAAAGAGTGTTTGCAAATGCACTAAGAGCTTGGAAAAGTCATCTCGTATTCTAAATGATGTTGTGCAGTTGATTTATTCACAAAAATTGAAACTATTACATGTTTTAAACAATCAGGGATGTGAAAGATGAATGTTCAGGCTAGAAGCATAAACTTGAGTTAATCACATGTTGATGGTCCAAAGGTTTCATTTGATTAATGCATGATTTTTACAACTTCTTCAATTGATATTTCTCATCAAGGGAGGACGAACAGTTAAGCATAGGAGTTCTTTCCACATATAAAAGATGAATCTCATATCGTATTAGACTTGCCATCAGAAAAAGAAGAACTAAAAACAACAACTAAAAAGAGAGAACAAAACAAAAGTACAAAAGCAAATGACAAGAAGCAAATAACATGGAAGGTAAAAGCTAACTAGGATACCAATACCGTCCGGTTGCTCCCCCCTAAGCCTGAAATAAGCAGTGTCCTCACTGCGTCAATCAAACTTTAGGAATTCACAACCGGATACCTGTCATGAGTAAGATCAGAAAAATGATCCGCCGCCTCCCTGCTCCGGGAAGAACTGACTAACGATGTCAGGAATGTCCATTGGCGTCGCGGATGATGAACCTGGATACTACTGCTGGTCATGCTGGTGCTGCTGTTCATCGGGAAACTCATTCAGTGGGGCATCGGGGGTTGTGGTCTTCTGGCGGGAGGGGGACTGGAAGGACTGCGGCGTTGGGTAGTGGCCTTGTGAGATGTGCCACGCATCCATCCGGTTGACCATGTCGTACATAGTTGAGGACTGTGCACTCAAATGGTCAAACCTGGTGTCATACTGCGTGCCCATCTGGTCCAAGCAGGTGTCCAAATGATCAAAACGCCGCTCCATGTAGGTGAAGAGATGCTGAACATCCGACATTGTCCAGCTGTACTCAGTCTGAGTACCAGTGCATGGTGGCACATGGGTAGATGCTCCTAGAGTAGGCCCTGGTGTAGAGCTACTGGCACCCCTGGTGGGTGTCTCCTCATCGTTTTCTAGCTGAAGCTCCACTTTCCAAGTGGCCTTGTTCTTGATATCATTTCGGCTCGTATCGGGGATTGTGATGAATTGTGTCTTTGTGATATAAACATTGAACTTTGACGTGCTGTTTCCATGTCTGGAGATCAGACCACAAGAGATAAGATAGCTTATATCCACAAGATTCTTCCCCGGTGCAGGTTCTAAGGAACCTACATCCAAACCCAACTGCATAGCAAGAATGCTGATTATCCCGCCACACATGATGTCGCCCGCCTCCCTTTTCTTTTGTTTCTTAGTATCAAGAAGCTTGTGTACAATGTAATAACCGGAACTGAGTTGCTCACTTTGCACCACACACGATAAAAAGAAAAGATCAGTTTTTCCTACAACACCCTGGGTTTCGTTCTTTGCAAATGGTCCCGTGCTAAGAAGGCGATGAATGACTCAGAAAACAAGGCTGTGGATGCTAGACGCTCGAGCATTCCGTGCCTTATGCACTGTATCAGAAGTAATTTTGGACCAAAACAGATCGCTGTTGAAAGCCGGAGGGTAATCCGTGTAGACGCCGTAGTTACATTTGAGTAAAGTGCAAAACCGCTCAAGATTCATGAAAAATGGTTTGTCCAACAAACGAAAACTGATATTCTAATAAGGTATATGACGGCGTTGTGGGTCACTCTCAGCTTTAAAGGTAGTGAGAAACTCGTAAACAAGATGGGGGTAGGTCTTAGTAATTCGAGTGCAGAGGTAGTGCAGTCCCAAAAAGGTTAAGTGATTTACTACCTCATCTTTGAAACCCAGCTTGGTGACGGCTTCTTCACACATGTACCGTGAAGGCAGAACACGCCTTGTAATAAGAAATTGGTAGTCGGCGTCTTCTTCAGGCCTGACCCTGAACTGCGTGGATGGTACAAAAGACTGCGGCCTTGGGTTGGAGGAGCCTGCTTCAGGTGTAACTTGATAGCCTGGACGGCTGCCGGCCTTCCGCTTGATTGGTGCCATCAGTAGAGTGCACGAGTGGACTGGACGTCTGTCTCAGGAAGATAAATGCACGACGTGTAGATGCAATGCACGACGTGCACCTGCGGATTTGGGGAAAACTGGAAATCTGCAGAAACAACTCTGATTTTTGGGCAAAGCGTGCGATTGGTGGCGCTACTGTTGCTTTGGCTTTGCTTGATCGACCGAGAAGGAACATCGGCTGCTAGAAAGGCGCCGGCGGCTCGGCGGTGCAGAGGTGCACAGCTGTGAGGAAGAAGAAGGTGCCGGTGGCTCGTATGTGTTCGTGCACAGCTGCTCAGCGGCGGTGTCGAGTCTAGATGGCACGGGGAAGAAAAGAAGAAGAAGAAGGCGGTGCTTGGCGGTGATGGGGCGGAGCTGCTCACGCGGCTGCGGAAGGAGAAGAAGGTGGCTGCTGGATGGTGCTGCTTAACGACACAGAGAAGAAAAGAAGATGATGATGGTGCAGATCGGTGGAACGGAGCTGCTGCTGCGGGATGGCGGCGCGGAGTGCATGGCTGGAGGACGTCGCACGGCTGCGGAATCAGCTGACGGCGGAGCGGCGCACGACACGGTTGCAGAGCGATGCACGACGGCTGCTAGGGTTAGAGCTTGTGGGGTCGGGGTGCACGGGCTCTAGGGTTAGAGTGTTAGGCCGTGCACTCCGGCCCTTTTTGTCCAGACTTCACTTAAAAGTGCACGACGTGCATTTTGGGAGTGCACGTCGTGCACATTTCTAGAACTTTTGTAGATCTTCAATCGCCCAGGTGCACGGCGTGCATTTCTGAGGTGCACGCCATGCATGTTTCCAGAAACTTAATATCAAACTCGAAGATCAGGTGCACGCCATGCATTTGTGAAATGCACACCGTGCACATTTCCAGAAAGTTGCTGAAGTATTTACTTCCCAGATGCACGCCGTGCACGATGACTATGCACGGCGTGTTAGTTTCCAGAAAGTTCTCAGACCATCCAGAGTCCAGCTGCACGGCGTGCATTCTTGCAATGCACGTCGTGCATCTTTTCAGAAAGTTTCCTGTAGATTTCGCATATTAGGTACACGACGTGTAAGGTGTAAACGCAGGCCGTGTCTTTTTCCAGAACATTTTCTGTTGTATTTTGTATTGAAGTGCACGCCGTGCACTTTGCGATTTCTGTAGAAAATTGCAGTCAGTCAGCAGTAAACTATGACGGATTGAATAGAAGTTAAGTCTAAATTATTACATTCATCTATGACAGGCTTATTAGCAAAATTAAAGAGTGTTTTTAATTTGAAGAACTTAAAAGAAATCTATCCTAATGTGGGGTCAACTCCCATGAGGTCCTCCATTTAGAGTCTGAAGTAAGACTTCTTCTAAAACTTTAGGCATCTTGTAGGGAGCAAGAAGCACCTTTCTCCACATCTTCTCCACTTGAGTAGCGTTTGCAGCGTTGTCCATTAACTTTGAAAGTTCCATCTTTTCCTTGGAGATCTACAGCTCCATATGGAAAAATCTTGAGTACTAAGAACGGGCCGGACCACTTGGACTTCAACTTTCCTGGAAAAAGCTTCAATCTGGAGTTGAATAACAATACTTTGTCTCCTTCTTGGAAATCCTTCCTGTGAATTCTTTTGTCATGCCAAGCTTTTGTTCTTTCTTTATATAACCTTGCATTTTCATATGCATCAAGTCAAAGTTCTTCGAGCTCCTGTAGCTGCACCAGACACTTTTCTCCTGCTCTTTTCATGTCGAAATTCAGGAACTTTATTGCCCATAAAGCGCATTGTTCCAATTCAAGCGGAAGGTGACATGATTTGCCATAGATTAGCTTAAATGGAGTAGTCCCAATGCTGGTTTTGAAAGCCGTGCGATATGCCCATAATGCATCATCAACCTTTAGTGCCCAGTCTTTCCTTGAACTAGAGACCGTCTTTTCAAGAATAGTCTTCAGTTGCCTGTTTGAAATCTCTACTTGCCCGGATGTTTGGGGATGATAGGGCGTAGAGATTTTATGAGTTACACCATACTTTGAGAGAAGATTGTTGAATTGTTTTTCTGCAAAGTGTGTGCCTCCATCAGAAATAACGACACGTGGAACTCCAAACTGAGGGAATATAATCTTTTGGAAAAGCTTAACTACAGATTTGGCGTCTGGTGCTTGGGTTGGAATGGCTTTAACCCATTTAGAAACGTATTCACAGGCAACAAGAATATATTGATATCCGCAGGAAGATGGGAATGGTCCCATGTAATCCACTCCCCATACATCGAACACCTCAACTTCTAGAATAGAGTTGAGTGGCATGTCATCTCGGCGAGATGTTCCTCCTGTTCTTTGGCACCTATCACAAGATTTGATGAATAGATTGACATCTTTAAATAATGTAAGCCAATAGAAACCAGCTTGAAGAACTTTTGCAGCAGTCTTTTCTCCTCCAAAATAGCCTCCATAAGGGGAGGCATGGCAATCATCAATGATACTTGGGACTTCCTCTTCAATAACACATCTCCGGATTAGCCCATCGCTTCCATGCTTGAATAGCAACGGGTCATCCCAATAATAAAATTTGACGTCATGAAAGAATTTCTTCTTTTGTTGATATGTCAAACCCGGAGGTAGCTGTCCAGTAGCAAGGAAATTAGCAATGTCTGCAAACCATGGTGCTTGGATGGATGATAACACGTAAAGTTTTTCAATCGGAAAATGATCTTCAATTGGCAATAAATCTCCAGATTCTATGGTCAATCTAGAGAGGTGATCAACAATGCTATTCTCGGTACCCTTTTTGTCTCGGATTTTAAGATCAAATTCTTGCAAGAGAAGTATCCAGCGAATGAGACGTGGTTTGGCATCCTTCTTATTCAGCAAATACTTGATGGCAGCATGATCAATGTACACAATCACTTTTGATCCTACCAAGTACTGTCGGAACTTTTCGAAAGCATATACTATCGCAAGCATTTCTTTCTCCGTGGTCGTGTAATTGATTTGCGCTTCATCGAGAGTTTTGCTGGCATAATAGATGGCATGAACCTTCTTGTCTCTTCGCTGTCCCAAAACAGCTCCCACTGCAAAATCACTTGCATCACACATAAGTTCAAAGGGGGAATCCCAATCTGGAGGTTGGATGATTGGAGATGAAATGAGAGCTTCTTTGAGTTTGGAAAACGCTGCTTGGCAATTGTCATCAAATACAAATTCTGTGTCTTTTGCAAGAAGAGAACATAACGGCTTGGCAATTTTGGAAAAGTCTTTAATAAATCTTCTGTAAAAACCTGCATGTCCTAAAAAGCTACGAATGTCTTTTACCGAAGATGGAGTAGACATCTTTTCAATTGCTTCAACCTTTGCCCTGTCCACTTCAATACCCTTGTTAGATACCACATGTCCTAGTACTACACCGGATTGTACCATAAAATGGCACTTCTCCCAGTTTAGTACTAGGTTGACCTTTTTACAATGGGCTAAGACAAGAGACAGATTTAATAAGCATTGATCAAAAGAATTGCCGTATATGCTAAAATCGTCGATAAAAATCTCAATTATATTTTCAATAAAATCGGAGAAAATAGCCATCATGCATCGCTGAAAAGTAGCGGGAGCATTACAAAGGACGAACGGCATACGGCGATAAGCATATGTTCTGTAAGTGCATGTGAAAGTGGTCTTTTCTTGGTCGGGGGGATATATGGGAATCTCAAAAAAACCTGAATACCCGTCCAAGTAACAGAAATACAAATGTTTGGCTAGACGTTCAAGCATCAAGTCAATAAAGGGCAAAGGGAAATGATCTTTTTAGGTTGCTTTATTCAAACGCCTATAGTCAATACACATGCGCCAACCTGTAACAATGCATTTTTGTATTAACTCATCATTATCTCCTTTGATGACAGTTGCACCCCCCTTCTTAGGTACTACATGAATGGCACTAACCCAAGGGCTGTCACTTATTGGATATATGATTCCAGCATCAATTAACTTGAAAATTTCTTTCTTTACCACCTCAAGCATATTTTGATTTAAACGTCTAGGTGGTTCAATAGTGGGTTTAGCATCATCTTCCATATTTATTCTGTGCATACAAATGGAAGGATGAATGTCTTTTAAATCCTCTATGGAGTAACCAATGACATCTTTGTACAAACACAATTCGGCAAGCAATTTAATTTCTTGATCATTGGTTAGTTCACTATTTATTGTGACAGGAGATGTAGAATTTGGGTCAAGAAATGCATACCTTAGCCCAGGTGGAAGGGCTTTTAATTCTACCTTTTTGCCCGTCGTACTATCATCAACTTTGTCTTCAACAAGTGGGGCATCTTCATCAATAGCTGTTGCTTTAGAAATAGAATATGCTCCAGAATTTTCAGAATTATTAAATTCAGTTGCATCATCATCATAGAGATCAACCATCAAATCAACATCATTTTCACTATCATTTTCAATAGGATCAACAATATCAAGCAAGCATATTTCTTCAACACGTGCGGATGCTTTCATAGCTTCATAGATAGAAAACTCCATAGCCTCTTCCCCAACACGTAAGGTGAGCTTCCCTTCTCGGACATCAACAAGACATCCGACAGTTCTCAAGAAAGGCCTCCCAAATAGAACAGGGTTGGAAGGAACCTCCGCCATGTCAAGAACAATGAAATCACAAGGTATATAGAATTTCCCAATTTGTACAAGTACATCTTCCACCATACCTTTTGGATATTTAATAGAGTGATCAGCTAATTCAATAGCCATCCTTGTGGGCTTCAGGTCCCCAAGATCTAATTCTTGCCATAAGGTAAATGGAATGAGGATGATACTCACACTGAGATCTACTAAACCTTTGTCAAAAGTGGTGTCATTAATCTTGCAAGGCAGTGTGAATGCTCCCAAATCATCAAGCTTTTGAGGTAGATGGTTTTGAATAATGGAACTGAATCGTTCAGAAAGCATTACAGTTTCTACTTGATCAATCTTTCTTCTTTTAGTCAGAATATCTTTTAAAATTTTTGCATAGGAAGGCATTTCGGCAATAACTTCAGAAAAAGGAAGGTTTACATGCAGTTTGTTGATTATGTCCACAAATTTCCTGAATTTTTGATCTTCCTTCTTATTAGCCAATCTTTGAGGAAAAGGTGCAGTTGCTTTGAAAGAAGGTGGTATTTCAGCTTTACCTTTCTCCTCGCTGTGATTTAGAGTGTTGTCCTCTTCTTCAACACTTTGCTTCAAGTTCTTCTCCTCAGATGGAGAAGGTCTTTCAATTTCAGCTCTGTTTCTTAAGATGATGGCATGGGCTTGCTGCCTTGGGTTCACTTCCAGTTGGCTTGGAAGAGAACCAGATTGTGGAGTCCTTTGCTGATTTAAAGCTTGTTGTGCTATCTGATTTTCCAACATCTTGGTGTGGGTGGAAATTCCATCCACTTTTGCTGAGAGTTGCGCAATAGCATCTTTTAAAAGCTTATCATTTCCTCGGAGTTCCTCATTTTGTTGCATCTGTGTTGATATGAACTTCTCCATCATAGCTTCCAAGGAAGAACTTTGGGGTTGTTGTTGCTACTGAAAACCCCTGTTATTGAAACCCGATGGATTTCCTTGACGGTTTACATGCTGTTGTTGCTGCTGCCCTTGCAAATTTTGGGCATTGCTTGCATTTCGGTAAGAGAAATTAGGGTGGTCTCTCCATCCTGGATTATATTGGTTGGAATAAGGGTTGTATTGTTTGTTTCCTTGCATCCCAACTGCATTAACCTGTTCAAAATTTCCTTCCATAGCGTTAGGGGCAAAACAAGAGGAAGAAGTATGCCCTACATTACCACAAGCTTCACACGTGGCTTCAACAGATTGAATTGGTAGAGTGGTCATCTTCTCAAATTTCTGTGTGAGAACATCTAGCTTTGAGGCAATTAGATCAACGACATCAATAGTATGCTTTCCTCCTTGCTTTCCGGCTAAAGAGTTTGTTGTAGAGGTGGATTTAGCTCCTCTATCTCCTCCCCATTGGCAGTGATTGAGAGATATATCTTCAATGATATCATAGGCCGCTCTATAAGACTTGGTCATTAGTGCACCGCCAGCTGCGGCATCTAGAGTCAACCGAGTATTGTAGAATAGTCCATTGTAGAAGGTTTGCAGCAAGAGCCAGTTTGTCAAGCCATGGTGCGGGCAAAGACGTTGAAGATCCTTGAACCGTTCCCATGTATCATATAAGGTTTCTCCTTCACTTTGAGAGAAATTGGTAAGCTGGTTCCTTAAGTGAGCTGTCTTGCTTGGTGGAAAGTACTTTGCAAGGAAAGCATTAAGCAGTTGGTCCCAACTTCTAATAGACTTCTTGGGAAGAGACAAGAGCCATGCCTTGGCTCTATCTCTTAAAGTGAAGGGAAATAACATTAACCTGATTCCATCACTGGACACTCCATTAATCTTAAAAGTATTCAAATATTCCAGAAATTCTGCAATATGAAGACTTGGGTCTTCATTGGCTGTACCCCCAAAGCGATTTTGCTGAATCATTTGCATCATGGAAGGGGCAATTGAAAAGTTATTTGCTTCCACAACAGGTAAGTCGATGGCTCCACAAATATTTGTGGCAACCGGCATGGCGAAATCTTTTAGAGGGCGATCGTCCTCCATGGCTGAAATGGTTGGTGAAGCTACTGCAGAAAATGAAGAGGATGGTGGTGGTGATGATGACGGTGGTGACGGTGAAGTACCTCCAAACAACAGTTGTTCTAATCTTCTTGTTCTCCTCAAACTTGAAAGAGTTCGCTCTATTTCAAGGTCTAGCAAAGCGGATGTTTGGAGACCTCGTTGTGAACGACGCATACAACCTGAAAAATAACAAGAGAAATTAAGAACACACTAAGAGGTATATGGAAATTAAAAAATGATGAATGATGGTCTAGTCTCAAATACTAAATAATACTTATTACTCCAATTAAATTACCGTAGCTCCCCGGCAACGGCGCCAAAAACTTGTTGGTTTTTTACACTAACGAGTTTCAATCATTTAGAATGATCTTTTACTCAACCAGCTATTTCCCGCAAGTATACGAGAGTAGTTGTAGTCGAGGTCGAACACAAGGAGCTGAGCTAATTTAATCGAACACAACAGTACTAAAGTTCAACAATCTAGATCGATTTTAAAGAGTAGAAAAGATTTGTTCTAAAAGCATAAAAATTAGGTTTTAACTACAGGATTTTCAGATTCTAATTAACAAGCAAAGATTACAAGAATTGTTCGATTTCAGAAAGTTAAAGAATCTTGGACATTAGGATTTCACTCTCATACCATAGCAATCAAGAGAACAAAATAATTTAAACATGCATAAGATCATGTTTCAAGGAAAAGTTGTGTTACATTTCACCTCCCGGTGTAAATGTAACGATCATAACTCAAGACAGCACTCTCGTGCATGGATTTCGTTTATGATCACAAATAGATCCTCAACTCATTCTTCTCTACTCTCGTAGAAGAAGAAGAGTTGCCAAGAAAAGCGTCTCCATACATTCCTACTTGTTTTCTCAAACTAAGCAGGAAAGCAGAAAATATGCACATAAGGCGGCCAACGATACATGCAAGGAAAAGAGTAACCGACACTCTCAAGGTAAGGAAACAAGAAGCAAATGCATTTAGTACAAAATTACTTATTCATTACATGCTATGGCATGGGAGTTACTCTCCCATGCCCAAGAAAAAGAAATCTACTCGTCCATAATAATATACAACAGATTTGCTACAAAATTCTCAGTGCTAGACATGGTTTAGAGAAGAAAAGACAAGGAGAACTGAAGATGTAACCACAAGAAGCAAGAATTCCGGCATTGGGATGAAATTCCCCTCCTTTAACTGCTCCAAGTCGGGCTAGCTCCCCTCTCAAGAAGTTGCTTAGAGTTGGGGAAGCTTGGCTGCACCTTGAAGAAGAAAATGGAGAAGTGGAGAAGAAGAAATGGTCTCTTTGTGCAAGAAACCACCTTAGTTTCCTCCCAAATCGCCCTCGTCTATTCTCCTCTTTCTTTGGGACGAGAGAAAACATCCAAATGGCCAAACGTAACTATCCCTTGGCTTCCCTCTTTCTTTTAAAATCGTATTCTAGATTTTCGAAATTCTAAAACTGCCAGGTGCACGCCGTGCATTTTGGGGTGCACGCCGTGCACCTGTAGTGCAGTTGACA
Organism: Alisma plantago-aquatica; assembly: GCA_963693085.1. Classification (NCBI taxonomy): domain Eukaryota; kingdom Viridiplantae; phylum Streptophyta; class Magnoliopsida; order Alismatales; family Alismataceae; genus Alisma; species Alisma plantago-aquatica. The sequence goes on along the minus strand of OY856412.1, from coordinate 1,285,500,187 downwards.
TCGGGCTGAACCGTGCACGGCGTGCGCTGAGGAGTTGCACACCGTGCGACTTTCCAGAACTTCTTCTGCAGTTTGCGTCCCAGGTGCACGGCGTGTCATTTCGATGTGCACGCCGTGTCTTCGCATTCCGTATGTTTTTGGAATCTCGCGCGCCGTGCGTTTCCTGCGTACACGCCGTGCATTCTCTTGGCTGAACAGAATGAAATTTCTCTGGAATGTTGCACGCCGTACGTCTGAGCCTACACGCCGTGCACTTTACTGCTTCAACAAATTAAGCTTTTCTGGAATGGTGCACGCCGTGCATCTAAAACTGCACGCCGTGCATTCTTGTATTTCTGTAGAAATAACATCTGAATTTAGTCCTTTTTGTGGCAAATTTGCAATACAAGTTATGGGACACATAGAACAACAAAAAATGGCAAAACTAATACGAAAGAGACTAAATTACACTAGAAAGAACCAAATTTGTGTGTGATAACATGTGAAAAGATGATATACAAATCACACAACATATTGAAATTATGGATCAATATAACTTGTGTTCACATTTTTAGAAAAGAACAAAAGCGAAAAAAACTGAACTACAAAAGTGATATGGTAATGAAACTATGATGCAAATGCAATATAAAATTGGATGAATATTCATTAATAAAGAAAGTAACACATTAAAGTATGCTTTAAAAACTATAAAAGAAATACCATCAACTTCCAAGTATTTGGGGTAAACATACAATATGAAGGAATCTATGCATCTTACCCTTAAGATTCCATGCATTCTCTTAAACTACAAGATGTGTCCATAATAAATTCACCATAGGTATTTTCCATTGTTGTAGATTCTTAACATCTTATCTAGATCTACGTTAGACCTTCCTCGCATACCACATCACTTAGCTTCCATAGATAAGATGTATATAATATATTCTTACTATCTATATGATGCAAAATTAACATTGATAAATGGAATATATCATGCCAATTTTTCTTTTTAGGTTGTATCTCTTGTCAGAAACCTACTTTACCAACCATTTGTAGAATAGGTTATGGTGTATATTGGAGCTAATGTCTTCTATTTCCCAAATCTCAAAACATTATCCAAGAAGATACATCTGGAATTACTAGATATCACACTTTAAACTCAATAGGTCTATCTGTCCTATCGACAGAGCTCTTTCGTATATTCTATTTAGCATTCAATAATTGTCCTATGACATTGATCATTTCATATGTCGATTTTACTCACTATGGTACCAACATATGTGTCTTGTCAACCATATAGAATTGTACTAGAACTCAGTATTGTCTACAATAAAGAGATTCAAACTTTTTCAATTTTGGTGTAGCATAATTACATATGTTATGTGCAAATGGTATCAAGAGCATCTATTATTTCCAACTATCAAAGAGCTATAGAAGAAATGTCCTAGTAATATCTTCCATTATATGTAATGTTCTTTGTTTTACTATTTAAGGATGGAAATATATATTTAAATTAAATCAATTTTTATAGCTTCATGCAATATATGACAAAATTTAGATATTAATTGTAGAGATTTTTTGATATAATAGAAAGTGTGACCCCATACATTCTAGATAACTCATGTAAATATAGATGAGCAAGATATTCAAAATAGAAAAGTTATCACGACATCTAAAAAGAAATCTATCTTTGTCAGTCTATCAAATAAAAGCAAGATGGAATCATCCTCATTTAAAAAATGGTATAGACCACCTTCAAACTCCATTTTGACATGATCCCACTTAATCTTTAGTAAAGGAAAAGGGCGTAGTAACCTGATGGGACAATAGTTTTCATGCTTTCCCATACTAACGTATTCCACACAACGTAGCATGCTTGATTACATATTTCTTTGTCATAGTCCACAAATTTATTTTATAATTCAATTCATTTTAGAACTACCTAGATGCAAAACATACCAAGAGCATGTCTCTTCAACATTGTCTTACACATCTATTCTGGAACTAGAAAACATAATGTTCTTTAAAAAACATAATAGAATTTCATCTATAAAGTGAAAACTAGCTTTTTTTACTTCATACATCTTGTTTAACAAAGTTTTTTGTTTGGATATGTTCCTCAAATTTGATTATGTACAACCACAATCAAAGCTAAAACTGTTGTTCAGTGAATATATCATTAAAATATGTATAAACATGTATATATAAAGATTCTTATAATATAATAGCAAATCTCTTATAAATTACAAATTCTACTCTACACAAGGAATATGATATTATGAATTTCATATTAAATCATATACCACAATGTTTGCCTTTCTAGGATGATAAATAATGGAGCATGTATAAGTATTTTGTTGAACACATTTTCTATGGATATTTATACTAAAATTTTATGATAAATGTATATATCTAACAAGGATCTCCACATACACAAACGTTTCCAATTTGTAAATGTGAATACCATGACATAGGTATCTAGATAATGCGTACAATAGTTCTCCTGATTCTTATATAACAATAACGAAGCAACACGATTATACGTAAAAGAAGAGTAATCATTAGTGGAAGAATCATAATATACATCATATTCTTTTCTAGTCTAAGGTGAGGTAAGAACTAGAATAAATTCCAACAAATTTATCATTTGTTAAAAGTTGTATCCACAATAATATGTCCATCTGAAATGGACTTTATTTTGTAATAAACCATTCAAAGGCATAACAAAGAAGATCTTTGTGAAAGTCTTGTAATGTCCTTCTATTCCAAGAAGACACCAAACTTCATTGTGTGTTTTTGGCATATCCCTTTAGCAGATACTTCTACTTATCATTGGAATAACACCAATTCCTTGGGAAAAACTCACATGAACCAGAACGGTCACACATGTTAACAAAAACTCACATGTACCATAATTTTATTTCATAATAGATGGATGAAAGAAATTCATATATATATTTCATGTTGTTATATATAATAGAATAAACTATTTAAGCAACTGACACAAATCTTTATTCGTCATATCTATACATGTTTTGGCTTGTTTGTTAGCCCAAATAGTATACCCAAGAAATCATAACAACCATATATGTTATATAATGAATGATATCTGGGGAGCATCATTAGCCTTAATACTGAGATATTAGTAATAGCTTGATGTATATCAATAGCTTTTTCCAGATATAAAGGTGGATGCCTATTGATCCACATGGATGTATTTTATCTATGTCTTCTCCTCTCCCGTTGTAATTTCTTTGACTATGTTTTGCTAAGTTCCCTTTGTGGAATGTTTGGGGGTAAAATATGTAACTATAATATCATGTTGGAAAATATTAACATATGATACTTTGATTGCATTTTCAATTGGTATGCTATTTCTTATTCTCTCTCTCCCTATATCTTTCTTTGACTGTTTGGGCTATGGAATCACCTAGGGTGTAGAGAAAAGAGTGATTCTGAGATTTTTTGGTGGGAAAATTTGTATGTCCACGAGATGAAACTTATCTAATTTTCCCTCCTTCCCCTAGGTATCTTCATTACATTATCCCTAGATGTGAGATCTAATTAATTAAGTATGAATCTTTTTTTGACAAGGTGCTTATTTAGAAGTTTGATATGGGAAAATACTTAAATGGTTAGTCAATTACCACTATTAAAATCTAAAGCAATTAAGGTTTTCAATATTGATTGGGACAACAATTAATATTTGATTTTCAAGTAATTTAAATGGAAGGTTAATTAGGAGTCAAGGAGGTTTTCTTTTTCACATGCATCATGCATTTATATATATTAGAGTGTGCATATTCATTTAATTAATTATGAGGGTAAATGAATTCTAATTGACTTAAAAATCCATGGGTTTGATAATTAAAGTGTGTGGAGTCTAATATCACATTAATTTCTCCTTTTCAACACATTTTGTATTTGATTGTATGCTAAGTGCCTAATAAATATATTTAGTACCTTTCTTTATAAATTTTGATATAAAATTTCTTATTTCTCATTTCTTGTCCCACAAAACCATAAAACTCTAAATTAACATAATCCACTAATTATCTCTCATCAATTGTCATTTTGCATTATTAGACTATAATTAACACATTAGTTAAGATATTTGTGCAAAATTCCATTCATTGAAATGAATGTGGGTAAATATAGTTCAAACCATTAAGGATTGCTCAATTTCAACATTGAGGACAAAGAGAATAGAAAAGATAGGAAAATTTACGGAAAAGGATGACAAATAAACCCAAGATTCAGTATGTTATGCCAACATTAGAACCCAAAGTGAAAGACCTAGTGATCCATGATAGCTAATTGTAGAAAGAGTTCTAGAACATATCAATAGTATGAGACTTGCTGGAATCAACTCCAGTCCTACAGTTGGTGAAATGAGTCAAATTTGTCATGTTCTATCAGTTTTTGATTGATCAACTCCTGGATGAGGCCGAGCACATGCATTCATCAATCCATTGCATTCCACCAAGGAGGGAAATTCAAACTTTGCATCATTTGTATAATGTATCTTCAAATTATTGAGTCATACACTTCATCGAGATCTCCCTTTATACAAAACTTTGGCCAAGCGTTCTTCTTAAAGATACTCACGAGTTGGTTTGCAAGCAAGGTTGCATTTGGGATTCGACTCCCCTTAATAAAATGTGATTAAGATTGATTAGGATCTTGAGAACAACTTGGATGTAATTAGTAAGGATTTGAGGGAGAATTGATATAAATAGTTATAGAGAGATATGTGTTGCCAATCTTTGATATTACAAGCGTATTAACTCTTTGTGATAAGATAACTGAATGCATTCTTGACTTCACATAGTAGTCTTCCACTTAGGAAGAAATTATTAATGACCTTGGTAAATTCATCCCCAATGATGGACCATGCCTCTTATAGGAATTGCACATGAAATCCATTAGATACAACTGCTTTGTCCCCTTTTGCTTCCCTAATCACAACTTCTAGTTCCTCCATGGTAACAAGCTTGCACAGTTCTTTGATTTTTCTTGTGGTTGAGAGTTGGCATATCCTAAATTCTAAACCATTAAAAAGTGCTGGTCTAGCCACTATTGAAAAACTTAGTACAATTCTTCAAATATATGCTTCCTGATATTTGATATGTTACTTTTTCTCCTTCAGTAAAAGACACCAGAGTTGGTTCTTGTGTCTTATGATATTTAGGGGGTTCCTTTAGGATTTATAGAACTACTTCATCATGCAATCACCCAGTTTTAACAATTGTAATCGAGATTTCTGTCTAATAATGGACTCTTCATACTTCATGGTAGTAAATGTTTCCTTCCTTATGGCGTTAGTTGATTCTATTAATGGAAATTTGTTGGATCTAGATCCAATGTTGAAGGGAGAGAGCCTCATTTTTGTTGTTCTTCGGACTAATAATGAAATCTCCCATTTTTTCCTTGTTCCACTTAATAAGACTTTTTGAGTTTGAATTGATGTATGATCTTGTACATGGTACAATCTTTTTCTTTTGCATTCGATCTATGAGTTTCTTTATTTAGTAACAAGATTTTAGGAAGATATTAGAGAGGGGTTGTAACAAAAAATGAGAAAAGGTTTTCTTTCCAAGCTATGGAGTGAATTTATAATGAAAGAGGAAAGTATTAGTTGTTGAATTTCATAGATATAGAAGTGGATGCAAGAAGTTAATTGCTTGCAATATCTCAGGCTTCTTTGGGGGTTCAGTAGCTAAAAAGTGAAGTCATTACAAACTTGAACAAGAAATATAAATATAATATAAGGATAAAGGGGTGAAGGAAGTCAAAGTAATAAAGTGAAGATTTTGGTAGATGTTGAGATTTTCTCCTATGCTATGAATGTGATTATCTTAGAAGGACTGGTTGTTGCATGCTTGACATCTGAGATTCCATCTTCACCACCACACCATGAAATGAGAGTCAAATAAGTTGACATTGCACATGCATCCACTAAAGTCTCATCTCAATCCTTAGTTTTCTAAGGGAAGGAGTCAAGACTTCCAATTGTAGGTATGTGACTTCGTTTTAACCATTTCCAAAAACTGAGGAATGTATTGTTGGGACTGCCCCAACAATCGATGTAGGTTGTTCTCATTAGAAGAGTTGCCCTAAATTCCCTTGGGGGACTGCTGTAGGAAGTGAGGTCTTTGTCCGCGAAGTAGACCATTTTCAAGCAGTGAAGGTGATGGCCATAGTGGGATTCAATAGTCCTCTCTCAGTGGGAGACTTTCATTCTTTTACTAAATCTGACATATTGTTTGGTACAAGTTCCTACTCTATTTAACATTTCTTCATTTTCTTATATCACTAGCCAAAATTTGGTCACTTTTATTTCTTATTGAAGTGGGTAGCATCAAGGAAATTTGTCTATGTGAGTCTGCAAGATTGATTAAATAGTTACACTTAACAAATGCACTTTCACAACATAAGTGTGATGGCCATCTTAGATTACTTGGAATTCTATTCAAGACATTTTGGAACTAGTGCAAGTGGGATGTTGTTGGTTGTATTCCTTGAACGCCATCATTTTATGATTATAATAGGGATACATTGTGTACGGTTTGAATATAAATACAATAAGTTCCACTTATAATGTTTGTTTCTATATTGAAGTATTAAAAAATTATAACCATCCTATGAATATTTTGAGTCAATGACATATTGTTTGGATTGTTGACCTAAACATGAGATCATATGTATATTCAAGAGTGTTCATTTTTGGATTTTCCCTAGCCAATTATTATTATGGACATATCAGGAAAATAATAATACATACAACTAGTGTCTATGTTGAGTGATGAATATATATCTTTAGTTATGATATTGGATATCAACTCAGATACATGGTAGTTATTAGAGAACTAGTTTTATTGGGCATACCCACTTTGACATTGACACTTGGAAGCCATGTCATGGAAGTTAGAGTCATATCTCAATATGATTGCGGTGGGTGCGATCCATAGACCTACAAACACTACACTAATCACATGTTATTTTGTGCACTTTGATACTAGTTCAACATAACTCTAAATAAGGGTTCCCGTGTAGGTTTGATTGGGTGCATTATGGCACCTATAAACTATTTTCATTGATGCAGTGGAATTTGTCCCTCTATTGGAGTAACATACTATCCACTTGATAAGATAGAATATGAAATGCATTTCCAGGTTTATGTGTGTCAATATATGTTACTGAGCTCACAAAATCTCAATGGATCTAGTCTAGTTCAAGGAACATAGATTGGATGCTAAGAGGATGTCAAATTTATACCTTAATTTCGATATAGGTGTTTGTTACAAAGGGATTATATAGTCATGGTAACATTGATCACTTTATTGATTCAATTTGTTCTTGACATATTCCCATTACTTGGCTAGGAATGATGTATTACTAGATATCAACCTTTTCTTGTGAGGTTGTGAACATCGCTACCAACATAATGTAGAACCTACAGGTCAAATACAGGAAGGTATAAGGGACTTGAATTTTGGAATTATGATCATATTTATTTATAGCCTAGTTAGGCTACTGGATGCTTTATCTTAATGGATTAGTTGATTGTCAATCACTGACTCATTATTATCTTAGTAAAGTGATGAGTCGGGTAACTCACTAAGTTAGTTGGGTGGCTGGACCAAGTGAGGGAAATTTTCCTTTGTCCATTTGGAGTCAAATTGGAAAATTGATTCAAACATGGACTGATGAGTCGAAAGGACCACTGAGTTGGGGTTAGTAGCAAAAAATGGTCCCATTTGGTCGTCTAGGATTGTAGTATGCATTTTCTTAGTTCTAATATTTTTTAGAGTGGAGATGAAGAATAAGTTTTTATTTTAGAAATCCTAAGAAAATGACTCTCCTATATATATGGGTGGACATCTTAGGATTGAGACCCACAACATAGTGAGACAAGTTGTCTAAGGGTTCTTCCTCTTCACAAAGAAAACCTCACCTAAGGATAGAAACCCATAACCCGTGGAGAATGAATTCAAACGTGGCACATCAGAAACTACGACTTCCATATCATCTTGGTGATTAATATAGTGCACCAAGATATGTCACATCCGCATAGACGATGTATAAGACAAGGCCCTTAGGAGGAGGCTTTCAAACAAGAAGCTTCTTCAAGAAGAAGACACAATGTTGATGTGATGACAAAGTAGAAATAACAAACAACTGCTTTGGAATAGATCCAGATGTGTAAGTTCTTCACCAACATAAGAGGTGTCTAGGTGTTCGACAACTAGTGTGTACCAAGGTAAATTCCATATCAATGTATTTAATATGAAGGCATTTTATGGGTAATAAGGATATGTTGGCTTAAAATCTTCTGGGATAATTTGTTTTATTCCACTACCCCCCAAAAGAAAATAGACACCCTACAAATCCCATGTATCTATAGGTTCCTAATCTTTCTATACATAATTACTATTGGACCTTCCTAAAATGTTAAATCATACATTAGTTATTAATTATATGGATATAAATTTTTTCAATATCGAGATTCTCTATAAAATAAGTGTTCCTTAAAGAGAATGATAATTTTCCAGATATTTCTATGTCTACTTGAATGCATTTGAAGAAGAGAAGTTGATGCAAGTCTTACAATGACACCAAGTAATATTTGGTGGTGTATTGTAATATAAAGGGGATCTCACCCTATCTTTTCTAGTACATGATTAGGTTGGATGAAGGAGCAAAGCTAGTGGTGCAAATGCCATAAATATTGAACCTATTCATAGAAGAAGTCATCAAGTAGGAGAAAACAAATGATAAGTCTAGACCTATGAGTTATATCATGCTCATGTAAGAATTCTATATTGGGGTTGAAGATAAGGCAAGGATGAGAATCTGGTAGATAACTAAAACTATAGTCTAGAGAGAGTAAATGACCACGACTACTTTGGAGATCATCCACTACCAAATGTTATTGAGACCTCCTTTAAGGGCATGTTATTCTTGTCAGAACCCACCACCAAGTGATGTGTTGAAATACACACACCCCTTCTCTTTGTATATATTTGAAGATGAATAAAATGTGAAGACACCAAACTTCATTGTGTGTCTTTGGTATATCCCTTTAGCAGATACTTCTACTTATCTTAGGAATAACACCAATTCCTTGGCAAAAACTCACATCAACAAGAACGGTCACACATGAAAACAAAAACTCACATTTACCAAAGTTGCCATATATTTTTTTTCCCATAATAGATGGATGAAAGAAATTCATATATATATTTCATGTTGTTATATATCATAGAATAAACTAATTAAGCAACTGAAAAAAATCTATATTCATCATATCTATAAATGTTTTGGCTTGTTTGTTAGCCCAAATATATACCCAAGAAATCATAACAACCATATATGTTATATAATGAATGATATATTGGGAGCATTATTAGCCTTGATACCGATATATTAATAACAACTTGATGTATATCAACATGGGAGATGAAATTCACTCCCCTTAGTTAATCAATAATATTATTAATTCTAGTAAAAGGATATTTTTACTTGACAATAGGTATAAATACTTATCAATAAATGACACATAACCCACATTGACGCAAATTCTTCTTCACTAATAAATTTGGATCTACCCATGATGATTTACTCAATTGTATTAGTCCCTTGTCAAGTAGATCCTACAAATCCTTTATCAGTTTCCTTGACAAAATTAGAACCATACTCGACAATGCTTGTCCTATAGGTTGAGTTCCAAGTGTTAGATTGATCTAGAAATCAATCTTTCTAATTGGAGGTAACCATAATTGCTTTTATGGAAGACAACAACATACTCCTTTACTACAAGTACAATAGATAAGGAATAGTTCTCAATCCAAATGGCCTTCACATCTCCAAGAAACATGTCTTTCCCTTCCCCGTCAACCTTTATAGTAGTTATTAAAGATATCAGATATGTTGGTCTAGATTTCCTATCTCCTTGAAGTAACAACTAACATCTCCATTAAAAAGCTAGATTTTATGGTTAAGAAATGAATTTTCTTACAATAGTATGGTGACCAATTCATATCCAACATAATATAAAAGTTTTGCACCTCAAATTTTAGTAGGTCCACTTGAATACATTTCTCATTAAAAGTCATATCACCTCTAAGACATACTATTGTCAAAATTTTGAGATATATGATAGTTATCTCCAATAGAAAATTGTATGCTAGACCTCAACAAAAAGATAACCTTTATATATCACATCTTGGGTTCGAAAGATATTTTTATGAACATGGTTAAAACACATGGTATTATGTAAAAAAATAATAATTTATAAACTTACACTTGTCATAATAATTGAGTCTACACCTTCTTGGAGGAAGCGTGAGCTAGCTTTTTCTGAATATTAAGGTGGAGGCCTGTTGATCAACATGCATATCCTTTATCTATGTCTTCTTCTCTCCTGTTGTAATTTCTTTAACTATGTTTTGCTAAGTTCCCTTTGTGGAATGTTAGGGGGTAATATATGTAACTATAATATCATGTTGGAAAATATTAACGTATGATACTTTTGATTGCATTTTCAATTGGTGTTATTTCTTGTTCGCTCTCTCCCTATATCTTGCTTTGACTGTTTGAGCTATGTAATCACCTAAGATGTAGAGAAAAGAGTGATTCTGGGCTTTTTGGTGGGAAAATTTGTATGTCCATGAGATGAAACTTATCTAGTTTTCCCTCCTTCCCCTATGTATCTTCATTACATTATATCAAGATGTGAGATCTAATTGACTAAGTATGAATCTTTTTTTTAGCAAGGTGCTTATTTAGAAGTTGGATATGGGAAATTAGACCTCACCCTATTCTCTATACCATCCCATGCCACCAAAGAGGTAATGTATACCTATTCCTTAGTCAAATGAGTCTAGTAAGGTTGGATGGGGAGTCATATTGACTAGTTCCCCTATACACTACCATGTCACCTAAGTAAAACAAATAGAATATGATTCATAAGCTACATCATTCCTTTTTGTTTAGTTTGATAGCTTGATTGTCAGACACATTTGAATGAATATCACCCTTATGTAAGGTTAACAGTTGCACATCCCCCCAAACAGTCCACTACACTCACTACTTGATTAAAGCCCTAACTGCCTTCTTGCTAAGCCCTTACGAGCATGTCCATGATGTTGTAAGCGAGGCATATATTCTACAATGATAAAAATATTTGCATAAAAAGACTGAGATCAAATTTTAAAAATTATGAATCCGCTATATTTCTTGTTAAGTTATTGATCATATATGTTAAAATTGAACGAAACTGATGTCAAGAATGATTTATTATTTTTCTGTCTCACCAAGGAGTATGCTTAGAAGACTTACAAAAGGACAACACGGAGAGAGCAAAAGTACATACTCAAATGATTTGACAAGCAAGGCATTAGCCAGCACACATGCTTGCAATATACCAGTTGAATGACAGCAAATTGGGATCAAACTTAGAAAATTACAAATCCACTTTATTTCAATATAAACATCGACCATACATATATATAAAATTAGGTACCTCACCAAGGAGAACGTTAAGAAAACAAACAATACAACAAAGCATACACTCCAACCATAATTTCGCAAAAAAAGCATTAACCAAGACACATGCTTGCAATATGTCATTTAAATGTCAACCGCAGTGCCTCCGGCTGTAGGTTTGAATAGGCAGCGCTTGCAATCTGCCACAAATAGGGATGAAGTCCTATACATGTCCTCCCCTCCTATTACGGGCATCTCAACTCCTGGCTTTGCCTCTACGTTCACAAAACCTGGCTGGTAGAGGTTCTCCCAATAACCCCTTCCACTGCGGGAGAGAGGCTAAGGGAGTCGAACTGAATCTCTAAGTGAGCATAGCTGTCGCCCGCTGGGATATTGTAACTGTGAATCCTGTCATCCTCTTTGGTAACTGGTACTGCAGATACTGACATTTCGAGTACATCATCCACTATGACGATCGCTGTTCCTCGCCCCTGTTCTCTCCACCGAGAACTTGCCTACGGATGACCTCCAGCTAGAGCGGTGACCTTCAGGGACAATAATGGGCTTTCCATCGAAGGAGAAGCTAAAATGGTCTATGGTGTCGTTCCATGAGATAGAGTGTGTAGCCTCGATTGTGAGCCTATTCTCAGCGGACATAATCCCTAGCGCCTGGATCCAAGTGAAGTCCCGAAGCCTTCCTGCAGGCCTGTGGCCGATGAAGTGGGCGTTCACCTGGATGGATGGGTCGGAGATGAGCGCGAAATTCTCATTCCGGCGGCCGTGAAAGTAGAATGCCACTCCGTCATGGCCAATGAAGCGGGGATCGTAGCATGCAGCACTATTTCCCTCGCAGTTGGGCTTGTGACCTGCAGGAACAGATAGATTGCTTGGCCTATGCTGGGTTCTGAGTTCTATGAGTTTCAAGTTGTATAAGGTGACTTACGTTTGCAAGCGGCTTTGCAGGTGTGAGCATTGCGCGCTTGCTGGCCTCGTGTATGGGCACTGAGCGGGGCATTGGACGGTCTTTGATGCACACGGACTGTTCGGGTTGCCGCACAGATGAGAGCGTAAGCAGGAGCATGGCAGATTGAAGCTTGGCAGCCTCCATGGCAGACAGTAGCTGCGTGGTTGACAATATATATGAAGAAGTAACGGTGATTGCTGATCTATCGGTATAGACTTCAATCCCTTTTATAGGCAGCTACACTGATACACCATTGGGTAGAAATTACTACAACTACGTGCATTGCATGACGACCACGTACTGCCGTATGGACAAGCGAGCGACCTCAACTTACATGCACATTTAGTAATTGTCGTCCATGTATATAGGTGGTAGGCACGTTAGTCATTTTCTTAGCAGCTTTGGGAAATGACGAGTTCCTAATTGCCCAGCCTATCCAACTTCTTATATAGTAGCATCACTTACTGTAAATAATACAAATTGTAGTTAAACGGTTTTAACAAATAGTTCTTATATACAAATTCCATAATATTCATTCAATTAACACAAATCCACCAATTTGCTTATCGCCATGTACACTTCAACAACTAGTATTTACTAGAGTGTCGGTTATTTAAGGACTTTGACGTCGGTTTCAAAGAGACACTCAAGTGGGGGCCGGTAAAAGTCGACACCTTTAGCGTCGATTTTGACACCGACGCTATAACCCTTCCCTCCACAAAAAACGCGCCAGCAAGGACACTATAGGCGTTAATTATTTAATAAAACAGACACTATATCCATGTCAAAGACGTCAACGTTTCACAAAAACTGACACTATATAACCCTTCCTGGCACCAATAAAACGCGCCAGCAAGGGCACCATCGGCGTCGGTTTTTATATATAATCGACACCCATAGCTATATAGACGTCGATTTTTTATTAATAACCGATGCTGTATGTTTTTGTTGTCAGTTTTATACTAATAACCGACGCCGATGTGCTGATTTTTTTTCTCTTATCAGTTTGCACTATATGGCTAGTCAACAGGATGCAGAACCTACAGTTCAATTCTGAATCACAGGTTTACAACATCCATTGATATCAGCCAACAACATGCCACAAACTTACAAAATTAACAAGATGGACAACATATTATGATCACACACTTGTATAAGCACATTTGATTCATATTATTTTTCATCACACACATGTAGAAACCAATAGTTCCATTTCAAATTTCCTCCATTTTCACACACATTTAGCAACATGCAGTTCCATTCATTTTATCTCTTTTCACATTCAGACACATGTAGAAACATTCATGTATTGATCATCTTCACATTCACACATATGACAATTCAGAAAAATTCATTCACATTCACATTAAAATAATTATGAGAACAAAGTTTAGAAATATCATTCTTTATTCATCATCGTCATTATCACCATCATTATCCCAATTATATTTAAAAATTCCCACTACTTATAGGGCTTTTGCCCATTCTTCTCTTACATCCTCTAATTCTTCCCTCGTATAGAGAGTATGTACATCTAATAATTTTCCACCTGTAGTCAAGTCAGTTTTAAACACCTGCAAAGAGAATGACTTATATATATAATTAATAATATATAATAAGATCAATATATTTCATATTATCTAATGAGACTATATATAATACCTTATGTATAGTATCGATTTCCATTGCGGCATGTTTGATGATTATGTCCATAAATCGCATCACATAGTATGCACATACCCAGCCATTGTCTTGTATAGAACACTATAAATTGAAACATACACAATATTCAAAAATACAAATAAGCACAGTTCACATAAATAATATATACATTGGAGTCGGGAAATTACTTTCACATTCTCCCAAATTAGTGGCTGATTCTTTTTCTTTGGGACATTTCCTCCAACTCTTTTGAACTCATGTAAAGTCCTACATGTTAATGTAACATATTAAATTACAAAATTAAATAATAATGTAATAACAGATATTAACAGATATAAAAATATGAAATATTTCTCACGGGAATAATGACTTTTTCATTGTGTGTCCATATAATGTATTCAATTCATTCCCCACAGGATCTAGATAATAGACAATGAACTTCTTGGGGGAAATACCTAGTAACTCCCAATGCCTACCACTATAGGTAAGAAAGTTAAAAATCAATAACTCAAAATCCACAATAAAAATGAATTTTTCTTAAGTCCAAATTATAAGCAAAGTAAACTTACTCGACATTGAATGGAGCTATTATCACCGTCTTCTTTTTTTGCCAAAATATTTAAAAGTAGCACATCAGTACGAAGTAGCTGAAGAAGGGTTTTTATCTATAAGACTAATCAAAGATGGAATCAAAAATCCCACATGGGAAAATAAAAAATCTGTACATATCTTGTGTAAGTGGCTGCAAAACATGTATTACATATGCATTAATATATAAGAAACCAGATCACCGTATATAAAACAAGGTATATGGATGTATAAACAAGATCTCACCATATCCATAGCTCTATCATAGATGTATACAACCAATTGGATCATGTTTGCCTATCCATACTGTCACACCCCTACAATTAGGACCTAACGAGGCATGTAGGTTTCTTGGAAGCCAACTTGGTACTTCAGGAGGTGGAGGTGGAGGCCGAGATGTAGCGGGTGTCTTCCTTTTGACATGTATATATAATTTTAGATCAATTGAATCATATATACACACTAACAAATTAACGTAATGTAAATTTACCATACAATATTAGTATAAATGACATCCGCTTTGGGCCACATCATCACTCCGCCTTCTGCCTCACCAAGCGTTTCAAAATTTGGGTGGGCATATGGCAATGAAAGATCCCTCCAATTGGGGAGTACATGTATCAGGCTCACACGAACCACACCAGCTGGTACTGGAGTCCCATGAAACATGTCCCCTGGAAAGGGCCGGGTAAGCCTGTACCTATGTAACGATATATTCTTGACTTTTTAGACGGCATTGCTTCAACCCCTACAAATTTATGTAAAGAATGTTATATACATATATACATAAACATATCATCTTGAAAAGACTAGCTACTATATATGTCATAAAAATACTTACAACAGACGTGCTAGGTGGTGGGTCTACATGATTACTCCCAACCACCTCTACAGTAGGAGAAGAGTGACATGCCATAGGTACTGTCTGAGTGGCAGACTGAGACGCCTGCCACTTACTAATTGCTTCATTGAGTCTCTTATCAAGTGCTTCCTCATCTCTCCTATCAAGTGCTTCCTCGACTCTCCTATCAATTAACTGATCTACCTATACATGGATAAAAGAAATGCTAGCTTCTGATTATTGAATTCTCTTTCACAATAACATTCTAAAATAAGAATAGGTTACCTCAGCTTGTTAAAGTCCCGCTTTTGGGATAGGTTTACGCTGGGATGGCCCAAAGAACACTTTGATGAACACACCAGTTCCTGCACCCCTAACACGTCCAGGATGCTTTGGGTTACCCAGAGCAACTGTCAATTCATCCCTTGTGCCCTCAGGGATGAACTTTCCTTCCTTCCTCTGCTCGTGAAGCTCCCGCTAATTGCCATCAATAGAAATTGGTAAGTAAACATAACAATAATCAATATCGATTGCTCTACGAGTTGAATTTTACCATTTTTGCAGCCGCCTCAGCAATTGCAGGCTTCATTATATCTCCCTTCTTATTTTGCCTCCCAGCTATCCACATAGCATGGCGAGGCAGAGGTGCGAGACCAATAGTAGAGGACTCTGTAGTCTCCTGTGTAGCAGCAGACTGAGCAGTAGACTCAGCCTATAGTCTTTGGCGAACGCCTGCATAGCCTCTTGGACCCCCATTGTGTGATCATGCACATTCAGTGCACACCTTTCTCTTTGAGCATCGATGATAGCCTTGTTTGTAAGAACATTGATTTATTTAGTAACACTAAAGGTTAAACTTGAATAGGTGAATACATAAGAACATATATTAATTAAATTGGGAGTGACGCTTAATACTTTGAATTCATCCGTTTTTATTTGGGTAACAAACTCCTCCCAGTCTTTGGGGTCCAGGTAGTTCCATTGCGCAGTGGATGCCTTCTTCCTTAATTTATTTTTTAAAGAGAATACAAATAAAAATTATTAGTGTAGAGTTAGTCAAAAGGTGATCGATGTCTAGAATTGGAAATCAATCAAGAATCTGTTCTCAGCATCGTGTATGTAATCTCGGGTGAGATATGTTCTATAATTCCTTAGGACCCTCCCACAGCGTTGCATCATGCATTTACGATGCATCTTTTCATCCATATCAAATATACTCTGCAAAATAGAATTGCTATTAATTAGTATCCTAAAAATTAGTAATCTAAAAAAGCAGAATTGCAAATAATAATAACTCACGCATAGTTCCTTCCATACTAAGTCTTTCTTCCCCTTAGGAACTTTATGCCAAGATTCAAAAATAGGACTATGATGGCTACGAGTAAGAACCCCAAGATATGAAATAAATGAGTTGTGGTTCACTCCAACTAGATTTCTTACATGATCAAAATCCACAACCAGTTTGGGTCCATTGCCCCTTTGGTGTAGTAACTTGTTCATCATTGTGATGCCCCTCACTTTCTCAAGTTTTTTTCGCTGCTCATCAAGTGCCCCAAGTTCTTCATGGGGTACATCATCAACCTAAAATTTGATAAAATAAACACACTTACATGATATAATTATAAATGGACATATAGATAGAAATATAGGATCTTCAATATTTTTAGATGGACATATAAGGGGATATATTTTTAAAACTTACATTGTGAGGTGGAGCATTGATATCCTCACCCTCACGATAATCATCATCACGGTCATCATGCTCATGCTTCAGCCATCTGAAAGTGTCATTAAAAAATCAAACATTTAGCATTTGACATAACTAGAAGATAATAAAATATTGTAAAGTTCACATTCAGAAAAATAAAACACTTAAAAAAATATAAACATGCAAGCCTCTATTATTGCTATCTTTTATCAATTAACAATCCTTCATTGTGATCTCCGTGCACATACAAGTCATCATTAGCTTCAATATTTGGTGGTGTTGGCAACCCAACTGAGAATGGACTAGAGTCATCATACTTATTATAGTACTCTTCTTCATCTATAGGATCTTCAATGAACTGTCTTTTAACATGAAGAACAACCGTCTATTTATCATTTGCAGGATCATCCATATAAAATACTTGTTTCGCCTGTGATGCCAATATGAATGGTTCACCCTTCTCACCAATCTTTTCAAAGTTCACTAATGTGAAACCCAATTCATCCACTCTAACTTCTTTGGTGTTATCAACCCAATTACATTTAAAGAGAAAAATTATGAAATCTACTTAGTCAAATTCCCATATGTCTTCAATTAAACCGTAATATGACATTTTAGCTTTACGTGGACTCTTATCCCTTGTACTTGCAAAAAACTATGAAGACACTTGAAGGGTGACCCCACTATTTTCGACAACACTCTTATCATCTTGACGCTTTGTGTAATATGAGAATCCATTTATGTCAAACCCTTCATAAGACATAACATTCAATTTTGGTTTAAAGGCAAGTCATTTGATAGTTTCAGTAAGATTATCTGGTGTTTAAGATAGTTGATGTAAGACTTCATCTTCAAACCACTTAATAAATGTCTTGTTATGCTCTCTAGCAAGCCACATTGAATTGGCTCGAGGATATTGTCTCTTGATGAAATTGCTATGTTCCTCGATATAAACACTCACTTCGTCGATGTTGTGTAAAATATACAAGTGACCTTGTTCCAACTGCTCATGGCTGATTACTTTCATCCGTGATCCCACAATTTCTTTGCCAAAATGCTCCTCAATATTCTTGTCATTAACAGGAGTGTCATTAGCACTCACAAAGTCATTGCAAAAATCCATAACCTCTCTCACCACATAACCCTCAATAATACTCCCTTCAGACCAATAACAGTTTTGAACATCACCTTTAAAAATTCTCATGTATCGTTCAAAGGGATACATCCACTGCAAGAAAACTGGTCCCAACATTTTCACTTCTAGTCAAGTGGACAACAAGATGTACCATGATATCAAAGAATGAAGGAGGAAAATACATCTCAAGCTGACATAGGGTAACAACCACTTCTCTTTGCAATTTATCGAGAGTATCAGGGTCAATAACTTTGTTGCATAGATTGTTGAAAAAGAAACAAAGTCTGGTGATTGCAAACCTTACATGCTTCGGCAATATAGATCAAATTGCCACAGACAATATTTGTTGCATTAGAGTGTGACAATCATGAGATTTAAGACCTATCAACTTTAGATCTTTCATTGATACCAATCTACAGATGTTGGATGAGTAACCCTGTTACACCTTAACATTTACCAAGCATTCACAAAAATCTTTCTTCTCCTTTCTAGACAACATGTAACAAGTGGGAGGTAAGTATGTTCTCCGATCACTACTAACTACTTATGTTAATTTTGTCCTTATTCCCATTTCACGTAGGTCCATTCTGGATTTTATCCCATCTTTTGTCTTACTTGGTATATTCAATAGAGTACCAATGATGCTATCACAAACATTTTTCTCAATGTGCATGACATCGATACAATGCCTGACTACCAAAGAACTCCAATAAGGAAGATCCCAAAATATTGACTTCTTCTTGAATAAAGATTTGTCACTCCGTGTGGCCATGGTACATTGTGATCTCTTACCAAATTCATTAGCAAAGTCTTTTACACTTTCATAAACAACCTTCCCTCTCTATAGGTTTAGGTGCACTCTGTTCCTCATTCCATCCATTGAATGCTTTGTGCAACCTACGATACAGATGGAATTTTGGAAAAAACCTTCGATGACCAAGATCTATAGTCTTGCCGCCATGTTTTAGTCGTATGGAATCAATGTTCTCTTAACATATAGGACACGCTTTAGATCCTTTGACACTACATCCAGACAAATTCCCATATGCTGAAAAGTCATTAACAGTGCAAAACAACATAGTGTACAAACGAAATGTCTCTTTTCATGTAGCATCATAGGTCATCACACCTTCACCCCAGCGTTTGTTTAAGTAATCAATCAGAGGTTCAAAATAAACGTCGATATCATTTCTAGGTTGTTTAGGGCCCGATATCAACAACGACATCATAACATACTCATTTTTCATACACAACCAGGGAGGAAGATTGTATATAACAAGCATAATTAGCCAAGTGCTATGTTGGTTGCTCAATTTCCTGTACGGATTCATCCCATCTGTACAAAGCCCAAGTCTTAGATTCCTAACTTCTTCACTGAATTTAGGGTACAATAAATCAATCTTCTTCTACTGTGGGGAATCAGACACATGTCGTAGGATCCCATCATTATTTTTCTTAACATCTACATGCCACCTCAAATTCTTTGCATCTATCAGATTGGCAAACAAGCATTGAAACCGTGATATTATAGGTAGATACCACATCACCTTGGCAGGAGAACCAGTTTTGGACTCCCCCGAAGTCATCAATTTATACCTTGACGCACCACATTTTGGACAATCTTTCAAATCCACATAGTCCTTTTGAAATAATATAAAATCATTCGGGCATGCGTGTATCTTCTTGGCCTCCATTCCCATTGGGTACAACAATTTCTTTAACTGGTATGTTGAGATTGGCAGCTCGTTTACTTCAGGAAGAACTTCATTCAATAAAGGCAACAATGACGTGAAGCTTTTGACGCTCCATCTATTGTTTGCTTTTGGCTTATACAATCACAACATAGAGCTAAGCTTCGTAAACTTAGTACAACCTTTGTATAACGTAATCTCAGCATCATGCACAATGTTTCTAAACATCGGTGGTGTATCGGTGTGCTCTACCCCACAACTATCCAACATCACATCAACGATGTCTACTGGAACTGGTTCATTCACATCTATGTCATCGGAGGCAAATTCTTCTTCCACACCAGCTCTGCTATCGACATCCATTGATTTCAAGTTTGAAATCTCTCCATGCCAGTGCCATTCTATATAGCCTTGTACAATCCCGTTGCACATGACATGACTTTTGATTTCGTCACCAGTGCTGACTTTCAAGTTGTTACCGCAATGCCTACATGGACAGTAGAACCTATCTCCAGGTTATTTCCTATGTTCCTTGACAAATCTAATAAACTGATCAAGCCCAGAATTAAACTTTGGGGTGCATTGATTTGGAATGGACATCCATGATCTATCCATTCTATGATCAAAGAGAAAACAAGTATATATTAGGGTTTAGGGTTAAAATATTGGGGTTTATGGTTAAAAGTTTAGGGTTTAAGGTCTTATATATAATAAATGTGTACCACCTATCCCATTATTGAACACCTAATCTCACTACTAAGTGTATAATGTGTATTGGGTTTTCAAGAAATCTTCGGCAGTATTTCCCAGCTGTTCTCCAAGTACATATGTATTTAGAGAACAAACGGGAAAATGCTACCGAAATTTTGTTGAAAACCCAATACACATTATACACTTACATCCTAAGTGAGATTAAGTGTTCAAGAACAGCCCCAAACCGGGGACTATCTAAGATTTACTCCTAATGAGTAAATCTTGGACGGGTTTCTAGGCCAACAAATACATGTATGTTGTCATTCTTATACCTACAATCCTAGTTTCATCATTCATATCCTAAGTTTTGTGTAACATCATTTAATCATGCTTGTCAGTAAATACTAAACAGTAAATAAACCATGATTCCATATATCAAAGATTTGAATCAAAATGAAGCCTAATGGAACATTGGGAGAGTGAGAATATTATACCTCATTTGAAGGTTGAAGAAGAAATATATGCAAATCAATAGCAAGTCAACAACACCTACAACAACACAAATGCATGATTCAATTATGTTATAATGTATTAATTAGGGGTCAATCTTGAAGTTTTAACTAGAGCTTCATATATCAACATACATACTAGGTAATATTTCAAGTCAAGATTTAGGCATTTAATCACCTTAGGGCGCATACATGATTCACAAGGTATTTGGGTGCACAAAGAATAGTATATGTTACTGATTTAGGAGTTCACATAATCATTTTAGAAACAGAAGACCCACATGTGAGTTAAGTTTGAGATTCAACATCAATATATCTTTAACACACATGTTTCAAGGTTCGAAGCACATAATCAAATCAAATTAGGATGTTAGAATGGACAAGTTTGAATCTTATTTCAACATGCATCAAATTTTACTGAATTAGGTCAAGCATGAGGATTATAAGAACAAATATATGCAAGCAAAAGATTTGTTCATATCCTAGGTTGATTTACAATAGCAACATCTTGTAGTATTAATCATACCCTAGTCTAGGTATCGTATTCTATAACATTGATTTCAACATCTCCAATGTACATGCATGTTCATCATCAAGATAATCATTACACACAAATGTAGGTATTCTATCATTCATAATTGAGCAATATAGTTAATACACGATTAGAGTGAAATGTGTACAAGATTAGGTCTCAAGTATAGCAACATGCACATTAGGTCACATTTCATTTGGATTAGTTAATCAAGAGAGAAAGCAAACATTATCATCATCAATCTACATCATACAATATGGATTCACAACATAAAATCAGCAACCATGGCCGTACAAACCTGTGATTTCACATAGAACAACCTCCACCTCATTTAGAGGATAGGGTGACACATCACTACTAAATCAGGGAACAAACATATGAACAAACTTGGTGGGGCTGGATGTTGGCGGCTGGTAGCTGGAGGAAAAGAAAGAGAAAGAGGACTAACAAAAGAGGAGGTAGAGTGGCTGGATGCGATGGATAGAGCATGGTGGTAGACGAGCAGGCAGAGCGGTACTGACGGCCAACTGAGTAGCAGCTGGAGCTAGGCGGTAGTGGCGGCTATGGCATATTCCCAAGCTTTAACGTTGCCTCTCAAGCGAGCAAAGGGAGCAATGACGGTGGGGGAAACAACAACAGGGGAGCAACGATGGTGGGGGAGCAACGAAGGTGGGCGAGCAACGACAAACAACAACAATCACCAGACCTAGCAGATGAAATCACAATGAAACAGAGAATGGAGAAGAGTCTATTTTGCATGGGTGCTATTAAGTTTACCATCATCGTCAGTTGTTTCAAAAACTGACACCTAAGTTCCAAAAGCGTTGGTCACCACAAAAAACTAACGCCAAAGGGAGGTAAAAATTTTCACGGGGACAACACACGAACACACTTTAGCGTCGGTTATTGTAAGCAAACTGATGATAAAAATGGGGCCGATTTCTATCTCGTAAAAATATTTAGTCGTCGGTTATTTGGTAAACAAACTACACCGCATGTGAAATTTTGGAGGTAATTTTTTGTACTGGAAAAATTGGATTTGGCGGGCAATTTTAGGCATCGGTTTGTTATTGCGCAACCGACACTAAATAAAAAGCGAAACCCGTGTTCTTCACATATAGATGTCAGTTTGTGTATACAACCGATGTTGTAGGGTTTAGGCATCAGTTTCTTGGATACAACTGACGCCTCTATATGTGACGTTATAAGCCATTTCCGCATGAAAAAACTTCAATCGTCTTTAGTAGGATTAAGTTATGAAAATGATAACAAAAGTATATCAAAGTGCTCAAGTGTACTCTTGCATGTATTACGGTTTAAGAATTCCTAGACAAATCACAACCTTAACCAAAATTCTTGATTTGATTCAATGAGGATGAATTATAGTATTCACGGTTAGCTACTTGACTTGGTCAAATTTAGGGAGCTTGGATGAAAAAAGCTATATGTTCAAGATGCAACGCGATCCAAATCCAACTAGATAATTGCTCGAAATGTAAGAGTAACTAGATCGAAAACGAATGGAGCTAAACTACAACTATGTACAATGTGTAAAGGCAATACTATAAATAAATTATGAATGTAAAGGCATGCGTGAATTTGATATATCATACCACCTACCCTCCACCTTGAGTTCCATAACTTTATCATTCCTGAGTAAGCCAAATCGTCAATATGGAGGGTAAGAATTCTTGTAATACTCATATAGATGGTTGTGACAACTCGAAGAAACTCTAGATGAAAGGATTATAAGTAAAAGTTGGGGCCTATAACAAGAGAACTCCATAATACAGCAGGTGTTCAGGTGCTCATGAAAACTCAAAGGAGCTTTTAGGGTGGTCGAAACTGTGAGGTGTTTCACCCAACAATCCTTCTAGTAAGAACTAAAAAAAGTCAATATGGAGGATACAAATGCTTGTGATGCTCATATAGGTGGTTGTAACAACTTGAATAACTCTAGATGAAAGTATTATAACTAAAACTTGGGGCCTATGATTCACTACAAAAATATGGGTTTTTAGTGTAGGATATTTGTGAAGGAGTAATAGCCCTAAAAAAGCAGTTGTTTGTTAAGGCCCGACCTACACTAATAAGTAACTTGCCTTCAGCCGAGAAACTTAAAAACAAATTTATTAGTGAAGACTTTAGATCCTACTTAACTGTGATTTTTCCTTCACCCAGGGTTTCCCACCACAATTTCCCGCCCTGCTAATTAGTAATCAGAGACGATAATTAGGATACACAAAACTCGTAACCGTTCCCTCTCCTCTCACTGCCTCCCTGTTAGACCGATCACTACGGAAGAGCCTTCCCTACACGTAATGGAGCACCTCCGACAGCCGGAGTAGTGATAAGATCTCTTGGAAACCTCGTTTGTTATCCGTCTTCCTCCACTCTTCTCCTTTCATTGTCCTGCATTGTCCAGAGCTCTCGTCCCCTTCTCCTAAATTGTGGAATGATAAACCACCTTGCAGCTTTGCCCGACGCAGAAAGGAGAGCCGTCGCTGGTGTGAGGAGCAACCTGATTTCTTGCCAACGTGGTTCGTGATTTGTCATCCTCTAGTTTTAGTTGATCACCCTGCATTGGCTACCGGCCACAGTCCGTTTGATCGCCCAAACCGTTCTTCCTGTCAGTTCTAAACTGAGTGATGTGAGAAAGTATCACAAGGTGATTTTAGGCCCCGTTTGGCTCAATTAATCAAGATTACTGGTATTTCTTTATCAGCTACCGTTGGTTGATCTTGTAATTGTATTATAGAATCTTGTTCATGAGAACCCTTCATTCCCGATACCGTGAATGTGATCCCTAATTCAGGGATCATGAAACCCACCCCTGGTACTTGCTCTTTACCAATGCCCTTTTGAACAACTCTCTCCATCATCTTCCTTGCGGGATTGCCATCCCCACTTGTCCCCGATCAATACTCCGGCTAGAACCTGGATCAAAACCCCTCACGTTTCCGCAGCCGCCCCTTGTTCCTCGGCCCCCAAAACCCCCTCGCATTATTTATGTGTTAAATTGAACTTATGTTACTCATAATTGTTGGCATGCTGTATTTTAACCACCAGAAATTAGGCCTGTAAACGGATCGAATTCGAATCGAATACTAATATATCCGATATTCGAATCTGAATTTTTTTATTCGATCCGATATCCAACAGATTTGAAATAAGTTATCCAAATCTGAATTTGAATCATAGGATTCAAATTCAAATAATATCCGAATCTGAATTTTACTCTATACAAAACTTATACAATATAAATAAATGGTTGATTTAGAGTTTTGAGCACTTTTTTTGAATGTGTATTAAACACTTTATAAATTTCAAGGGATGATACATGTATTGTTATTACACACGACAGGTTGAATGCATTGGTGCTCTCCTAGGCAAAGGTTAAAATGAAATGGAAATATAATGATTTAATCAACCATTCAAGCACATGCACTAGTAATTTATTTTTCCCATCAAATATTTTGAAGTTACATAAAAAGTATACAACATACATCTTGCATTTTTTTGTTAACAAAAGCAAAGTTGCACCTATGTATAATCATTCTCAACCTTCTTGTCGTGCATAAATATCAAACAACTCATATTTCTGCTACTAAATCATAATACATAAATATCATTCCAGTAAATAAGTAAATCCACAATCAATTTGTCAAGTGCTCCATGGGGGTAAAACATTTCCATAAAAGATAATGTAACAACACCAATCAGATTCTGCTAGAAGTCTCTTTGAACACGTTTGTTTCTCACAATTTCATTACAAAATCATCCACTACTGACTTCTTATATATGAAGTCAAAGGTATTAAGCATGCTACATACTTGTGACTAAGCAGATTCCTACATGGATATAACCCACCAATCACTAAAGCAAACCCTTGATGATTTGTAATTTGAGAATGAAATCACAGCCGCTGCAACCATTCCAACATAATAGAGTGTTGCAGATTTTTGGACAGCTGACTTTACATCCATATATAACGCATCAGCGAGATCAATTCATAGAAGCCTATTAGCATACACTAACTCTGATATATCAAGCATGTGCAACATGTTAGAAGCTATGAACTGGAAAGTTCAATCGTGCACTTTTATCTTGTTAGGCAATTTCTTCAATAGAGAGCATCCGCAACTTGGTACCTGAAGATAAGAAATACATAAGCTATTAGTACATGTCGTCTCCATGAAAGCATTTGAGATATATTTTGAGAGACATGATTTATTTAATACACTCAAGTTCAAGCTAACTGCAACGAGAATAGTAAAACAAACGAGTTAGATATAAATTGACACCATCAACAGAAATTATCAATCACATTCATTGATTGATTCCTTTAGAACATAAGAACCTGAAAGAAGATGTCTAATCTCATGTCAACTGAGGTCCAATGCTAATAAAAGCTATAAAAAATAAAAATTGAAAGAAGAAAAATATCAACCTTGTGTTTATATGGAACAAACACGTGACCTTTCCATGCCTCCCTTAAACATCAAGAGGTTGCTTACAGATCTTCTACCAAGAAGATTAATTGTGTTTACATAGTAAGATTCTTATATAATGGGAACAAAAGCACATAATTCAATACATAATAAACTTACAAGAGCCTCAAAAAAAGGAAATGAAGCTTTTACAACTTTCTCCAAGATCAACTTACACAGATGATTTGCATTTGCAAGATATATCATAATTTGCTAATAATTTCTGCAAGTTAAAGTAATTAAGACATTTCTATTGTTATTTTAATTCCAACATAATCATGATACATAAAGTATTAAAATCATTGGAAGTTAAGAACTCACAGGATACACAAAAAGCAAGGCAAGGATTCTTTTTGCTAATTTCAACCTCGCCTACTATGGCCTTTCAGAAGATATTTCTTGTCATCTTTGTTTCACAAAATCCTAGCAATCTCTTACACTTGAAAACATATTATTTATGGCCATTGTGCCCAAAAAAACCCTACAAAAAAACCATTTTGATGAATCAAGCCATTACATATTATATTTCATGTTGTATAACCAAACTCAAAATGAGATAAGTAACTTACCCAAAAAATATGATCCTCTAACGGTTGTGAATGTCATGAATGACATTCACATATGCTGAAAGAGATGGAGAAAAATTAATACATTCTGAATTTGGTATTAGAAAATAAAAAATAAAACTTAAAACATAAGAGAAAGAAACATACTTTCTTTTTCTTTAATGGTAGGCAGCCAATCCTTAGTGCAAAGTAGATCTTCTACAATATCCGATGTCAAAGATGAACGTGTGTCATCAATAATTCTACGACCCCAACTAAATGCCGACTCAGATGATACAGTAGAAATAGGAATGGCAAGAATATCACGAGCCATCTTTGCAACATTTGGAAATTTTGGTCCATTTTGTTTCCACCAAAGAAGGAGGTCAAAAGAGAACTCATCATGTGAATCAAAAGGATGCAATGACTCCTCCAAATATAGATTCAAATCAGATTTTGGAGTCACGAGTTGGCTAGTAGAGTTTTCTTTCATATACTTCTCAAATCTTCCCCTAATTGTATCCGCACTTAGACACCCTCCATCTTCCATATTGTGAGAAACATGATTGGGTATTTGAAAGCTATATTGCATACTAGAACCACAATACTCAACATACAAGTCATTCAGCTTTCCAGTAACCATGTCAACATACACTTTGGATTCAGAGCCATAAATATTATCACAGGAAAATTCTATAAATTGCAATTTGAAGCGTGGATCAAGAATTCGGGCAATTGTTAAAGACAAGCTACAAGTAGTCCAATACTTATCAAACTTAGAATGCATCAATGTCGCCATGACCCGCACATAATCAAGTTCAGAATTCTGCCACTGATTTAATTTGTAGTGTATTTCACATATCCCATTGAAACAGATATTGGCTGTAGGATATTTTGAACCAGAAAAGCGAACTGTAGTATCATAAAATAACTTAAGACAATCACATATCACTCTACCCCTTTCCCATTCCTCATTTGTAGGAAATGACTTGTAGTCACTATCCAAATCTGCCAAGCGTTCAAAAGCTTTTCTCAAGTCTAAGGCATTTTGAAGCATAAGATATGTTGAATTCCACCTTGTTTCAACATCCAAACCAATTCTCTCAGATGAGTGGGAATGAGTTTGACTTAGTGCCATTTTGAACTTTTGATTCCTATATTGAGATGATCCAATATATTTGACACTATTTTGGATTTTCTCAATAAATGGAGCAATGACATCTAGGCCATTTTTAACAATTAAATTGAGAATATGGGCAGCACAACGCCCATGTAGAAGTTCCCCATGAAGATGAAGTGCATCTTTACCATTTAACCAAGTCTTTACATTGTTAACCATTGGTTCATTGTTGCTAGCATTGTCAACTACAATGGTGCACAACGTTTTATCCAAATTCCAGTCTAAGATTCTATTTTTCAGCCACTCACCTAACATTTCACCAGTGTGAGGACACTCAATATATTGAAAGGCAATGATTTTTTTATTTAAGGTCCATTCTTCATCAATATAATGACATGAAACACAATTGTAACCAATATCTTGATGCTCCTGTGTCCATATATCAGTGGTGAGACTCACTCTAGAACTAAGCTTCTCAAAAAGATTATAAAGGCTATGTTTTTCTTCTAAAAAGACTTTCATACAATCAGACCTTGGAGTGTTTCTTGACCAAAATTTATATGTTGGGAAAAGATACAACACCCATTCTCTAAAATATTCATACTCTCAAATCATAAATGGGAAGTCATGTTTCATTACCATTTTAGCAAAATGAGTCCTTTCAACCTCAGGCTCGAACTTGTAGTTTGTTACTTTGTTGTCAACACCTTTCTTTTGCATTGCTAGAATTTTTTGTCGAATATCAACTTTTGGTCTCCTTTTACAAATTTTGTAATGGTTATTTAGGTGAGTTGTTCCTTTTTTGCTACAACCATCAGACTCAAACTTGCAATATTTGCATATGGCTAACACAGAGCGATCATCATTAATTATCTTATCAAAATGATTCCAGACCGTTGAAGTGGTTTTTCTACATTTTGGTTCATCCTTATCCAATTCACATGAGTCAGGTTTAGGTTCATCTTGATCTATAAGGCCTTCTTGTGAAATTTCATTTCCTATTATAACAGTAGCACTCTGCTTATTGCTATTCAGGTTTTGAACATTGTCATTGCAATCAAATTGAACCATTTTACCTAAATACAAAATTATAAGAACATTAATTACAACACTAGATATATTTTCCTATTCAAATTAAAATTGAAAGTATGCAGCTAGTGAGAAGAATGGAAACCAGACCGATGAAAATTGATGGAATTAGTTATCCATTCTAAAATAAAATCATGGCTCATGTGCAACTTGTTTGCTGATTTTCATTAACATATATAAAATGTAACCAAAATTAGACATTCCATTGGGAGGGACTAAGATAATAAAAATGTTGACAATATGCAAGAGTCAACGTATGACTAGAGTTTGTAATAGATACTTAATCGAAGGATATATACCTTACCTTGAAGAGGAAAACTTGGTGTACCCAGACAGAGATTATCCAGCCGTATTAACCACACCCACAGATAAACAGCCCTTAGGCGCAAAACTCCAGGTGATCACGTCGCTAGAATATCACTTGTAGATGAATCGACTTATTCTACACCAGGGTCCTCACCGTAAGCTGCTTCATGTACTAACCTCTATATAAGCACGACTGCCGTCTTTGAGCCCTGGTGATAGAAGACCGCAAATATGAACTAGCCTTGTCCTAGTATCGTCAGCCAAGGATTAGCTCCTTGTACTTTCAGCTCGCGAGGATCACACGTATTTGACTCAGACTGGTTTCTGTTGGCTTTTGAAAACATTTTTCCATGAGTCACTCAATTGTTTGAGAACCCTAAACAAAACCTACTGGTTCAGTTAGCTATACGACTAACTTCACTTGAAGTCCTCCGACAATTCCCAATTCCAGTTCTAACACTGTATGCTTGTATTCAAACAGTCATGAATTTCTTGGTTTTCATCCTCCGATCATCACCATCATCTAAAAGCTTTAACTCCAACCATGCCGGGGTCAGCTACATGGATCCTTTTATTATGATCAACTATGTGATTGGTTATATTCCAATCAAGATGTAAAGATTCAAACTCTATCCTTGTAAACTTTTAATTAGTTCATTTCTACCAGCCTCATCTTCATTTGTTCATTTTTCCATGAATCACTCAATTGTTTGAGCACCCTTAACTTCTTTTGTATTTGTATGCAGATGGATTTCTTACGGGATAGAAATTGGATGTATATTGCTAATAGGATGCAAAGTGAAGTATTCCAGTCTGGTTTACAAAAATTCATTGAATTTGCACGTACCCATCAAATACCACCCAGACCGGGAAATTTAATTTTCCCTTATAAAACATGCTCGAATAGATACATCAAATCAGAGGATGATGTATTCTTGCATGTTTTACAAAAAGGATTTGTCCACAGCTATGATGTCTGGACATATCATGGGGAGATGATTAGGAGGAATACAATAAGTGCAACGTCTACTAGACCTACATCTGGAAGTATGCATCAAATATTAGGAGATATATTCGGAATGGGCGATACAAGTCATGCCAGTGACTTTGAAGTCGAGGAGGAGCCTGCAAATCTTAATGCCCAATGCTTTTTCAAGCTTCTCAAAGAAGCCGATCAACCACTGTATGAAGGTTGTAAAACTCATTCCAAGTTGTCCTTTCTGGTGCCTCTGTTATATCTGAAGGAGGAGTTTGGATGGTCAAATAATTCTTTTACAAAGTTGCTGAAGTTGATAATCTCAGCCTTCCCAAAAGAAGGTAGTCTGTTTCCTGAGACTTATTATGAAGCAAATAAAGTTGTAAAAGACCTTGGCCTCAAAAAAGTTAAAATTGATGTCTTTCGAAATGACTGCATGCTCTTTCGTAAAGGATAAATCAAAGAAAGACATGTGTGATACTTGTGGTGAGTCTAGATGGAATGAAAAGACATATAAAACAAAAGGCAAGAAGGTAGTTGAAAAGGTGATGTATCACTTTCCTATTATCCCTCGTCTGGAGAGACTTTACATGTGCCCTTCTGTTGCAAAAGATATGATGTGGCCATTTAAAGAAAAAGGAAATGATGGTCGTATTCATCATCCCTCTGACACGGAAGAATGGATCTCAATAGACAGAGAATTTCCAGACTTTGCTTCTGAACCACGAAATGTCAGACTTGCTCTAGCTATAGATGGATTCAATCCGTTTGGACTTATGAGTGCTTCAAACAGCACATGGCATGTACTATTAACCCCTCTCAATCTCCCACCTTGGCTTATTCTAAAGGAGCCATACATAATGATGTCTTTGCTGATCCTAGGTCCTCATATGGTTGGGAATGATATTGATATTTACTTAGAGCCATTAATTGATGAGCTTCAAAAATTTTGGGGTCAGGGAGTTAAAGTATATGATGCTTATAGCAAGAAGAACTTCACTATGCGGGCAATGATCTTATGGACCATAAATGATTTTCCGGCTTATGGTGACCTTTCTAGTTGGAGCACCAAAGGGAAAAAGGATTTAGGTTGCCCATCTTATAATGTAGACACCTTATCCAAGTGGCTTCAATTTGGCAAGAAACAATGTTATGGTTTCCATCGACGTTTCTTAAAAAACAATCATATTTATAGGCATGATAAAAAAGTTTCAACGGAGAACAAGATTTCCGTCAACCGCCTAGGCGCTGGTTAGGTTATGATATACTACAACAATTTCAAGGTGGCGCAAACATCACATTCGGAAAAACAAATAAACGTAAAATCTCCACAAATGGACATCGACCATTTCCGCCTGGATGGAATAAAATAAGCATTTTTTTGACTCCCGTATTGGAAACATCTGTTGCTGAGACATAATTTGGATGTAATGCACATAGAAAAAAATGTTTGTGAGAACATCTTGAACACTTTGTTGGGCGACTCGAAGAAAAGTAAGGACAACTTACAAGCTCGTCAAGATCTAAAACAATGGGGTATCCGAAGGGATTTGTGGCCAGTCGATTCAGGGAGCCATTATTACTTACCTCCAGCATCTTTCACAATGAGTAGTACGAAGAAAGAGAATTTTCTATCTTTTTTACAAACATTGAAGGTTCATGATGGATATTCTTCTAACATATCTAGGTGTGTCAACATGAGAGAGAAAAAACTATTGGCATTGAAGAGCCATGATTGTCATGTTTTAATGCAACAACTTCTTCCTGTTGCCTTGCGGAACTGCATAGGCGTATATGTTTATAAACCTATTGCAAGCCTATTTTTATTTTTCAATAAAATTTGCTCAGATGCTATTGATGTAGAAGAATTTAAGAAGCTTGAAGAAGACATTGCTGTCACACTATGCTAGTTAGAGAGAGTTTTTCCTCCATCATTCTTTACCATTATGATGCATTTGTCTATCCATTTACCTTATGAAGCAAGGGTTGACAATTCTATACGGTATAGGTGGATGTACCCCATTGAGAGGTACTTGAAGAAACTCAAGAATTATATCAGAAATAAATCTCAGCCTACCGATTCTATTGCTAGAGGCTATTTGGCAGAAGAATGTTTGACATTTTGTGCTAGATATCTACCTAATTTTGACACAAAATTCACTCATACTCCTCGTAATGTTGATGACTCTCCTATTAGAGTGGGAGTACCGAAACACTTTGATGTGCAAACTTTAGAACAAGCCCATCGAAATGTACTATTTAATACTGACATGTTCGATGATTACAGAAGGTAATCAAACTTTTTTTTCAATGTTAAATAGTTTCTAATATAGACTAACCACAACTTTTGAATTTTTCTAATAACCAGTGAACACATGATAAAGCTTCAAGAGGATGAACCAAATATCACACTATGTGCTTTAGAAAAAAAACACGCAACACAGTTTGCTAGGTGGTTGAGAGAGCATGTAAGTAATTTATAAAATTACTAAAATTTTATTTTAAAATAGTATTTAATCCCTTCTTATTTTTATATTGATAAATTAGGTAATACGTATGTGAATGGATCATCCAAAGGATGTTAGTGAGGAATTGAGATGGATATCCTAGGGTCCTTCTGTAGATGGAATGTCATATGAAGGCTATTCAATAAATGGATACCGATTCCGCTCAAAACATGTTGAAAGTACTTATACTACACAAAATAGTGGGGTGTACTTGGTGGGAGATACATCTATTTATGCAAGTGGGAGGGACAAAAATCCTATTACGGCTACAATTACATATTATGGACAATTGGAGGAGGTCATTGAGCTATGTTATGGTCCAGACATAAAAATACCATTGTTTCAATGTGCTTGGTTTGATGAAAGTTCTTCTAATAGTTTGCGCATTGACAAATATGGTTTCACACAACTCAATTTCTCAAGGAGACACAATCAAGATAAGCCATTCACTCTTGCATCACAAGCAATGCAATGCTTTTATGTAAAAGATCCTGATGATGATAATTGGTTCACTGTTTTGAAACTTCCACCTCGAAATTATTCTGAAGTACCTATCGTTGAGGATTATATGAGTGGGACACAAGTTCATACTTGTAACAACCACACAAGTGATGACATCTCCTGGTCAAGGAATGATATGCATGGATCATTTGTTGCTAGGGAGCCCGAGGAATAAAGTTGTTTTGATTAGTTGTTGCAAACCTTAGTGAATAATCGTGCTTGTAATATTTTTCTTTGTGGATTATTATGTTTTGGTGCAAGGATATTGCTTTGTCATTTGTCCCTTTTTTATCTTATGTAGGATGAGGAATATTTTGTGTTGATGTAATATTTTTCTTTGTGGATTATTATGTATTGGTGCAAAGATATTGCATTGTCATTTGTCCCTTTTTCTTTTGTGGATTATTATGTGGTTACAATGTTGTACATTTATTCCATAAATTGCTGGACTAACCTCTTATGCATTGCTACAATTGTTATGTTTTCATCTTATGCAGGATGAGGAACACAAGGTCAACTATGAGAGCTTCTACAACCCTGCCACAACCCACTACTACTTCACCTACAGTCTCCTCTCCTTCAACTGAAGTACGAGATGAGCATGAGGAACTTGAGGATGAACATGACCACCATAGATATGGAAGGGGCCCTGCAAGTGAGGTTAATCTAATTCCAAAACTAGGAGAGCAGTGACACAAGGTGGAATGGAATGCAACAGGTAATGCAGTTGGAAAGAATAGTATAAAGTTGAACAGTTACTGTGGCATATTAGCTAGAAAACCAAAAATATGGAGTTTAGATCTACAATGGTGAGAGCAACCACAACTAGCATTTGAAGATAGAAAATCATGCATTGAGGTACTTAAGTAATTATAAAATTTCTTTTAGTCTACACTTAGTGTATATTTTAAGAGTTTTTTATTATTTCTTAACATCTCCAAATATTTTCTAGAAATTCTTTGATTTGGGAGATCATCCAAATGCATGGAACTACGTAGATGCTCACATTCACAAAGCTTTACAAAGTTGGAAGTCACAGGTTAAGAAACATTACTGTCTAAAGTATAAGGATAATCCAGATTTGATGAGGAAAAAGGTTGAGAAGAATGCATCATTAGATATTCGTCAGTTTGACAATCTTGTTAAACAATGGTCTTCTGAGAAGTCTGAGGTAATATCAAATTAATATATAATCATTTATCTTTCATTTATAGTGTTTAGTAAGTGATTTTTTTGTATAGAAAATTGCTGCCACAAATAAGGTTAACAGGTCAAAAAAACAAATGCATCATACTATAGGATCCAAACCATGGAGTTGTTATAGGGAGGAAATGGTATCACCTTTAACTTTGTATTTATTTCCTATGAGTTCTAAATAAGAAATTGTTTAGCTAGTAGTAATAATCCTAATATTTGATTTATGAAAGAAAACTGCACAAGGGGAGCCAACTCAAAAAGATTTTTTAAAGAAAGTATATGAGAACAACCCGTTGGTGGTAATTTATTCAATATTTTAAATGAATAATATATAAATTTTCAAATAAAACTTGTCTAGTTTGTACATTGACTTTGTTCAAATAATGGCAGGACGAGATAACTGATATTGTTGAAAATGAAGTTACAAATGGTGAAGTAACTGATCCAACACAAATCGATGAGGTGACATGTCGTGCCTTCTTGCGTGTAGTCAACCCCGTAAAAAAGAATAGGGTTCGTGGTATTGGACTCAGACATGCTGTAGAAGGAAATACTGGGAAAGCCGCCAAAATTCGGTATGAAATGTTATTGCGAGAAAATATTGCAAAAGATGTAAGTAATTTAACAAAATTGTAAGTATCATATGATATTGTCATTATTGTCTTCTAAAAATATATTTCATTGTAGGATAAATTAAAAGAGGCTACCCAAGAAATGAAAAATATGCAAAAATCTTGGTCCTAATTTATAACATGGGTGCAACAAAATCAGGTTGTTTGATGGCAACAATCGAGTATCAGATCAAACTTATTGATATAATATTGCAACATAAATAGAATTTGTTTTATTCTCTTTTATATTTTCAATAGGCAGAATCAGCTAGAAGTACACAGTTTGGCCCGACGAGTGTGTTTCCAAATCTACCCCCTTCTGGAGTATTTCAATCTAGTGTTGGTACAACATCGTCAAATTTTGGAGTACAGGTACATATTCACAAAATTAAAGAATTTTAATTTTTATAAATAACATAAGTTGAAAATGAGAATCTTGCTTTAAAGGCTCAAATGTTTCCAAACGGGGCTTCTCCTGGTGTATTTTCTACTCAAGCTACCTCAAATGGTATAAATGGGCCAGGGTTTACATTTCAATCACATGTATGACATTACATACATTTTTTATAATGGCTTATTTGAAATAAACTCCTTCTCATGCTATCAAATTTTTTTGAAGCCACATTCTTTTCAAAATGGACCTCCTACTATTTTGTTTTCTGCTCAAGGTGGTGTGAGTGGATCCCATGTATACATATAAAATATATTACTGATATTTCCCTATTCATGTTCAACTTTATTGAAAAATTAAATTCTTTTCAAGCATCAATATTTCCCAAATGGTCATCCTATTGGTGTGTTTCCCACTCATGGTGGTACAAGTGGATCACATGTATTTATATAAATGTATTATCAAATGCGTGGTTATTTATGATCATCTTAAATTGAAAATTTAAATTCTTTGTCAGCCTCAATATTTTCCAACTTCAACTCCTACTGGTGCGTTTCCTACTCATGGTGTTACAAGTGGAGAAAATCATGCAAGGGATACTGCAACGAAAGACATTCATAACGCTTGAAGACTTTTCAACAATTTACAATAGAGTTTTAAATTGTTATGAAACCTCACAATTCCTTGGATATAGATAGTATTTAGAAAATGTGTCTGAATTTTATTTACATTGTCTTTATTTTTTATTATCCATGGAGAAAATTACATTTGGTCCATATGTCAACTCATTATTGATAAAGTTTAAATTTAATTGACTTGGGAGTAGTTGGACACTCCATATGAGACTTATGAGTTATTTATATATATTGATAAATTTTAAATTTAATTGACTTGGGAGTAGTTGGACAAATGTGAGTTTAACAGAATCTATAGCAGGTACACTCATCTCTTTATAATCTTGACTTTCATTTATATTCAATATTCTCTAACTGATCCAATAATATTTCCATGGGTACACATATCGACAGTCTTGTTATTTGATAGGAAATTTGATCTTGACCTTTTTGTGATAGGTTTTGTGAGGACATGGGTGCTTAGACCCAGATAATTGGCAACCAATGCTTTTGGAGAAAGGATGCATCATATTTGAGCATGTAAGAAGCTATACTTGTGTCTTATTATATTATAGAGATTTCTCTATATTTAACTAATTGCCTCATATACTATTTGCAGTTGTATCATTGGTTCCCTTGATACTAAATTGTACTTAGCTATGGGTTCATTCCCCAAGTTTCTACATAACTATAGACACTACTAATGAATCCTCCTCCAAAAGTCATTGCAATTGATTCCATCCTCCTATGGAACCATTGGATCTCGTGACCATGACTTATGAACTTCCCAAAATAAGGACGGAAACCACCAGAAAATATATAATCGGATATCAAGGTAGAGACCACTCCCCAAAATAAGGACAGAGCTAGAAATGGACATTATCAAAAGGTTATGAGGAATGTCGGTTTTCCTACTCAGATTTGGTTTTGATATCTGTTTATCCTTTGTACTTGATTTGTAAAAAAGAAACATGCAAAAGGAATATTTGTATGTGCTTATAGATGGGATAATGTCATGGTTTATCAACCAATAACAACAACCTACTTAAACTTTATTATATATACACAAGTGGGCCATGGCACATTTTTTTCTGTAATGATCTTCACACTTGCTTCAAACTGATTAGTCCACAATTGAATAATGACTGGAAAATAAGCAAATATTGTCAACTATCACTTGCTAGATTTAGTGATTAAACAATATACTTTAGAGTTGAAATGTATGATACGTCAACATGCAAAGCCTATTAGGATATAGACAGTTGGTTGGTGCAATAAATAAATTGCATAATCCTAGTATGGAATGCCCTAGTATACATTCCCAGTCGGGATTGAACCTGGACTAGCCCAAGATCCATGTATGAGTGTTGGTATAATTGCTGCAAAAGGACAGATTCAATGTCTTCATAAGGATCAACATGTCAAGAAGCCAACACCTCCAAGCAATAAGTATGTGTATGAGAACACAATTAAACCACAACCCATAGGTTGCACACTTGTTTATATTAAGATGCAATTCTAAAATAAATTCCAACATGCCAAAGTTATAGTTTGATTTTACAACTAATTGAATCTAATGTTGCACATAAATCATACATAGTAGGAAGATGATTTGTATTACGTGTAGTTAAATAACTCATTACTTACCTGAAAGAAGGGTTGGAGTCCCCAAGGATAAATAACTCATTCTAAGTGAAACTGAATTTAGAACAGAGTCGCTTGAAGAAACTACATGGGATAGAGTTCCCTATTCGAGCCATAGTCGCTTGAAGAAACTACATGTATACGAGTATGTACACTAACTTGGATAATCTGAGTTGGGTATTAGCAGAATTTTTTTTGTAAGAAGTCACAAGAACTAAAAATAAATGTCCAATGGATATAAGGTGTAAAAAAACTTTGCTAGGTGATGCCTTCAAAGTGTACACTAACTTGGAAAATCAGAGTTGGGTATTAGTAGAAACTCTTCAAAGTGTACTCCAATGGGTTTACACCTTATGAGGTCATTTCCATTGGGGATTGCTGCTGCCATAAATTTTTTGCTTTTCCTTATCGGTTTCTGCCAGATTGAAGCTCTAAATCGACTCATTATGTTGCTTATTTTGTTTTGAAGTTTTCCATTCCCGCCTATTAAATCAACTCCATACTATTCTCAATTAGTATTCCTTGCAAAGGGTTCGCCCCTAGTTGGGCCGTTGCCTCCAGATTGGAGGTGTATGTTGCCATTTATTCTCTTGTATTTACTTTTCAAGTTTCAATTGCCTCATATTTAATAAACTTCTTTCTATGTTAAATTACTACAGAAAATGTAACTATTTGTGAATACCGTTGTCATTGAGCTATGTTATGGTCCAAACATAAAAATACCATTGTTTCGGTGTCCTTGGTTTGATGAAAGTTCTTCTAATGGTTTGCGCATTGACAAATATGGTTTCACACAACTCAATTTCTTGAGGAGACGCCTTGCTTTTACAGCATTTCGGAGACCTTTACGTGTAGTGAGTTGACATCAGTGTTAGGGAGGTAGAGAGTCAAGCATGCTCTAGCCAGGTCGTAGTCATGTGTATACATTTTTCCAAGGAGCTGATCTTGGTAGGCTGAAACAACATTGAATGATCTGTGGATTGTTGGCATTAATATTTTGCTGTGTTTGTAAAGGTATGATTGATGGTACACTTTGTTGCTCGAAGGGGGTAATATATTAAGGAAAATAAAAACTGCCATTGGTGATAAAAAGAAATCTGTAATGACTCATCCTGAATTTGTGAGGAAGCTATCTAGTCTTGTGTGTCTACAGATGCCCAGCCACGGTCAAGTAGTACACTAGGAATCTGTGAGGAAGCTAGCTACTCTTGTTTGTCAAGATACCTAGGATCCCTTGTAGCTTTATACAACCAATATGTGCTTTCTATCAATTCTGGTCTCAATGGATAACTTTTCTAACCAAGCTGAACACTGAGTGTTGCTAGATAGAAACCTTCTGGGGTAAAGTCATATTTCTTCCACACACTAAAAAAAGTAGAATGGGTCCTAATGGCAGGATCGATGTCTCCAACAAGAACCTGAAGACCAGGCCAAAATGCTTGCAGGCTGTTGAATAGGGGCCACACTATGACAACAGAATTCATGTTGACTTCAACATACCAAGGATCATGATAGAGATAGTACATGACATCTTTGTAAGCTTCCTGGAACATAAACAGATACTCGTCAACAGCTGAAACAAATACTCTTATTGTAGTCTCAAACACTGAAACAGTTTTGTTTATATCAAATTGAAGATTATTCGCCACCCATTCAACAGCTGAACCAAATCGTTCACAGTCTCCAAGCATTGCCAATGTGTCAAGGGAATCTATTAATGTTAAATGTGTGGCCCCCAAGGGAATCTTGCCCACTACAAGATAATGGCCGAAGTTCATCTAAAGAAAATTCATGATCCATATAGCCATTAAAGGCATGGTAAAACATCTCCCTGACCTTGTCTTTCAGCACTTTGGCCTCCTCCCGCATTACTAGGCCTGAAAATTAAAAGTAAAGACAATAGTCTCTCACATGTGGCAGCAAGTGGAAGCTACTGTGAAATACAGATGATGAAACATAATACTACTTCACTCTTTGTGTTTAGCTTACAAGTTACTCAACTTTTTATTTTGTTAGAAGGGTATTTTAAGTTATTTTTAACTTAGTTATTGCATGTGTACAACTTCAACGCTGCTTTACATCTTACTCAAAAGAGACTCTACTAGTAAACGATGGTGATTGTTTCTTTCTGTGTAGAATCATGTTTTTCTTCTTCTCATTTTTGAAATTTGCAGAGATCTTTCTCGTATTACAGTTCTATGAACTAACATATTTTTTTAAAAGAAATGCTCTTGAACTGATGTTCTCTTTGTTCCTTTCTAACCGTCTGAAAAATTTATCATGCATGCATCATCTAATTTGAGTTTATTGGATTATGATCTCCCTTTTGCGATCTCTTTTGCAATTGTTGCCTCAATTGAGGTGATTGTATCAATAATCATGGTGGATATTGTGAAGTGGCAAGTCTTACTTGTTGCCATTCCAGTAATGATAGTAATCGTTAAAGTTCAGGTATATTTTTGTATTGAAATGTTCTTACATTATCTCTTCTGGGTATCTATAATTCATGTCTGACTCATTAACCATTTCATCTTATTTTGAACTATTTACAAGTACTACCAAACATATTTACATTATGAGATCCTAAACAGGTTTGGATCCTTTATTAGCTCTTATTCAATTGTCAATTGTCTTGCAAATTTGCAACTTATATGCAATTTAGCAATTTTGGTATGTGTATATATATTTTTCATTTGTTTGTCCTTTGTATGTGTTGTTTATGTATGCAGTATAATTTCTCATGAGCATCTAGATAGGATTACACACTTTGTTAGTGAGATGACTCTTATCCGATGATGCATCTACAAGTTCTAGAGTGCATATTCAAAATGAGGAAACTTTTGATTCTTCTTATATGGGTCCGTTAACCCATTGTATGGACCCAATTATAGCCGTCGATGATTCTGTAGGTTCTGCTGAAGCTTCAACTAGCATTACTTCAGATATGGAAGTT
This sequence comes from Alisma plantago-aquatica, assembly GCA_963693085.1. Lineage (NCBI taxonomy): Eukaryota > Viridiplantae > Streptophyta > Magnoliopsida > Alismatales > Alismataceae > Alisma > Alisma plantago-aquatica. Next base: position 1,285,459,451 of record OY856412.1, on the reverse strand, counting down.
TACTCATCTTCATTTAGATCTTTTGGATCTGAATCTTCTGAAAGCATTTTTTGTTGTGACGCTGTGGAATCAAATATCAAAAAAGGGTTGGAGAGAAAGTATGCAGTGTTCCGAGGAATTTACATAAGAATGCTTAGAATCTTACTTTGATAATTTTGAAAGAGTAAATCATAGATATGAAGATGGTAACTCATCTCCCACAAACGTCTCCATTAATGATAGGTTGGAGCGAATCAGAAGCTTGGAGTCTGTCTATAAGTGGGAAATATCTCCATTGACGTGTTACTTATTATCTTTCTCTAATGTTGGAAATCTCATATTGATAAGAGTGCAATACTCATTGGACAGTTCAGCTAGAAGTATGAGCTCTGATTTGGAAGGTGAAGAATTGAATCAGGCATGAGAATAGTGCTGGTGATGAAAAAGTATTGCAGTGGGCCAAGGTATATAATCAATATGTCTACTTATTGGCATTGACACTGTTTTCCTTCCTATTTAAAGTAAAACTTATTTTCTCTCTAGATCAGGAAAATCATAATGAACCTCTGCAAATAATTTTTGTCTACCATTCTATGCCTTTGCCACAACATGGCAATGATTTATTTTTTCATCTGTTAGTAAAGCAAAAAAGAATGATGAACAAAAGTCGGGTTCCAAGAAACCAGTTAATCAAGTCTTAAATTGGTTGTTTAAAACATTATACTAGCATTATGAGGAAGATGCACGTTTTGACACTTCATAACTATCTTAAGATATGAGTGGAAACTATTTCCCACATTTTTTTTCACATAGAAAAGAGCAATCCACATTGGTCATATAGTCAAGGCATGGCAGAGTTTGGATGGAAGGATGATGAAGAAACAACCCAAACAATCAAGAAAAAATCACTTTCCAAATAGTAAAGATCACCACAAGTGACATAACAGAAAGAAATTAATGTATGTCTTATATAAAAACCTAGAAACTGTTAAATAGAAAATCATGTTACAACAAATAAATTGACATAAGAAACTAAATTTAAGTTTTATTATTAAATGTGTACATCTCAATTACAAGATATGTTTTTCTTTTCTAATTCCTATCTTTCCATTATGTTATAATAAAAATCTTGATCTCTCACAATAATACATCATTAATTCATGAATCAAAATTGGCAGAAATCCTCAAACTCAAAAACTAAAAAATTGTTACTTTTCTAAATAATGTTATTCCAGGAAGTGATGCAACATGTCAACATTGTAAACAATCATTTGTTCATGAAATTGATTAGTATTTGATCCAGTATTCACCAGTACTTTCTGATTGAAAAGTTAACTACAGAAGTTATTCATTCTTGTTGTGAAGGGAGCAAAAATCAATTAAAGGTAAGGAAGCAAGTACAGCCATTAGAGCTTACAAATATTAAAGTATACAAGTAAGCACCCATCGCCAATGGAACTCCAGCAACAATAGCACCCTCAGGTAGTGAACAAGGTTGGTTTACACTGATTCCAATAAGTAAAAGCGCTAATGCTTCCCACTACATACCAAAATAAAGCACGTAAATGTCAGACCAAAAAAATATGGGAGAAATTTGCTGCTAGGAATTCTCACTTACACCTTAAGCAATGTGTCAAATGGACAACATATGAAAATTAATAATGGGCAGAAGCAAAGGAGCATGCAATAATGTCTCTAAATAACTAGTTAAAATATAGTAGTTAAACAGAGGATGATTATCAAGTAGCATCCAATAAATTACTCAGATCGGTAGTTTCTATTGATTACGGTACTACCATCTGATTGATACCAGGTTAGATACAGGCCGGTGGTAGACTGTGGCCAGAAATATCTACTTTAGGGCTAATTGGAGAATACAACATCGCAGATATGTCACGTCCCTCAGATACTGATAAAGTAACAATTTTCCTATTTATCTTTATATTTCATGGCCCTAACTGCATGTTCATCAAGTTGTTACTATGATATCACATTTTGTCTTTTTCTCTATGAAGGTCGATGCAAAATTGGCAGCTGTAGAGGAAGCTCTTGCATTATCTTTGTGGTCAACTGCAACTATTTTTCGTGTACTCTCACTTGAAAATTTAATGTCCTAACATAGCATCTAAATTTTATGAAAATTGTATTTGTTAGAAAGGCTCAATGGGACAAAAAAGGCACCAGTGATGAACTATGCAGCAGAGTCTGCATTGGGTGTGGTCAAAATAAGAGCTCTCTCTAATATAGATCGTTTCCTCAATAACAATCTGAATCTTGTAGATATCGATACAACACTTTTCTTTTATATCATTGCTGCTATGGAGTGGGTTCTTTTAAGGGTAGAGGGATTGCAAAATATAACAATTCTAACAACAACTTTGATCCTTGTTTTTATTCCATAAGATTCTGTTGGGACATGTGTGTACTTTGAACTTAACTTTAGTAGGATGTGATATGCCATATTTCTGATCTGAATAATATAAAACTAACTATTTCTGTGCAGTTACAACTATTTTTCTTCATCAAAATTTCCATACTTCACTGGCATAATATGAATGACAATTTCCAGGACTTTTGGGTTTATCTTTATCCTATGATCGAACACTGTCAGCCATCCAAGGGTTTGTGACTCGATGGTATTCATACTCATACAACGATATTATCTCTATCGAAAGAATTAAGCAGTTCATGCATTTGCCGTCTGAAGCACCAACAATTATTGAGGACAATAGACCACCTCTTGTCTGGCCACATCAAGGGAAGATAGATTTTAAATATTTGAAGGTAATAGTAAAGCTCATTATGAAACGTGTCTACAATCTTAGACCAAGTAATTGCTTGAAAATGATCCATGTATTTTTTGGTGGTTCTAGATAAGATATAGTCCCAATGCTCCCCTTGTCCTCAAAGGCATCACATGAACCTTTGCACCAGGGGAGAAAGTAGGGGTTGTGGGAAGGACGGGAAGCGGAAAGACCACATTGATAAGTGCTTTGTTTCAACTTGTTTAACCAGCTTCTGGAAATATTTATATAGATGATCTTGATATCTATACTATCGGTTTGAAAGATTTGTGGAGGAAGCTAAGCATAATTCCTCAAGAGCCAACTCTCTTCAAGGGAAGCGTAAGAAGTAACTTGGATCCTCTTGGTTTGCACTCTGACCAGGAGATATGGGAGGTGAGCAAAGCCCCTACTTAACCATATGTTTAAGATCATTGTGGTTTGAAATGTAGTTTTAGTGGATTGTTACAAACTGACTAATAAAGAATTTAAGATTCTATATACAAAGAGTACAGTTGAATACTTGGTACGTTCTTTTCATATTTCAAGTTCTATATTAATATTGACGGTTGTGCTCAGGAACTGGAGAAATGTCAATTGAAAGACACCATCAATACGCTTTCAAACCTACTGGATTCTTCTGGTAAGGTCTTATATAACTATAAAATGTTAAAGTAAATGTGATCTATTGTAGAAAAAACAAGTTCACTTTTTTTTCTGAATGTAGTAAGCGACGAAGATGAAAATTGGAGTGTTGGACAGAGGCAACTCTTTTGCCTGGGATGTGCTCTTCTTCAAAGATGTTCATTGGCTAAATGAGTAATAAAGCAAGATGTAGATATATATTTATATTGAAATTTGTACCGATTAAAGGGGAAAAGGCCCATGTCCTCCCCTATGTGATGAACAATTTTTCTATGTGAAATAAAAAAGAATGTTTCAAAAGAGTGATTTGTTATGGTTGTTATCTTATTAACCAAATTAGTTTGTTAAAATATTCTTTGTGCCTGATAGAAGCCACAAATGTATTACTTCATGAAATATAAGAAAGCTAAAACCTCATTGACAAATAAGAAAATGTAGATCACAATTGAAGTTCATGAGAAATTAAGTATATTTGTGAAGGCCCTAGAACCCCATTGAAAGATGTTAAATTAGCCTTCACAAATATATTTGGGAGGCCTGGGAAGTCTTTTTGTGAAGGTCAAATAGTCCTTCAAAAAAAGTATTTGTGAAGGCCCTAGAACCTCATTGAAAGTTGTGAAATTAGCCTTCAAAAATGTATTTGGGAGGCCTGAGAAGTTTTTTTGTGAAGGTCAAATAGTCCTTCAAAATAGAATTTGTGAAGGCTAGAGTCTCTCATCAAAGTATTTGTGAAGAGGCTTTTATAGTAGGACTTTTTGTGAAGGAATTTCCTTCAACCGAATTTTGTTTTGAAGGAGTTAATGTACATTTGTGAAGGAATCATCCTTCACAAATAACCAATTTTCTTGTAGTGATAGGATAACTCCATAACGCAGTTGGTGATCGAGTGGTCATGGACTCAAAGAGGCTTTTAGAGTGATCAAAATAGTGGCATGTTACACCCAACAATCTTTCTAGTAAGATCCTAGAAAAGTCCATCATCTATGGGTGTACTGTTGTAGTTGTGTTTGAATATATAAAAAAAGGAACAATTTAGTACTAATGCCTTTCTGATGACTTCGAGGCTTTCAAACCATTAATATCTTATGGTATATTACATTCTATTGTGCCAAGGTATTGTGTCGAGTAATCGACGGGAAACACTGATCTAGAAAAATTATGTGGAGGATCTAGCTCTAAATTCATATGATTACCTAGATATGCATACATGTGGTTGTGGTGGCATAGGTGGAATTATCTCATCTACAAAATGAGTGGTGTTGTAACATACCGGATCTTGGACCCAAGTTTGACCTTCTAGACTTAGCCAAATAATGTTGAGGTTAAGCTTAAGAGAATGTTCCCAATTTGATAATGCACGAATGTATCACCTTAATGTAATATGTCACATAATCCATTTAGAGGTAATATGAACATACATAACTTAACATGATAAATAATGTGGATAATGGGCCACTAATGGGCCATATGACATATCTCATAAAAATAAATCCCAAAAGTGAAATTTAAGTTTAATGTCGTGTTCCTTGGTTACCAATTATCTTGGGAGTCAACTTTCACATTATTCACACAATAATATTTAATTTAATTCAATTTGGAAAATAATACATGAGTTTCCCCCAAAACATCAAATAAAATATTAAATGACTCCAAAATAGGAAAATAATCTTGGATTCATAATCTACATAATAAATATAGCCTTTGGCTGAATTTTCATCCAATTTGAAAGATGTTTGGAGAAAAGGTGATATCAGACGAGAGAAAGTGTGTATAACCTTCAAAATATTAAATAAATGTATAAACAACTCCAATATGTATAATTGATGGCAAATTTGTATCCAACACATTAAATATGACTTGTGGGTCAAGTTTCATCAAATTTGGATAATCCTAATGTCATTAATGAAGGAGGAAAGAAAAAATAGTAATTGATTTATTTGACACATTAAAAGTTCTCAAAAGGCAAATCTAATTGTATATTCGGATTTCTCATATCTAGAATAGGTTGGATGTCAAATTTGACTTAATTTAGGACTTGTTTGCCCCCTCAAAATAAGAAAAAGAAAAAATAAAATAATTAAAATAATTCACTCAATTTAGATTCCAATACGAATAAGGTTTCCAATTTATTTCCCCATCACACGGTTCCTTGAGCCTACCCTATTTCGGGCCAGATATGGGCCGTTGATCTAGATCTAACAGCTGCTGCTTTCTCTCCTACCTTCATCTTCCTCTTTTCCCTTTCTTTTTCTCGTATAGTGCTCCCCTGATCTCAACCTGCCGCCCGTAGAACCTTGATGACGGAGCAAGGCTACATGCTTTCTCTGAGTTGGTTGGAGACTGGAATTGGTTCGTTGTGGTGTTGCATCGGTTCTGGGCTTCTTAATTTGATTCGTAAGGCATGTATTCCTTTTTCCCCCTTTTAGTTCTTCTTCATCACAACTCTATGAATTAGCTTAGTGTGTCTCCAGATAACATCTGACCTAAGTCCAGGGTCGATGAGAGCGCCTGGTTGAGCTGGTCGTTCTTGCATTACATGTCTCTTGATTTTCTGGTCAAATGTTTGGTTCTGGTTTTGGGTTAGAAAGCTTGAGCTACTGACCGTTTGTTCGCTTCTTCTGAACTGAGAAGAAGATGACCTGTGGATGATTTACTTTCTAGCCCCTGAATTGATTTTTATTTTGATGCCTATGTCAAGGGCGTTTTTGTACTTTCACCAATTTTCCATTGCCTTACGCGAGGTCAAGTTGGCCATTGACCGAGCAACATGACTGTCTCTGGTTGGGCCATGTCAGCATGCCAACCCACTTCCTCCCTCTCTTTCTTGCGATTTCTTCGCTGTTGACGTGGCTTTTTCTTGGTTTCTCATTATTCAATTTTGTAAAATCGACAAAAATATACACTAATATGAAAAATATGAATAAGTACTTGATGGAATCAGAAAAATAACGATATAACTAATGATATCAGTTTTGATGAGTAAATCCAATGTTTAATAACATGTGATTTCAATGGATCTAATTAAATGTGAATTAATGTGTAAAATTCATAACAAAATATTTATAAGTTAGAAAAATATAATAAAATATGTTTTGAGTTCAGAAACTATAACCTAAAATATGGCATAGTTTTAATAACCTAATTCACCAATAATAAAAAGGCAATTTTTTGGGGTTTTGAGTAATTAATGGAAACCTAACCCTAATTAACACAATATTTACAATAAATAAAGTGATTCATACATGAGATACCATGAATGTGAATGGAAGAAAGTTCTATAAACTAGTTATTCAATATAATATTGATAAAATCAATCGTAACACTGGGTAAAACCTACATTGAATCTTAACTCTCTGATTAGAAAACTTGATATACATATCCATGATACATAGTCACTTGATATCCCATACGGTCTAATTTCCTAGCTTGGTAGTCCAATGCATGCATCTTGTAGTCAACAATTATGCTATTCTGCAAACCAATTAACCAAAACATCTATTATTGTGGTATGTACAATTATGATAGATATAGTGTTATGCAACCCAAACCCAAATATATGTTAGATAATATTTCATGATATTTCCATTCAAAATCATGTGAGAGTTGACTACACTTTCCCAATGTCCTAGAATAAATCTCATACCTAACAATGTTGCAAAGTTTATGATATGATCACTTATGATCGCCAAAAAAAAATACATACTATGCAGACAATATGATTATTGGATTCATAATTCTATGGAATATATTCATGAAAAATACTCACAAGCTCACTAATCACTATCTATGCCAGAGTTTTACTTTCTTGGAATTGATTTAGAATACATGAAGTAAATAGTATTAAACATGGATTGAATAGATAGAGATACATTGGGACAATATGTGGAGTTCTCATCAATGATGCACCTCTAGACTCTTCAACCAACTCTGAGATCTACATCTAGCATGCACACCATGTATTTTTTTTGGAAAAACTTTCAACTCCAAGACATAGGAAATTTTGGCATGTCCCCAACTTCTCGACTTAGATGTAGATGAGAAAAATATCTAGGGAATGACCCCTCTTCAATTTGCTAGCATTGTCTTTTATAGAAATGGTGAACCCCACAAAACTGATGGACAAAAACACAATAAATAATTGTGATTATGTGAAAGTACAATATTTTGTCAGACAATGAAGGTAACTATTTGACTATATATAGCTATGTAACTGTAATATATAGAAGATCCCAATCAATCAACTAAATGTGCTTGTTGTGTAGTTGTAGTTGTCGATTGGTTAATGTTTAAATATTTTTCTTCATTCTATAATTATAATATCTTGGATTGTGAAAGTGAGATCTACAACCTCTTTTCAATATGATGAACTTATTCAATTAATTTATCCAATAAGTAATGGAAACATGTGTTTGTGCTCCATTTTATAATAAGTTGAAAATCTTTGATTTATTAACTAAAATTTTGGCTAGTGGAGTTTAAACAAGACTCGCAGGAAAGTCTTTGATTTATTAACAACAAATATATCTAGTGGAATACTAAATAAAACTATTTAGAAATACTTTGATGCTTTAGATCTTTTCAAGATGACTTAAATTTATTTTACTCCTTAGAGAGTCTATTCGATTCTCAACATTGAAATGTAGCGAAGAATTAGAATTTTACTTGAAATTATATAAAAATGTAAGTGTAAAAATTTTTTTACTAGAGAATTGAGATATTAATAAATTATAATGCATGCACAATCTAAACTATCAATAATATAATTCATCAAAAACTAACACATTAACTTATGTTTTCAACTATTCTAAGATAAGAACAATCAACATCCTTTTTTGAAATCTAAGATACTATATTCTTTATGTCACTCTCCTGATATTGGTTGAACAAACATAATTACAAATTGAATAATTAGAAAGGCTAATACTACTCATTATATGACCTATCTGGAATGCCAATCTCTATGGGAGGAGTCGTGTATGCCTTATCAAAGTTGGTATATTATCAGTGCATGCTAGCAAGGCTATATACAACCAAGATCTGGTACTACTCATTACTATTATTTTCATTTCTCTATCCTAAGTTAAAAAATTGTTGATTCATGCACAGCAACCTTTTACGGAACAGACACTTCCTTCATTCTCCTTATTAAGTTTAGTTGAATTTCTACAATCTATATCTATGATACCTTCCCTCTAATTCTACTTCCATGCACTTTCTACACGATCCACACAATTGCTATATCAACCTCTATAATAGATCTTTACTATGACAAAAATGTATCCATTGCATAGTATAAGCGTCCCAAGTCACATTATAAATTTTTGAAACGATCTATAGTTATAAAAAACTATTTTTTGACTAATAATCATTAATATGATTAATTAAAACATGATTAATCAAAATAAGGATAAGTCAATTATTTTGTGAATGTAATATATTTATTGGGCCGGTTACTGGGGGAAGGAGAACGAAGTCACTTGACCTATAGGTAGAGATAGGATTGTCATAACTTACCTTACTCAGATATAGCCTCAATGAATAGAATATCTTGGGTCTATTAAGCACTTTCCATGCTATTCCTTAAAATCATGAACACCAAGTTCCTTGATTAAGACATTGAATATCATGATAGGGACCAAAGAAAAACGAGCATGATAGGAAGACTTTCCATAGTATTCTTCCATGTAAGTTTCTCAATGGATGGCAAGTAGTAATTGAGTCAACTTGGCATTATCTTTCTCTAGTGCACCTCTTGCCTATCGTGGGGGATATGGTGTAAGACACATTATAACATTATGTGTTTGGGTAGGTATTCAACCTACTCCAAAAAAAAGCTGTTTGGATGGTCTCCAGACATAAATAATTACCCATGGAACTTCATCCGACCCCTTTCCTAGTTTAACTATAAGCTCAAGTGTCAAATTAAAGGAACACACACCTCACCCTCATGACCCATCTGATGGTGAGTCATAGGATGGCACCAATGGTGATCATACATTGGTTCTCCATCATGCCACCATGTTACACACTTTATAAATTAGTCAACTGTATCTTGGTAAACCCAATACCTTATCTTTTCAACATTGAATCTGACAACAAGTTTATAACATCATCATGATATCGACCAACTGTAAAGAAGTGATATCACCTCTCTACTAAAAATGGTAAACAAAATCCAATGAATAGTAGCGAAAGTTAAAACATTTGACTATATTCAATTTAATAAAGAGTACATCAAAATTTTCCCAATAAGGGTGTACATGCTTTATACAAATAGATGATCTAAGTAGAGGGAAACTCGACTATATCAATATGTCTCCAATAAAATATATAACTTATAGTGCATGATGGAAGGATGAACTCCTTTCCTAGTCTTAGGTTGGTTCACCATGCTCCTATTGCACACTCTGATCCTAAACCTGGGTGGTTGGGATCACCCAGCAAGAGGAGAATAAAGGTATGAGTCAAATAAAAGAATAAGGAAAAATATAAATTAAAGTATTGAATGATAAATAACTACTATGATAAGATGGTCAAAAGTATGAGGCAAGTAAATAAATAAGAATTCTGCCAAGTCAAGCAATAATAAAGTTTGCAGGCATGATTTAATATGACTACATTAAACTAACATAGGACTGAGGCACCTACCTAACCTCAACCTCTAGGTGAGGGAGAGTAACACATTCCTAAGCACCCTAATATATATAAAATGGGAAGAGTGGTCACATTCCCCTGGGTGAAGTAACACATGCCCACTATGGGTAGTTTGTACTCATGTACACTACATTAGTCATTTACATCATCATGCTAGAATAATTCAATGGAAAATTTAAGAATTGAAAACTTTGTAAGTGGGGTCAAAGAACCAATGATAATTGAAGTTAATGTGCCACAAGAAGGCAATAAAAAGAATGAAGGCTAAGAAATGCCTCATTGGAAAATTAGGATGGATAAAATATGCCCAACTTAGTGTTAGAATGCAAATACAAAAAAATAGGGTTGCACATACCTCTTTTCACACATAAAGGTTAACTTCAATAGTATACATTGGTCCACAAAGTCAACTTCTCATCCTAGCAACACATTATGCATGTTAGCCAAGTCAAAGTGCACATATTCATCCCTAATATATTTTTATATATTTCTTACCCAATTCCTGATCATCTAATGTCATGTTAGAATTTATGATTTCAATCTTTGTTGAAAGAATATGTGATGCTTTATATATGTGTGTTTGTTATAATTATGCATCTTTAGTCACATAAGTCTATGTAACTCATATATATATGTGGATAAATATATATGTTCTTCCAATTTAGGTTTACTGATGTCATTCTCTTACCTATAATGTGAATTCATATTATTTATAACATCATGTTTACTATGTATATTGGTGTAAGTATATTCCACATGAATATCAATTAGGTTCACTAATATACACATGCTTTGATCCAACTAACATGTCATTTAGATATATGTTTATAAAAGTATATTCTTTTACAAATTATTATCTTTTACACCATTTAATACATACAAGACAATATAATTAGATGCATTCCATAATCATATTTGTATTTATAGTTACCATCTATTGCATAAATATGTATTTGTGTATCTAGGGTTTGTTGAAACATGATTATCAAAATTCTTGGTAATTTATGTGTAGTGATAAAATGGAACTCATCTTATATATAATCTTCCATTATTTGTTGAGCCATGACATACAAGACTATAATAAGGCAACATGCTCATCTTATATCCATCGTTTGATATGTAGTACTACATGGATACATGTATAAACTAATAGGATTTATACATGTAGGTCAATATGTCATAATAATGTGAACATATTTTGCAAAACAACTCCTTAGTTATAGATCTACTATACAGATCATGAATTCAGATTTAGATATCATCTTTAGCCACACTCTTACATACACAACCTTTATGACTATTTCCTATATATGGTTTTGTATATTATAATTAGGATCATACTTATATGTATAATTGTATTTATGTATATACCTAGGGTTAACTTGATTACAAGGTGCATGCATTACATGGTTTACTTCATCATCATAAGTTAATTATTACAAAATAGGGAATGAATTACTGACGTTAGACAACATAAACTAATGGATTTGTGATGATCCGTTTGTGAGCATATCTAGGGTTCATCCCAAGATAATTCCTCCAGATCTTCAGGTGGTGTCTTGCTGCTAGCCGACATCGCATCAGGTGGTATTGTAGGTATAGGAATTGATGCCGTTGCAAGAGGGGAGTCAATGACATTGTTGTCAGGGTAGATGACGTTGCACTTGGTGGCTACGACGCCCTACTGTCAGGGTGTGTTGGCGTTGAGGTTGCTCTGGATGTGCAGGTGTCATGTAGGTGTCTCTTGGTGGCATTGGGTGAGGTGGAGGAGGAACTAGAGGAGGTAGAGGTAGGAAGATCATGACCAGAGATGATTACATACTGTGTTGTTGTTGTGAAGCAATTTCCTGGTGAGGAGGATGATGGTCTGGCATCATGGAGTCAAGGAGTCAGACTAGTATAGGTTGTCGATGTTGTTGCAGGTCGGTTGCCTTTGTTGGAGGATGACGATGGTGATGAAGAGATGCAGGGCACAAAAAACTTGGAAGGAGGCGTCATCAGAGTGGTTGTCAGATGGGCGTAGGGTAGGAAAGCATTGGTGGCTAGGGCTTTGGGTGTTTGAGGAGAAAAGGAAAGAACGAGGGAAAGATAAATAGGAGGCAGAGAGTGGAGGAAGGGGATGGTGGGGTGTCGCCCATTCCAGAGGGGGAGAACGCGACATCACATTTGTGACGGAGATGAGAGTAACACATTAGATAGGGAGGGGGAGGAAGTAACGCAACACTGTGTTACATTGACGTGAGAGTGCGTTTAAGAAAAATACTTAAATGGTTAGTCAATTACCACTATTAAAATCTAAGGCAATTAAAGTTTTCAATACCAATTGGGACAACAATTAATATCTGATTTTTAAGAAATTTAAATGGAAGGTTAATTAGGAGTCAAGGAGGTTTCCTTTTTCACATGCATCATGCATTTATATATTTAGAGTGTGCATATTCATTTATTTAATTAAGAGGGTAAATGAATTCTAATTGACTTAAAAATCCATGGGTTTGCTAATTAAAATGTGTGGAGTCTAACATTACATTAATTTCTCCTTTTGAACACATTTTGTATTTGATTATATGCTAAGTGCCTAATAAATATATTTAGTACCTTTCGTTATAAATTTTGATACAAATTTTTTATTTCTCATTTCTTGTCCCAAAAGGTCATAAAACTCTAAATTAAAATAATCCACTAATTATCTCTCATTAATTGTCATTTTGCATTATTAGACTATAATTAACACATTAGTTCCATTCATTGAAATGAATGTGGGTAAATATAGTTCAAACCATTAAGGATTGATCAATTTCAACATTGAGGACAAAGAGGATAGAAAAGCTAGGAAAATTTATGGAAAAGGATAGAAAATAAACCCAAGATTCAGTATGTTACACCAACATTAGAACCCAAAGTGAAATACTTAGTGATCCTTGATAGCTAATTGTAGAAAGAGTTCTAGAACAGATCAATAGTATGAGACTTGCTGGAATCAACTCTAGTCCTTTTGTTGGTAAAATGGGTTGAATTTGTCGTGTTCTATTGGTTCTCGATGGATCAACTCTTAGATGAGTCCGAGCACATGCAGTCATCAATCCATTTCATCCAGCAAGGAGGGAAATTCAACCTTAGCATCATTTGTATAATGTATCTTCTATTTAATGAGTTATACACTTCATCAAGATCTCCCTTTATACAAAACTTTGGCCAAGCGTTCTACTTAAAGATACTCTCAATTTGGTTTGCACGCAAGGTTGCATTTGGGATTCGACTCCCCTTAACAAAATGTGATTAAGATTGATTAGGATCTTGAGAACAGTTTAGATGTTATTAGTAAGGATTTGAGGGAGAATTTGTATAAATAGTTATAGAGAGATATGGGTTGCCAATCTTTGATATTACAAGCATATTGACTCTTTGCGATAAGATAAATGAATGCATTCTTAACTTCACATAGTAATCTTCGACTTAGTGAGAGATTACGAATGACCTTGGTAAATTCATCCCAAATGATGGACCATGCCTCTTAGAGGAATTGCACATGAAATCCATTAGGTGCAACTACTTTGTCCCCTTTTTCTTCCCTAATCACAACTTCTAGTTCCTCAATGGTAACAAGATTGCACAATTCTTGGATTTTCTTGTGGTTGAGAGTTGGCATATCCTAAATTCTAAACCATTAAAAAGTGCTAGTCTATCCACTATTGAAAAACTTAGTACATTTATTCAAATATATGCTTCCTGATATTTGATATGTTAATTTTTCTCCTTCAATAAAAAGATACCAGAGTTGGTTCTTGTGTATTCTGATATTTACAGGGTTCCTTTAGGATTTATAGAACTACTTCATCTTGCATTCACCAAGTTTTAACAATTGTAATCGAGATTTTTGTCTAATAATGGACTCTTCATAATTCATGGTAGTAAATGTTTCCTTCCTTATGGCATTAGTTGATTCTCTTAATGCAAATTTGTTGGATGTAGATCCGATGTTGAAGGGAGAGAGCCTGATTTTTCTTATTCTTGGGACTAACAATGAAATCTCCCATTTTTTCATTGTTCCACTTAATAAGACTTTTTGAGTTTGAATTGATGTATGATCTTGTACATGGTACAATCTTTTTGTTTTGCATTCGATCTATGAGTTTCTTTATTTAGTAACAAGATTTTTGGAAGAGATTAGAGAGGGGTTGTAACAAAAAAAGAGAAAAGGTTTTCTTTCCAAGCTATGGAGTGAATTTATAATGAAAGAGGAAAGTATTAGTTGTTGAATTCTATAGATATAGAAGTGGAGGCAAGAAGTTAATTGCTTGCTATATCTCGGGCTTCTTTGGGGGTTCAGTAGATGAAAAGTGAAGTCATTACAAACTGGCACAAGAAATATAAATATAATATAAGGATAAAGGGGTGAGGGAAGTCAAAGTAATAAAGTCAGGATTTTGGTAGAGGATGAATTTTTCTCCTTTGCTATGAATGTGATTATCTTAGAAGGACTGGTTGTTGCATGCCTGACATCTCATATTGCATCTTCGCCACCACACCATGAATCAAGAATCAAATAAGTTGACATTACACATGCATCCACCAAAGTCTCATCTCAATCCTTTATTTTCTAAGGGAAGGAGTCAAGACTTCCAATAGTAGGTATGAGACTTTGTTTTCTAAGGGAAGGAGTCAAGACTTCCAATAGTAGGTATGAGACTTTGTTTTAACCATTTCTGTAAGAGGAATGTATTATTGGGACTACCCAAACTGTCGATGCGGGTTGTTCTCATTAGAAGAGTTGCCCTAAATGCCCTTGGGGGACTGTTGTAGGAAGTGAGGTCTTTGTCAATGAAGCAGACCATTTTCAAGCAGTGAAGGTGATGGCCGCAGTGGGATTCAATAGTCCTGTCTCAGTGGGAGACTTTCATTCTTCTACTGAATCTGACATGTTGTTCGGTACAAGTTCCTACTCTATTTAACATTTCTTCTTTTGCTTATATTACTAGCCAAATCTGAACACTTTTATTTCTTATTGAAGTGGGTAGCATCAAGGAAATTTGTCTATGTGAGTCTGCAAGATTGATTAAATAGTTACACTTAACAAATGCACTTTCACAATATAAGCATGGTGGCCATGTTAGATCACTTGGAATTCTATTCAAGACGATTTGGAACTAGTGCAAGTGGGACATTGTTGGTTGTATTCCTTGAAAGCCATCATTTTATGATTATAATAGGGATACATTGTTTATGTTTTGAATACAAATACAATAAGTTCCACTTATAATGTTTGTTTCTATATTGAAGTATTAAAAAATTATAACCATCCTATGAATATTTTGACTCAATGACATATTGTTCGGATTTTGGACCTAAACATGAGATCATATGTATATTCAAGAGTGTTCATTTTTCGTTTTTCCCTAGCCAATTATTATTATGGACATATTAGGAAAATAATAGTACATACAACTAGTGTCTATGTTGAGTGATGACTATATATCTTTAGTCATGATATTAGATATCAACTCAGATACATGGTAGTTGTTAGAGAACTAGTTTTATTGGTCATACCCACTTTTACATTGACACTTGGAAGCCATGTCATGGAAGTCAGAGTCATATCTCAATATGATTGCGGTGGTTGTGATCCATAGACCTACAATCACTACACTAATCACATGTTATTTTGTGCACTTTGAAACTAGTTCAACATAACTCTAAATAATGGTTCCTGTATAGGTGGTGATTGGGTGCATTATGGCACTTGTAAACTATTTCCATTGATGTAGTGCAATTTTTTCCCTCTATTGAAGTAACATACTATCTACTTGATAAGATAGACTATGAAATGCATGTCCATGTTTATGTGCATAAATATATGTTACTGAGCTCACAAAATCTCAATGGATCTAGTCTAGTTCAAGGAACATAGATTGGATACTAAGAGGATGTCAAATTTATACCTTAATTGCAATATATTTGTTTGTTACAAAGGGATTATATAGTCATGGTAACATTGGTCACTTTATAGATTCAGTTTGTTCTCAACACATTCCCATTACTTGGCTAGCAATGATGTATTACTAGACATCAACCTTTTCTTGTGAGGTTGTGAACATCACTACTGACATAATGTGGAACCTACATGTCAAATACAGGAAGGTATAAGGGACTTGAATTTTGGAATTATGCTCATATTTATTTACAGCCTAGTTAGGCTACTGGGTGCTTTGGCTTAATGGATTAATTGATTGTCAATCACTGACTCATTATTAGCTTAGTAAAGTATGAGTCGGGTAACTCATTAAGTTAGTTGGGTGGCTAGACCAAGTGAGGGAAAATTTCCTTTGTCCATTTGGAGTCAAATTGGAAAATTGATTCAAACATGGACTGTTGAGTCGAAAGGACCACTGAGTTGGGGGCTAGTAGCCAAAAATGGTCCCATTCTCTCGACTAGGATTGTAGTCTACATTTTCTAATTTCTAATCATTTTTAGAGTGGAGATGAAGAATAAGTTTTTATTTTAGAAATTCTAAGAACGTGAATCTCTTATATATATGGGTGGACATCCTAGGGTTGAGACCCACAACACAGTGAGGCAAGTTGTCTAAGGGTTCTTCCTGTTGACAAAGAAAACCTCACCCAAGGATAGAAACCCATAATCAGAGGAGAATGAATTCAAATGTGGCACATAAGAAACTACAACTTCCATATCATCTTGGTGATTAACATAGTGCACCAAGAGATGTCACATCCGCATAGACGATGTACAAGACAAGGCCCTTAGGAGGAGGCTTTCAAACAAGAATCTTCTTCAAGAAGAAGACACAATGTTGATGTGATGACAAAGTAGAAATAACAAACAACTGCTTTGGAATTGATCCAGATGTGTAAGTTCTTCACCAACATAAGAGGTGTCTCGGTGTTTGACAACTAGTGTGTACCAAGGTATATTCCATATCCTTTCAATGTCTTTAATATGAAGTCATTTTATGGGTAATATGGATAGGTTGGCTTAAAATCTTCTGGTAGAATCTATTTTAGAAAATAGACAGCCTACAAATCCCATGTATCTATAGCTTCCTATTCTTTCTATACATAATTACTATTAGAGCTTCCTCAAATATTAAATCATATGTTAGTTATTAATTAGATGGATAGAAATTTTTTCAATATCGAGATTCTATTATTTATATTGATACATGAAATACATCATGTAGTTTTTGGAAAACATGTAAATGTTCAAGTCAGAATTAATCTTTTTAAATCCTTTACAATATGGTATAGTCCCATGTATCACGTCCTATAATTTATGTATCATTGTTCTTTTAGATGTATACCTTTATATCATATGAAAATGGTATTTAAAAAAAAACTAGCATGAAAAGGGAGTCAAATTGTGGTACAGTTACTCTAGGTCTACACATATCAGCTATTTATGTATGGAAGGAACCTGAGACAATCACTCATATACTTGAAATAAAAGGTGAGATTTCTCAACTAAGAAACTAGAGGCAGTGAATTCTATACTTGGTGCTTGATTAGGGGAAGGTGATACCCCAAAGAATACATACATTCGACCACAACTATAGAAAATGGTAATACTAGTCCTTTTCTATCACAGTAAAAAAGGAAACTTAGAGAGCAATAAAAAAATCATTGACATTTTACACAAATTTGATTCAATCCTTCCATTTATAGAAGCCATTAAACAAATCTATGACTATTGTAAATTTTTGAAAAGATATGACTATTAAAGGAGGATTGTAGATTTCGACATAATAGAAATGCACGAGGAGGTCATCCAACTAAAATAAAGAAAGCTATCTTATAAAAGGTAGAACCCATATTGCTTCAATGTTCCTTTCTCAATTGGAAGCTTTTCTTTTGGATGCATCTTGTCACTCATTGGAAAGCATCAATATGATGTGTCTCTCCAAGTTAAAGAAATTGGGGCTGATGGAGCAAAATAAGGACATAATGTTGATCCAACTAGCTGATATATCAGTCGTGGGACATTTATGAATAGGTGCGGATGTGCTTATGCAAGTTCAAATATTCATTGTTCATGTGTACTTTTTAGTGATGGAGTTGTGAGTAGATTATAGATCTTAGATTTTATTACGTAGACCATTTGAATCCACTACCAATGTTGTTTTTTCTATGGAGCACTTGAATGATGATGTTTGACTACTTTTAGAGTAACCTTTTTATTAAAATGTCTCGATTGATGGATAAAATTGATATACATTCTCTATAAGTGCACACACTGAATTAAGTATTCATAAGTTTTATTCCTAGAGCAATGTAACACCCTATATAGCCATTACATACTTTTTACCTTCTACACTCACAAATAGATGCCCGTAGCGATTACTCATTCACACTGTAGCTATCCAAGTGATGATTTTTTAAGAACATGACAGATGATGTTATGTGGGATGATGTCTTAGAAGAATGTGAAATGAACCTCTCTTCTCTTTCTTATTATTACAACAGTCAATATGAATATTTGTGGCTACCCCAAAACAGCCGAAGCCATCACTGGAGTGCCCTCTAGATTGAAATTGATGTCTACTTGAATGCATTTGAAGAAGAGAAGTTGATGCAAGTCTTAGGATGACACCAAGTAACATTTGGTGGTGTATTGTAGATATAAAGGAGATCTCCCCTTATCTTTTCTAGTACATGATTAGGTTGGATGAAGGAGCAAAGCTAGTGGTGCAAATGCCACAAATACTAAACCTATTCATGGAAGAAGTCATCAAGTAGGAGAAAACAAATGATAAGTCCAGACCTATGAGTTATATATTGCTCATGTAAGTATTTTATATTGAGGTTCAAGATAAGGTGAGGACGAGATCTGGTAGATAACTGCAACTATAGTCTAGAGAGAGTAAATGACTACGACTACTTTGGAGATCATCCACTACCAACAAATATTGAGACCTTCTTTAAGGACATGTTCTTCTTGTCAGAACCCACCACCAAGTGATGTGCTGATAGACACACACCCCGTCTCTTTGTCTATATTTGAAGATGAATAAAATGTGAAGACACCAAACTTCATTGTGTGTCTTTGGTATATCCCTATAGCAGATACTTCTACTTATCTTAGAAATTCATATATATATATTTCATGTTGTAATATATCATTAAATAAACTAATTAAGCAATTAAAAAAAATCTATATTCGTCGTATCTATAAATGTTTTGGCTTGTTTGTTAGCACAAATAGTATACCCAAGAAATCATAACAACCATATATGTTATATAATGAATAATATCATGGGATCATCATTTGCCTTGATACCGAGATATTAATTACAACTTGATGTATATCAACATGAGAGATGAAATTCACTCCCCTTAGTTAATCAATAATATTATCAATTCTAGTAAAAGGATATTTTTACTTGACAATAGATATAAATACTTATCAATAAATGACACATAACCCACATTGACGCGAATTCATCTTCACTATTAAATTTGGATCTACCAATGATGATTTACTCAATTGTATTAGTCCCTTATCAAGTAGATCCTACAAATCCTTTGTCAGTTTCCTTAACAAAATTGGAACCATACTCAACAAAGCTTGTCCTATAGGTTGAGTTCCAAGTGTTAGATTGATCTAGAAATCAATCTTTCTAATTGGAGGTAACAATAATTGCTTATGTGGAAGACAACAACATACTCCTTTACTACAAGTACAGTAGACAAGGAATAGTTCTCAATCCAAATGGCCTTCACATCTCCAAGAAACATGTCTTTCCCTTCCCCATCAACCTTTTTAGTAGTTATTGAAGATATTAGATACATTGGTCTAGATTTCCTATCTCCTTGAACTAACAACTAACATCTCCATTAAAAAGATAAATTTTATGGTAAAGAAATGAATTTTCTTACAATAGTATGGTGACCAATTCATATCCAACACAATATCAAAGTCTTGCACCTCAAATTTTAGTAGGTCCACTTGAATACATTTCTCATTAAAAGTCATATCACCTCTAAGACATACTGTTGTCAAAATTTTAAGATATATAATAGTTATCTCCAATAGAAAATTGTATGCTAGATGCTCAACAAAAAGATTAACTTTATATATCACATCTTGGGTTCGAAAGATATTTTTATGACCATGGTTAAAATGCATGGTATTATGTAAAAAAAAGTAATTTAGAAACTTACACTTGTCATAATAATTGAGTTTACACCTTCTTGGAGGAAGCGTGAGCTAGATTTTTTTTGAATATTAAGGTGGAGGCATGTTGATCAACATGCATATCCTTTATCTATGTCTTCTCGTCTCCCGTTGTAATTTATTTTACTATGTTTTGCTAAGTTCCCTTTGTGGAATGTTAGGGGGTAAAATATGTAACTATAATATCATGTTGGAAAATATTAACGTATGATACTTTTGATTGCATTTTCAATTGGTGTTATTTCTTTTTTGATCTCTCCCTATATCTTGCTTTGGCTGTTTGGACTATGTAATCACCCAAGGTGTAGAGAAAAGAGTGATCCTGGGCTTTTTGGTGGGAAAATGTGTATGTCTACGAGATGAAACTTATCTAGTTTTCCCTCCTTCCCCTATATATCTTCATTACATTATCCCTAGATGTGAGATCTAATTGCCTAAGTATGAATCTTTTTTTTTGGCAAGGTGCTTATTTAGAAGTTGGATATGGGAAATTAGACCTTCACCCTATTCTCGATACCATCCCATGCCCCCAAAGAGGTGAGGAGACTCATGCCTAGAAACCTAGACTCAGATATCAGATTAATGTATACCTATTCCTTAGTCAAATGAGTTCGGTAAGGTTGGATGGGGAGTCATATTGACTAGTTCCCCTATACACTACCATGTCGCCTAAGTAAAATATATAGAATAGGATTCATAAACTACATCATTCCTTTTTTTTTAGTTTGATAGCTTAATTGTTAGATGCATTTGAATGAATATGACCCTTATGTAAGGTTAATGGTTGCATATCCCCCCAAACAACCCACTACTCTCACTACTTGATTAAAGCCCTAACTGCCTTCTTGCTAAGCCCTTACGAGCATGCCCATGATGTTGTAAGCGAGGCATATATTCTACAATGATAAAAATATTTGCATAAAAAAAGGCTGAGATCAAATTTAAAAAATTATGAATCCGCTATATTTCTTGTTAAGATATTGGTCTTATATGTTAAAATTGAACAAAACTGATGTCAAGAATGGTTTATTATTTTTCTGTCTCACCAAGGAGTATGCTTAGAAGACCTACAAAAGGACAACACGGAGAGAGCAAAAGTACATTCTCAAATGATTTGATAAGAAAGGAATTAGCCAGCACACATACTTGCAATATGCTAGTTAAATGAGAACAAATTGGGATCAAAATTAAAAAATTACAAATCCACTTTATTTCAATATAAATGTCGACCATACATATATATAAAATTAAGTGCCTCACCAAGGAGAGCGCTAAGAAAATAAACAATTCAACAAAGCTTACACTCCAACCATAATTTCGCAAAAAAAAGCATTAACCAACACACATGCTTGCAATATGTCATTTAAATGTCAACCGCAGTGCCTCCCGCTGTAGGTTTGAATAGGCAGCGCTTGCAATCTGCCACAAATAGGGATGAAGTCCTATACATGTCCTCCCCTCCTACTACGGGCATCTCAACTCCTGGCTTTGCCTCTATGTTCACAAAACCTGGCTGGTAGGTTCTCCCAATAACCCCTTCCACTGCGGGAGAGAGGCTAAGGGAGTCGAACTGAATCTCTAAGTGAGCATAGCTGTCGCCCGCTGGGATATTGTAACTGTGAATCCTGTCATCTTCTTTGGTAACTGGTACTACAGATACTGACATTTCGAGTACATCATCCACTATGACGATCGCGCTGTTCCTCGCCCCTGTTCTCTCCACCGAGAACTTGCCTACGGATGACTTCCAGCTAGAGCGGTGACCTTCAGGGACAATAATGGGCTTTCCATCGAAGGAGAAGCTAAAATGGTCTATGGTGTCGTTCCATGAGATAGAGTGTGTAGCCTCGATTGTGAGCCTGTTCTCAGCGGACATAATCCCTAGCGCCTGGATCCAAGTGAAGTCCCGAAGCCTTCCTGCAGGCCTGTGGCCGATGAAGCGCGCGTTCACCTGGATGGATGGGTCGGAGATGAGCGCGAAATTCTCATTCCGGCGGCCGTGAAAGTAGAATGCCACTCCGTCATGGCCAATGAAGCGGGGATCGTAGCATGCAGCACTATTTCCCTCGCAGTTGGGCTTGTGACCTGCAGGAACAGATAGATTGCTTGGCCTATGCTGAGTTCTGAGTTCTATGAGTTTCAAGTTGTATAAGGTGACTTACGTTTGCAAGCGGCTTCGCAGGTGTGAGCATTGCAGTCGACGTAGCACGCATGAGCCACGGCGCTTGCTGGCCTCGTGTATGGGCACTGAGCCGGGCATTGGACGGTCTTTGATGCACACGGACTGTTCGGGTTGGTGCACGTAATACTATCCCCTTTATCGTTGATCCTCGCAGCAGCCTGTGCTGCCGCACAGATGAGGAGCGTAAGCAGGAGCATGGCAGATTGAAGCTTGGCAGCCTCCATGGCAGACAGTAGCTGCGTGGTTGACAATATATATGAAGAAGTAACGGTGATTGCTGATCTATCGGTATAGACTTCAATCCCTTTTATAGGCAGCTACACTTATACACCATTGGGTAGAAATTACTACAACTACGTGCATTGCATGACGACCACGTACTGCCGTATGGACAAGCGAGCGACCTCAACTTACATGCACATTTAGTAATTGTCCTCCATGTATATAGGTGGTAGGCACGTTAGCCATTTTCTTCGCAGCTTTGGGAAATGACGAGTTCCTAATTGCCCAGCCTATCCAACTTCTTATATAGTAGCATCACTTACTGTAAATAATACGAGTTGTAGTTAAACGGTTTTAACAAAAAGTTCCTATATACAAATTCCATAATATTCATTCAATTAACACAAATCCATCAATTTGCTTATCGCCATGTACACTTCAACAACTAGTATTTACTAGCATTTGCCATGAAAAAACTTCAATCGTCTTTAGTAGGATTAAGTTATGAAAAGGATAACAAAAGTATATCAAACTGCTCAAGTGTACTCTTGCATGTATTACGGTTTCAGAATTCCTAGACAGATCACAACCTTAACCAAAATTCTCAATTTGGTTCAATGAGGATGAATTATAATATTCACAGTTAGCTACTAGACTTGGTCGAATTTATCGAGCTTGGATGAAAAAAGCTATACGTTCATGATGCAACACGATCCTAATCCAACTAGATAATTGCTTGAAAGGTAAGAGTAACTAGATTGAGATTTTAGGGTGGTCGAAACTATGAGGTGTTTCACCCATCAATCCTTCTAGTAAGATAAAAAAAAAGTCAATATAGAAGATACAAATGCTTGTGATGCTCATATAGGTGGTTGTGACAACTTGAATAACTCTAGATGAAAGGATTATGACTAAAACTTGGGGCCTATGATAGGAGAACTCCATAACACAGTTGGTGATGGAGTGGTCATGGACTCAAAGAGGCTTTTAGAGTGATCAAAATAGTGACATGTTACACCCAACAATCTTTCTAGTAAGATCCAAGAAAAGTCTATCATCTATAGGTGTAGTGTTGTAGTTGTGTTTGAGTATGTAAGAAAATGAACAATTTAGTACTAATGCCTTTCCGATGACTTCTAGGCTTTCAAACCATTAATATCTTATGGTATATTACATCCTATTGTGCTAAGGTATTGTGTCGAGTAATCGGCGGGCAGCACTGATCTAGAAAAATTATGTGGAGGATCTGGCTCTAAATTCATTTGATTACCTAGATATGCATACATGTGGTTGTGGTGGCATAGGTGGAATTATCTCATCTACAAAATGAGTGGTGTTGTAACATATCAGATCTTGGACCCAAGTTTGACCTTCTGGACTTAGACAATTAAGGTTGAGGTTAAGCTTAAGAGAATGTTCCCAATAAGATAATGCACAAATGTATCACCTTAATGTAATATGTCACATAATCCATTTAGAGGTAATATGAACATACATAACTTAGCTAGATAAATAATGTGGATAATGGGCCACTAATGGGCCATATGACATATCTCATAAAAATAAATCCCAAAAGTGAAATTTAAGTTTAATATCGTGTTCCTTGGGTCCCAATTGTCTTAGGAGTAAATTTTCACATTATTCACACAATAATAATTAATTTAATTTAATTTGGAAAATAAGACATGAGTTTTCCCAAAAATATCAAATAAAATATTAAATGACTCCAAAAGAGGAAATAATCTTGGATTCATAATCTACATAATAAATATAGCCTTTGGCTGATTTTTCATCCAATTTGGAAGATGTTTGGATAAAAGGTGATATTAGGAGAGAGTGTGTAGAACCTTCAAAATATTAAATAAATGTACAAACAACTCCAATACGTAAAATTGATGGAAAATTCATATCCAATGATAAAGAGAAAAGTAGATGCCACTACCAGTACTAAGAACATTAAATAGGACTTGTTGGTCAAGTTTCATCAAATTTGGATAATCCTAATGTCATTAATGAAAGAGGAAAGAGAAAATAGTAATTGATTTATTTGACACATTAAAAGTTCTCAAAATGCAAATCTAATTGCATATTCGTATATCAAAAATAGGTTGGATGTCAAATATGACTTAATTTAGGACTCGTTTGCACCCTCAAAATAAGAAAGAGAAAAAGGAAAATAATGAAAATAATTCACTTAATTTAGATTCCAATTCAAATAAGGTTTCCAGTTTATTTCCCTGTCACACGGTTCCTTGAGCCTGCCTTATTTCTGGCCAGATCTGGGTCGTTGATCTAGATCCAACAACTACTGCTTTCTCTCCTACCTTGCTCTTCCTCTTTTCCCTTTCTTTTTCTCGCGAGCAGCAGACTCGATTTCCCCATTTTCCTCTCGCATATCTCTTCCCCATCACTCACCGATTCACTTTGTTTTTGTCTCGGTTAGCTTCCTTGCTTGCTCCAAAATTCGATGACCCTATAAAACCAAGGGCTCTGGGCATCGTTTCCAGTTCCACCTCTCACCGCTCCTTTCCCCTATTTCTTCCCTATTTTGTGCTTCTCCCCTTGTTCTTCGCGAGCCAGTTGCGTCAGACCACTAGGAAACTGGTCCCAGAGATTCCACATGTTTCCTAGTTTACCTCTCTAGCATTGATTCGATCTATGTCATTCTCGTGTAGTGCTTCCCTAATCCCAACTTGCCACCCGTAGAACCTTGGTGATGGCACAAGGCTACATGCTTTCTCTGAGTCGGTTGGAGACTGGAATAGGTTCTATGTGGCGTTACATAGGTTCTGGGCTTCTTAATTTGATTTTCAAGGCAGGTATTCCTTTTCCCCCTTTTAGTTCTTCTTCATCGCTGCTCTACGAATTAGCTTAGGGTGTCTCCGGCTAACATCTGACCTAAGTCCATGGTCAATGAGAGTGCCTGGTCGAGCTGGTCGTTCTTGCATTACAAGTCTCTTGATTTTCTGGGCAAATGTCTGGTTCTAGTTTTGGGACTGAAAGCTTGAGTTGCTGACCATTTGTTCACTTCTTTTGAACTGCGAAGAAGATGACATGCAGATGATTTGCATTCTAGCCCCTGAATCGATTTTGATTTTGCCGCCTGTGCCAAGGGTGTTTTCATCCTTTCACCAATTTTGCCTTTGCCTTACGTGAGGTCAAGTTGGCCGTAAACTAAGCAACATGGCTGACTCCAGTTGGGCCATGTCAGCCGGCTGGCCCACTTCCTCCATCTCTTTCTTGCAATATCTTCGTTGCTGACGTGGCTTTTTCTTGGTTTCTCATAAGTCGATTTTGTAAAATCGACAAAAAATTCTATACTAATTAGAAAAATATGAATAAATACTTGCTGGAATCAGAAAAATACGATCTAACTAATGATATCATTTTTGATGAGTAAATCCAATGTTTAATAACATGTGATTTCAATGGATCTAATTAAATAGAAATTAAATTGTAAAATTCATAACTAAATATGTATAAGTAAAAAAATATAATAAAATATGTTTTGAGTTCAAAAAAGTATAACCTAAAGTATGGCATAGTTTTGATAACCTAATTAACCAATAATAAAAAGACAATTTTTAGGGTTTTGAATAATTAATGGAAACCTAACCCTAATTCCACATATATGCATCATAGGTTCTTTGGAGACTAGGCTTGGACCTAGGACTGAACATGGAATATGTAGATCTCTTGTGAGGTATGATTGCATCTCCTATTCTACTTTTTTTGAGCAATAACCTAAATTGTATTTCTTTTGGTCCTATGGATAATAGCCCATACACATTGATCTTATCTTTTGATATCATGGTTCTTGTGAACTATTTTGTTTGTGGTCTTGGATATTCTCTTGACTCTGATCTTGTTGCCTTGGTGCATTATTGGATATTCCCACTATGATGTGGATGTTTATGTGATATCTTTTCCCCACTTGTAAGGTGGATGTATATGTTTGTCACTTATGTGGTGACTACTTTGGTATATTCTGACTATACTTTCTACTTGCCCCTATATTTAACATGCTATGTGATTTAGTAGCACTAGAGTAGTGTAATTGCATTGGTTTTGGGGTTATGTGCCCTTTATGCTTTTGGGATGGAGGTTATGTTCCCCATACCCGAGTTTCAACTTTATGAGGGTTGGCCCAATTTGATATATTTGGGAGTTTGGTTATGTGCCAATCTCTATCAGGTTTCAACTTTATGAGGGTTGGCCGCCTATTGTGTTTATATTGTTCTAGGGCTATGCTTATCTCACATGCATGCATGTTGATGATGTTTATGATGGGTTATGTGCCCAAATCTTGATATGTGTTTATGTGGCACTACTTTATTATTTTGATTATGGCAAGTATCTTCTTTTTATATGTTTTGATGATTCTTATCTTATATGCCCTCTTTGGGTAGTCCTTATCTCTTGCATGGGAAGCCTTTTATTTTGATATCCCTTATTCTTTATAAATTGCTCAATTTACTTTTTAGTATGCACATACCAACCTTTGTTGATGTCTTTTGTTTTCCTCTTCTTGCGAGGGTATGCTTCCAAACCTAGGTGAAGGATATGGAGGACATGGCTTTAAGATGCGGACTTAGATTGAGAAGTTAAAGCTTGGAGACAATATTGAGGTGGTTTAGATTTCCTCTACATGGATCCTTATGATGTAAGTTTAAGATGTTCCCTTATTTTATAATTGAATATAGTCATGTTTTTATTCCGCTGCTATACTTTGGTTGTTTTGCATACCATTAATAAAGATTTGAAAATTTTACATCCATTTCAACATACCTTTTGAGTATATTGGGAATGGAGGTTTGATATTTCAAATTTTTAGTAGAGAGGTGATTTCACTTCTTTACATGTGTAAATATTATAATGTGTTTTTCTATCCTCTAGTCCACCATGCAATCATCATTTTATCTAGTTCATTTACGTAGTACAAACAATCTAAACAAGTGGTTATGTTAGAGATATTTCTACAAAAGAAGCGTCATGAAATCATCTACAGGAAGTGGTATGTGTTTATATAAAATGACTAAATCCAAAGTAGAATTGTCTATCCATTTATAGCATGCAACTTCTTCTTAGAAAAATTTACAAAGAGTACCATAAATTGTAAAAATCTGACTTAATTTATGCAATAGTAAAGTGTAGTTGCACCTTAGATTTTGATTCCAAACAATAGTGATATTCTAGTGCGTTGTTTTTGGGATTATCATTTCTCAAATTTCTCGACCTTCCACATTTCTTATATAATAGAATCACTTCATACATATATTACAAGAAGTAGTTAACACTTTTAAACAAAGATTTTGTATATACAAATTCAATTAGAATCATCCAATTTACATGAATATCTCAATATGCATATCATCATTATGTCTCACTAAGCAACTAGTCTTGTCTAGAATCTATAATAAAAATAGTTAAATAATCTTAAATAAAATTAACTAAATAAAAGGATAAGAAAAGTATCTTAAAATAATAAAGTACACTTTCTTGTGTAACAAATTCAAATATCACCCACAATGCCTCCTACAATAGATTTGAACAAACAATGCCAACAGTATGCCACATATATGAAGGATGTCCTATACATGTCCTCCATGTATATAGGTGGTAGGCATGTTAGGCATTTACTTCACAGCTTCAAGAAAGATTAGTAATACATGTACCTTCTCCCAAACCTGTGGACATGTCCCTTTTTTGAAGATAAATATTGTCATTATATTTTGAAAAACCATACATGAATCTATAAAGAGAATATATCTATACAAATTTGAGACCCAATAAAAAGAGATACAAGGTCATAATACAAGAAAGATTAGATAAAAATATGACACTTCTGCCTGAATTCCTTCCAAACTTGTTGGATTAAGCAAAATTGAAATGGAAACCCTACACATGAATGGGTAGCACTTTGCTGAATACAAACCCAAACACCGAGACCCAAACTAATAGAGCAGAAGTCCTGATACACATCGCCAAGCTTCTCAGGATAGAAAGACAGATAAGTCTACTAATCACTAACACGAAGGCACTAAGAAGAACCTCAACCATATACAACAACAAAGCTAGACACATGGCACAAAAAAATAAACACAACTAAGAAATAAGATCGAGTAGGTAATTGAAAACACATGAACAAGAAAGAGAAGCCATAAGAACCCAAACATCATTATCCAACCAGAGCAGAGCAAGGTTGCAGAAAAGAAAAATAGGGTGTGACTTTTTGGGGGCAAACCGACCACCTCAGCTTGACCACGACGTCTTTCCCCCACTCAATCCAAAGTTTGAGTAGACAAATGGACAAGCATCATAGAAGGAGGCCTCCATCACTATTCTAGAACCCCTGAAAGTCCTCCCCCACCCGTAGACCAGCGATACATGCAAATTGGAACACAACCACACCAAGGTGCGCCAAGACCAAAAAACAAAGCAACATACAATGAAGACAAGACACAAACCAACCAGAAACCTACCTAATAACAAGCACAAAATAGAAAACAAGGGAGAAGAATAGGCTTGACACTGCAAGAAAGGCAAAAGGTGGTAGCAGGAAACCAGACTCCATGGGAATTGGTTGTAGGACTCCACCAACAACCTCACAACTCATCAACATGATAGATTGGAGCATGAAGCATCGAAAGGAGGGCCAAGAACACCTCCATCAAGTAGAGCGCCAAAGCATTATGTCCTGATCAAGATCTAGACATGTCATCATTGCTTCAAGATGGAGAAGATGGAAAGATGGAAGAAGACACATGCATCCACAACCATAGTGAAGACGTAATTCGAGGAAGAAGTCGAGGGGAGAAGGTGGCAACCCGATCCTTCGGATCCCCCTTCCCCAAGGTGGAGTAACACACTAACTCAAAAAATGTGTATTGTACTTCATTCTTTTTATATAACACTCATTTTTTATGTTCACGAATGTTAAAATAAGTATTAATGGATATTGGATTACGTTGTTGGGGACAATACTCATTTTCTAAGTAACACATTAACTAAATAAATAAGTACTGCATGTTGAGGAAAGTACTCATTTTCAATTAGTGTGTTACTCAAGAAAAGAGTACTATCTCTAAAAGTATAATGTATTCCTCATTGGAATTCTATTTTTAAAATACAATGAAATAAAAGAATGAATACTATGTCAAAAGAAAGATATGGATACTTATTTTTAACTTAGTGTATTACTTAGAAAATGAATACTATATGTAATATATAATAATCATTTATATATTTTGTATTATTTGTCTCAAAAGTATGTTATGTTAGTCTTGTTGGAAAGTTTTTTTACTTGAAATCTAACAATTTTTATTTCGTCAAAAAATTCATTACGTATTGAAAGTTATACGTAAAAAAAAAATTATTTCCCTTATTTTTTCTCTTTCCTATATTTCTTTCACTTTTATCTTTCTCAGAATGGAGACATCCCATTAGATCCAAGTTTGTGGGAATACAGTAGTGGAAAATGGGTAAAGAAGCATTTACAAATTGGATGTTACATATCATTTTTCTTTGGGAAATGACGAGTTCCTTAATAGCCCAACCTATCAAACTTCTTATATAGTATAATCACTTCATGTATATAACACAAGTTGTACTTAAATAGTTTTAACCAAAACGTTCTATATACAATTCCTTAATATTCATCCAATTTACATGAATCCATCAATTTGCTTATCGTCATGTACATTCACTAAACAACTAGTCTTAAATAGTATTTTCCATGAAAGCATTTCAACCATCTTTCGTAGGTTTAAGTTATGAAAAGAATAACAAAATTATATCCAAATACTCAAGTACTCTTGCATGTATTACGGTTTCAAATTTCCTAAAAAAATCACAACTTTAACCAAAATTCTTGACTTAGTTCAATGAGTCTGAATTTGCTAGCATTATCTTTTATAGAAATGGTGAACCCCACAAAATTGATGGATAAAAACACAATAAATTATTTTGATTATGTGAAAGTACAGTGTTTTGTCAGACAATGAAGGTAACTATTTGACTATATATAGCTATGTAACTGTAATATATAGAAGATCCCAATCAATCAACTAAATGTGCTTGTTGTGTAGTTGTAGTAGAGTCTATTCGATTCTCAACATTGAAATGTAGCAAAGAATTAGAATTTTACTTGACATTATATAAAAATGTAAGTGTAAACAAAATTTTACTAGAGAATTGGGATATTAATAAATTATAATGCATGCACAATCTAAACTATCAATAATATAATTCATCAAAAAACTAACACATTAACTTATGTTTTCAACAATTCTAAGAGAAGAACAATCAACATCCTTTTTGAAATCTAAGATACTATATTATTTATGTCACTCTCCTGATATTGGTTGAAAAAACATAATTACAAATTGAATAATTAGAAAGGCTAATACTACTCATTAGATGACTTATCTGGAATGCCAATCTCTATGGGAGGAGTCGTGTATGCCTTATCAAAGTTGGTATATTGTCAGTGCATGCTAGCAAGGCTATATACAACCAAGATCTGGTACTACTCATTACTATTATTTTCATTTCTCTATCTTAAGTTAAAAAAAATGTTGATTCATGCACACCAACCTTTTACGGAAGGGACACTTCCTTCATTCTCCTTATTAAATTTAGTTGAATTTCTACAATCTATATCTATGATACCTTCCCTCTAATTCTACTTCCATGCACTTTCTACACAATCCACACAATTGCTATATAAACCTCTATAATAGATCTTTACTATGACAAAAATGTATCCATTGCATAGTATAAGGGTCCCAAGTCACATTAACAATTTTTGAAAGGATCTATAGTTATAAAAAAATGTTTTTTGACTAATAATCATTAATATGATTAATTAAAACATGATTAATCAAAATAAGGATAAGTCAATTACTTTGTGAATGTAATATATTTATTGGACCGGTTAATGGGGGAAGGAGAATGAAGTCACTTGACCTATAGGTAGAGATAGGATTGTCATAACTTACCTTAATCAGATATAGCCTCAATGAATAGAATATTGATAAATGTATATTTATCCCTTTTATTTGTATATTTTTTATATTTGTTTAGGATTGTTTTGTCATTTATTCTCTTAATTTCATAATTAGTTTTGTTATTTTATATTTTTCTCTTTAATTGGAGTTTTAATTCTATTTTCTTGGGTTTTGTAGGAAAATCACACAATTTGCAGCAGTCCAGAAATTCGTATATACCCTCCACCAAAAGTGACATAACTCTCACATTCAAACTCCAAATTGAGTGTACAGGTATTCATTGGAAAGGGAATTTAATTTCCTAAAATAAAGTCCTATTATTTGGACCGTTTCTGTGCTTTTAACGGGAGAGAAATACGTTCGAAATCGCTGCTGCGAGAATCTGCATTAAAGGGAGTTACATGGTCAAGATAATTAAAGACAACAAACTTTCAATTTGACCAGATCCAGAAAATTCAAAAATTGGTCTCCCTCTCTTTTTTCCCTCTTTTTTGAGGGCAGCCTACCCCCTCCTCCTCCTATAAAAGGAGAGACTTTTTTACTTGTAAAAGGCATTCCATTCTTCATTCCATTTCATCGGATTTTTAGTTTGTATTTCTTCTGGTCTTGTTATGTTTGAGTAAATTTCTCTGGGGAATGGAAGTAGCCCCTTAGCCCGATTCTATTCAATATAATCAATTATATTTCTCCATCGAACAAATGTCTTCTCTCTGTTTCTTTGTGGTTATTTGGATGATCTGATATATTCTTATCGAGTGATATGACCGTGGATCTATGTAAGAATGAAACAATAGTCCCTTAATTGTGATTATCATCTTTTCGTCTATTTAATCTTTGTTGTAATCCTTGGTGACGTGACCACCTGATCCTTGGGTTTGAACGCCGGTTTGAATTCACATGCTTTTTGATATGATCGTGGATAATGGTATGTTGGACGGTTGGGCAATGATCCGTGAACGCCGGGACCAACGGGTTCACGGGAAGTCTGACCCTTGTGAGTTTGTCCGTAAGGACATGTAAACACAAGGTCCTGATTTGATCCTTGGAGTTTAGAATTTGATTAGTTGAATAGGAACGTGGTTTTGGTGGTGATCTTCCGGACCCCAGATCTTTATTTCTTTGCTTAGTTAAATTTTATTTCAGCACTTTTATTTTTTGTTCTTAGTATTAACAACTCTCTCAAATCGGAATTTAATTTTTGTACTTGCAATCGGATTTGGATTTCGACTTTTCCTTTCCGCCGTCCCTTGGATCGATACCTATCTATACTAAGTTGACTTGTTGTTCACAACAAGTTGACAACCGGGTTAGAAGGTTAAACTCTAGGACTTTTCCTAGTGATTGTTGCGTGTACAACGACGCGCATCAATTTGGCGCCGTTGCCGGGGACGGCACAGTTATTTTTCAGATCTAGTTGCCTGTATATCTTGTATATTCCTTTTTCATATTCTCTAACTTTCATAACTTTAGTCTTTTTTACAATTTCTTTTAGATTTTTGTAATTTCTTTTTACCTTCCGAGCAAAATTCCGGAAGTGTATCTCCTCTTTCTGCTGAGTTTCCATTCCAGCAGTACTGCTTTCTAGTTATTTTTTTTAGTAATTTTAGTTTATTTCATAATTTTTTTTTAGATTTATAATTTTTAGCTCTCTTTGTAATTTTTGACTAACGTTTTATCTTACAATCTTTCTTCTCTCATTCATTGATTCACATATCTTTCAGGAATTTATTTTTTTTCAAATGGAGTGGGCATCCCAATATCCCCCACAATGTTATTATTGTGGTCTCTACCACCATGCATCTCTTGCATGTCCAACTCTAACCCATGTTTATAATAGCACCCCTTTTAATTGCGAGCCCTTTCATCCTGGTGGGTATAATATGAATCCACATTTTTCTGAGAACCATTATGGGGAACCTTGCTATCCATATTCTAATGGGGGATATGATCAACAAAATTTTGTGGGGTGTAACCAAAAAAACCTTGGGGGTTATGAACATGTTTATGAAACCCAATGTAATCCTCAACAAGAAGAGAGACTTAGGGCCCTAGAGAAGATAGCATTAGAAGTAGAAAAAAAACTAAAAGCCAGCCAAGCCTTCTTAACTACCCTGCTAGAAGCCCAAACTCAAAATATAGATTGTTCAAATATGTTTCCTCATGATTTGGTGACACCTTATAATATTGAATCTTCCTACCAAGATGGACGCAATGGAAATTACAATCCACCATCTTCTGGAGATTATTATGAGGAGCAATGCCACCCAAAACAATATGAGGAGTACTATGGACAAGGACACTATGGGAAGTGTGGTGAGGGTGACCAAAATTTTGGGGTGTATAAATCCTATGGTGAAATGCAAATTGATCTTGATCCGGAAGAGAGACTTAAGGCCCTAGAAAAGATGGTAGCAGAAGCACAAGCAAAACTTGAATCCAGTCAAGGCATGTTAGCTACCTTTCTAGAGGATCAATCACAAACTCCCCCTATAGAGCTAGAGCAACCCAAGATGGTTCTTCCTGACGATGACGATGATGATCCTTATTTTGTGTCATATATGTCAGATCCTGAAGAAATAGAACAAACCATGGAGCCATATTTTGTGTGTGATGAGGACGTTGGTATCCCTATCTTTCCTTTAGAGACTCTTTTACTTGAATATGAAATGTCAAAGAAGGAGAGTCATTATGAAGATCCAACAACTCCTCCAATCCACAACATAAATATGAATGATACCATAGACCAATATCCTTCTTTTGAGTCTATTTTGAATAATCAACATCTAATTCCCTTTATGATTCTTCCCAAGCCATCACAGCCAATTTCCATCCAACACATGGCTGATCTAGAAGGGGAGATACCACCGTTGGAAGAAGCCCACTCACCCCCTTCTATTGTTTGTAAGGAAGTCGTCCTCATCTCTCTTGAATCCTTGGGGACCGCTTGTACAAAAGAATTAGATCCATATGTTATATCAACAATGAAACTTACCAAACCCAATGTTGATGACATTATTTTTGAGGAGAAGCAAAACAATTTTGTAAATAATTTGAAATCTTTTGCATCAATTCTCTCATATGCAGGTCGTTATGATGGTGGAAAACCTGCGCCAAATCCTCCACTCTATCCTGCTCTAGCGACTTTACTGGTTGGGTACCCACCAAACTCCCCAAATCCACATCCATCTTCAACACTTCCCCTTCTATTGATGGAAGATCTTTGGATCCTATTGGAGGGAATTTGAGGTGAAAGAAAATATGAGCACCACACTGAGCTTCTACAATTACCCTATCATAGGGTACACTATGAAGCTCCTCAGATAAAGGTCCCAGCCCTCATACACATCCCCTTCAACTGGACATTTTTTGAGCTACCAGGGCCACCTGGAGAACCCTCGCTCTTCTCTTCCCTCCATCTCGGATTTTGATTTTGCTCGGGACGAGCAAAAATCT
Organism: Alisma plantago-aquatica; assembly: GCA_963693085.1. Taxonomy (NCBI): domain Eukaryota; kingdom Viridiplantae; phylum Streptophyta; class Magnoliopsida; order Alismatales; family Alismataceae; genus Alisma; species Alisma plantago-aquatica. The sequence goes on along the minus strand of OY856412.1, from coordinate 1,285,424,339 downwards.
AAGTCCGGAGTGGAGGTGGGTGGTATGTTTCTATTCCACCCCCTTATCTTTTTTTTCTGCATTATTTCTACTTTTTTTTGTTTTGCATATAGTTGCTTTGTGCATGGCCATTATCTAGCCGGTCATGTTTTTATTTCTTTTGTTGTAAAATGGCCTTTATCTAGTCGGCCAATATGAATAGATGTTTATCATTGTACCCCTTTGAATTTAGTAAATGTTTTGCAAAAATTGTTACAAATTGCCATGTCTGAAACCACCATGTCACCTAGGACCCCAAAATAACATCACTCCTTGGAAAAGTTGGCAAGCCGTATGAAATCAATCAAAACCAAACACAAATTTTCTCTATTTTTAAACTGTTGATTAACTTGATATAAATCTTGTATAATGTGATTGACATGAATGTTCTTTCTGATGTAATGACACTTTCAAAAAAAATGTGTGAAGTTATAAGCACAAGGACACCTTTTGTTTCCCCCTTATTTTCTTTCTAAAAAAGAGAAGCAAAGAATCACCACCAGACAAAAATCAAGTCTGGGGTGGCATGCTTCCCATATAAAAAATTCCATACCCCACAAAGGGGCATACCATCAAAAGATGCCAAAAGTGTACATGAAAAAAAAAATTGTGACCAATGTAGCCACAACTCCACAAATTTAAATCCCAAGTCGAATAGAGGAGGGATAAAAAAAAAAATTCATCACTTCCTTCCTTGTTTTCACACCCCCAAATTTCATCTTGTTCTTGTGCAACAACTCACATAAAAAAATACAATAATAAAAATAAGAGTGTCAAAGCAGAAGTAAGATGAAGCATGTTTTTCGACAAAATCTTGATTTAGAAACAAGATATGATATTTGTTTTTAATAGAGAATATAGAATTTTGTGTTTTGTGGTTTTAGGAGATTGGGTTGCTTGGCCAAATTTGGAGGTAATAAATAAAGTGATGTTACAAGGGTGAGGATAGACATGTTGTTAGTATAAATTGGAATAATTTGTGATTTTATTTGTTTGAGGACAAACAAAGATTCAAGTCCGGGGTATTTTGATAAATGTATATTTATCCCTTTTATTTGTATATTTTTTATATTTGTTTAGGATTGTTTTGTCATTTATTCTCTTAATTTCATAATTAGTTTTGTTATTTTATATTTTTCTCTTTAATTGGAGTTTTAATTCTATTTTCTTGGGTTTTGTAGGAAAATCACACAATTTGCAGCAGTCCAGAAATTCGTATATACCCTCCACCAAAAGTGACATAACTCTCACATTCAAACTCCAAATTGAGTGTACAGGTATTCATTGGAAAGGGAATTTAATTTCCTAAAATAAAGTCCTATTATTTGGACCGTTTCTGTGCTTTTAGCGGGAGAGAAATACGTTCGAAGTCGCTGCTGCGAGAATCTGTATTAAAGGGAGTTACATGGTCAAGATAATTAAAGACAACAAACTTTCAATTTGACCAGATCCAGAAAATTCGAAAATTGGTCTCCCTCTCTTTTTTCCCTCTTTTTTGAGGGCAGCCTACCCCCTCTTCCTCCTATAAAAGGAGAGACTTTTTCACTTGTAAAAGGCATTCCATTCTTCATTCCATTTCATCGGATTTTTAGTTTGTATTTCTTCTGGTCTTGTTATGTTTGAGTAAATTTCTATGGGGAATGGAAGTAGCCCCTTAGCCCGATTCTATTCAATATAATCAATTATATTTCTCCATCGAACAAATGTCTTCTCTCTGTTTCTTTGTGGTTATTTGGATGATCTGATATATTCTTATCGAGTGATATGACCGTGGATCTCTGTAAGAATGAAACAATAGTCCTTTAATTGCGATTATCATCTTTTCGTCTATTTAATCTTTGTTGTAATCCTTGGTGACGTGACCACCTGATCCTTGGATTTGAACGTCGGTTTGAATTCACATGCTTTTTGATATGATCGTGGATAATGGTATGTTGGACGGTTGGGCAATGATCCGTGAACGCCGGGACCAACGGGTTCACGGGAAGTCTGACCCTTGTGAGTTTGTCCGTAAGGACATGTAAACACAAGGTCCTGATTTGATCCTTGGAGTTTAGAATTTGATTAGTTGAATAGGAATGTGGTTTTGGTGGTGATCTTCCGGACCCCAGATCTTTATTTCTTTGCTTAGTTAAATTTTATTTCAGCACTTTTATTTTTTGTTCTTAGTATTAACAACTCTCTCAAATCGGAATTTAATTTTTGTACTTGCAATCGGATTTGGATTTCAACTTTTCCTTTCCGCCGTCCCTTGGATCGATACCTATCTATACTAAGTTGACTTGTTGTTCACAACAAGTTGACAACCGGGTTAGAAGGTTAAACTCTAGGACTTTTCCTAGTGATTGTTGCGTGTACAACGACGCGCATCAAATATCTTGGGTCTATTAAGCACTTTCCATGCTATTCCTTAAAATCATGAACACCAAGTTCCTTGATTAAGACATTGAATATCATGATAGAGACCAAAGAAAAAAGACCATGATAGGAAGACTTTCCATAGTATTCTTCCATGTAAGTTTCTCAATGGATGGCAAGTAGTAATTGAGTCAACTTGGCATTATCTTTCTCTAGTGCACCTCTTTCCTATCGTGGGGGATATGGTGTAAGACACATTATAACATTATGTGTTTGGGTAGGTATTCAACCTACTCCAAAACAAAAGCTGTTTGGATGGTCTCCAGACATAAATAATTACCCAGGGAACTTCATCCGACCCCTTTCCTAGTTTAACTATAAGCTCAAGTGTCAAATTAAAGGAACACACACCTCACCCTCATGACCCATCTGATGGTGAGTCATAGGATGACGCCAATGGTGATCATACATTGGTTCTCCATCATGCCACCATGTTACACACTTTATAAATTAGTCAACAACATCTTGGTAAACCCAATACCTTGTCTTTTCAACATTGAATCTGACAATAAGCTTATAACATCATCATGATATCGACCAACTGTAAAGAAGTGATATCACCTCTCTACTAAAACTGGTAAACAAAATCCAATGAATAGCAGCGAAAGTTAAAACATTTGACTATATTCAATTTAATAAAGAGTACATCAAAATTTTCCCAATAAGGGTGTGCGTTCTTTATACAAATAGAGGATCTAATTAGAGGGAAACTCAACTATATCAATATGTCTCTAATAAAATATATAACTTATAGTCAATGATGGAAGGATGAACTCCTTTCCTAGTCTTAGGTTGGTTCACCATGCTCCTGTTGCACACTCTGATCCTAAACCTGGGTTGGTGGGATCACCCAGCAAGAGGAGAATAAAGGTATGAGTCAAATAAAAGAATAAGGACAAATATAAATTAAAGTATTGAATGATAAATAACTACTATGATAAGAGGGTCAAAAGTATGAGACAAGTAAATAAATAAGAATTCTGCCAAGTCAAGCAATAATAAAGTTTGCATGCATGATTTAATATGACTACATTAAACTAACATAGTACTGAGGCACCTACCTAACCTCAACCTCTAGGTGAGGGAGAGTAACACATTCCTAAGCACCCTAATATATATAAAATGGGAAGAGTGGTCACATTCCCCTGGGCGAAGTAACACATGCCCACTATGGGTAGTTTGTACTCATGTACACTACATTAGTCATTTACATCATCATGCTAGAATAATTCAATGGAAAATTTAAGAATTGAAAACTTTGTAAGTGGGGTCAAAGAACCCATGATACTTGAAGTTAATGTGCCACAAGAAGGCAATAAAAAGAATGAAGGCTAAGCAATGCCTCATTGGAAAATTAGGATGGATAAAATATGCCCAAATTAGTGTTAGAATGCACATACACAAAAATAGGGTTGCACATACCTCTTTTCACACATAAAGGTTAACTTCAATAGTATACTTTGGTCCACAAAGTCAACTTCTCATCCTAGAAACACATTATGCATGTTAACCAAGTCAAAGTGAACATATTCATCCCTATTATATTTTTATATATTTCTTACCCAATTCTTGATAATCTAATGTCATGTTAGAATTTATGATTTCAATCTTTGTTGAGAGAATATGTGATGCTTTATATATATGTGTTTGTTATAATTATCCATCTTTAGTCACATAAGTCTATGTAACTCATATATATATGTGGATAAATATATATGTTCTTCCAATTTAGGTTTACTGATGTCATTCTCTTACCTATAATGTGAATCCATATTATTTATAACATCACGCTTACTATGTATATTGGTGTAAGTATATTCCACATGAATATCAATTAGGTTCACTAATATACACATGCTTTGATCCAACTAACATGTCATTTAGATATATGTTTATAAAAGTATATTATTTTACAAATTATTATCTTTTACACCATTTAATACATATAAGACAATATAATTAGATGCATTCCATAATCATATTTGTATTTATAGTTACCATCTATTGCATAAATATGTATTTGTGTATCTAGGGTTTGTTGAAAGATGATTATCAAAATTCTTGGTAATTTATGTGTAGTGATAAAATGTAACTCATCTTATATATAATCTTCCATTATTTGTTGAGCCATGACATACAAGACTATAATAAGGAAACATGCTCATCTTATATCCATCGTTTGATATGTAGTACTACATGGATACATGTATAAACTAATAGGATATATACATGTAGGTCAATATGTTATAATAATGTGAACTTATTTTGCAAAACAACTCCTTAGTTATAGATCTACTATACAGATCATGAATTCAGATTTAGATATCATCTTTAACCACACTCTTACATACACAACCTTTATGACTATTTCCTATATATGGTTTTGTATATTAGCATTAGGATCATACTTATATGTATAATTGTATTTATGTATATACCTAGGGTTAACTTGATTACAAGGTGCATGTATTACGTGGTTTACTTCATCATCATAAGTTAATTATTGCAAAATAGAAAATGAATTACTGACGTTAGACAACAGAAACCAATGGATTTGTGATGATCCATTTGTGAGCATATCTAGGGTTCATCCCAAGATAATTCCTGCAGATCTTTAGGTGGTGTCTTGCCGCTAGCCGACATAGCATCATGTGGTATTGTAGGTATAAGAGTTGATGCCGTTGCAAGAGAGGAGTCGACGACATTGCTGTCAGGGTAGATGACGTTGCACTTGGTGGCTACGACGCCCTACTGTCAGGGTGTGTTGGCGTCGAGGCTGCTCTGGATGTGCATGTGTCATGTAGGTGTTTCTTGGTGGCATTTGGTGAGGTGGAGGAGGAACTGGAGGAGGTAGAGGCAGGAAGATCATGACCAGAGAAGATTACATACTGTGTTGTTGTTGTGAAGCCATTTCCTGGCAAGGAGGATGATGGTCTGGCAGCATGGAGTCAAGGAGTCAGACTAGTATAGGTTGTCGATGTTGTTGTAGGTCGGTTGCTGTTGGAGGATGACGATGGTGATGAAGAGATGCATGGCACAAAAAACCTGGAAGGAGGCGTCATCGGAGTGGTTGTCAGATGGGCCCAGGGTAGGAAAGCATTGGTGGCTAGGGCTTTGGGTGTTTGAGGAGAAAAGGAAAGAATGAGTGAAAGATAAATAGGAGGTAGAGAGTGGAGGAAGGGGACGATGGAGTGTCATCCATTTCAGAGGGGGAGCACGCGACATCACATTTGAGACGGAGATGAGAGTAAAACATTAGATAGGGAGGGGGAGGAAGTAATGCAACACTACGTTACATTGACGTGAGAGTGCATTTAGGAAAAATACTTAAATGGTTAGTCAATTACCACTATTAAAATCTAAGGAAATTAAGGTTTTCAATACCAATTGGGACAACAATTAATATCTGATTTTTAAGAAATTTAAATGGAAGGTTAATTAGGAGTCAAGGAGGTTTCCTTTTTCACATGCATCATGCATTTATATATTTAGAGTGTGCATATTCATTTATTTAATTAAGAGGGTAAATGAATTCTAATTGACTTAAAAATCCATGGGTTTGCTAATTAAAATGTGTGGAGTCTAACATTACATTAATTTCTCCTTTTGAACACATTTTGTATTTGATTGTATGCTAAGTGTCTAATAAATATATTCAGCACCTTTCCTTATAAATTTGATATAAAATTTCTTATTTCTCATTTCTTGTCCCAAAAAGCCTTAAAACTCTAAATTAAAATAATCCACTAATTATCTCTCATTAATTGTCGTTTTGCATTATTAGACTATAATTAACACATTAGTTCCATTCATTGAAATGAATGTGGGTAAATATAGTTCAAACCATTAAGGATTGATCAATTTCAACATTGAGTACAAAGAGGATAGAAAAGCTAGGAAAATTTATGGAAAAGGATAGAAAATAAACCCAAGATTCAGTATGTTACACCAACATTAGAACCCAAAGTGAAATACTTAGTGATCCCTGATAGCTAATTGTAGAAAGAGTTCTAGAACAAATCAATAGTATGAGACTTGCTGGAATCAACTCTAGTCCTGTAGTTGGTAAAATGGGTCGAATTTGTCGTGTTCTATTGGTTCTCGATGGATCAACTCTTGGATGAGTCCGAGCACATGCAGTCATCAATCCATTGCATCCACCAAGGAGGGAAATTCAACCTTACCATCATTTGTATAATGTATCTTCTATTTATTGAGTCATACACTTCATTAAGATCTCCCTTTATACAAAACTTTGGCCAAGTGTTCTACTTAAAGATACTCTCGAGTTGGTTTGCACGCAAGGTTGCATTTGGGATTCAAATCCCCTTAACAAAATGTGATTAAGATTGATTAGGATCTTGAGAACAGTTTAGATGTGATTAGTAAGGATTTGAGGGAGAATTTATATAAATAGTTATAGAGAGATATGGGTTGCCAATCTTTGATATTACAAGCATATTGACTCTTTGCAATAAGATAAATGAATGCGTTCTTGACTTCACATAGTAGTCTTCGACTTAGGGAGCGATTACGAATGACCTTGGTAAATTCATCCCCAATGATGGACCATGCCTCTTAGAGGAATTGCACATGAAATCCATTAGGTACAACTACTTTGTCACCTTTTTCTTCCCTAATCACAACTTCTAGTTCCTCCATGGTAACAAGATTGCACAATTCTTGGATTTTCTTGTGGTTGAGAGTTGGCATATCCTAAATTCTAAACCATTAAAAAGTGCTAGTCTATCCACTATTGAAAAACTTAATAGAATTATTCAAATATATGCTTCCTGATATTTGATATGTTAATTTTTCTCCTTCAATAAAAAGATACCAGAGTTGGTTCTTGTGTATTCTGATATTTACAGGGTTCCTTTAGGATTTATAGAACTACTTCATCTTGCATTCACCAAGTTTTAACAATTGTAATCGAGATTTTTGTCTAATAATGGACTCTTCATACTTCATGGTAGTAAATGTTTCCTTCCTTATGGCGTTAGTTGATTCTCTTAATGGAATTTTTTTGGATCTTGATCCGATGTTGAAGGAGAGAGCCTCATTTTTCTTGTTCTTGGGACTAACAATGAAATCTCCCATTTTTTCATTGTTCCACATAATAAGACTTTTCGAGTTTGAATTGATGTATGATCTTGTCCATGGTACAATATTTTTCTTTTGCATTCGATCTATGCGTTTCTTTATTTAGTAACAAGATTTTTGGAAGAGATTAGAGAGGGGTTGTAACAAAAAAAGAGAAAAGGTTTTCTTTCCAAGCTATGGAGTGAATTTATAATGAAAGAGGAAAGTATTAGTTGTTGAATTCTATAGATATAGAAGTGGAGGCAAGAAGTTAATTGCTTGCAATATCTCAGGCTTCTTTGGGGGTTCAGTAGATGAAAAGTGAAGTCATTACAAACTGGCACAAGAAATATAAATATAATATAAGGATAAAGGGGTGTGGGAAGTCAAAGTAATAAAGTCAAGATTTTGGTAGAGGATGATTTTTTCTCCTTTGCTATGAATGTGATTATCTTAGAAGGACTGGTTGTTGCATGCCTGACATCTCAGATTGCATCTTCGCCACCACACCATGAAACAAGAATCAAATAAGTTGACATTGCACATGCATCCACCAAAGTCTCATATCAATCCTTTGTTTTCTAAGGGAAGGTGTCAAGACCTCCAACAGTAGGTATGAGACTTTGTTTTAACCATTTCTGAAAGAGAAACGTATTATTGGGCCTACCCAACTGTCGATGCGGGTTGTTCTCATTAGAAGAGTTGCCCTAAATGCCCTTGGGGGACTATTGTAGGAAGTGAGGTCTTTGTCAATGAAGTAGACCATTTTCAAGCAGTGAAGGTGATGGCCGCAGTGGGATTCAATAGTCCTGTCTCAGTGGGAGATTTTCATTCTTCTACTGAATCTGACATGTTGTTCGGTACAAGTTCCTACTCTATTTAACATTTCTTCTTTTGATTATATTACTAGCCAAATCTGAACACTTTTATTTCTTATTAAAGTGGGTAGCATCAAGGAAATTTGTCTATGTGAGTCTGCAAGATTGATTAAATAGTTACACTTAACAAATGCACTTTCACAATATAAGCATGGTGGCCATGTTAGATCACTTGGAATTCTATTCAAGACGTTTTGGAACTAGTTCAAGTGGGACATTGTTGGTTGTATTCCTTAAAAGCCATCATTTTATGATTATAATAGGGATACATTGTTTATGTTTTGAATACAAATACAATTAGTTCCTCTTATAATGTTTGTTTCTATATTGAAGTATTAAAAAATCATAACCATCCTATGAATATTTTGACTCAATGACATATTGTTTGGATTTTGGACCTAAACATGAGATCATATGTATATTCAAGAGTGTTCATTTTTCGTTTTTCCCTAGCCAATTATTATTATGGACATATTCGGAAACTAATAGTACATACAACTAGTGTCTATGTTGAGTGATGACTATATATCTTTAGTCATGATATTAGATATCAACTCAGATACATGGTAGTTGTTGGAGAACTAGTTTTATTGGTCATACCCACTTTTACATTGACACTTGGAAGCCATGTCATGGAAGTCAGAGTCATATCTCAATATGATTGTGGTGGTTGTGATCCATAGACCTACAATAACTACACTAATCACATGTTATTTTGTACACTTTGAAACTAGTTCAACATAACTCTAAATAAGGGTTCCTGTATAGGTGGTGATTGGGTGCATTATGGCACTTGTAAACTATTTTCATTTATGTAGTGCAATTTGTCCCTCTATTGAAGTAACATACTATCCACTTGATAAGATAGACTATGAAATGCATGTCCATGTTTATTTGCATCAATATATCTTAATGAGCTCACAAAATCTCAATGGATCTAGTCTAGTTCAAGTAACATAGATTGGATGCTAAGAGGATGTCAAATTTATACCTTAATTTCAATATAGGTGTTTGTTACAAAGGGATTATATAGTCATGGTAACATTGGTCACTTTATAGATTTAATTTGTTCTCAACACATTCCCATTACTTGGCTAGCAATGATGTATTACTAGACATCAACCTTTTCTTGTGAGGTTGTGAACATCACTACTGACATAATGTGGAACCTACAGGTCAAATATAGGAAGGTATACGGGACTTGAATTTTGGAATTATGATCATATTTATTTACAACCTAGTTAGGCTACTGGGTGCTTTGGCTTAATAGATTAATTGATTGTCAATAACTGACTAATTATTAGCTTAGTAAAGTATGAGTCGGGTAACTCACTAAGTTAGTTGGGTGGCTAGACCAAGTGAGGGAAAATTGCCTTTGTCCATTTGGAGTCAAATTGGAAAATTGATTCAAACATGGACTGTTGAGTCGAAAGGACCACTAAGTTGGGGGCTAGTAGCCAAAAATGGTCCCATTCTCTCGACTAGGATTGTATTCTACATTTTCTAATTTCTAATCATTTTTAGAGTGGAGATGAAGAATAAGTTTTTATTTTAGAAATTCTAAGAACGTGAATCTCTTATATATATGGGTGGACATCCTAGGGTTGAGACCCACAACACAGTGAGGCAAGTTGTCTAAGGGTTCTTCCTGTTGACAAAGAAAACCTCACCCAAGGATAGAAACCCATAATCGGAGGAGAATGAATTCAAATGTGGCACATCAGAAACTACGACTTCCATATCATCATGGTGATTAACATAGTGCACCAAGAGATGTCACATCCGCATAGACGATGTACAAGACAAGGCCCTTAGGAGGAGGCTTTCGAACAAGAAGCTTCTTCAAGAAGAAGACACAATGTTGATGTGATGACAAAGTAGAAATAACAAACAACTACTTTGGAATTGATCCAGATGTGTAAGTTCTTCACCAATATAAGAGGTGTCTAGGTGTTTGACAACTAGTATGTACCAAGGTATATTCCATATCCTTTCAATGTCTTTAATATGAAGTCATTTTATGGGTAATATGGATAGGTTGGCTTAAAATCTTCTGGTAGAATCTATTTTAGAAAATAGACAACCTACAAATCCCATGTATCTATAGATTCCTATTCTTTCTATACATAATTACTATTGGACCTTCCTCAAATATTAAATCATATGTTAGTTATTAATAAGATGGATAGAAATTTTTTCAATATCGAGATTCTATTATTTATATTGATACATGAAATACATCATGTAGTTTTTGGAAAACATGTAAATGTTCAAGTCAGAATTAAGCTTTTGAAATCCTTTACAATATGGTATAGTCCCATGTATCACGTCCTATAATTTATGTATCATTGTTCTTTTAGATGTATACCTTTTTATCATATGAAAATGGTATTTAAAAAAAACTAGCATAAAAAGGGAGTCAAATTGTGGCACAGTTACTCTAGGTCTACACATATCGGCTATTTATGTATGGAAGGAACTTGAGACAATCACTCATAGACTTGAAATAAAAGATGAGATTTCTCAACTAAGAAACTAGAGGCAGTGAATTCTATACTTGGTGCATGATTAGGGGAAGGTGATACCCCAAAGAATACATACATTCGACCACAACTATAGAAAATTGTAATACTAGTCCTTTTCTATCACAGTAAAAAAGGAAACTTAGAGAGAAATAAAAAAAATCATTGACATTTTACACAAATTTGAATCAATCCTTCCATTGCTAGAAGCCATTAAACAAATCTATGACTATTGTAAATTTTTGAAAAGATATGACTATTAAAGGAGGATTGCAGATTTCGACATAATAGCAGTGCACAAGGAGGTCATCCAACTAAAATAAAGAAATCTATCTTATAAAAGGTAGAACCCATATTGCTTCAATGTTCCTTTCTCAATTGGAAGCTTTTCTTTTGGATGCATCTTGTCACTCATTGGAAAGCATCAATATGATGTGTCTCTCCAAGTTAAAGAAATTGGGGCTGATGGAGCAAAATAAGGCCATAATGTTGATCCAACTAGCTGATATATTAGTTGTGAGACATTTATGAATAGTTGCGGATGTGCTTATGCAAGTTCAAATATTCATTGTTCATGTGTACATTTTAGTGATGGAGTTGTTAGTAGATTATAGATCTTAGATTTTATTACGTAGACCATTTGAATCCACTACCAATGTTGTTTTTTCTATGGAGCACTTGAATGATGATGTTTGACTACTTTTAGAGTAACATTTTTATTAAAATTTCTCGATTGATGGCTAAAATTGATATACATTCTCTATAAGTGCACACACTGAATTAAGTATTCATAAGTTTTATTCCTAGAGTAATGTAACACCCTATATAGCCATTACATACTTTTTACCTTCTACACTCACAAATAGATGCCCGTAGCGATTACTCATTCACACTGTAGCTATCCAAGCGATTACTCATTCACACTAGTGTGTACCAAGGTAAATTCCATATCAATGTATTTAATATGAAAGCATTTTATGGGTAATAAGGATATGTTGGCTTAAAATCTTCTGGGATAATTTGTTTTATTCCACTACCCCCCAAAAGAAAATAGACACCCTACAAATCCCATGTATCTATAGGTTCCTAATCTTTCTATACATAATTACTATTGGACCTTCCTAAAATGTTAAATCATACATTAGTTATTAATTATATGGATATAAATTTTTTCAATATCGAGATTCTCTATAAAATAAGTGTTCCTTAAAGAGAATGATAATTTTCCAGATATTTCTATGTCTACTTGAATGCATTTGAAGAAGAGAAGTTGATGCAAGTCTTACAATGACACCAAGTAATATTTGGTGGTGTATTGTAATATAAAGGGGATCTCACCCTATCTTTTCTAGTACATGATTAGGTTGGATGAAGGAGCAAAGCTAGTGGTGCAAATGCCATAAATATTGAACCTATTCATAGAAGAAGTCATCAAGTAGGAGAAAACAAATGATAAGTCTAGACCTATGAGCTATATCATGCTCATGTAAGAATTCTATATTGGGGTTGAAGATAAGGCAAGGATGAGAATCTGGTAGATAACTAAAACTATAGTCTAGAGAGAGTAAATGACTACGACTACTTTGGAGATCATCCACTACCAAATGTTATTGAGACCTCCTTTAAGGGCATGTTATTCTTGTCAGAACCCACCACCAAGTGATGTGTTGAAATACACACACCCCTTCTCTTTGTATATATTTGAAGATGAATAAAATGTGAAGACACCAAACTTCATTGTGTGTCTTTGGTATATCCCTTTAGCAGATACTTCTACTTATCTTAGGAATAACACCAATTCCTTGGCAAAAACTCACATCAACAAGAACGGTCACACATGAAAACAAAAACTCACATTTACCAAAGTTGCCATATATTTTTTTCCCATAATAGATGGATGAAAGAAATTCATATATATATTTCATGTTTTTATATATCATAGAATAAACTAATTAAGCAACTGAAAAAAATCTATATTCATCATATCTATAAATGTTTTGGCTTGTTTGTTAGCCCAAATATATACCCAAGAAATCATAACAACCATATATGTTATATAATGAATGATATATTGGGAGCATTATTTGCCTTGATACCGATATATTAATAACAACTTGATGTATATCAACATGGGAGATGAAATTCACTCCCCTTAGTTAATCAATAATATTATTAATTCTAGTAAAAGGATATTTTTACTTGACAATAGGTATAAATACTTATCAATAAATGACACATAACCCACATTGACGCAAATTCTTCTTCAATAATAAATTTGGATCTACCCATGATGATTTACTCAATTGTATTAGTCCCTTGTCAAGTAGATCCTACAAATCCTTTATCAGTTTCCTTGACAAAATTAGAACCATACTCGACAATGCTTGTCCTATAGGTTGAGTTCCAAGTGTTAGATTGATCTAGAAATCAATCTTTCTAATTGGAGGTAACCATAATTGCTTTTATGGAAGACAACAACATACTCCTTTACTACAAGTACAATAGATAAGGAATAGTTCTCAATCCAAATGGCCTTCACATCTCCAAGAAACATGTCTTTCCCTTCCCCGTCAACCTTTATAGTAGTTATTAAAGATATCAGATATGTTGGTCTAGATTTCCTATCTCCTTGAAGTAACAACTAACATCTCCATTAAAAAGCTAGATTTTATGGTTAAGAAATGAATTTTCTTACAATAGTATGGTGACCAATTCATATCCAACATAATATCAAAGTTTTGCACCTCAAATTTTAGTAGGTCCACTTGAATACATTTCTCATTAAAAGTCATATCACCTCTAAGACATACTATTGTCAAAATTTTGAGATATATGATAGTTATCTCCAATAGAAAATTGTATGCTAGACCTCAACAAAAAGATAACCTTTATATATCACATCTTGGGTTCGAAAGATATTTTTATGAACATGGTTAAAACACATGGTATTATGTAAAAAAATAATAATTTATAAACTTACACTTGTCATAATAATTGAGTCTACACCTTCTTGGAGGAAGCGTGAGCTAGCTTTTTCTGAATATTAAGGTGGAGGCCTGTTGATCAACATGCATATCCTTTATCTATGTCTTCTTCTCTCCTATTGTAATTTCTTTAACTATGTTTTGCTAAGTTCCCTTTGTGGAATGTTAGGGGGTAATATATGTAACTATAATATCATGTTGGAAAATATTAACGTATGATACTTTTGATTGCATTTTCAATTGGTGTTATTTCTTGTTCGCTCTCTCCCTATATCTTGCTTTGACTGTTTGAGCTATGTAATCACCTAAGATGTAGAGAAAAGAGTGATTCTGGGCTTTTTGGTGGGAAAATTTGTATGTCCATGAGATGAAACTTATCTAGTTTTCCCTCCTTCCCCTATGTATCTTCATTACATTATATCAAGATGTGAGATCTAATTGACTAAGTATGAATCTTTTTTTTAGCAAGGTGCTTATTTAGAAGTTGGATATGGGAAATTAGACCTCACCCTATTCTCTATACCATCCCATGCCACCAAAGAGGTAATGTATACCTATTCCTTAGTCAAATGAGTCTAGTAAGGTTGGATGGGGAGTCATATTGACTAGTTCCCCTATACACTACCATGTCACATAAGTAAAACAAATAGGATATGATTCATAAGCTACATCATTCCTTTTTGTTTAGTTTGATAGCTTGATTGTCAGACACATTTGAATGAATATCACCCTTATGTAAGGTTAACAGTTGCACATCCCCCCAAACAGTCCACTACACTCACTACTTGATTAAAGCCCTAACTGCCTTCTTGCTAAGCCCTTACGAGCATGTCCATGATGTTGTAAGCGAGGCATATATTCTACAATGATAAAAATATTTGCATAAAAAGACTGAGATCAAATTTTAAAAATTATGAATCCGCTATATTTCTTGTTAAGTTATTGATCATATATGTTAAAATTGAACGAAACTGATGTCAAGAATGATTTATTATTTTTCTGTCTCACCAAGGAGTATGCTTAGAAGACTTACAAAAGGGCAACACGGAGAGAGCAAAAGTACATACTCAAATGATTTGACAAGCAAGGCATTAGCCAGCACACATGCTTGCAATATACCAGTTGAATGACAGCAAATTGGGATCAAACTTAGAAAATTACAAATCCACTTTATTTCAATATAAACATCGACCATACATATATATAAAATTAGGTACCTCACCAAGGAGAACGTTAAGAAAACAAACAATACAACAAAGCATACACTCCAACCATAATTTCGCAAAAAAAGCATTAACCAAGACTCATGCTTGCAATATGTCATTTAAATGTCAACCGCAGTGCCTCCGGCTGTAGGTTTGAATAGGCAGCGCTTGCAATCTGCCACAAATAGGGATGAAGTCCTATACATGTCCTCCCCTCCTACTACGGGCATCTCAACTCCTGGCTTTGCCTCTACGTTCACAAAACCTGGCTGGTAGAGGTTCTCCCAATAACCCCTTCCACTGCGGGAGAGAGGCTAAGGGAGTCGAACTAAATCTCTAAGTGAGCATAGCTGTCGCCCGCTGGGATATTGTAACTGTGAATCCTGTCATCCTCTTTGGTAACTGGTACTGCAGATACTGACATTTCGAGTACATCATCCACTATGACGATCGCTGTTCCTCGCCCCTGTTCTCTCCACCGAGAACTTGCCTACGGATGACCTCCAGCTAGAGCGGTGACCTTCAGGGACAATAATGGGCTTTCCATCGAAGGAGAAGCTAAAATGGTCTATGGTGTCGTTCCATGAGATAGAGTGTGTAGCCTCGATTGTGAGCCTATTCTCAGCGGACATAATCCCTAGCGCCTGGATCCAAGTGAAGTCCCGAAGCCTTCCTGCAGGCCTGTGGCCGATGAAGTGGGCGTTCACCTGGATGGATGGGTCGGAGATGAGCGCGAAATTCTCATTCCGGCGGCCGTGAAAGTAGAATGCCACTCCGTCATGGCCAATGAAGCGGGGATCGTAGCATGCAGCACTATTTCCCTCGCAGTTGGGCTTGTGACCTGCAGGAACAGATAGATTGCTTGGCCTATGCTGGGTTCTGAGTTCTATGAGTTTCAAGTTGTATAAGGTGACTTACGTTTGCAAGCGGCTTTGCAGGTGTGAGCATTGCAGTCGACGTAGCACGCATGAGCCACGGCGCTTGCTGGCCTCGTGTATGGGCACTGAGCGGGGCATTGGACGGTCTTTGATGCACACGGACTGTTCGGGTTGCCGCACAGATGAGAGCGTAAGCAGGAGCATGGCAGATTGAAGCTTGGCAGCCTCCATGGCAGACAGTAGCTGCGTGGTTGACAATATATATGAAGAAGTAACGGTGATTGCTGATCTATCGGTATAGACTTCAATCCCTTTTATAGGCAGCTACACTGATACACCATTGGGTAGAAATTACTACAACTACGTGCATTGCATGACGACCACGTACTGCCGTATGGACAAGCGAGCGACCTCAACTTACATGCACATTTAGTAATTGTCGTCCATGTATATAGGTGGTAGGTACGTTAGTCATTTTCTTAGCAGCTTTGGGAAATGACGAGTTCCTAATTGCCCAGCCTATCCAACTTCTTATATAGTAGCATCACTTACTGTAAATAATACAAATTGTAGTTAAACGGTTTTAACAAATAGTTCTTATATACAAATTCCATAATATTCATTCAATTAACACAAATCCACCAATTTGCTTATCGCCATGTACACTTCAACAACTAGTATTTACTAGAGTGTCGGTTATTTAAGGACTTTGACGTCGGTTTCAAAGAGACACTCAAGTGGGGGCCGGTAAAAGTCGACACCTTTAGCGTCGATTTTGACACCGACGCTATAACCCTTCCCTCCACAAAAAACGCGCCAGCAAGGACACTATAGGCGTTAATTATTTAATAAAACAGACACTATATCCATGTCAAAGACGTCAACGTTTCACAAAAACTGACACTATATAACCCTTCCTGGCACCAATAAAACGCGCCAGCAAGGGCACCATCGGCGTCGGTTTTTATATATAATCGACACCCATAGCTATATAGACGTCGATTTTTTATTAATAACCGATGCTGTATGTTTTTGTTGTCAGTTTTATACTAATAACCGACGCTGATGTGCTGATTTTTTTTCTCTTATCAGTTTGCACTATATGGCTAGTCCACAGGATACAGAACCTACAGTTCAATTCTGAATCACAGGTTTACAACATCCATTGATATCAGCCAACAACATGCCACAAACTTACAAAATTAACAAGATGGACAACATATTATGATCACACACTTGTATAAGCACATTTGATTCATATTATTTTTCATCACACACATGTAGAAACCAATAGTTCCATTTCAAATTTCCTCCATTTTCACACACATTTAGCAACATGCAGTTCCATTCATTTCATCTCTTTTCACATTCAGACACATGTAGAAACATTCATGTATTGATCATCTTCACATTCACACATATGACAATTCAGAAAAATTCATTCACATTCACATTAAAATAATTATGAGAACAAAGTTTAGAAATATCATTCTTTATTCATCATCGTCATTATCACCATCATTATCCCAATTATATTTAAAAATTCCCACTACTTATAGGGCTTTTGCCCATTCTTCTCTTACATCCTCTAATTCTTCCCTCGTATAGAGAGTATGTACATCTAATAATTTTCCACCTGTAGTCAAGTCAGTTTTAAACACCTGCAAAGAGAATGACTTATATATATAATTAATAATATATAATAAGATCAATATATTTCATATTATCTAATGAGACTATATATAATACCTTATGTATAGTATCGATTTCCATTGCGGCATGTTTGATGATTATGTCCATAAATCGCATCACATAGTATGCACATACCCAGCCATTGTCTTGTATAGAACACTATAAATTGAAACATACACAATATTCAAAAATACAAATAAGCACAGTTCACATAAATAATATATACATTGGAGTCGGGAAATTACTTTCACATTCTCCCAAATTAGTGACTGATTCTTTTTCTTTGGGACATTTCCTCCAGCTCTTTTGAACTCATGTAAAGTCCTACATGTTAATGTAACATATTAAATTGCATAATTAAATAATAATGTAATAACAGATATTAACAGATATAAAAATATGAAATATTTCTCACGGGAATAATGACTTTTTCATTGTGTGTCCATATAATGTATTCAATTCATTCCCCACAGGATCTAGATAATAGACAATGAACTTCTTGGGGGAAATACCTAGTAACTCCCAATGCCTACCACTATAGGTAAGAAAGTTAAAAATCAATAACTCAAAATCCACAATAAAAATGAATTTTTCTTAAGTCCAAATTATAAGCAAAGTAAACTTACTCGACATTGAATGGAGCTATTATCACCGTCTTCTTTTTTTGCCAAAATATTTAAAAGTAGCACATCAGTACGAAGTAGCTGAAGAAGGGTTTTTATCTATAAAACTAATCAAAGATGAAATCAAAAATCCCACATGGGAAAATAAAAAATTTGTACATATCTTGTGTAAGTGGCTGCAAAACATGTATTACATATGCATTAATATATAAGAAACCAGATCACCGTATATAAAACAAGGTATATGGATGTATAAACAAGATCTCACCATATCCATAGCTCTATCATAGATGTATACAACCAATTGGATCATGTTTGCCTATCCATACTGTCACACCCCTACAATTAGGACCTAACGAGGCATGTAGGTTTCTTGGAAGCCAACTTGGTACTTCAGGAGGTGGAGGTGGAGGCCGAGATGTAGCGGGTGTCTTCCTTTTGACCTGTATATATAATTTTAGATCAATTGAATCATATATACACACTAACAAATTAACGTAATGTAAATTTACCATACAATATTAGTATAAATGACATCCGCTTTGGGCCACATCTTCACTCCGCCTTCTGCCTCACCAAGCGTTTCAAAATTTGGGTGGGCATATGGCAATGAAAGATCCCTCCAATTGGGGAGTACATGTATCAGGCTCACACGAACCACACCAGCTGGTACTGGAGTCCCATGAAACATGTCCCCTGGAAAGGGCCGGGTAAGCCTGTACCTATGTAACGATATATTCTTGACTTTTTAGACGGCATTGCTTCAACCCCTACAAATTTATGTAAAGAATGTTATATACATATATACATAAACATATCATCTTGAAAAGACTAGCTACTATATATGTCATAAAAATACTTACAACAGACGTGCTAGGTGGTGGGTCTACATGATTACTCCCAACCACCTCTACAGTAGGAGAAGAGTGACATGCCATAGGTACTGTCTGAGTGGCAGACTGAGACGCCTGCCACTTACTAATTGCTTCATTGAGTCTCTTATCAAGTGCTTCCTCATCTCTCCTATCAAGTGCTTCCTCGACTCTCCTATCAATTAACTGATCTACCTATACATGGATAAAAGAAATGCTAGCTTCTGATTATTGAATTCTCTTTCACAATAACATTCTAAAATAAGAATAGGTTACCTCAGCTTGTGAAAGTCCCGCTTTTGGGATAGGTTTACGCTGGGATGGCCCAAAGAACACTTTGATGCACACACCAGTTCCTGCACCCCTAACACGTCCAGGATGCTTTGGGTTACCCAGAGCAACTGTCAATTCATCCCTTGTGCCCTCAGGGATGAACTTTCCTTCCTTCCTCTGCTCGTGAAGCTCCCGCTAATTGCCATCAATAGAAATTGGTAAGTAAACATAACAATAATCAATATCGATTGCTCTACGAGTTGAATTTTACCAGTTTTGCAGCCGCCTCAGCAATTGCAGGCTTCATTATATCTCCCTTCTTATTTTGCCTCCCAGCTATCCACATAGCATGGCGAGGCAGAGGTGCGAGACCAATAGTAGAGGACTCTGTAGTCTCCTGTGTAGCAGCAGACTGAGCAGTAGACTCAGCCTATAGTCTTTGGCGAACGCCTGCATAGCCTCTTGGACCCCCATTGTGTGATCATGCACATTCAGAGCACACCTTTCTCTTTGAGCATCGATGATAGCCTTGTTTGTAAGAACATTGATTTATTTAGTAACACTAAAGGTTAATCTTGAAGAGGTGAATACATAAGAACATATATTAATTAAATTGGGAGTGACGCTTAATACTTTGAATTCATCCGTTTTTATTTGGGTAACAAACTCCTCCCAGTCTTTGGGGTCCAGGTAGTTCCATTGCACAGTGGATGCCTTCTTCCTTAATTTATTTTTTAAAGAGAATACAAATAAAAATTATTAGTGTAGAGTTAGTCAAAAGGTGATCGATGTCTAGAATTGGAAATCAATCAAGAATCTGTTCTCAACATCGTGTATGTAATCTCGGGTGAGATATGTCCTATAATTCCTTAGGACCCTCCCACAGCGTTGCATCATGCATTTACGATGCATCTTTTCATCCAGATCAAATATACTCTGCAAAATAGAATTGCTATTAATTAGTATCCTAAAAATTAGTAATCTACAAAAGCAGAATTGTAAATAATAATAAGTCACGCATAGTTCCTTCCATACTAAGTCTTTCTTCCCCTTAGGAACTTTATGCCAAGATTCAAAAATAGGACTATGATGGCTACGAGTAAGAACCCCAAGATATGAAATAAATGAGTTGCGGTTCACTCCAACTAGATTTCTTACATGATCGAAATCCACAGCCAGTTTGGGTCCATTGCCCCTTTGGTGTAGTAACTTGTTCATCATTGTGATGCCCCTCACTTTCTCAAGTTTTTTTCGCTGCTCATCAAGTGCCCCAAGTTCTTCATGGGGTACATCATCAACCTAAAATTTGATAAAATAAACACACTTACATGATATAATTATAAATGGACATATAGATAGAAATATAGGATCTTCAATATTTTTAGATGGACATATAAGGGGATATATTTTTAAAACTTACATTGTGAGGTGGCGCATTGATATCCTCACCCTCACGATAATCATCATCACGGTCATCATGCTCATGCTTCAGCCATCTGAAAGTGTCATTAAAAAATCAAACATTTAGCATTTGACATAACTAGAAGATAATAAAATATTGTAAAGTTCACATTCAGAAAAATAAAACACTTAAAAAAATATAAACATGCAAGCCTCTATTATTGCTATCTTTTATCAATTAACAATCCTTCATTGTGATCTCCGCGCACATACAAGTCATCATTAGCTTCAATATTTGGTGGTGTTGGCAACCCAACTGAGAATGGACTAGAGTCATCATACTTATTATAGTACTCTTCTTCATCTATAGGATCTTCAATGAACTGTCTTTTAACATGAAGAACAACCGTCTATTTATCATTTGCAGGATCATCCATATAAAATACTTGTTTCGCCTGTGATGCCAATATGAATGGTTCACCCTTCTCACCAATCTTTTCAAAGTTCACTAATGTGAAACCCAATTCATCCACTCTAACTTCTTTGGTGTTATCAACCCAATTACATTTAAAGAGAAAAATTATGAAATCTACTTAGTCAAATTCCCATATGTCTTCAATTAAACTGTAATATGACATTTTAGCTTTACGTGGACTCTTATCCCTTGTACTTGCAAAAAACTATGAAGACACTTGAAGGGTGACCCCACTATTTTCGACAACACTCTTATCATCTTGACGCTTTGTGTAATATGAGAATCCATTTATGTCAAACCCTTCATAAGACATAACATTCAATTTTGGTTTAAAGGCAAGTCATTTGATAGTTTCAGTAAGATTATCTGGTGTTTAAGATAGTTGATGTAAGACTTCATCTTCAAACCACTTAATAAATGTCTTGTTATGCTCTCTAGCAAGCCACATTGAATTGGCTCGAGGATATTGTCTCTTGATGAAATTGCTATGTTCCTCGATATAAACACTCACTTCGTCGATGTTGTGTAAAATATACAAGTGACCTTGTTCCAACTTCTCATGGCTGATTACTTTCATCTGTGATCCCACAATTTCTTTGCCAAAATTCTCCTCAATATTCTTGTCATTAACAGGAGTGTCATTAGCACTCACAAAGTCATTGCAAAAATCCATAACCTCTCTCACCACATAACCCTCAATAATACTCCCTTTAGACCAATAATAGTTTTGAACATCACCTTTAAAAATTCTCATGTATCGTTCAAAGGGATACATCCACTGCAAGAAAACTGTTCCCAACATTTTCACTTCTAGTCAAGTGGACAACAAGATGTACCGTGATATCAAAGAATGAAGGAGGAAAATACATCTCAAGCTGACATAGGGTAACAACCACTTCTCTTTGCAATTTATCGAGAGTATCAGGGTCAATAACTTTGTTGCATAGATTGTTGAAAAAGAAACAAAGTCTGGTGATTGCAAACCTTACATGCTTCGGCAATATAGATCAAATTGCCACAGACAATATTTGTTGCATTAGAGTGTGACAATCATGAGATTTAAGACCTATCAACTTTAGATCTTTCATTGATACCAATCTACAGATGTTGGATGAGTAACCCTGTTACACCTTAACATTTACCAAGCATTCACAAAAATCTTTCTTCTCCTTTCTAGACAACATGTAACAAGTGGGAGGTAAGTATGTTCTCCGATCACTACTAACTACTTATGTTAATTTTGTCCTTATTCCCATTTCACGTAGGTCCATTCTGGATTTTATCCCATCTTTTGTCTTACTTGGTATATTCAATAGAGTACCAATGATGCTATCACAAACATTTTTCTCAATGTGCATGACATCGATACAATGCCTGACTACCAAAGAACTCCAATAAGGAAGATCCCAAAATATTGAATTCTTCTTGAATAAAGATTTGTCACTCCGTGTGGCCATGGTACATTGTGATCTCTTACCAAATTCATTAGCAAAGTCTTTTACACTTTCATAAACAACCTTCCCTCTCTATAGGTTTAGGTGCACTCTGTTCCTCATTCCATCCATTGAATGCTTTGTGCAACCTACGATATAGATGGAATTTTGGAAAAAACCTTCGATGACCAAGATCTATAGTCTTGCCGCCATGTTTTAGTCGTATGGAATCAATGTTATCTTAACATATAGGACACGCTTTAGATCCTTTGACACTACATCCAGACAAATTCCCATATGCTGAAAAGTCATTAACAGTGCAAAACAACATAGCGTACAAACGAAATGTCTCTTTTCATGTAGCATCATAGGTCATCACACCTTCACCCCAGCGTTTGTTTAAGTAATCAATCAGAGGTTCAAAATAAACGTCGATATCATTTCTAGGTTGTTTAGGGCCCGATATCAACAACGACATCATAACATACTCATTTTTCATACACAACCAGGGAGGAAGATTGTATATAACAAGCATAATTAGCCAAGTGCTATGTTGGTTGCTCAATTTCCTGTACAGATTCATCCCATCTGTACAAAGCCCAAGTCTTAGATTCCTAACTTCTTCACTGAATTTAGGGTACAATAAATCAATCTTCTTCTACTGTGGGGAATCAGACACATGTCGTAGGATCCCATCATTATTTTTCTTAACATCTACATGCCACCTCAAATTCTTTGCATCTATCAGATTGGCAAACAAGCATTGAAACCGTGATATTATAGGTAGATACCACATCACCTTGGTAGGAGAACCAGTTTTGGACTCCCCCGAAGTCATCAATTTATACCTTGACGCACCATATTTTGGACAATCTTTCAAATCCACATAGTCCTTTTGAAATAATATAAAATCATTCGGGCATGCGTGTATCTTCTTGGCCTCCATTCCCATTGGGTACAACAATTTCTTTAACTAGTATGTTGAGATTGGCAGCTCGTTTACTTCAGGAAGAACTTCATTCAATAAAGGCAACAATGACGTGAAGCTTTTGACGCTCCATCTATTGTTTGTTTTTAGCTTATACAATCACAACATAGAGCTAAGCTTCGTAAACTTAGTACAACCTTTGTATAACGTAATCTCAGCATCATGCACAATGTTTCTAAACATCGGTGGTGTATCGGTGTGCTCTACCCCACAACTATCCAACATCACATCAACGATGTCTACTGGAACTGGTTCATTCACATCTATGTCATCGGAGGCAATTTCTTCTTCCACACCAGCTCTGCTATCGACATCCATTGATTTCAAGTTTGAAATCTCTCCATGCCAGTGCCATTCTATATAGCCTTGTACAATCCCGTTGCACATGACATGACTTTTGATTTCGTCACCAGTGCTGACTTTCAAGTTGTTACCACAATGCCTACATGGACAGTAGAACCTATCTCCAGGTTATTTCCTATGTTCCTTGACAAATCTAATAAACTGATCAAGCCCAGAATTAAACTTTGGGGTGCATTGATTTGGAATGGACATCCATGATCTATCCATTCTATGATCAAAGAGAAAACAAGTATATATTAGGGTTTAGGGTTAAAAGATTGGGGTTTATGGTTAAAAGTTTAGGGTTTAAGGTCTTATATATAATAAATGTGTACCACCTATCCCATTATTGAACACCTAATCTCACTACTAAGTGTATAATGTGTATTGGGTTTTCAAAAAATCTTCGGCAGTATTTCCCAGCTGTTCTCCAAGTACATATGTATTTAGAGAACAAACGGGAAAATGCTACCGAAATTTTGTTGAAAACCCAATACACATTATACACTTACATCCTAAGTGAGATTAAGTGTTCAAGAACAGCCCCAAACCGGGGACTATCTAAGATTTACTCCTAATGAGTAAATCTTGGACGGGTTTCTAGGCCAACAAATACATGTATGTTGTCATTCTTATACCTACAATCCTAGTTTCATCATTCATATCCTAAGTTTTGTGTAACATCATTTAATCATGCTTGTCAGTAAATACTAAACAGTAAATAAACCATGATTCCATATATCAAAGATTTGAATCAAAATGAAGCCTAATGGAACATTGGGAGAGTGAGAATATTATACCTCATTTAAAGGTTGAAGAAGAAATATATGCAAATCAATAGCAAGTCAACAACACCTACAACAACACAAATGCATGATTCAATTATGTTATAATGTATTAATTAGGGGTCAATCTTGAAGTTTTAACTAGAGCTTCATATATCAACATACATACTAGGTCATATTTCAAGTCAAGATTTAGGCATTTAATCACCTTAGGGCGCATACATGATTCACAAGGTATTTGGGTGCACAAAGAATAGTATATGTTACTGATTTAGGAGTTCACATAATCATTTTAGAAATAGAAGACCCACATGTGAGTTAAGTTTGAGATTCAACATCAATATATCTTTAACACACATGTTTCAAGGTTCGAAGCACATAATCAAATCAAATTAGGATGTTAGAATGGACAAGTTTGAATCTTATTTCAACATGCATCAAATTTTACTGAATTAGGTCAAGCATGAGGATTATAAGAACAAATATATGCAAGCAAAAGATTTGTTCATATCCTAGGTTGATTTACAATAGCAACATCTTGTAGTATTAATCATACCCTAGTCTAGGTATCGTATTCTATAACATTGATTTCAACATCTCCAATGTACATGCATGTTCATCATCAAGATAATCATTACACACAAATGTAGGTATTCTATCATTCATAATTGAGCAATATAGTTAATACACGATTAGGGTGAAATGTGTACAAGATTAGGTCTCAAGTATAGCAACATGCACATTAGGTCACATTTCATTTGGATTAGTTAATCAAGAGAGAAAGCAAACATTATCATCATCAATCTACATCATACAATATGGATTCACAACATAAAATCAGCAACCATGGCCGTACAAACCTGTGATTTCACATAGAACAACCTCCACCTCATTTAGAGGATAGGGTGACACATCACTACTAAATCAGGGAACAAACATATGAACAAACTTGGTGGGGCTGGATGTTGGCGGCTGGTAGCTTGAGGAAAAGAAAGAGAAAGAGGACTAACAAAAGAGGAGGTAGAGTGGGTGGATGTGATGGATAGAGCACGGTGGTAGATGAGCAGGCCGAGCGGTACTGACGGCCAACTGAGTAGCAGCTGGAGCTAGGCGGTAGTGGCGGCTATGGCATATTCCCAAGCTTTAACGTTGCCTCTCAAGCGAGCAAAGGGAGCAATGACGGTGGGGGAAACAACAACAGGGGAGCAACTGTGGTGGGGGAGCAACGAAGGTGGGCGAGCAACGACAAACAACAACAATCACCAGACCTAGCAGATGAAATCACAATGAAACAGAGAATGGAGAAGAGTCTATTTTGCATGGGTGCTATTAAGTTTACCATCATCGTCAGTTGTTTCAGAAACTGACACCTAAGTTCCAAAAGCGTTGGTCACCACAAAAAACTAACGCCAAAGGGAGGTAAAAATTTTCACGGGGACAACACACGAACACACTTTAGCGTCGGTTATTGTAAGCAAACTGATGATAAAAATGGGGCCGATTTCTATCTCGTAAAAATATTTAGTCGTCGGTTATTTGGTAAACAAACTACACCGCATGTGAAATTTTGGAGGTAATTTTTTGTACTGGAAAAATTGGATTTGGCGGGCAATTTTAGGCATCGGTTTGTTATTGCGCAACCGACACTAAATAAAAAGCGAAACCCGTGTCTGGCCAGTCTTCACATATAGATGTCAGTTTGTGTATACAACCGATGTTGTAGGGTTTAGGCATCAGTTTCTTGGATACAACTGACGCCTCTATATGTGACGTTATAAGCCATTTCCGCATGAAAAAACTTCAATCGTCTTTAGTAGGATTAAGTTATGAAAATGATAACAAAAGTATATCAAAGTGCTCAAGTGTACTCTTGCATGTATTACGGTTTAAGAATTCCTAGACAAATCACAACCTTAACCAAAATTCTTGATTTGATTCAATGAGGATGAATTATAGTATTCACGGTTAGCTACTTGACTTGGTCAAATTTAGGGAGCTTGGATGAAAAAAGCTATATGTTCAAGATGCAACGCGATCCAAATCCAACTAGATAATTGCTCGAAATGTAAGAGTAACTAGATCGAAAACGAATGGAGCTAAACTACAACTATGTACAATGTGTAAAGGCAATACTATAAATAAATTATGAATGTAAAGGCATGAGTGAATTTGATATATCATACCACCTACCCTCCACCTTGAGTTCCATAACTTTATCATTCCTGAGTAAGCCAAATCGTCAATATGGAGGGTAAGAATTCTTGTAATACTCATATAGATGGTTGTGACAACTCGAAGAAACTCTAGATGAAAGGATTATAAGTAAAAGTTGGGGCCTATAACAAGAGAACTCCATAATACAGCAGGTGTTCAGGTGCTCATGAAAACTCAAAGGAGCTTTTAGGGTGGTCGAAACTGTGAGGTGTTTCACCCAACAATCCTTCTAGTAAGATCTAAAAAAAGTCAATATGGAGGATACAAATGCTTGTGATGCTCATATAGGTGGTTGTAACAACTTGAATAACTCTAGATGAAAGTATTATAACTAAAACTTGGGGCCTATGATTCACTACAAAAATATGGGTTTTTAGTGTAGGATATTTGTGAAGGAGTAATAGCCCTAAAAAAGCAGTTGTTTGTTAAGGCCCGACCTACACTAATAAGTAACTTGCCTTCAGCCGAGAAACTTAAAAAAAAATTTATTAGTGAAGACTTTAGATCCTACTTAACTGTGATTTTTCCTTCACCCAGGGTTTCCCACCACAATTTCCCGCCCTACTAATTAGTAATCAGAGACGATAATTAGGATACACAAAACTCGTAACCGTTCCCTCTCCTCTCGCTGCCTCCCTGTTAGACCGATCACTACGGAAGAGCCTTCCCTACACGTAATGGAGCACCTCCGACAGCCGGAGTAGTGATAAGATCTCTTGGAAACCTCGTTTGTTATCCGTCTTCCTCCACTATTCTCCTTTCATTGTCCTACATTGTCCAGAGCTCTCGTCCCCTTCTCCTAAATTGTGGAATGATAAACCACCTTGCAGCTTTGCCCGACGTAGAAAGGAGAGCCGTCGCTGGTGTGAGGAGCAACCTGATTTCTTGCCAACGTGGTTCGTGATTTGTCATCCTCTAGTTTTAGTTGATCACCCTGCATTGGCTACCGGCCACGGTCCGTTTGATCGCCCAGACCGTTCTTCCTGTCAGTTCTAAACTGAGCGATGTGAGAAAGTATCACAAGGTGATTTTAGGCCCCGTTTGGCTCAATTAATCAAGATTACTGGTATTTCTTTATCAGCTACCATTGGTTGATCTTGTAATTGTATTATAGAATCTTGTTCATGAGAACCCTTCATTCCCGATACCGTGAATGTGATCCCTACTTCAGGGATCATGAAACCCACCCCTGGTACTTGCTCTTTACCAATGCCCTTTTGAACAACTCTCTCCATCATCTTCCTTGCGGGATTGCCATCCCCACTTGTCCCCGATCAATACTCCGGCTAGAACCTGGATCAAAACCCCTCACGTTTCCGCAGCCGCCCCTTGTTCCTCGGCCCCCAAAACCCCCTCGCATTATTTATGTGTTAAATTGAACTTATGTTACTCATAATTGTTGGCATGCTGTATTTTAACCACCAGAAATTAGGCCTGTAAACGGATCGAATTCGAATCGAATACTAATATATCCGATATTCGAATCTGAATTTTTTTATTCGATCCGATATCCAACAAATTTGAAATAAGTTATCCGAATCTGAATTTGAATCATAGGATTCAAATTCAGATAATATCCGAATCTGAATTTTACTCTATACAAAACTTATACAATATAAATAAATGGTTGATTTAGAGTTTTGAGCACTTTTTTTGAATGTGTATTAAACACTTTATAAATTTCAAGGGATGATACATGCATTGTTATTACACACGACAGGTTGAATGCATTGGTGCTCTCCTAGGCAAAGGTTAAAATGAAATGGAAATATAATGATTTAATCAACCATTCAAGCACATGCACTAGTAATTTATTTTTCCCATCAAATATTTTGAAGTTACATAAAAAGTATACAACATACATCTTGCATTTTTTTGTTAACAAAAGCAAAGTTGCACCTATGTATAATCATTCTCAACCTTCTTGTCGTGCATAAATATCAAACAACTCATATTGCTGCTACTAAATCATAATACATAAATATCATTCCAGTAAATAAGTAAATCCACAATCAATTTGTCAAGTGCTCCATGGGGGTAAAACATTTCCATAAAAGATAATGTAACAACACCAATCAGATTCTGCTAGAAGTCTCTTTGAACACGTTTGTTTCTCACAATTTCATTACAAAATCATCCACTACTGACTTCTTATATATGAAGTCAAAGGTATTAAGCATGCTACATACTTGTGACTAAGCAGATTGCTACATGGATATAACCCACCAATCACTAAAGCAAACCCTTGATGATTTGTAATTTGAGAATGAAATCACAGCCGCTGCAACCATTCCAACATAATAGAGTGTTGCAGATTTTTGGACAGCTGACTTTACATCCATATATAACGCATCAGCGAGATCAATTCATAGAAGCCTATTAGCATACACTAACTCTGATATATCAAGCATGTGCAACATGTTAGAAGCTATGAACTGGAAAGTTCAATCGTGCACTTTTATCTTGTTAGGCAATTTCTTCAATAGAGAGCATCCGCAGCTTGGTACCTGAAGATAAGAAATACATAAGCTATTAGTACATGTCGTCTCCATGAAAGCATTTGAGATATATTTTGAGAGACATGATTTATTTAATACACTCAAGTTCAAGCTAACTGCAACGAGAATAGTAAAACAAACGAGTTAGATATAAATTGACACCATCAACAGAAATTATCAATCACATTCATTGATTGATTCCTTTAGAACATAAGAACCTAAAAGAAGATGTCTAATCTCATGTCAACTGAGGTCCAATGCTAATAAAAGCTATAAAAATAAAAATTGAAAGAAGAAAAATATCAACCTTGTGTTTATATGGAACAAACACGTGACCTTTCCATGCCTCCCTTAAACATCAAGAGGTTGCTTACAGATCTTCTACCAAGAAGATTAATTGTGTTTACATAGTAAGATTCTTATATAATGGGAACAAAAGCACATAATTCAATACATAATAAACTTACAAGAGCCTCAAAAAAAGGAAATGAAGCTTTTACAACTTTCTCCAAGATCAACTTACACAGATGATTTGCATTTGCAAGATATATCATAATTTGCTAATAATTTCTGCAAGTTAAAGTAATTAAGACATTTCTGTTGTTATTTTAATTCCAACATAATCATGATACATAAAGTATTAAAATCATTGGAAGTTAAGAACTCACAGGATACACAAAAAGCAAGGCAAGGATTCTTTTTGCTAATTTCAACCTCGCCTACTATGGCCTTTCAGAAGATATTTCTTGTCATCTTTGTTTCACAAAATCCTAGCAATCTCTTACACTTGAAAACATATTATTTATGGCCATTGTGCCCAAAAAAACCCTACAAAAAAACCATTTTGATGAATCAAGCCATTACATATTATATTTCATGTTGTATAACCAAACTCAAAATGAGATAAGTAACTTACCCACAAAATATGATCCTCTAACGGTTGTGAATGTCATGAATGACATTCACATATGCTGAAAGAGATGGAGAAAAATTAATACATTCTGAATTTGGTATTAGAAAATAAAAAATAAAACTTAAAACATAAGAGAAAGAAACATACTTTCTTTTTCTTTAATGGTAGGCAGCCAATCCTTAGTGCAAAGTAGATCTTCTACAATATCCGATGTCAAAGATGAACGTGTGTCATCAATAATTCTACGACCCCAACTAAATGCCGACTCAGATGATACAGTAGAAATAGGAATGGCAAGAATATCACGAGCCATCTTTGCAACATTTGGAAATTTTGGTCCATTTTGTTTCCACCAAAGAAGGAGGTCAAAAGAGAACTCATCATGTGAATCAAAAGGATGCAATGACTCCTCCAAATATAGATTCAAATCAGATTTTGGAGTCACGAGTTGGCTAGTAGAGTTTTCTTTCATATACTTCTCAAATCTTCCCCTAATTGTATCCGCACTTAGACACCCTCCATCTTCCATATTGTGAGAAACATGATTGGGTATTTGAAAGCTATATTGCATACTAGAACCACAATACTCAACATACAAGTCATTCAGCTTTCCAGTAACCATGTCAACATACACTTTGGATTCAGAGCCATAAATATTATCACAGGAAAATTCTATAAATTGCAATTTGAAGCGTGGATCAAGAATTCGGGCAATTGTTAAAGACAAGCTACAAGTAGTCCAATACTTATCAAACTTAGAATGCATCAATGTCGCCATGACCCGCACATAATCAAGTTTAGAATTCTGCCACTGATTTAATTTGTAGTGTATTTCACATATCCCATTGAAACAGATATTGGCTGTAGGATATTTTGAACCAGAAAAGCGAACTGTAGTATCATAAAATAACTTAAGACAATCACATATCACTCTACCCCTTTCCCATTCCTCATTTGTAGGAAATGACTTGTAGTCACTATCCAAATCTGCCAAGCGTTCAAAAGCTTTTCTCAAGTCTAAGGCATTTTGAAGCATAAGATATGTTGAATTCCACCTTGTTTCAACATCCAAACCAATTCTCTCAGATGAGTGGGAATGAGTTTGACTTAGTGCCATTTTGAACTTTTGATTCCTATATTGAGATGATCCAATATATTTGACACTATTTTGGATTTTCTCAATAAATGGAGCAATGACATCTAGGCCATTTTTAACAATTAAATTGAGAATATGGGCAACACAACGCCCATGTAGAAGTTCCCCATGAAGATGAAGTGCATCTTTACCATTTAACCAAGTCTTTACATTGTTAACCATTGGTTCATTGTTGCTAGCATTGTCAACTACAATGGTGCACAACGTTTTATCCAAATTCCAGTCTAAGATTCTATTTTTTAGCCACTCACCTAACATTTCACCAGTGTGAGGACACTCAATATATTGAAAGGCAATGATTTTTTTTATTTAAGGTCCATTCTTCATCAATATAATGACATGAAACACAACTGTAACCAATATCTTGATGCTCCTGTGTCCATATATCAGTGGTGAGACTCACTCTAGAACTAAGCTTCTCAAAAAGATTATAAAGGCTATGTTTTTCTTCTAAAAAGACTTTCATACAATCAGACCTTGGAGTGTTTCTTGACCAAAATTTATATGTTGGGAAAAGATACAACACCCATTCTCTAAAATATTCATACTCTGAAATCATAAATGGGAAGTCATGTTTCATTACCATTTTAGCAAAATGAGTCCTTTCAACCTCAGGCTCGAACTTGTAGTTTGTTACTTTGTTGTCAACACCTTTCTTTTGCATTGCTAGAATTTTTTGTCGAATATCAACTTTTGGTCTCCTTTTACAAATTTTGTAATGGTTATTTAGGTGAGTTGTTCCTTTTTTTCTACAACCATCAGACTCAAACTTGCAATATTTGCATATGGCTAACACAGAGCGATCATCATTAATTATCTTATCAAAATGATTCCAGACCGTTGAAGTGGTTTTTCTACATTTTGGTTCATCCTTATCCAATTCACATGAGTCAGGTTTAGGTTCATCTTGATCTATAAGGCCTTCTTGTGAAATTTCATTTCCTATTATAACAGTAGCACTCTGCTTATTGCTATTCAGGTTTTGAACATTGTCATTGCAATCAAATTGAACCATTTTACCTAAATACAAAATTATAAGAACATTAATTACAACACTAGATATATTTTCCTATTCAAATTAAAATTGAAAGTATGCAGCTAGTGAGAAGAATGGAAACCAGACCGATGAAAATTGATGGAATTAGTTATCCATTCTAAAATAAAATCATGGCTCATGTGCAACTTGTTTGCTGATTTTCATTAACATATATAAAATGTAACCAAAATTAGACATTCCATTGGGAGGGACTAAGATAATAAAAATGTTGACAATATGCAAGAGTCAACGTATGACTAGAGTTTGTAATAGATACTTAATCGAAGGATATATACCTTACCTTGAAGAGGAAAACTTGGTGTACCCAGACAGAGATTATCCAGCCATATTAACCACACCCACAGATAAACAGCCCTTAGGCGCAAAACTCCAGGTGATCACGTCGCTAGAATATCACTTGTAGATGAATCGACTTATTCTACACCAGGGTCCTCACCGTAAGATGCTTCATGTACTAACCTCTATATAAGCACGACTGCCGTCTTTGAGCCCTGGTGATAGAAGACCGCAAATATGAACTAGCCTTGTCCTAGTATCGTCAGCCAAGGATTAGCTCCTTGTACTTTCAGCTCACGAGGATCACACGTATTTGACTCAGACTGGTTTCTATTGGCTTTTGAAAACATTTTTCCATGAGTCACTCAATTGTTTGAGAACCCTAAACAAAACCTGCTGGTTCAGTTAGCTATACGACTAACTTCACTTGAAGTCCTCCGACAATTCCCAATTCCAGTTCTAACACTGTATGCTTGTATTCAAACAGTCATGAATTTCTTGGTTTTCATCCTCCGATCATCACCATCATCTAAAAGCTTTAACTCCAACCATGCCGGGGTCAGCTACATGGATCCTTTTATTATGATCAACTATGTGATTGGTTATATTCCAATCAAGATGTAAAGATTCAAACTCTATCCTTGTAAACTTTTAATTAGTTCATTTCTACCAGCCTCATCTTCATTTGTTCATTTTTCCATGAATCACTCAATTGTTTGAGCACCCTTAACTTCTTGTGTATTTGTATGCAGATGGATTTCTTACGGGATAGAAATTGGATGTATATTGCTAATAGGATGCAAAGTGAAGTATTCCAGTCTGGTTTACAAAAATTCATTGAATTTGCACGTACCCATCAAATACCACCCAGACCGGGAAATTTAATTTGCCCTTATAAAACATGCTCGAATAGATACATTAAATCAGAGGATGATGTATTCTTGCATGTTTTACAAAAAGGATTTGTCCACAGCTATGATGTCTGGACATATCATGGGGATATGATTAGGAGGAATACAATAAGTGCAACGTCTACTAGACCTACATCTGGAAGTATGCATCAAATGTTAGGAGATATATTCGGAATGGGCGATACAAGTCATGCCAGTGACTTTGAAGTCGAGGAGGAGCCTGCAAATATTAATGCCCAATGCTTTTTCAAGCTTCTCAAAGAAGCCGATCAACCACTGTATGAAGGTTGTAAAACTCATTCCAAGTTGTCCTTTCTGGTGCCTCTGTTATATCTGAAGGAGGAGTCTGGATGGTCAAATAATTCTTTTACAAAGTTGCTGAAGTTGATAATCTCAGCCTTCCCAAAAGAAGGTAGTCTATTTCCTGAGACTTATTATGAAGCAAATAAAGTTGTAAAAGACCTTGGCCTCAAAAAAGTTAAAATTGATGTCTTTCGAAATGACTGCATGCTCTTTCGTAAAGGATAAATCAAAGAAAGACATGTGTGATACTTGTGGTGAGTCTAGATGGAATGAAAAGACATATAAAACAAAAGGCAAGAAGGTAGTTTAAAAGGTGATGTATCACTTTCCTATTATCCCTCGTCTGGAGAGACTTTACATGTGCCCTTCTATTGCAAAAGATATGATGTGGCCATTTAAAGAAAAAGGAAATGATGGTCGTATTCATCATCCCTCTGACACGGAAGAATGGATCTCAATAGACAGAGAATTTCCAGAATTTGCTTCTGAACCACGAAATGTCAGACTTGCTCTAGCTATAGATGGATTCAATCCGTTTGGACTTATGAGTGCTTCAAACAGCACATGGCATGTACTATTAACCCCTCTCAATCTCCCACCTTGGCTTATTCTAAAGGAGCCATACATAATGATGTCTTTGCTGATCCTAGGTCCTCATATGGTTGGGAATGATATTGATATTTACTTAGAGCCATTAATTGATGAGCTTCAAAAATTTTGGGGTCAGGGAGTTAAAGTATATGATGCTTATAGCAAGAAGAACTTCACTATGCGGGCAATGATCTTATGGACCATAAATGATTTTCCGGCTTATGGTGACCTTTCTAGTTGGAGCACCAAAGGGAAAAAGGATTTAGGTTGCCCATCTTATAATGTAGACACCTTATCCAAGTGGCTTCAATTTGGCAAGAAACAATGTTATGGTTTCCATCGACGTTTCTTAAAAAACAATCATATTTATAGGCATGATAAAAAAGTTTGAACGGAGAACAAGATTTCCGTCAACCGCCTAGGCGCTGGTTAGGTTATGATATACTACAAAAATTTCAGGGTGGCGCAAACATCACATTCAGAAAAACAAATAAACGTAAAATCTCCACAAATGGACATCGACCATTTCCGCCTGGATGGAATAAAATAAGCATTTTTTTGACTCCCGTATTGGAAACATCTGTTGCTGAGACATAATTTGGATGTAATGCACATAGAAAAAAATGTTTGTGAGAACATCTTGAACACTTTGTTGGGCGACTCGAAGAAAAGTAAGGACAACTTACAAGCTCGTCAAGATCTAAAACAATGGGGTATCCGAAGGGATTTGTGGCCAGTCGATTCAGGGAGCCATTATTACTTACCTCCAGCATCTTTCACAATGAGTAGTATGAAGAAAGAGAATTTTCTATCTTTTTTACAAACATTGAAGGTTCATGATGGATATTCTTCTAACATATCTAGGTGTGTCAACATGAGAGAGAAAAAACTATTGGCATTGAAGAGCCATGATTGTCATGTTTTAATGCAACAACTTCTTCCTGTTGCCTTGCGGAACTGCATAGGCGTATATGTTTATAAACCTATTGCAAGCCTATTTTTATTTTTCTATAAAATTTGCTCAGATGCTATTGATGTAGAAGAATATAAGAAGCTTGAAGAAGACATTGCTGTCACACTATGCCAGTTAGAGAGAGTTTTTCCTCCATCATTCTTTACCATTATGATGCATTTGTCTATCCATTTACCTTATGAAGCAAGGGTTGACAATTCTATACGGTATAGGTGGATGTACCCCATTGAGAGGTACTTGAAGAAACTCAAGAATTATGTCAGAAATAAAGCTCAGCCTACCGATTCTATTGCTAGAGGCTATTTGGCAGAAGAATGTTTGACATTTTGTGCTAGATATCTACCTAATTTTGACACAAAATTCACTCATACTCCTCGTAATGTTGATGACTCTCCTATTAGAGTGGGAGTACCGAAACACTTTGATGTGCAAACTTTAGAACAAGCCCATCGAAATGTACTATTTAATACTGACATGTTCGATGATTACAGAAGGTAATCAAACTTTTTTTTCAATGTTAAATAGTTTCTAATATAGACTAACCACAACTTTTGAATTTTTCTAATAACCAGTGAACACATGATAAAGCTTCAAGAGGATGAACCAAATATCACACTATGTACTTTAGAAAAAAAACACGCAACACAGTTGGCTAGGTGGTTGAGGGAGCATGTAAGTAATTTATAAACTTACTAAAATTTTATTTTAAAAGAGTATTTAATCCCTTCTTATTTTTATATTGATAAATTAGGTAATACGTATGTGAATGGATCATCCAAAGGATGTTAGTGAGGAATTGAGATGGATATCCTAGGGTCCTTCTGTAGATGGAATGTCATATGAAGGCTATTCAATAAATGGATACCGATTCCGCTCAAAACATGTTGAAAGTACTTCTACTACACAAAATAGTGGGGTGTACTTGGTGGGAGATACATCTATTTATGCAAGTGGGAGGGACAAAAATCCTATTACGGCTACAATTACATATTATGGACAATTGGAGGAGGTCATTGAGCTATGTTATGGTCCAGACATAAAAATACCATTGTTTCAATGTGCTTGGTTTGATGAAAGTTCTTCTAATAGTTTGCGCATTGACAAATATGGTTTCACACAACTCAATTTCTCAAGGAGACACAATCAAGATAAGCCATTCACTCTTGCATCACAAGCAATGCAATGCTTTTATGTAAAAGATCCTGATGATGATAATTGGTTCACTGTTTTGAAACTTCCACCTCGAAATTATTCTGAAGTACCTATCGTTGAGGATTATATGAGTGGGACACAAGTTCATACTGGTAACAACCACACAAGTGATGATATCTCCTGGTCAAGGAATGATATGCATGGATCATTTGTTGCTAGGGAGCCCGAGGAATAAAGTTGTTTTGATTAGTTGTTGCAAACCTTAGTGAATAATCGTGCTTGCAATATTTTTCTTTGTGGATTATTATGTTTTGGTGCAAGGATATTGCTTTGTCATTTGTCCCTTTTTTATCTTATGTAGGATGAGGAATATTTTGTGTTGATGTAATATTTTTCTTTGTGGATTATTATGTATTGGTGCAAAGATATTGCATTGTCATTTGTCCCTTTTTCTTTTGTGGATTATTATGTGGTTACAATGTTGTACATTTATTCCATAAATTGCTGGACTAACCTCTTATGCATTGCTACAATTGTTATGTTTTCATCTTATGCAGGATGAGGAACACAAGGTCAACTATGAGAGCTTCTACAACCCTGCCACAACCCACTACTACTTCACCTACAGTCTCCTCTCCTTCAACTGAAGTACGAGATGAGCATGAGGAACTTGAGGATGAACATGACCACCATAGATATGGAAGGGGCCCTGCAAGTGAGGTTAATCTAATTCCAAAACTAGGAGAGCAGTGACACAAGGTGGAATGGAATGCGACAGGTAATGCAGTTGGAAAGAATAGTATAAAGTTGAACAGTTACTGTGGCATATTAGCTAGAAAACCAAAAATATGGAGTTTAGATCTACAATGGTGAGAGCAACCACAACTAGCATTTGAAGATAGAAAATCATGCATTGAGGTACTTAAGTAATTATAAAATTTCTTTTAGTCTACACTTAGTGTATATTTTAAGAGTTTTTTATTATTTCTTAACATCTCCAAATATTTTCTAGAAATTCTTTGATTTGGGAGATCATCCAAATGCATGGAACTACGTAGATGCTCACATTCACAAAGCTTTACAAAGTTGGAAGTCACGGGTTAAGAAACATTACTGTCTAAAGTATAAGGATAATCCAGATTTGATGAGGAAAAAGGTTGAGAAGAATGCATCATTAGATATTCGTCAGTTTGACAATCTTGTTAAACAATGGTCTTCTGAGAAGTCTGAGGTAATATCA
Organism: Alisma plantago-aquatica; assembly: GCA_963693085.1. Taxonomy (NCBI): domain Eukaryota; kingdom Viridiplantae; phylum Streptophyta; class Magnoliopsida; order Alismatales; family Alismataceae; genus Alisma; species Alisma plantago-aquatica. The sequence continues at coordinate 1,285,386,186 of OY856412.1, read as the reverse complement.
AATTAATATATAATCATTTATCTTTCATTTATAGTGTTTAGTAAGTGATTTTTTTGTATAGAAAATTGCTGCCACAAATAAGGTTAACAGGTCAAAAAAACAAATGCATCATACTATAGGATCCAAACCATGGAGTTGTTATAGGGAGGAAATGGTATCACCTTTAACTTTGTATTTATTTCCTATGAGTTCTAAATAAGAAATTGTTTAGCTAGTAGTAATAATCCTAATATTTGATTTATGAAAGAAAACTGCACAAGGGGAGCCAACTCAAAAAGATTTTTTAAAGAAAGTATATGAGAACAACCCGTTGGTGGTAATTTATTCAATATTTTAAATGAATAATATATAAATTTTCAAATAAAACTTGTCTAGTTTGTACATTGACTTTGTTCAAATAATGGCAGGACGAGATAACTGATATTGTTGAAAATGAAGTTACAAATGGTGAAGTAACTGATCCAACACAAATCGATGAGGTGACATGTCGTGCCTTCTTGCGTGTAGTCAACCCCGTAAAAAAGAATAGGGTTCGTGGTATTGGACTCAGACATGTTGTAGAAGGAAATACTGGGAAAGCCGCCAAAATTCGGTATGAAATGTTATTGCGAGAAAATATTGCAAAAGATGTAAGTAATTTAACAAAATTGTAAGTATCATATGATATTGTCATTATTGTCTTCTAAAAATATATTTCATTGTAGGATAAATTAAAAGAGGCTACCCAAGAAATGAAAAATATGCAAAAATCTTGGTCCCAATTTATAACATGGGTGCAACAAAATCAGGTTGTTTGATGGCAACAATCGAGTATCAGATCAAACTTATTGATATAATATTGCAACATAAATAGAATTTGTTTTATTCTCTTTTATATTTTCAATAGGCGGAATCAGCTAGAAGTACACAGTTTGGCCCGACGAGTGTGTTTCCAAATCTACCCCCTTCTGGAGTATTTCAATCTAGTGTTGGTACAACATCGTCAAATTTTGGAGTACAGGTACATATTCACAAAATTAAAGAATTTTAATTTTTATAAATAACATAAGTTGAAAATGAGAATCTTGCTTTAAAGGCGCAAATGTTTCCAAACGTGGCTTCTCCTGGTGTATTTTCTACTCAAGCTACCTCAAATGGTATAAATGGGCCAGGGTTTACATTTCAATCACATGTATGACATTACATACATTTTTTATAATGGCTTATTTGAAATAAACTCCTTCTCATGCTATCAAATTTTTTTGAAGCCACATTCTTTTCAAAATGGACCTCCTACTATTTTGTTTTCTGCTCAAGGTGGTGTGAGTGGATCCCATGTATACATATAAAATATATTACTGATATTTCCCTATTCATGTTCAACTTTATTGAAAAATTAAATTCTTTTCAAGCATCAATATTTCCGAAATGGTCATCTTATTGGTGTGTTTCCCACTCATGGTGGTACAAGTGGATCACATGTATTTATATAAATGTATTATCAAATGCGTGGTTATTTATGATCATCTTAAATTGAAAATTTAAATTCTTTGTCAGCCTCAATATTTTCCAACTTCAACTCCTACTGGTGCATTTCCTACTCATGGTGTTACAAGTGGAGAAAATCATGCAAGGGATACTGCAGCGAAAGACATTCATAACGCTTGAAGACTTTTCAACAATTTACAATAGAGTTTTAAATTGTTATGAAACCTCACAATTCCTTGGATATAGATAGTATTTAGAAAATGTGTCTGAATTTTATTTACATTGTCTTTATTTTTTATTATCCATGGAGAAAATTACATTTGGTCCATATGTCAACTCATTATTGATAAAGTTTAAATTTAATTGACTTGGGAGTAGTTGGACACTCCATATGAGACTTATGAGTTATTTATATATATTGATAAATTTTAAATTTAATTGACTTGGGAGTAGTTGGACAAATGTGAGTTTAACAGAATCTATAGCAGGTACACTCATCTCTTTAGAATCTTGACTTTCATTTTTATTCAATATTCTCTAACTGATCCAATAATATTTCCATGGGTACACATATCGACAGTCTTGTTATTTGATAGGAAATTTGATCTTGACCTTTTTGTGATAGGTTTTGTGAGGACATGGGTGCTTAGACCCAGATAATTGGCAACCAATGCTTTTGGAGAAAGGATGCATCATATTTGAGCATGTAAGAAGCTATACTTGTGTCTTATTATATTATAGAGATTTCTCTATATTTAACTAATTGCCTCATATACTATTTGCAGTTGTATCGTTGGTTCCCTTGATACTAAATTGTACTTAGCTATGGGTTCATTCCCCAAGTTTCTACATAACTATAGACACTACTAATGAATCCTCCTCCAAAAGTCATTGCAATTGATTCCATCCTCCTATGGAACCATTGGATCTCGTGACCATGACTTATGAACTTCCCAAAATAAGGACGGAAACCACCAGAAAATATATAATCGGATATCAAGGTAGAGACCACTCCCCAAAATAAGGACAGAGCTAGAAATGGACATTATCAAAAGGTTATGAGGAATGTCGGTTTTCCTACTCAGATTTGGTTTTGATATCTGTTTATCCTTTGTACTTGATTTGTAAAAAAGAAACATGCAAAAGGAATATTTGTATGTGCTTATAGATGGGATAATGTCATGGTTTATCAACCAATAACAACAACCTACTTAAACTTTATTATATATACACAAGTGGGCCATGGCACATTTTTTTCTGTAATGATCTTCACACTTGCTTCAAACTGATTAGTCCACAATTGAATAATGACTGGAAAATAAGCAAATATTGTCAACTATCACTTGCTAGATTTAGTGATTAAACAATATACTTTAGAGTTGAAATGTATGATACGTCAACATGCAAAGCCTATTAGGATATAGACAGTTGGTTGGTGCAATAAATAAATTGCATAATCCTAGTATGGAATGCCCTAGTATACATTCCCAGTCGGGATTGAACCTGGACTAGCCCAAGATCCATGTATGAGTGTTGGTATAATTGCTGCAAAAGGACAGATTCAATGTCTTCATAAGGATCAACATGTCAAGAAGCCAACACCTCCAAGCAATAAGTATGTGTATGAGAACACAATTAAACCACAACCCATAGGTTGCACACTTGTTTATATTAAGATGCAATTCTAAAATAAATTCCAACATGCCAAAGTTATAGTTTGATTTTACAACTAACTGAATCTAATGTTGCACATAAATCATACATAGTAGGAAGATGATTTGTATTACGTGTAGTTAAATAACTCATTACTTACCTGAAAGAAGGGTTGGAGTCCCCAAGGATAAATAACTCATTCTAAGTGAAACTGAATTTAGAACAGAGTCGCTTGAAGAAACTACATGGGATAGAGTTCCCTATTCGAGCCATAGTCGCTTGAAGAAACTACATGTATACGAGTATGTACACTAACTTGGATAATCTGAGTTGGGTATTAGCAGAATTTTTTTTGTAAGAAGTCACAAGAACTAAAAATAAATGTCCAATGGATATAAGGTGTAAAAAAACTTTGCTAGGTGATGCCTTCAAAGTGTACACTAACTTGGAAAATCAGAGTTGGGTATTAGTAGAAACTCTTCAAAGTGTACTCCAATGGGTTTACACCTTATGAGGTCATTTCCATTGGGGATTGCTGCTGCCATAAATTGTTTGCTTTTCCTTATCGGTTTCTGCCAGATTGAAGCTCTAAATCGACTCATTATGTCGCTTATTTTGTTTTGAAGTTTTCCATTCCCGCCTATTAAATCAACTCCATACTATTCTCAATTAGTATTCCTTGCAAAGGGTTCGCCCCTAGTTGGGCCGTTGCCTCCAGATTGGAGGTGTATGTTGCCATTTATTCTCTTGTATTTACTTTTCAAGTTTCAATTGCCTCATATTTAATAAACTTCTTTCTATGTTAAATTACTACAGAAAATGTAACTATTTGTGAATACCGTTGTCATTGAGCTATGTTATGGTCCAAACATAAAAATACCATTGTTTCGGTGTCCTTGGTTTGATGAAAGTTCTTCTAATGGTTTGCGCATTGACAAATATGGTTTCACACAACTCAATTTCTTGAGGAGACGCCTTGCTTTTACAGCATTTCGGAGACCTTTACGTGTAGTGAGTTGACATCAGTGTTAGGGAGGTAGAGAGTCAAGCATGCTCTAGCCATGTCGTAGTCATGTGTATACATTTTTCCAAGGAGCTGATCTTGGTAGGCTGAAACAACATTGAATGATCTGTGGATTGTTGGCATTAATATTTTGCTGTGTTTGTAAAGGTATGATTGATGGTACACTTTGTTGCTCGAAGGGGGTAATATATTAAGGAAAATAAAAACTGCCATTGGTGATAAAAAGAAATCTGTAATGACTCATCCTGAATTTGTGAGGAAGCTATCTAGTCTTGTGTGTCTACAGATGCCCAGCCACGGTCAAGTAGTACACTAGGAATCTGTGAGGAAGCTAGCTACTCTTGTTTATCAAGATACCTAGGATCCCTTGTAGCTTTATACAACCAATATGTGCTTTCTATCAATTCTGGTCTCAATGGATAACTTTTCTAACCAAGCTGAACACTGAGTGTTGCTAGATAGAAACCTTCTGGGGTAAAGTCATATTTCTTCCACACACTAAAAAAAGCAGAATGGGTCCTAATGGCAGGATCGATGTCTCCAACAAGAACCTGAAGACCAGGCCAAAATGCTTGCATGCTGTTGAATAGGGGCCACACTATGACAACAGAATTCATGTTGACTTCAACATACCAAGGATCATGATAGAGATAGTACATGACATCTTTGTAAGCTTCCTGGAACATAAAAAGATACTCGTCAACAGCTGAAACAAATACTCTTATTGTAGTCTCAAACACTGAAACAGTTTTGTTTATATCAAATTGAAGATTATTCGCCACCCATTCAACAGCTGAACCAAATCGTTCACAGTCTCCAAGCATTGCCAATGTGTCAAGGGAATCTATTAATGTTAAATGTGTGGCCCCCAAGGGAATCTTGCCCACTACAAGATAATGGCCGAAGTTCATCTAAAGAAAATTCATGATCCATATAGCCATTAAAGGCATGGTAAAACATCTCCCTGACCTTGTCTTTCAGCACTTTGGCCTCCTCCCGCATTACTAGGCCTGAAAATTAAAAGTAAAGACAATAGTCTCTCACATGTGGCAGCAAGTGGAAGCTACTGTGAAATACTGATGATGAAACATAATACTACTTCACTCTTTGTGTTTAGCTTACAAGTTACTCAACTTTTTATTTTGTTAGAAGGGTATTTTAAGTTATTTTTAACTTAGTTATTGCATGTGTACAACTTCAACGCTGCTTTACATCTTACTCAAAAGAGACTCTACTAGTAAACGATGGTGATTGTTTCTTTCTGTGTAGAATCATTTTTTTCTTCTTCTCATTTTTTAAATTTGCAGAGATCTTTCTCGTATTACAGTTCTATGAACTAACATATTTTTTTAAAAGAAATGCTCTTGAACTGATGTTCTCTTTGTTCCTTTCTAACTGTCTGAAAAATTTATCATGCATGCATCATCTAATTTGAGTTTATTGGATTATGATCTCCCTTTTGCGATCTCTTTTGCAATTGTTGCCTCAATTGAGGTGATTGTATCAATAATCATGGTGGATATTGTGACGTGGCAAGTCTTACTTGTTGCCATTCCAGTAATGATAGTAATCGTTAAAGTTCAGGTATATTTTTGTATTGAAATGTTCTTACATTATCTCTTCTGGGTATCTATAATTCATGTCTGACTCATTAACCATTTCATCTTATTTTGAACTATTTACAAGTACTACCAAACATATTTACATTATGAGATCCTAAACAGGTTTGGATCCTTTATTAGCTCTTGTTCAATTGTCAATTGTCTTGCAAATTTGCAACTTATATGCAATTTAGCAATTTTGGTATGTGTATATATATTTTTCATTTGTTTGTCCTTTGTATGTGTTGTTTATGTATGCAGTATAATTTCTCATGAGCATCTAGATAGGATTACACACTTTGTTAGTGAGATGACTCTTATCCGATGATGCATCTACAAGTTCTAGAGTGCATATTCAAAATGAGGAAACTTTTGATTCTTCTTATATGGGTCCGTTAACCCATTGTATGGACCCAGTTATAGCCGTCGATGATTCTGTAGGTTCTGCTGAAGCTTCAACTAGCATTACTTCAGATATGGAAGTTTACTCATCTTCATTTAGATATTTTGGATCTGAATCTTCTGAAAGCATTTTTTGTTGTGACGCTGTGGAATCAAATATCAAAAAAGGGTTGGAGAGAAAGTATGCAGTGTTCCGAGGAATTTACATAAGAATGCTTAGAATCTTACTTTGATAATTTTGAAAGAGTAAATCATAGATATGAAGATGGTCACTCATCTCCCACAAACGTCTCCATTAATGATAGGTTGGAGCGAATCAGAAGCTTGGAGTCTGTCTATAAGTGGGAAATATCTCCATTGACGTGTTACTTATTATCTTTCTCTAATGTTGGAAATCTCATATTGATAAGAGTGCAATACTCATTGGACAGTTCAGCTAGAAGTATGAGCTCTGATTTGGAAGGTGAAGAATTGAATCAGGCATGAGAATAGTGCTGGTGATGAAAAAGTATTGCAGTGGGCCAAGGTATATAATCAATATGTCTACTTATTGGCATTGACACTATTTTCCTTCCTATTTAAAGTAAAACTTATTTTCTCTCTGGATCAGGAAAATCATAATGAACCTCTGCAAATAATTTTTGTCTACCATTCTATGCCTTTGCCACAACATGGCAATGATTTATTTTTTCATCTGTTAGTAAAGCAAAAAAGAATGATGAACAAAAGTCGGGTTCCAAGAAACCAGTTAATCAAGTCTTAAATTGGTTGTTTAAAACATTATACTAGCATTATGAGGAAGATGCACGTTTTGACACTTCATAACTATCTTAAGATATGAATGGAAACTATTTCCCACATTTTTTTTCACATAGAAAAGAGCAATCCACATTGGTCATATAGTCAAGGCATGGCAGAGTTTGGATGGAAGGATGATGAAGCAACAACCCAAACAATCAAGAAAAAATCACTTTCCAAATAGTAAAGATGACCACAAGTGACATAACAGAAAGAAATTAATGTATGTCTTATATAAAAACCTAGAAACTGTTAAATAGAAAATCATGTTACAACAAATAAATTGACATAAGAAACTAAATTTAAGTTTTATTATTAAATGTGTACATCTCAATTACAAGATATGTTTTTCTTTTCTAATTCCTATCTTTCCATTATGTTATAATAAAAATCTTGATCTCTCACAATAATACATCATTAATTCATGAATCAAAATTGGCAGAAATCCTCAAACTCAAAAACTAAAAAATTGTTACTTTTCTAAATAATGTTATTCCAGGAAGTGATGCAACATGTCAACATTGTAAACAATCATCTGTTCATGAAATTGATTAGTATTTGATCCAGTATTCACCAGTACTTTCTGATTGAAAAGTTAACTACAGAAGTTATTCATTCTTGTTGTGAAGGGAGCAAAAATCAATTAAAGGTAAGGAAGCAAGTACAGCCATTAGAGCTTACAAATATTAAAGTATACAAGTAAGCACCCATCGCCAATGGAACTCCAGCAACAATAGCACCCTCAGGTAGTGAACAAGGTTGGTTTACACTGATTCCAATAAGTAAAAGCGCTAATGCTTCCCACTGCATACCAAAATAAAGCACGTAAATGTCAGACCAAAAAAATCTGGGAGAAATTTGCTGCTAGGAATTCTCACTTACACCTTAAGCAATGTGTCAAATGGACAGCATATGAAAATTAATAATGGGCAGAAGCAAAGGAGCATGCAATAATGTCTCTAAATAACTAGTTAAAATATAGTAGTTAAACAGAGGATGATTATCAAGTAGCATCCAATAAATTACTCAGATCGGTAGTTTCTATTGATTACGGTACTACCATCTGATTGATACCAGGTTAGATACAGGCTGGTGGTAGACTGTGGCCAGAAATATCTACTTTAGGGCTAATTGGAGAATACAACATCGCAGATATGTCACGTCCCTCAGATACTGATAAAGTAACAATTTTCCTATTTATCTTTATATTTCATGGCCCTAACTGCATGTTCATCAAGTTGTTACTATGATATCACATTTTGTCTTTTTCTCTATGAAGGTCGATGCAAAATTGGCAGATGTAGAGGAAGCTCTTGCATTATCTTTGTGGTCAACTGCAACTATTTGTCGTGTACTCTCACTTGAAAATTTAATGTCCTAACATAGCATCTAAATTTTATGAAAATTGTATTTGTTAGAAAGGCTCAATGGGACAAAAAAGGCACCAGTGATGAACTATGCAGCAGAGTCTGCATTGGGTGTGGTCAAAATAAGAGCTCTCTCTAATATAGATCGTTTCCTCAATAACAATCTGAATCTTGTAGATATCGATACAACACTTTTCTTTTATATCATTGCTGCTATGGAGTGGGTTCTTTTAAGGGTAGAGGGATTGCAAAATATAACAATTCTAACAACAACTTTGATCCTTGTTTTTATTCCATAAGATTCTGTTGGGACATGTGTGTACTTTGAACTTAACTTTAGTAGGATGTGATATGCCATATTTCTGATCTGAATAATATAAAACTAACTATTTCTGTGCAGTTACAACTATTTTTCTTCATCAAAATTTCCATACTTCACTGGCATAATATGAATGACAATTTCCAGGACTTTTGGGTTTATCTTTATCCTATGATCGAACACTGTCAGCCATCCAAGGGTTTGTGACTCGATGGTATTCATACTCATACAACGATATTATCTCTATCGAAAGAATTAAGCAGTTCATGCATTTGCCGTCTGAAGCACCAACAATTATTGAGGACAATAGACCACCTCTTGTCTGGCCACATCAAGGGAAGATAGATTTTAAATATTTGAAGGTAATAGTAAAGCTCATTATGAAACGTGTCTACAGTCTTAGACCAAGTAATTGCTTGAAAATGATCCATGTATTTTTTGGTGGTTCCAGATAAGATATAGTCCCAATGCTCCCCTTGTCCTCAAAGGCATCACATGAACCTTTGCACCAGGGGAGAAAGTAGGGGTTGTGGGAAGGACGGGAAGCGGAAAGACCACATTGATAAGTGCTTTGTTTCAACTTGTTTAACCAGCTTCTGGAAATATTTATATAGATGATCTTGATATCTATACTATCGGTTTGAAAGATTTGTGGAGGAAGCTAAGCATAATTCCTCAAGAGCCAACTCTCGTCAAGGGAAGCGTAAGAAGTAACTTGGATCCTCTTGGTTTGCACTCTGACCAGGAGATATGGGAGGTGAGCAAAGCCCCTACTTAACCATATGTTTAAGATCGTTGTGGTTTGAAATGTAGTTTTAGTGGATTGTTACAAACTGACTAATAAAGAATTTAAGATTCTATATACAAAGAGTACAGCTGAATACTTGGTACGTTCTTTTCATATTTCAAGTTCTATATTAATATTGACGGTTGTGCTCAGGAACTGGAGAAATGTCAATTGAAAGACACCATCAATACGCTTTCAAACCTACTGGATTCTTCTGGTAAGGTCTTATATAACTATAAAATGTTAAAGTAAATGTGATCTATTGTAGAAAAAACAAGTTCACTTTTTTTTCTGAATGTAGTAAGCGACGAAGATGAAAATTGGAGTGTTGGACAGAGGCAACTCTTTTGCCTGGGATGTGCTCTTCTTCAAAGATGTTCATTGGCTAAATGAGTAATAAAGCAAGATGTAGATATATATTTATATTGAAATTTGTACCGATTAAAGGGGAAAAGGCCCATGTCCTCCCCTATGTGATGAACAATTTTTCTATGTGAAATAAAAAAGAATGTTTCAAAAGAGTGATTTGTTATGGTTGTTATCTTATTAACCAAATTAGTTTGTTAAAATATTCTTTGTGCCTGATAGAAGCCACAAATGTATTACTTCATGAAATATAAGAAAGCTAAAACCTCATTGACAAATAAGAAAATGTAGATCACAATTGAAGTTCATGAGAAATTAAGTATATTTGTGAAGGCCCTAGAACCCCATTGAAAGATGTTAAATTAGCCTTCACAAATATATTTGGGAGGCCTGGGAAGTCTTTTTGTGAAGGTCAAATAGTCCTTCAAAAAAAGTATTTGTGAAGGCCCTAGAACCTCATTGAAAGTTGTGAAATTAGCCTTCAAAAATGTATTTGGGAGGCCTGAGAAGTTTTTTTGTGAAGGTCAAATAGTCCTTCAAAATAGAATTTGTGAAGGCTAGAGTCTCTCATCAAAGTATTTGTGAAGAGGCTTTTATAGTAGGACTTTTTGTGAAGGAATTTCCTTCAACCGAATTTTGTTTTGAAGGAGTTAATGTACATTTGTGAAGGAATCATCCTTCACAAATAACCAATTTTCTTGTAGTGATAGGATAACTCCATAACGCAGTTGGTGATCGAGTGGTCATGGACTCAAAGAGGCTTTTAGAGTGATCAAAATAGTGGCATGTTACACCCAACAATCTTTCTAGTAAGATCCTAGAAAAGTCCATCATCTATGGGTGTACTGTTGTAGTTGTGTTTGAATATATATAAAAAGGAACAATTTAGTACTAATGCCTTTCTGATGACTTCGAGGCTTTCAAACCATTAATATCTTATGGTATATTACATTCTATTGTGCCAAGGTATTGTGTCGAGTAATCGACAGGAAACACTGATCTAGAAAAATTATGTGGAGGATCTAGCTCTAAATTCATATGATTACCTAGATATGCATACATGTGGTTGTGGTGGCATAGGTGGAATTATCTTATCTACAAAATGAGTGGTGTTGTAACATACCGGATCTTGGACCCAAGTTTGACCTTCTAGACTTAGCCAAATAATGTTGAGGTTAAGCTTAAGAGAATGTTCCCAATTTGATAATGCACGAATGTATCACCTTAATGTAATATGTCACATAATCCATTTAGAGGTAATATGAACATACATAACTTAACATGATAAATAATGTGGATAATGGGCCACTAATGGGCCATATGACATATCTCATAAAAATAAATCCCAAAAGTGAAATTTAAGTTTAATGTCGTGTTCCTTGGTTACCAATTATCTTGGGAGTCAACTTTCACATTATTCACACAATAATATTTAATTTAATTCAATTTGGAAAATAATACATGAGTTTCCCCCAAAATATCAAATAAAATATTAAATGACTCCAAAATAGGAAAATAATCTTGGATTCATAATCTACATAATAAATATAGCCTTTGGCTGAATTTTCATCCAATTTGAAAGATGTTTGGAGAAAAGGTGATATCAGGCGAGAGAAAGTGTGTATAACCTTCAAAATATTAAATAAATGTATAAACAACTCCAATATGTATAATTGATGGCAAATTTGTATCCAACACATTAAATATGACTTGTGGGTCAAGTTTCATCAAATTTGGATAATCCTAATGTCATTAATGAAGGAGGAAAGAAAAAATAGTAATTGATTTATTTGACACATTAAAAGTTCTCAAAAGGCAAATCTAATTGTATATTCGGATTTCTCATATCTAGAATAGGTTGGATGTCAAATTTGACTTAATTTAGGACTTGTTTGCCCCCTCAAAATAAGAAAAAGAAAAAATAAAATAATGAAAATAATTCACTCAATTTAGATTCCAATACGAATAAGGTTTCCAATTTATTTCCCCATCACACGGTTCCTTGAGCCTACCCTATTTTGGGCCAGATCTGGGCCGTTGATCTAGATCTAACAGCTGCTGCTTTCTCTCCTACCTTCATCTTCCTCTTTTCCCTTTCTTTTTCTCGTATAGTGCTCCCCTGATCTCAACCTGCCGCCCGTAGAACCTTGATGACGGAGCAAGGCTACATGCTTTCTCTGAGTTGGTTGGAGACTGGAATTGGTTCGTTGTGGTGTTGCATCGGTTCTGGGCTTCTTAATTTGATTCGTAAGGCATGTATTCCTTTTTCCCCCTTTAGTTCTTCTTCATCACAACTCTATGAATTAGCTTAGTGTGTCTCCAGATAACATCTGACCTAAGTCCAGGGTCGATGAGAGCGCCTGGTTGAGCTGGTCGTTCTTGCATTACATGTCTCTTGATTTTTTGGTCAAATGTTTGGTTCCGGTTTTGGGTTAGAAAGCTTGAGCTACTGACCGTTTGTTCGCTTCTTCTGAACTGAGAAGAAGATGACCTGTGGATGATTTACTTTCTAGCCCCTGAATTGATTTTTATTTTGATGCCTATGTCAAGGGCGTTTTTGTGCTTTCACCAATTTTCCATTGCCTTACGCGAGGTCAAGTTGGCCATTGACCGAGCAACATGACTGTCTCTGGTTGGGCCATGTCAGCATGCCAACCCACTTCCTCCCTCTCTTTCTTGCGATTTCTTCGCTGTTGACGTGGCTTTTTCTTGGTTTCTCATTATTCAATTTTGTAAAGTTGACAAAAATATACACTAATATGAAAAATATGAATAAGTACTTGATGGAATCAGAAAAATAATGATATAACTAATGATATCAGTTTTGATGAGTAAATCCAATGTTTAATAACATGTGATTTCAATGGATCTAATTAAATGTGAATTAATGTGTAAAATTCATAACAAAATATTTATAAGTTAGAAAAATATAATAAAATATGTTTTGAGTTCAGAAACTATAACCTAAAATATGGCATAGTTTTAATAACCTAATTCACCAATAATAAAAAGGCAATTTTTTGGGGTTTTGAGTAATTAATGGAAACCTAACCCTAATTAACACAATATTTACAATAAATAAAGTGATTCATACATGAGATACCATGAATGTGGATGGAAGAAAGTTCTATGAACTAGTTATTCAATATAATATTGATAAAATCAATCGTAACACTGGGTAAAACCTACATTGAATCTTAACTCTCTGATTAGAAAACTTGATATACATATCCATGATACATAGTCACTTGATATCCCATACGGTCTAATTTCCTAGCTTGGTAGTCCAATGCATGCATCTTGTAGTCAACAATTATGCTATTCTGCAAACCAATTAACCAAAACATCTATTATTGTGGTATGTACAATTATGATAGATATAGTGTTATGCAACCCAAACCCAAATATATGTTAGATAATATTTCATGATATTTCCATTCAAAATCATGTGAGAGTTGACTACACTTTCCCAATGTCCTAGAATAAATCTCATACCTAACAATGTTGCAAAGTTTATGATATGATCACTTATGATCGCCAAAAAAAAATACATACTATGCAGAGAATATGATTATTGGATTCATAATTCTATGGAATATATTCATGAAAAATACTCACAAGCTCACTAATCACTATCTATGCCAGAGTTTTACTTTCTTGGAATTGATTTAGAATACATGAAGTAAATAGTATTAAACATGGATTGAATAGATAGAGATACATTGGGACAATATGTGGAGTTCTCATCAATGATGCACCTCTAGACTCTTCAACCAACTCTGAGATCTACATCTAGCATGCACACCATGTATTTTTTTTGGAAAAACTTTCAACTCCAAGACATAGGAAATTTTGGCATGTCCCCAACTTCTCGACTTAGATGTAGATGAGAAAAATATCTAGGGAATGACCCCTCTTCAATTTGCTAGCATTGTCTTTTATAGAAATGGTGAACCCCACAAAACTGATGGACAAAAACACAATAAATAATTGTGATTATGTGAAAGTACAATATTTTGTCAGACAATGAAGGTAACTATTTGACTATATATAGCTATGTAACTGTAATATATAGAAGATCCCAATCAATCAACTAAATGTGCTTGTTGTGTAGTTGTAGTTGTCGATTGGTTAATGTTTAAATATTTTTCTTCATTCTATAATTATAATATCTTGGATTGTGAAAGTGAGATCTACAACCTCTTTTCAATATGATGAACTTATTCAATTAATTTATCCAATAAGTAATGGAAACATGTGTTTGTGCTCCATTTTATAATAAGTTGAAAATCTTTGATTTATTAACTAAAATTTTGGCTAGTGGAGTTTAAACAAGACTCGCAGGAAAGTCTTTGATTTATTAACAACAAATATATCTAGTGGAATACTAAATAAAACTATTTAGAAATACTTTGATGCTTTAGATCTTTTCAAGATGACTTAAATTTATTTTACTCCTTAGAGAGTCTATTCGATTCTCAACATTGAAATGTAGCGAAGAATTAGAATTTTACTTGAAATTATATAAAAATGTAAGTGTAAAAAAATTTTTACTAGAGAATTGAGATATTAATAAATTATAATGCATGCACAATCTAAACTATCAATAATATAATTCATCAAAAACTAACACATTAACTTATGTTTTCAACTATTCTAAGATAAGAACAATCAACATCCTTTTTTGAAATCTAAGATACTATATTCTTTATGTCACTCTCCTGATATTGGTTGAACAAACATAATTACAAATTGAATAATTAGAAAGGCTAATACTACTCATTATATGACCTATCTGGAATGCCAATCTCTATGGGAGGAGTCGTGTATGCCTTATCAAAGTTGGTATATTATCAGTGCATGCTAGCAAGGCTATATACAACCAAGATCTGGTACTACTCATTACTATTATTTTCATTTCTCTATCCTAAGTTAAAAAATTGTTGATTCATGCACACCAACCTTTTACGGAACGGACACTTCCTTCATTCTCCTTATTAAGTTTAGTTGAATTTCTACAATCTATATCTATGATACCTTCCCTCTAATTCTACTTCCATGCACTTTCTACACGATCCACACAATTGCTATATCAACCTCTATAATAGATCTTTACTATGACAAAAATGTATCCATTGCATAGTATAAGCGTCCCAAGTCACATTATAAATTTTTGAAACGATCTATAGTTATAAAAAACTATTGTTTGACTAATAATCATTAATATGATTAATTAAAACATGATTAATCAAAATAAGGATAAGTCAATTATTTTGTGAATGTAATATATTTATTGGGCCGGTTACTGGGGGAAGGAGAACGAAGTCACTTGACCTATAGGTAGAGATAGGATTGTCATAACTTACCTTACTCAGATATAGCCTCAATGAATAGAATATCTTGGGTCTATTAAGCACTTTCCATGCTATTCCTTAAAATCATGAACACCAAGTTCCTTGATTAAGACATTGAATATCATGATAGGGACCAAAGAAAAACGAGCATGATAGGAAGACTTTCCATAGTATTCTTCCATGTAAGTTTCTCAATGGATGGCAAGTAGTAATTGAGTCAACTTGGCATTATCTTTCTCTAGTGCACCTCTTGCCTATCGTGGGGGATATGGAGTAAGACACATTATAACATTATGTGTTTGGGTAGGTATTCAACCTACTCCAAAAAAAAGCTATTTGGATGGTCTCCAGACATAAATAATTACCCATGGAACTTCATCCGACCCCTTTCCTAGTTTAACTATAAGCTCAAGTGTCAAATTAAAGGAACACACACCTCACCCTCATGACCCATCTGATGGTGAGTCATAGGATGGCACCAATGGTGATCATACATTGGTTCTCCATCATGCCACCATGTTACACACTTTATAAATTAGTCAACTGTATCTTGGTAAACCCAATACCTTATCTTTTCAACATTGAATCTGACAACAAGTTTATAACATCATCATGATATCGACCAACTGTAAAGAAGTGATATCACCTCTCTACTAAAAATGGTAAACAAAATCCAATGAATAGTAGTGAAAGTTAAAACATTTGACTATATTCAATTTAATAAAGAGTACATCAAAATTTTCCCAATAAGGGTGTACATGCTTTATACAAATAGATGATCTAAGTAGAGGGAAACTCGACTATATCAATATGTCTCCAATAAAATATATAACTTATAGTCCATGATGGAAGGATGAACTCCTTTCCTAGTCTTAGGTTGGTTCACCATGCTCCTATTGCACACTCTGATCCTAAACCTGGGTGGTTGGGATCACCCAGCAAGAGGAGAATAAAGGTATGAGTCAAATAAAAGAATAAGGACAAATATAAATTAAAGTATTGAATGATAAATAACTACTATGATAAGATGGTCAAAAGTATGAGGCAAGTAAATAAATAAGAATTCTGCCAAGTCAAGCAATAATAAAGTTTGCAGGCATGATTTAATATGACTACATTAAACTAACATAGGACTGAGGCACCTACCTAACCTCAACCTCTAGGTGAGGGAGAGTAACACATTCCTAAGCACCCTAATATATATAAAATGGGAAGAGTGGTCACATTTCCCTGGGTGAAGTAACACATGCCCACTATGGGTAGTTTGTACTCATGTACACTACATTAGTCATTTACATCATCATGCTAGAATAATTCAATGGAAAATTTAAGAATTGAAAACTTTGTAAGTGGGGTCAAAGAAAAAATGATAATTGAAGTTAATGTGCCACAAGAAGGCAATAAAAAGAATGAAGGCTAAGAAATGCCTCATTGGAAAATTAGGATGGATAAAATATGCCCAACTTAGTGTTAGAATGCAAATACACAAAAATAGGGTTTCACATACCTCTTTTCACACATAAAGGTTAACTTCAATAGTATACATTGGTCCACAAAGTCAACTTCTCATCCTAGCAACACATTATGCATGTTAGCCAAGTCAAAGTGCACATATTCATCCCTATTATATTTTTATATATTTCTTACCCAATTCCTGATCATCTAATGTCATGTTAGAATTTATGATTTCAATCTTTGTTGAAAGAATATGTGATGCTTTATATATGTGTGTTTGTTATAATTATGCATCTTTAGTCACATAAGTCTATGTAACTCATATATATATGTGGATAAATATATATGTTCTTCCAATTTAGGTTTACTGATGTCATTCTCTTACCTATAATGTGAATTCATATTATTTATAACATCATGTTTACTATGTATATTGGTGTAAGTATATTCCACATGAATATCAATTAGGTTCACTAATATACACATGCTTTGATCCAACTAACATGTCATTTAGATATATGTTTATAAAAGTATATTCTTTTACAAATTATTATCTTTTACACCATTTAATACATACAAGACAATATAATTAGATGCATTCCATAATCATATTTGTATTTATAGTTACCATCTATTGCATAAATATGTATTTGTGTATCTAGGGTTTGTTGAAAAATGATTATCAAAATTCTTGGTAATTTATGTGTAGTGATAAAATGGAACTCATCTTATATATAATCTTCCATTATTTGTTGAGCCATGACATACAAGACTATAATAAGGCAACATGCTCATCTTATATCCATCGTTTGATATGTAGTACTACATGGATACATGTATAAACTAATAGGATTTATACATGTAGGTCAATATGTTATAATAATGTGAACATATTTTGCAAAACAACTCCTTAGTTATAGATCTACTATACAGATCAGGAATTCAGATTTAGATATCATCTTTAACCACACTCTTACATACACAACCTTTATGACTATTTCCTATATATGGTTTTGTATATTAGAATTAGGATCATACTTATATGTATAATTGTATTTATGTATATACCTAGGGTTAACTTGATTACAAGGTGCATGCATTACATGGTTTACTTCATCATCATAAGTTAATTATTACAAAATAGGGAATGAATTACTGACATTAGACAACATAAACCAATGGATTTGTGATGATCCGTTTGTGAGCATATCTAGGGTTCATCCCAAGATAATTCCTCCAGATCTTCAGGTGGTGTCTTGCTGCTAGCCGACATCGCATCAGGTGGTATTGTAGGTATAGGAATTGATGCCGTTGCAAGAGGGGAGTCAATGACATTGTTGTCAGGGTAGATGACGTTGCACTTGGTGGCTACGACGCCCTACTGTCAGGGTGTGTTGGCGTTGAGGTTGCTCTGGATGTGTAGGTGTCATGTAGGTGTCTCTTGGTGGCATTGGGTGAGGTGGAGGAGGAACTGGAGGAGGTAGAGGTAGGAAGATCATGACCAGAGATGATTACATACTGTGTTGTTGTTGTGAAGCAATTTCCTGGTGAGGAGGATGATGGTCTGGCATCATGGAGTCAAGGAGTCAGACTAGTATAGGTTGTTGATGTTGTTGCAGGTCGGTTGCCTTTGTTGGAGGATGACGATGGTGATGAAGAGATGCAGGGCACAAAAAACTTGGAAGGAGGCGTCATCAGAGTGGTTGTCAGATGGGCGCAGGGTAGGAAAGCATTGGTGGCTAGAGCTTTGGGTGTTTGAGGAGAAAAGGAAAGAACGAGGGAAAGATAAATAGGAGGCAGAGAGTGGAGGAAGGGGATGGTGGGGTGTCGCCCATTCCAGAGGGGGAGAACGCGACATCACATTTGAGACGGAGATGAGAGTAACACATTAGATAGGGAGGGGGAGGAAGTAACGCAACACTGCGTTACATTGACGTGAGAGTGCGTTTAAGAAAAATACTTAAATGGTTAGTCAATTACCACTATTAAAATCTAAGGCAATTAAAGTTTTCAATACCAATTGGGACAACAATTAATATCTGATTTTTAAGAAATTTAAATGGAAGGTTAATTAGGAGTCAAGGAGGTTTCCTTTTTCACATGCATCATGCATTTATATATTTAGAGTGTGCATATTCATTTATTTAATTAAGAGGGTAAATGAATTCTAATTGACTTAAAAATCCATGGGTTTTCTAATTAAAATGTGTGGAGTCTAACATTACATTAATTTCTCCTTTTGAACACATTTTGTATTTGATTATATGCTAAGTGCCTAATAAATATATTTAGTACCTTTCGTTATAAATTTTGATACAAATTTTTTATTTCTCATTTCTTGTCCCAAAAGGTCATAAAACTCTAAATTATAATAATCCACTAATTATCTCTCATTAATTGTCATTTTGCATTATTAGACTATAATTAACACATTAGTTCCATTCATTGAAATGAATGTGGGTAAATATAGTTCAAACCATTAAGGATTGATCAATTTCAACATTGAGGACAAAGAGGATAGAAAAGCTAGGAAAATTTATGGAAAAGGATAGAAAATAAACCCAAGATTCAGTATGTTACACCAACATTAGAACCCAAAGTGAAATACTTAGTGATCCTTGATAGCTAATTGTAGAAAGAGTTCTAGAACAGATCAATAGTATGAGACTTGCTGGAATTAACTCTAGTCCTTTTGTTGGTAAAATGGGTTGAATTTGTCGTGTTCTATTGGTTCTCGATGGATCAACTCTTAGATGAGTCTGAGCTCATGCAGTCATCAATCCATTTCATCCAGCAAGGAAGGAAATTCAACCTTAGCATCATTTGTATAATGTATCTTCTATTTAATGAGTCATACACTTCATCAAGATCTCCCTTTATACAAAACTTTGGCCAAGCGTTCTACTTAAAGATACTCTCGATTTGGTTTGCACGCAAGGTTGCATTTGGGATTCGACTCCCCTTAACAAAATGTGATTAAGATTGATTAGGATCTTGAGAACAGTTTAGATGTTATTAGTAAGGATTTGAGGGAGAATTTGTATAAATAGTTATAGAGAGATATGGGTTTCCAATCTTTGATATTACAAGCATATTGAATCTTTGCGATAAGATAAATGAATGCATTCTTAACTTCACATAGTAATCTTCGACTTAGTGAGCGATTATGAATGACCTTGGTAAATTCATCCCAAATGATGGACCATGCCTCTTAGAGGAATTGCACATGAAATCCATTAGGTACAACTACTTTGTCCCCTTTTTCTTCCCTAATCACAACTTCTAGTTCCTCAATGGTAACAAGATTGCAAAATTCTTGGATTTTCTTGTGGTTGAGAGTTGGCATATCCTAAATTCTAAACCATTAAAAAGTGCTAGTCTATCCACTATTGAAAAACTTAGTACATTTATTCAAATATATGCTTCCTGATATTTGATATGTTAATTTTTCTCCTTCAATAAAAAGATACCAGAGTTGGTTCTTGTGTCTTCTGATATTTACAGGGTTCCTTTAGGATTTATAGAACTACTTCATCTTGCATTCACCAAGTTTTAACAATTGTAATCGAGATTTTTGTCTAATAATGGACTCTTCATAATTCATGGTAGTAAATGTTTCCTTCCTTATGGCATTAGTTGATTCTCTTAATGCAAATTTGTTGGATGTAGATCCGATGTTGAAGGGAGAGAGCCTGATTTTTCTTATTCTTGGGACTAACAATGAAATCTCCCATTTTTTCATTGTTCCACTTAATAAGACTTTTTGAGTTTGAATTGATGTATGATCTTGTACATGGTACAATCTTTTTGTTTTGCATTCGATCTATGAGTTTCTTTATTTAGTAACAAGATTTTTGGAAGAGATTAGAGAGGGGTTGTAACAAAAAAAAGAGAAAAGGTTTTCTTTCCAAGCTATGGAGTGAATTTATAATGAAAGAGGAAAGTATTAGTTGTTGAATTCTATAGATATAGAAGTGGAGGCAAGAAGTTAATTGCTTGCTATATCTCGGGCTTCTTTGGGGGTTCAGTAGATGAAAAGTGAAGTCATTACAAACTGGCACAAGAAATATAAATATAATATAAGGATAAAGGGGTGAGGGAAGTCAAAGTAATAAAGTCAGGATTTTGGTAGAGGATGAATTTTTCTCCTTTGCTATGAATGTGATTATCTTAGAAGGACTGGTTGTTGCATGCCTGACATCTCATATTGCATCTTCGCCACCACACCATGAATCAAGAATCAAATAAGTTGACATTACACATGCATCCACCAAAGTCTCATCTCAATCCTTTATTTTCTAAGGGAAGGAGTAAAGACTTCCAATAGTAGGTATGAGACTTTGTTTTCTAAGGGAAGGAGTCAAGACTTCGAATAGTAGGTATGAGACTTTGTTCTAACCATTTCTGTAAGAGGAATGTATTATTGGGACTACCCAAACTGTCGATGCGGGTTGTTCTCATTAGAAGAGTTGCCCTAAATGCCCTTGGGGGACTGTTGTAGGAAGTGAGGTCTTTGTCAATGAAGCAGACCATTTTCAAGCAGTGAAGGTGATGGCCGCAGTGGGATTCAATAGTCCTGTATCAGTGGGAGACTTTCATTCTTCTACTGAATCTGTCATGTTGTTTGGTACAAGTTCCTACTCTATTTAACATTTCTTCTTTTGCTTATATTACTAGCCAAATCTGAACACTTTTATTTCTTATTGAAGTGGGTAGCATCAAGGAAATTTGTCTATGTGAGTCTGCAAGATTGATTAAATAGTTACACTTAACAAATGCACTTTCACAATATAAGCATGGTGGCCATGTTAGATCACTTGGAATTCTATTCAAGACGATTTGGAACTAGTGCAAGTGGGACATTGTTGGTTGTATTCCTTGAAAGCCATCATTTTATGATTATAATAGGGATACATTGTTTATGTTTTGAATACAAATACAATAAGTTCCACTTATAATGTTTGTTTCTATATTGAAGTATTAAAAAATTATAACCATCCTATGAATATTTTGACTCAATGACATATTGTTCGGATTTTGGACCTAAACATGAGATCATATGTATATTAAAGAGTGTTCATTTTTCGTTTTTCCCTAGCCAATTATTATTATGGACATATTAGGAAAATAATAGTACATACAACTAGTGTCTATGTTGAGTGATGACTATATATCTTTAGTCATGATATTAGATATCAACTCAGATACATGGTAGTTGTTAGAGAACTAGTTTTATTGGTCATACCCACTTTTACATTGACACTTGGAAGCCATGTCATGGAAGTCAGAGTCATATCTCAATATGATTGCGGTGGTTGTGATCCATAGACCTACAATCACTACACTAATCACATGTTATTTTGTGCACTTTGAAACTAGTTCAACATAACTCTAAATAATGGTTCCTGTATAGGTGGTGATTGGGTGCATTATGGCACTTTCTTATTATTACAACAGTCAATATGAATATTTGTGGCTACCCCAAAACAGCCGAAGCCATCACTGGAGTGCCCTCTAGATTGAAATTGATGTCTACTTGAATGCATTTGAAGAAGAGAAGTTGATGCAAGTCTTAGGATGACACCAAGTAACATTTGGTGGTGTATTGTAGATATAAAGGAGATCTCCCCTTATCTTTTCTAGTACATGATTAGGTTGGATGAAGGAGCAAAGCTAGTGGTGCAAATGCCACAAATACTAAACCTATTCATGGAAGAAGTCATCAAGTAGGAGAAAACAAATGATAAGTCCAGACCTATGAGTTATATATTGCTCATGTAAGTATTTTATATTGAGGTTCAAGATAAGGTGAGGACGAGAATCTGGTAGATAACTGCAACTATAGTCTAGAGAGAGTAAATGACTACGACTACTTTGGAGATCATCCACTACCAACAAACATTGAGACCTTCTTTAAGGACATGTTCTTCTTGTCAGAACCCACCACCAAGTGATGTGCTGATAGACACACACCCCGTCTCTTTGTCTATATTTGAAGATGAATAAAATGTGAAGACACCAAACTTCATTGTGTGTCTTTGGTATATCCCTATAGCAGATACTTCTACTTATCTTAGAAATTCATATATATATATTTCATGTTGTAATATATCATTAAATAAACTAATTAAGCAACTAAAAAAAATCTATATTCGTCGTATCTATAAATGTTTTGGCTTGTTTGTTAGCACAAATAGTATACCCAAGAAATCATAACAACCATATATGTTATATAATGAATAATATCATGGGATCATCATTTGCCTTGATACCGAGATATTAATTACAACTTGATGTATATCAACATGAGAGATGAAATTCACTCCCCTTAGTTAATCAATAATATTATCAATTCTAGTAAAAGGATATTTTTACTTGACAATAGATATAAATACTTATCAATAAATGACACATAACCCACATTGACGCGAACTCATCTTCACTATTAAATTTGGATCTACCAATGATGATTTACTCAATTGTATTAGTCCCGTAGCAAGTAGATCCTACAAATCCTTTGTCAATTTCCTTAACAAAATTGGAACCATACTCAACAAAGCTTGTCCTATAGGTTGAGTTCCAAGTGTTAGATTGATCTAGAAATCAATCTTTCTAATTGGAGGTAACAATAATTGCTTATGTGGAAGACAACAACATACTCCTTTACTAAAAGTACAATAGACAAGGAATAGTTCTCAATCCGAATGGCCTTCACATCTCCAAGAAACATGTCTTTCCCTTCCCCATCAACCTTTTTAGTAGTTATTGAAGATATTAGATACATTGGTCTAGATTTCCTATCTCCTTGAACTAACAACTAACATCTCCATTAAAAAGATAAATTTTATGGTAAAGAAATGAATTTTCTTACAATAGTATGGTGACCAATTCATATCCAAAACAATATCAAAGTCTTGCACCTCAAATTTTAGTAGGTCCACTTGAATACATTTCTCATTAAAAGTCATATCACCTCTAAGACATACTGTTGTCAAAATTTTAAGATATATAATAGTTATCTCCAATAGAAAATTGTATGCTAGATGCTCAACAAAAAGATAAACTTTATATATCACATCTTGGGTTCGAAAGATATTTTTATGACCATGGTTAAAATGCATGGTATTATGTAAAAAAAAGTAATTTAGAAACTTACACTTGTCATAATAATTGAGTTTACACCTTCTTGGAGGAAGCGTGAGCTAGATTTTTTTTGAATATTAAGGTGGAGGCATGTTGATCAACATGCATATCCTTTATCTATGTCTTCTCGTCTCCCGTTGTAATTTATTTTACTATGTTTTGCTAAGTTCCCTTTGTGGAATGTTAGGGGGTAAAATATGTAACTATAATATCATGTTGGAAAATATTAACGTATGATACTTTTGATTGCATTTTCAATTGGTGTTATTTCTTTTTTGATCTCTCCCTATATCTTGCTTTGGCTGTTTGGACTATGTAATCACCCAAGGTGTAGAGAAAAGAGTGATCCTGGGCTTTTTGGTGGGAAAATGTGTATGTCTACGAGATGAAACTTATCTAGTTTTCCCTCCTTCCCCTATATATCTTCATTACATTATCCCTAGATGTGAGATCTAATTGCCTAAGTATGAATCTTTTTTTTTGGCAAGGTGCTTATTTAGAAGTTGGATATGGGAAATTAGACCTTCACCCTATTCTCGATACCATCCCATGCCCCCAAAGAGGTGAGGAGACTCATGCCTAGAAACCTAGACTCAGATATCAGATTAATGTATACCTATTCCTTAGTCAAATGAGTTCGGTAAGGTTGGATGGGGAGTCATATTGACTAGTTCCCCTATACACTACCATGTCGCCTAAGTAAAATATATAGAATAGGATTCATAAACTACATCATTCCTTTTTTTTAGTTTGATAGCTTAATTGTTAGATGCATTTGAATGAATATGACCCTTATGTAAGGTTAATGGTTGCATATCCCCCCAAACAACCCACTACTCTCACTACTTGATTAAAGCCCTAACTGCCTTCTTGCTAAGCCCTTACGAGCATGCCCATGATGTTGTAAGCGAGGCATATATTCTACAATGATAAAAATATTTGCATAAAAAAAGGCTGAGATCAAATTTAAAAAATTATGAATCCGCTATATTTCTTGTTAAGATATTGGTCTTATATGTTAAAATTGAACAAAACTGATGTCAAGAATGGTTTATTATTTTTCTGTCTCACCAAGGAGTATGCTTAGAAGACCTACAAAAGGACAACACGGAGAGAGCAAAAGTACATTCTCAAATGATTTGATAAGAAAGGAATTAGCCAGCACACATACTTGCAATATGCTAGTTAAATGAGAACAAATTGGGATCAAAATTAAAAAATTACAAATCCACTTTATTTCAATATAAATGTCGACCATACATATATATAAAATTAAGTGCCTCACCAAGGAGAGCGCTAAGAAAACAAACAATTCAACAAAGCTTACACTCCAACCATAATTTCGCAAAAAAAAGCATTAACCAACACACATGCTTGCAATATGTCATTTAAATGTCAACCGCAGTGCCTCCCGCTGTAGGTTTGAATAGGCAGCGCTTGCAATCTGCCACAAATAGGGATGAAGTCCTATACATGTCCTCCCCTCCTACTACGGGCATCTCAACTCCTGGCTTTGCCTCTATGTTCACAAAACCTGGCTGGTAGGTTCTCCCAATAACCCCTTCCACTGCGGCAGAGAGGCTAAGGGAGTCGAACTGAATCTCTAAGTGAGCATAGCTGTCGCCCGCTGGGATATTGTAACTGTGAATCCTGTCATCTTCTTTGGTAACTGGTACTACAGATACTGACATTTCGAGTACATCATCCACTTTGACGATCGCGCTGTTCCTCGCCCCTGTTCTCTCCACCGAGAACTTGCCTACGGATGACTTCCAGCTAGAGCGGTGACCTTCAGGGACAATAATGGGCTTTCCATCGAAGGAGAAGCTAAAATGGTCTATGGTGTCGTTCCATGAGATAGAGTGTGTAGCCTCGATTGTGAGCCTGTTCTCAGCGGACATAATCCCTAGCGCCTGGATCCAAGTGAAGTCCCGAAGCCTTCCTGCAGGCCTGTGGCCGATGAAGCGCGCGTTCACCTGGATGGATGGGTCGGAGATGAGCGCGAAATTCTCATTCCGGCGGCCGTGAAAGTAGAATGCCACTCCGTCATGGCCAATGAAGCGGGGATCGTAGCATGCAGCACTATTTCCCTCGCAGTTGGGCTTGTGACCTGCAGGAACAGATAGATTGCTTGGCCTATGCTGAGTTCTGAGTTCTATGAGTTTCAAGTTGTATAAGGTGACTTACGTTTGCAAGCGGCTTCGCAGGTGTGAGCATTGCAGTCGACGTAGCACGCATGAGCCACGGCGCTTGCTGGCCTCGTGTATGGGCACTGAGCCGGGCATTGGACGGTCTTTGATGCACACGGACTGTTCGGGTTGGTGCACGTAATACTATCCCCTTTATCGTTGATCCTCGCAGCAGCCCGTGCTGCCGCACAGATGAGGAGCGTAAGCAGGAGCATGGCAGATTGAAGCTTGGCAGCTTCCATGGCAGACAGTAGCTGCGTGGTTGACAATATATATGAAGAAGTAACGGTGATTGCTGATCTATCGGTATAGACTTCAATCCCTTTTATAGGCAGCTACACTGATACACCATTGGGTAGAAATTACTACAACTACGTGCATTGCATGACGACCACGTACTGCCGTATGGACAAGCGAGCGACCTCAACTTACATGCACATTTAGTAATTGTCCTCCATGTATATAGGTGGTAGGCACGTTAGCCATTTTCTTCGCAGCTTTGGGAAATGACGAGTTCCTAATTGCCCAGCCTATCCAACTTCTTATATAGTAGCATCACTTACTGTAAATAATACGAGTTGTAGTTAAACGGTTTTAACAAAAAGTTCCTATATACAAATTCCATAATATTCATTCAATTAACACAAATCCATCAATTTGCTTATCGCCATGTACACTTCAACAACTAGTATTTACTAGCATTTTCCATGAAAAAACTTCAATCGTCTTTAGTAGGATTAAGTTATGAAAAGGATAACAAAAGTATATCAAACTGCTCAAGTGTACTCTTGCATGTATTACGGTTTCAGAATTCCTAGACAGATCACAAACTTAACCAAAATTCTCAATTTGGTTCAATGAGGATGAATTATAATATTCACAGTTAGCTACTAGACTTGGTCGAATTTATCGAGCTTGGATGAAAAAAGCTATACGTTCATGATGCAACACGATCCTAATCCAACTAGATAATTGCTTGAAAGGTAAGAGTAACTAGATTGAAAAAAAATTGAGCTGAACTACAACTGTGTACAATGTGTAAAAGCAATACTATAAATAAATTATGAATGTAAAGGCATGAGTGAATTTGATATATCATACCACCTACCCTCCACCTTGAGTTCCATAACTTTATCATTCCCGAGTAAGCCAAATAGTCAATATGGAGGGTAAGAATTCTTGTAATACTCATATAGATGGTTGTGACAACTCGAAGAACTCTAGATGAAAGGATTATAAGTAAAAATTGGGGCCTATAAGAATAGAACTCCATAATACAACGGGTGATCAGGTGGTCATGGAAACTCAAAGGAGCTTTTAGGGTGGTCAAAACTGTGAGGTGTTTCACCCATCAATCCTTCTAGTAAGATAAAAAAAAGTCAATATAGAAGATACAAATGCTTGTGATGCTCATATAGGTGGTTGTGACAACTTGAATAACTCTAGATGAAAGGATTATGACTAAAACTTGGGGCCTATGATAGGAGAACTCCATAACACAGTTGGTGATGGAGTGGTCATGGACTCAAAGAGGCTTTTAGAGTGATCAAAATAGTGACATGTTACACCCAACAATCTTTCTAGTAAGATCCAAGAAAAGTCTATCATCTATAGGTGTAGTGTTGTAGTTGTGTTTTAGTATGTAAGAAAATGAACAATTTAGTACTAATGCCTTTCCGATGACTTCTAGGCTTTCAAACCATTAATATCTTATGGTATATTACATCCTATTGTGCTAAGGTATTGTGTCGAGTAATCGGCGGGCAGCACTGATCTAGAAAAATTATGTGGAGGATCTGGCTCTAAATTCATTTGATTACCTAGATATGCATACATGTGGTTGTGGTGGCATAGGTGGAATTATCTCATCTACAAAATGAGTGGTGTTGTAACATATCAGATCTTGGACCCAAGTTTGACCTTTTGGACTTAGACAATTAAGGTTGAGGTTAAGCTTAAGAGAATGTTCCCAATAAGATAATGCACAAATGTATCACCTTAATGTAATATGTCACATAATCCATTTAGAGGTAATATGAACATACATAACTTAGCTAGATAAATAATGTGGATAATGGGCCACTAATGGGCCATATGACATATCTCATAAAAATAAATCCCAAAAGTGAAATTTAAGTTTAATATCGTGTTCCTTGGGTCCCAATTGTCTTAGGAGTAAATTTTCACATTATTCACACAATAATAATTAATTTAATTTAATTTGGAAAATAAGACATGAGTTTTCCCAAAAATATCAAATAAAATATTAAATGACTCCAAAAGAGGAAATAATCTTGGATTCATAATCTACATAATAAATATAGCCTTTGGCTGATTTTTCATCCAATTTGGAAGATGTTTGGATAAAAGGTGATATTAGGAGAGAGTGTGTAGAACCTTCAAAATATTAAATAAATGTACAAACAACTCCAATACGTAAAATTGATGGCAAATTCATATCCAATGATAAAGAGAAAAGTAGATGCCACTACTAGTACTAAGAACATTAAATAGGACTTGTTGGTCAAGTTTCATCAAATTTGGATAATCCTAATGTCATTAATGAAAGAGGAAAGAGAAAATAGTAATTGATTTATTTGACACATTAAAAGTTCTCAAAATGCAAATCTAATTGCATATTCGTATATCAAAAATAGGTTGGATGTCAAATATGACTTAATTTAGGACTCGTTTGTACCCTCAAAATAAGAAAGAGAAAAAGGAAAATAATGAAAATAATTCACTTAATTTAGATTCCAATTCAAATAAGGTTTCCAGTTTATTTCCCTGTCACACGGTTCCTTGAGCCTGCCTTATTTCTGGCCAGATCTGGGTCGTTGATCTAGATCCAACAACTACTGCTTTCTCTCCTACCTTCCTCTTCCTCTTTTCCCTTTCTTTTTCTCGCGAGCAGCAGACTCGATTTCCCCATTTTCCTCTCGCATATCTCTTCCCCATCACTCACCGATTCACTTTGTTTTTGTCTCGGTTAGCTTCCTTGCTTGCTCCAAAATTCGATGACCCTATAAAACCAAGGGCTCTGGGCATCGTTTCCAGTTCCACCTCTCACCGCTCCTTTCCCCTATTTCTTCCCTATTTTGTGCTTCTCCCCTTGTTCTTCGCGAGCCAGTTGCGTCGGACCACTAGGAAACTGGTCCCAGAGATTCCACATGTTTCCTAGTTTACCTCTCTAGCATTGATTCGATCTATGTCATTCTCGTGTAGTGCTTCCCTAATCCCAACTTGCCACCCGTAGAACCTTGGTGATGGCACAAGGCTACATGCTTTCTCTGAGTCGGTTGGAGACTAGAATAGGTTCTATGTGGCGTTACATAGGTTCTGGGCTTCTTAATTTGATTTTCAAGGCAGGTATTCCTTTTCCCCCTTTTAGTTCTTCTTCATCGCAGCTCTACGAATTAGCTTAGGGTGTCTCCGGCTAACATCTGACCTAAGTCCATGGTCGATGAGAGTGCCTGGTCGAGCTGGTCGTTCTTGCATTACAAGTATCTTGATTTTCTGGGCAAATGTCTGGTTCTAGTTTTGGGACTGAAAGCTTGAGTTGCTGACCATTTGTTCACTTCTTTTGAACTGCGAAGAAGATGACATGCAGATGATTTGCATTCTAGCCCCTGAATCGATTTTGATTTTGCCGCCTGTGCCAAGGGTGTTTTCATCCTTTCACCAATTTTGCCTTTGCCTTACGTGAGGTCAAGTTGGCCGTAAACTAAGCAACATGGCTGACTCCAGTTGGGCCATGTCAGCCGACTGGCCCACTTCCTCCATCTCTTTCTTGCAATATCTTCGTTGCTGACGTGGCTTTTTCTTGGTTTCTCATCAGTCGATTTTGTAAAATCGACAAAAAATTCTATACTAATTAGAAAAATATGAATAAATACTTGTTGGAATCAGAAAAATACGATCTAACTAATGATATCATTTTTGATGAGTAAATCCAATGTTTAATAACATGTGATTTCAATGGATCTAATTAAATAGAAATTAAATTGTAAAATTCATAACTAAATATGTATAAGTAAAAAAATATAATAAAATATGTGTTGAGTTCAAAAAAGTATAACCTAAAGTATGGCATAGTTTTGATAACCTAATTAACCAATAATAAAAAGACAATTTTTAGGGTTTTGAATAATTAATGGAAACCTAACCCTAATTCCACATATATGCATCATAGGTTCTTTGGAGACTAGGCTTGGACCTAGGACTGAACATGGAATATGTAGATCTCTTGTGAGGTATGATTGCATCTCCTATTCTACTTTTTTTGAGCAATAACCTAAATTGTATTTCTTTTGGTCCTATGGATAATAGCCCATACACATTGATCTTATCTTTTGATATCATGGTTCTTGTGAACTATTTTGTTTGTGGTCCTAGATATTCTCTTGACTCTGATCTTGTTGCCTTGGTGCATTATTGGATATGCCCACTATGATGTGGATGTTTATGTGATATCTTTTCCCCACTTGTAAGGTGGATGTATATGTTTGTCACTTATGTGGTGACTACTTTGGTATATTCTGACTATACTTTCTACTTGCCCCTATATTTAACATGCTATGTGATTTAGTAGCACTAGAGTAGTGTAATTGCATTGGTTTTGGGGTTATGTGCCCTTTATGCTTTTGGGATGGAGGTTATGTTCCCCATACCCGAGTTTCAACTTTATGAGGGTTGGCCCAATTTGATATATTTGGGAGTTTGGTTATGTGCCAATCTCTATCAGGTTTCAACTTTATGAGGGTTGGCCGCCTATTGTGTTTATATTGTTCTAGGGCTATGCTTATCTCACATGCATGCATGTTGATGATGTTTATGATGGGTTATGTGCCCAAATCTTGATATGTGTTTATGTGGCACTACTTTATTATTTTGATTATGGCAAGTATCTTCTTTTTATATGTTTTGATGATTCTTATCTTATATGCCCTCTTTGGGTAGTCCTTATCTCTTGCATGGGAAGCCTTTTATTTTGATATCCCTTATTCTTTATAAATTGCTCAATTTACTTTTTAGTATGCACATACCAACCTTTGTTGATGTCTTTTGTTTTCCTCTTCTTGCGAGGGTATGCTTCCAAACCTAGGTGAAGGATATGGAGGACATGGCTTTAAGATGCAGACTTAGATTGAGAAGTTAAAGCTTGGAGACAATCTTGAGGTGGTTTAGATTTCCTCTACATGGATCCTTATGATGTAAGTTTAAGATGTTCCCTTATTTTATAATTGAATATAGTCATGTTTTTATTCCGCTGCTATACTTTGGTTGTTTTGCATACCATTAATAAAGATTTGAAAATTTTACATCCATTTCAACATACCTTTTGAGTATATTGGGAATGGAGGTTTGATATTTCAAATTTTTAGTAGAGAGGTGATTTCACTTCTTTACATGTGTAAATATTATAATGTGTTTTTCTATCCTCTAGTCCACCATGCAATCATCATTTTATCTAGTTCTTTTACGTAGTACAAACCATCTAAACAAGTGGTTATGTTAGAGATATTTCTACAAAAGAAGCGTCATGAAATCATCTACAGGAAGTGGTATGTGTTTATATAAAATGACTAAATCCAAAGTAGAATTGTCTATCCATTTATAGCATGCAACTTCTTCTTAGAAAAATTTACAAAGAGTACCATAAATTGTAAAAATCTGACTTAATTTATGCAATAGTAAAGTGTAGTTGCACCTTAGATTTTGATTCCAAACAATAGTGATATTCTAGTGCGTTGTTTTTGGGATTATCATTTCTCAAATTTCTCGACCTTCCACATTTCTTATATAATAGAATCACTTCATACATATATTACAAGAAGTAGTTAACACTTTTAAACAAAGATTTTGTATATACAAATTCAATTAGAATCATCCAATTTACATGAATATCTCAATATGCATTTCATCATTATGTCTCACTAAGCAACTAGTCTTGTCTAGAATCTATAATAAAAATAGTTAAATAATCTTAAATAAAATTCACTAAATAAAAGGATAAGAAAAGTATCTTAAAATAATAAAGTACACTTTCTTGTGTAACAAATTCAAATATCACCCACAATGCCTCCTACAATAGATTTGAACAAACAATGCCAACAGTATGCCACATATATGAAGGATGTCCTATACATGTCCTCCATGTATATAGGTGGTAGGCATGTTAGGCATTTACTTCACAGCTTCAAGAAAGATTAGTAATACATGTACCTTCTCCAAAACCTGTGGACATGTCCCTTTTTTGAAGATAAATATTGTCATTATATTTTGAAAAACCATACATGAATCTATAAAGAGAATATATCTATACAAATTTGAGACCCAATAAAAAGAGATACAAGGTCATAATACAAGAAAGATTAGATAAAAATATGACACTTCTGCCTGAATTCCTTCCAAACTTGTTGGATTAAGCAAAATTGAAATGGAAACCCTACACATGAATGGGTAGCACTTTGCTGAATACAAACCCAAACACCGAGACCCAAACTAATAGAGCAGAAGTCCTGATACACATCGCCAAGCTTCTCGGGATAGAAAGACAGATAAGTCTACTAATCACTAACACGAAGGCACTAAGAAGAACCTCAACCATATACAACAAAAAAGCTAGACACATGGCACAAAAAAAGAAACACAACTAAGAAATAAGATCGAGTAGGTAATTGAAAACACATGAACAAGAAAGAGAAGCCATAAGAACCCAAACATCATTATCCAACCAGAGCAGAGCAAGGTTGCAGAAAAGAAAAATAGGGTGTGACTTTTTGGGGGCAAACCGACCACCTCAGCTTGACCACGACGTCTTTCCCCCACTCAATCCAAGGTTTGAGTAGACAAATGGACAAGCATCATAGAAGGAGGCCTCCATCACTATTCTAGAACCCCTGAAAGTCCTCCCCCACCCGTAGACCAGCGATACATGCAAATTGGAACACAACCACACCAAGGTGCGCCAAGACCAAAAAACAAAGCAACATACAATGAAGACAAGACACAAACCAACCAGAAACCTACCTAATAACAAGCACAAAATAGAAAACAAGGGAGAAGAATAGGCTTGACACTGCAAGAAAGGCAAAAGGTGGTAGCAGGAAACCAGACTCCATGGGAATTGGTTGTAGGACTCCACCAACAGCCTCACAACTCATCAACATGATAGATTGGAGCATGAAGCATCGAAAGGAGGGCCAAGAACACCTCCATCAAGTAGAGCGCCAAAGCATTATGTCCTGATCAAGATCCAGACATGTCATCATTGCTTCAAGATGGAGAAGATGGAAAGATGGAAGAAGACACATGCATCCACAACCATAGTGAAGACGTAATTCGAGGAAGAAGTCGAGGGGAGAAGGTGGCAACCCGATCCTTCGGATCCCCCTTCCCCAAGGTGGAGTAACACACTAACTCAAAAAATGTGTATTGTACTTCATTCTTTTTATATAACACTCATTTTTATGTTCACGAATGTTAAAATAAGTATTAATGGATATTGGATTACGTTGTTGGGGACAATACTCATTTTCTAAGTAACACATTAACTAAATAAATCAGTACTGCATGTTGAGGAAAGTACTCATTTTCAATTAGTGTGTTACTCAAGAAAAGAGTACTATCTCTAAAAGTATAATGTATTCCTCATTGGAATTCTATTTTTAAAATACAATGAAATAAAAGAATGAATACTATGTCAAAAGAAAGATATGGATACTTATTTTTAACTTAGTGTATGACTTAGAAAATAAATACTATATGTAATATATAATAATCATTTATATATTTTGTATTATTTGTCTCAAAAGTATGTTATGTTAGTCTTGTTGGAAAGTTTTTTTACTTGAAATCTAACAATTTTTATTTCGTCAAAAAATTCATTACGTATTGAAAGTTATACGTAAAACAAATTTATTTCCCTTATTTTTTCTCTTTCTTATATTTCTTTCACTTTTATCTTTCTCAGAATGGAGACATCCCATTAGATCCAAGTTTGTGGGAATATAGTAGTGGAAAATGGGTAAAGAAGCATTTACAAATTGGATGTTACATATCATTTTTCTTTGGGAAATGACGAGTTCCTTAATAGCCCAACCTATCAAACTTATTATATAGTATAATCACTTCATGTATATAACACAAGTTGTACTTAAATAGTTTTAACCAAAATGTTCTATATACAATTCCTTAATATTCATCCAATTTACATGAATCCATCAATTTGCTTATCGTCATGTACATTCACTAAACAACTAGTCTTAAATAGTATTTTCCATGAAAGCATTTCAACCATCTTTTGTAGGTTTAAGTTATGAAAAGAATAACAAAATTATATCCAAATACTCAAGTACTCTTGCATGTATTACGGTTTCAAATTTCCTAAAAAAATCACAACTTTAACCAAAATTCTTGACTTAGTTCAATGAGTCTGAATTTGCTAGCATTGTCTTTTATAGAAATGGTGAACCCCACAAAATTGATGGACAAAAACACAATAAATTATTTTGATTATGTGAAAGTACAGTGTTTTGTCAGACAATGAAGGTAACTATTTGACTATATATAGCTATGTAACTGTAATATATAGAAGATCCCAATCAATCAACTAAATGTGCTTGTTGTGTAGTTGTAGTAGTGTCTATTCGATTCTCAACATTGAAATGTAGCAAAGAATTAGAATTTTACTTGACATTATATAAAAATGTAAGTGTAAACAAAATTTTACTAGAGAATTGAGATATTAATAAATTATAATGCATGCACAATCTAAACTATCAATAATATAATTCATCAAAAAACTAACACATTAACTTATGTTTTCAACAATTCTAAGAGAAGAACAATCAACATCCTTTTTGAAATCTAAGATACTATATTATTTATGTCACTCTCCTGATATTGGTTGAAAAAACATAATTACAAATTGAATAATTAGAAAGGCTAATACTACTCATTAGATGACTTATCTGGAATGCCAATCTCTATGGGAGGAGTCGTGTATGCCTTATCAAAGTTGGTATATTGTCAGTGCATGCTAGCAAGGCTATATACAACCAAGATCTGGTACTACTCATTACTATTATTTTCATTTCTCTATCTTAAGTTAAAAAAATGTTGATTCATGCACACCAACCTTTTACGGAAGGGACACTTCCTTCATTCTCCTTATTAAATTTAGTTGAATTTCTACAATCTATATCTATGATACCTTCCCTCTAATTCTACTTCCATGCACTTTCTACACAATCCACACAATTGCTATATAAACCTCTATAATAGATCTTTACTATGACAAAAATGTATCCATTGCATAGTATAAGGGTCCCAAGTCACATTAACAATTTTTGAAAGGATCTATAGTTATAAAAAAAATGTTTTTTGACTAATAATCATTAATATGATTAATTAAAACATGATTAATCAAAATAAGGATAAGTCAATTACTTTGTGAATGTAATATATTTATTGGACCGGTTAATGGGGGAAGGAGAATGAAGTCACTTGACCTATAGGTAGAGATAGGATTGTCATAACTTACCTTAATAAGATATAGCCTCAATGAATAGAATATCTTGGGTCTATTAAGCACTTTCCATGCTATTCCTTAAAATCATGAACACCAAGTTCCTTGATTAAGACATTGAATATCATGATAGAGACCAAAGAAAAAAGACCATGATAGGAAGACTTTCCATAGTATTCTTCCATGTAAGTTTCTCAATGGATGGCAAGTAGTAATTGAGTCAACTTGGCATTATCTTTCTCTAGTGCACCTCTTGCCTATCGTGGGGGATATGGTGTAAGACACATTATAACATTATGTGTTTGGGTAGGTATTCAACCTACTCCAAAACAAAAGCTGTTTGGATGGTCTCCAGACATAAATAATTACCCAGGGAACTTCATCCGACCCCTTTCCTAGTTTAACTATAAGCTCAAGTGTCAAATTAAAGGAACACACACCTCACCCTCATGACCCATCTGATGGTGAGTCATAGGATGACGCCAATGGTGATCATACATTGGTTCTCCATCATGCCACCATGTTACACACTTTATAAATTAGTCAACAACATCTTGGTAAACCCAATACCTTGTCTTTTCAACATTGAATCTGACAACAAGCTTATACCATCATCATGATATCGACCAACTGTAAAGAAGTGATATCACCTCTCTACTAAAAATGGTAAACAAAATCCAATGAATAGCAGCGAAAGTTAAAACATTTGACTATATTCAATTTAATAAAGAGTACATCAAAATTTTCCCAATAAGGGTGTGCGTTCTTTATACAAATAGAGGATCTAATTAGAGGGAAACTCAACTATATCAATATTTCTATAATAAAATATATAACTTATAGTCAATGATGGAAGGATGAACTCCTTTCCTAGTCTTAGGTTGGTTCACCATGCTCCTGTTGCACACTCTGATCCTAAACCTGGGTTGGTGGGATCACCCAGCAAGAGGAGAATAAAGGTATGAGTCAAATAAAAGAATAAGGACAAATATAAATTAAAGTATTGAATGATAAATAACTACTATGATAAGAGGGTCAAAAGTATGAGACAAGTAAATAAATAAGAATTCTGCCAAGTCAAGCAATAATAAAGTTTGCATGCATGATTTAATATGACTACATTAAACTAACATAGTACTGAGGCACCTACCTAACCTCAACCTCTAGGTGAGGGAGAGTAACACATTCCTAAGCACCCTAATATATATAAAATGGGAAGAGTGGTCACATTCCCCTGGGCGAAGTAACACATGCCCACTATGGGTAGTTTGTACTCATGTACACTACATTAGTCATTTACATCATCATGCTAGAATAATTCAATGGAAAATTTAAGAATTGAAAACTTTGTAAGTGGGGTCAAAGAACCCATGATACTTGAAGTTAATGTGCCACAAGAAGGCAATAAAAAGAATGAAGGCTAAGCAATGCCTCATTGGAAAATTAGGATGGATAAAATATGCCCAAATTAGTGTTAGAATGCACATACACAAAAATAGGGTTGCACATACCTATTTTCACACATTAAGGTTAACTTCAATAGTATACTTTGGTCCACAAAGTCAACTTCTCATCCTAGAAACACATTATGCATGTTAGCCAAGTCAAAGTGAACATATTCATCCCTATTATATTTTTATATATTTCTTACCCAATTCTTGATAATCTAATGTCATGTTAGAATTTATGATTTCAATCTTTGTTGAGAGAATATGTGATGCTTTATATATATGTGTTTGTTATAATTATCCATCTTTAGTCACATAAGTCTATGTAACTCATATATATATGTGGATAAATATATATGTTCTTCCAATTTAGGTTTATTGATGTCATTCTCTTACCTATAATGTGAATCCATATTATTTATAACATCACGATTACTATGTATATTGGTGTAAGTATATTCCACATGAATATCAATTAGGTTCACTAATATACACATGCTTTGATCCAACTAACATGTCATTTAGATATATGTTTATAAAAGTATATTATTTTACAAATTATTATCTTTTACACCATTTAATACATATAAGACAATATAATTAGATGCATTCCATTATCATATTTGTATTTATAGTTACCATCTATTTCATAAATATGTATTTGTGTATCTAGGGTTTGTTGAAACATGA
This sequence comes from Alisma plantago-aquatica, assembly GCA_963693085.1. Taxonomy (NCBI): domain Eukaryota; kingdom Viridiplantae; phylum Streptophyta; class Magnoliopsida; order Alismatales; family Alismataceae; genus Alisma; species Alisma plantago-aquatica. The sequence goes on along the minus strand of OY856412.1, from coordinate 1,285,348,591 downwards.
TTATCAAAATTCTTGGTAATTTATGTGTAGTGATAAAATGTAACTCATCTTATATATAATCTTCCATTATTTGTTGAGCCATGACATACAAGACTATAATAAGGAAACATGCTCATCTTATATCCATCGTTTGATATGTAGTACTACATGGATACATGTATAAACTAATAGGATATATACATGTAGGTCAATATGTTATAATAATGTGAACTTATTTTGCAAAACAACTCCTTAGTTATAGATCTACTATACAGATCATGAATTCAGATTTAGATATCATCTTTAACCACACTCTTACATACACAACCTTTATGACTATTTCCTATATATGGTTTTGTATATTAGCATTAGGATCATACTTATATGTATAATTGTATTTATGTATATACCTAGGGTTAACTTGATTACAAGGTGCATGTATTACGTGGTTTACTTCATCATCATAAGTTAATTATTGCAAAATAGAAAATGAATTACTGACGTTAGACAACAGAAACCAATGGATTTGTGATGATCCATTTGTGAGCATATCTAGGGTTCATCCCAAGATAATTCCTGCAGATCTTCAGGTGGTGTCTTGCCGCTAGCCGACATAGCATCAGGTGGTATTGTAGGTATAGGAGTTGATGCCGTTGCAAGAGAGGAGTCGACGACATTGCTGTCAGGGTAGATGACGTTGCACTTGGTGGCTACGACGCCCTACTGTCAGGGTGTGTTGGCGTCGAGGCTGCTCTGGATGTGCAGGTGTCATGTAGGTGTTTCTTGGTGGCATTTGGTGAGGTGGAGGAGGAACTGGAGGAGGTAGAGGCAGGAAGATCATGACCAGAGAAGATTACATACTGTGTTGTTGTTGTGAAGCCATTTCCTGGCGAGGTGGATGATGGTCTGGCAGCATGGAGTCAAGGAGTCAGACTAGTATAGGTTGTCGATGTTGTTGTAGGTCGGTTGCTGTTGGAGGATGACGATGGTGATGAAGAGATGCATGGCACAAAAAACCTGGAAGGAGGCGTCATCAGAGTGGTTGTCAGATGGGCCCAGGGTAGGAAAGCATTGGTGGCTAGGGCTTTGGGTGTTTGAGGAGAAAAGGAAAGAATGAGTGAAAGATAAATAGGAGGTAGAGAGTGGAGGAAGGGGATGATGGAGTGTCATCCATTTCAGAGGGGGAGCACGCGACATCACATTTGAGACGGAGATGAGAGTAAAACATTAGATAGGGAGGGGGAGGAAGTAATGCAACACTACGTTACATTGACGTGAGAGTGCATTTAGGAAAAATACTTAAATGGTTAGTCAATTACCACTATTAAAATCTAAGGAAATTAAGGTTTTCAATACCAATTGGGACAACAATTAATATCTGATTTTTAAGAAATTTAAATGGAAGGTTAATTAGGAGTCAAGGAGGTTTCCTTTTTCACATGCATCATGCATTTATATATTTAGAGTGTGCATATTCATTTATTTAATTAAGAGGGTAAATGAATTCTAATTGACTTAAAAATCCATGGGTTTGCTAATTAAAATGTGTGGAGTCTAACATTACATTAATTTCTCCTTTTGAACACATTTTGTATTTGATTGTATGCTAAGTGTCTAATAAATATATTCAACACCTTTCCTTATAAATTTTGATATAAAATTTCTTATTTCTCATTTCTTGTCCCAAAAAGCCTTAAAACTCTAAATTAAAATAATCCACTAATTATCTCTCATTAATTGTCGTTTTGCATTATTAGACTATAATTAACACATTAGTTCCATTCATTGAAATGAATGTGGGTAAATATAGTTCAAACCATTAAGGATTGATCAATTTCAACATTGAGTACAAAGAGGATAGAAAAGCTAGGAAAATTTATGGAAAAGGATAGAAAATAAACCCAAGATTCAGTATGTTACACCAACATTAGAACCCAAAGTGAAATACTTAGTGATCCCTGATAGCTAATTGTAGAAAGAGTTCTAGAACAAATCAATAGTATGAGACTTGCTGGAATCAACTCTAGTCCTGTAGTTGGTAAAATGGGTCGAATTTGTCGTGTTCTATTGGTTCTCGATGGATCAACTCTTGGATGAGTCCGAGCACATGTAGTCATCAATCCATTGCATCCACCAAGGAGGGAAATTCAACCTTACCATCATTTGTATAATGTATCTTCTATTTATTGAGTCATACACTTCATTAAGATCTCCCTTTATACAAAACTTTGGCCAAGCGTTCTACTTAAAGATACTCTCGAGTTGGTTTGCACGCAAGGTTGCATTTGGGATTCAACTCCCCTTAACAAAATGTGATTAAGATTGATTAGGATCTTGAGAACAGTTTAGATGTGATTAGTAAGGATTTGAGGGAGAATTTATATAAATAGTTATAGAGAGATATGGGTTGCCAATCTTTGATATTACAAGCATATTGACTCTTTGCAATAAGATAAATGAATGCGTTCTTGACTTCACATAGTAGTCTTCGACTTAGGGAGCGATTACGAATGACCTTGGTAAATTCATCCCCAATGATGGACCATGCCTCTTAGAGGAATTGCACATGAAATCCATTAGGTACAACTACTTTGTCACCTTTTTCTTCCCTAATCACAACTTCTAGTTCCTCCATGGTAACAAGATTGCACAATTCTTGGATTTTCTTGTGGTTGAGAGTTGGCATATCCTAAATTCTAAACCATTAAAAGTGCTAGTCTATCCACTATTGAAAAACTTAATAGAATTATTCAAATATATGCTTCCTGATATTTGATATGTTAATTTTTCTCCTTCAATAAAAAGATACCAGAGTTGGTTCTTGTGTATTCTGATATTTACAGGGTTCCTTTAGGATTTATAGAACTACTTCATCTTGCATTCACCAAGTTTTAACAATTGTAATCGAGATTTTTGTCTAATAATGGACTCTTCATACTTCATGGTAGTAAATGTTTCCTTCCTTATGGCGTTAGTTGATTCTCTTAATGGAAATGTTTTGGATCTTGATCCGATGTTGAAGGAGAGAGCCTCATTTTTCTTGTTCTTGGGACTAACAATGAAATCTCCCATTTTTTCATTGTTCCACATAATAAGACTTTTCGAGTTTGAATTGATGTATGATCTTGTCCATGGTACAATATTTTTCTTTTGCATTCGATCTATGAGTTTCTTTATTTAGTAACAAGATTTTTGGAAGAGATTAGAGAGGGGTTGTAACAAAAAAAGAGAAAAGGTTTTCTTTCCAAGCTATGGAGTGAATTTATAATGAAAGAGGAAAGTATTAGTTGTTGAATTCTATAGATATAGAAGTGGAGGCAAGAAGTTAATTGCTTGCAATATCTCAGGCTTCTTTGGGGGTTCAGTAGATGAAAAGTGAAGTCATTACAAACTGACACAAGAAATATAAATATAATATAAGGATAAAGGGGTGTGGGAAGTCAAAGTAATAAAGTCAAGATTTTGGTAGAGGATGAATTTTTCTCCTTTGCTATGAATGTGATTATCTTAGAAGGACTGGTTGTTGCATGCCTGACATCTCAGATTGCATCTTCGCCACCACACCATGAAACAAGAATCAAATAAGTTGACATTGCACATGCATCCACCAAAGTCTCATATCAATCCTTTGTTTTCTAAGGGAAGGAGTCAAGACTTCCAACAGTAGGTATGAGACTTTGTTTTAACCATTTCTGAAAGAGAAACGTATTATTGGGCCTACCCAACTGTCGATGCGGGTTGTTCTCATTAGAAGAGTTGCCCTAAATGCCCTTGGGGGACTATTGTAGGAAGTGAGGTCTTTGTCAATGAAGTAGACCATTTTCAAGCAGTGAAGGTGATGGCCGCAGTGGGATTCAATAGTCCTGTCTCAGTGGGAGATTTTCATTCTTCTACTGAATCTGACATGTTGTTCGGTACAAGTTCCTACTCTATTTAACATTTCTTCTTTTGATTATATTACTAGCCAAATCTGAACACTTTTATTTCTTATTAAAGTGGGTAGCATCAAGGAAATTTGTCTATGTGAGTCTGCAAGATTGATTAAATAGTTACACTTAACAAATGCACTTTCACAATATAAGCATGGTGGCCATGTTAGATCACTTGGAATTCTATTCAAGACGTTTTGGAACTAGTTCAAGTGGGACATTGTTGGTTGTATTCCTTGAAAGCCATCATTTTATGATTATAATAGGGATACATTGTTTATGTTTTGAATACAAATACAATTAGTTCCACTTATAATGTTTGTTTCTATATTGAAGTATTAAAAAATCATAACCATCCTATGAATATTTTGACTCAATGACATATTGTTTGGATTTTGGACCTAAACATGAGATCATATGTATATTCAAGAGTGTTCATTTTTCGTTTTTCCCTAGCCAATTATTATTATGGACATATTCGGAAACTAATAGTACATACAACTAGTGTCTATGTTGAGTGATGACTATATATCTTTTGTCATGATATTATATATCAACTCAGATACATGGTAGTTGTTGGAGAACTAGTTTTATTGGTCATACCCACTTTTACATTGACACTTGGAAGCCATGTCATGGAAGTCAGAGTCATATCTCAATATGATTGTGGTGGTTGTGATCCATAGACCTACAATAACTACACTAATCACATGTTATTTTGTACACTTTGAAACTAGTTCAACATAACTCTAAATAAGGGTTCCTGTATAGGTGGTGATTGGGTGCATTATGGCACTTGTAAACTATTTTCATTTATGTAGTGCAATTTGTCCCTCTATTGAAGTAACATACTATCCACTTGATAAGATAGACTATGAAATGCATGTCCATGTTTATGTGCGTCAATATATCTTACTGAGCTCACAAAATCTCAATGGATCTAGTCTAGTTCAAGTAACATAGATTGGATGCTAAGAGGATGTCAAATTTATACCTTAATTTCAATATAGGTGTTTGTTACAAAGGGATTATATAGTCATGGTAACATTGGTCACTTTATAGATTTAATTTGTTCTCAACACATTCCCATTACTTGGCTAGCAATGATGTATTACTAGACATCAACCTTTTCTTGTGAGGTTGTGAACATCACTACTGACATAATGTGGAACCTACAGGTCAAATATAGGAAGGTATACGGGACTTGAATTTTGGAATTATGATCATATTTATTTACAACCTAGTTAGGCTACTGGGTGCTTTGGCTTAATAGATTAATTTATTGTCAATAACTGACTAATTATTAGCTTAGTAAAGTATGAGTCGGGTAACTCACTAAGTTAGTTGGGTGGCTAGACCAAGTGAGGGAAAATTGCCTTTGTCCATTTGGAGTCAAATTGGAAAATTGATTCAAACATGGACTGTTGAGTCGAAAGGACCACTAAGTTGGGGGCTAGTAGCCAAAAATGGTCCCATTCTCTCGACTAGGATTGTATTCTACATTTTCTAATTTCTAATCATTTTTAGAGTGGAGATGAAGAATAAGTTTTTATTTTAGAAATTCTAAGAATGTTAATCTCTTATATATATGGGTGGACATCCTAGGGTTGAGACCCACAACACAGTGAGGCAAGTTGTCTAAGGGTTCTTCCTGTTGACAAAGAAAACCTCACCCAAGGATAGAAACCCATAATCGGAGGAGAATGAATTCAAATGTGGCACATCAGAAACTACGACTTCCATATCATCATGGTGATTAACATAGTGCACCAAGAGATGTCACATCCGCATAGACGATGTACAAGACAAGGCCCTTAGGAGGAGGCTTTCGAACAAGAAGCTTCTTCAAGAAGAAGACACAATGTTGATGTGATGACAAAGTAGAAATAACAAACAACTACTTTGGAATTGATCCAGATGTGTAAGTTCTTCACCAATATAAGAGGTGTCTAGGTGTTTGACAACTAGTATGTACCAAGGTATATTCCATATCCTTTCAATGTCTTTAATATGAAGTCATTTTATGGGTAATATGGATAGGTTGGCTTAAAATCTTCTGGTAGAATCTATTTTAGAAAATAGACAGCCTACAAATCCCATGTATTTATAGCTTCCTATTCTTTCTATACATAATTACTATTGGACCTTCCTCAAATATTAAATCATATGTTAGTTATTAATAAGATGGATAGAAATTTTTTCAATATCGAGATTCTATTATTTATATTGATACATGAAATACATCATGTAGTTTTTGGAAAACATGTAAATGTTCAAGTCAGAATTAAGCTTTTGAAATCCTTTACAATATGGTATAGTCCCATGTATCACATCCTATAATTTATGTATCATTGTTCTTTTAGATGTATACCTTTTTATCATATGAAAATGGTATTTAAAAAAAAACTAGCATGAAAAGGGAGTCAAATTGTGGCACAGTTACTCTAGGTCTACACATATCGGCTATTTATGTATGGAAGGAACCTGAGACAATCACTCATAGACTTGAAATAAAAGATGAGATTTCTCAACTAAGAAACTAGAGGCAGTGAATTCTATACTTGGTGCATGATTAGGGGAAGGTGATACCCCAAAGAATACATACATTCGACCACAACTATAGAAAATCGTAATACTAGTCCTTTTCTATCACAATAAAAAAGGAAACTTAGAGAGCAATAAAAAAAATCATTGACATTTTACACAAATTTGAATCAATCCTTCCATTGCTAGAAGCCATTAAACAAATCTATGACTATTGTAAATTTTTGAAAAGATATGACTATTAAAGGAGGATTGCAGATTTTGACATAATAGCAGTGCACAAGGAGGTCATCCAACTAAAATAAAGAAATCTATCTTATAAAAGGTAGAACCCATATTGCTTCAATGTTCCTTTCTCAATTGGAAGCTTTTCTTTTGGATGCATCTTGTCACTCATTGGAAAGCATCAATATGATGTGTCTCTCCAAGTTAAAGAAATTGGGGCTGATGGAGCAAAATAAGGCCATAATGTTGATCCAACTAGCTGATATATCAGTTGTGAGACATTTATGAATAGGTGCGGATGTGCTTATGCAAGTTCAAATATTCATTGTTCATGTGTACATTTTAGTGATGGAGTTGTTAGTAGATTATAGATCTTAGATTTTATTACGTAGACCATTTGAATCCACTACCAATGTTGTTTTTTCTATGGAGCACTTGAATGATGATGTTTGACTACTTTTAGTGTAACATTTTTATTAAAATTTCTCGATTGATGGCTAAAATTGATATACATTCTCTATAAGTGCACACACTGAATTAAGTATTCATAAGTTTTATTCCTAGAGCAATGTAACATCCTATATAGCAATTACATACTTTTTACCTTCTACACTCACAAATAGATGCCTGTAGCGATTACTCATTCACACTGTAGCTATTCAAGTGATGATTTTTTAAGAACATGATAGATGATGTTATGTGGGATGATGTCTTAGAAGAATGTGAAATGAACCTCTCTTCTCTTCCTTCTTATTACAACAGTCAATATGAATATTTGTGGCTATCCCAAAACAGTCAAAGCCATCACTGGAGTGCCCTCTAGATTGAAATTGAAGGCATTGCCTCCTCGTATAAAATAATTGTTCCTTAAAGAATGATAATTTTCCAATTATTTTTATGTCTACTTGAATGCATTTGAAGAAGAGAAGTTGATGCAAGTCTTAGGATGACACCATGTAACATTTGGTGGTGTATTGTAGATATAAAGTAGATCTCCCCCTATCTTTTCTAGTACATGATTAGGTTGGACGAAGGAGCAAAGCTAGTGGTGCAAATGCCACAAATACTAAACCTATTCATGGAAGAAGTCATCAAGTAGGAAAAAACAAATGTTAAGTCCATACCTATGAGTTATATATTGCTCATGTAAGTATTCTATATTGAGGTTCAAGATAAGGTGAGGACGAGAATCTAGTAGATAACTACAACTATAGTCTAGAGAGAGTAAATGACTACGACTACTTTGGAGATCATCCACTACCAAAAAATATTGAGACCTTCTTTAAGGGCATGTTCTTCTTGTCAGAACCCACCACCAAGTGATGTGCTGATACACACACACCCCGTCTCTTTGTCTATATTTGAAGATGAATAAAATGTGAAGACACCAAACTTCATTGTGTGTCTTTGGTATATCCCTATAGCAGATACTTCTACTTATCTTAGGAATAACACCAATTCCTTGGGAAAAACTCACATGAACAAGAATGGTCACACATGAAAATAAAAAGTCACATTTACCAAAGTTTTCATATAATTTTTTCCCCACAATAGATGGGTGAAAGAAATTCATATATATATATATATATATATTTCATGTTGTAATATATCATTAAATAAACTAATTAAGCAACTTAAAAAATCTATATTCGTCATATCTATAAATGTTTTGGCTTGTTTGTTAGCACAAATAGTATACCCAAGAAATCATAACAACCATATATGTTATATAATGAATGATATCATGGGATCATCATTTGCCTTGATACCGAGATATTAATTAGAACTTGATGTATATCAACATGAGAGATGAAATTCACTCCCCTTAGTTAATCAATAATATTATCAATTCTAGTAAAAGGATATTTTTACTTGACAATAGATATACATACTTATCAATAAATGACACATAACCCACATTGACGCGAATTCATCTTCACTATTCAATTTGGATCTACCCATGATGATTTACTCAATTGTATTAGTCCCTTATCAAGTAGATCCTACAAATCCTTTGTCAGTTTCCTTAACAAAATTGGAACCATACTCAACAAAGCTTGTCCTATAGGTTGAGTTCCAAGTGTTAGATTGATCTAGAAATCAATCTTTCTAATTGGAGGTAACCATAATTGCTTTTTTGGAAGACAACAACATACTCCTTTACTACAAGTACAATAGAGAAGGAATAGTTCTCAATCCAAATGGCCTTCACATCTCCAAGAAACATGTCTTTCCCTTCCCCATCAACCTTTTTAGTAGTTATTGAAGATACTAGATACATTGGTCTAGATTTCCTATCTCCTTGAATTAACAACTAACATCTCCATTAAAAAGATAGATTTTATGGTAAAGAAATGAATTTTCTTACAATAGTATGGTGACCAATTCATATCCAACATAATATCAAAGTCTTGCACCTCAAATTTTAGTAGGTCCACTTGAATACATTTCTCATTAAAAGTCATATCACCTCTAAGACATACTGTTGTAAAAATTTTGAGATATATAATAGTTATCTCCAATATAAAATTGTATGCTAGATGCTCAACAAAAAGATAAACTTTATTTATCACATCTTGGGTTCGAAAGATATTTTTATGACCATGGTTAAAATGCATGGTATTATGTAAAAAAAGTAATTTAGAAACTTACACTTGTCATAATAATTGATTTTACACCTTCTTGGAGGAAGCGTGAGCTAGCTTTTTTTGAATATTAAGGTGGAGGCCTATTGATCAACATGCATATCCTTTATCTATGTATTCCCCTCTCCCGTTGTAATTTATTTTACTATGTTTTGCTTAGTTCCCTTTGTGGAATGTTAGGGGATAAAATATGTAACTATAATATCATGTTGGAAAATATTAACGTATGATACTTTTGATTGCATCTTCAATTGGTGTTATTTCTTGTTCGATCTCTCCCTATATCTTGCTTTGGCTGTTTGGGCTATGTAATCACCCAAGGTGTAGAGAAAAGAGTGATCCTGGGCTTTTTGGTGGAAAAATTTGTATATCTACGAGATGAAACTTATCTAGTTTTCCCTCCTTCCCCTATGTATATTCATTACATTATCCCTAGATGTGAGATCTAATTGCCTAAGTATGAATCTTTTTTTTGGCAAGGTGCTTATTTAGAAGTTGGATATGGGAAATTATACCTTCACCCTATTCTCTATACCATCCCATGCCACCAAATAGGTGAGGAGACTCATGCCTAGAAACCTAGACTCAGATATCAAGATTAATGTATACCTATTCCTTAGTCAAATGAGTTCGGTAAGGTTGGACGGGGAGTCATATTGACTAGTTCCCCTATACACTACCATGTCACCTAAGTAAAACATATATAATAGGATTCATAAGCTACATCATTCCTTTTTGTTTAGTTTGACAACTTAATTGTTAGATGAATTTGAATGAATATGATCCTTATGTAAGGTTAATGGTTGCACATCCCCCCAAACCACCCACTACTCTCACTACTTGATTAAAGACCTAACTGCCTTCTTGCTAAGCCCTTACGAGCATGCCCATGATGTTGTAAGCGAGGCATATATTCTACAATGATAAAAATATTTGCAAAAAAAAGACTGAGATCAAATTTAAAAAATTATGAATCTTCTATATTTCTTGTTAAGATATTGGTCTTATATGTTAAAATTGAACAAAACTGATGTCAAGAATGGTTTATTATTTTTCTGTCTCACCAAAGAGTATGCTTAGAAGAACTACAAAAGGACAACATGGAGAGAGCAAAAGTACATTCTCAAATGATTTGACAAGAAAGGCATTAGCCAGCACACATGCTTGGAATATGCTAGTTAAATGAGAACAAATTGGGATCAAAATTAAAAAATTACAAATCCACTTTATTTCAATATAAATGTCGACCATACATATATATAAAATTAAGTACCTCACCATGGAGAGTGGTAAGAAAACAAAAAATTCAACAAAGCTTACACTCCAACCATAATTTTGCAAAAAAAAGCATTAACCAACACACATGCTTGCAACATGTCATTTAAATGTCAACCGCAGTGCCTCCCGTTGTAGGTTTGAATAGGCAGCGCTTGCAATCTGCCACAAATAGGGATGAAGTCCTATACATGTCCTCCCCTCCTACTACGAGCATCTCAACTCCTGGCTTTGCCTCTATGTTCACAAAACCTGGCTGGTAGGTTCTCCCAATAACCCCTTCCACTGCGGGAGAGAGGCTAAGGGAGTCGAACTGAATCTCTAAGTGAGCATAGCTGTCGCCCGCTGGGATATTGTAACTGTGAATCCTGTCATCTTCTTTGGTAACTGGTACTACAATTACTGACATTTTGAGTAAGATCCAAGAAAAGTCTATCATCTATAGGTGTAGTGTTGTAGTTGTGTTTGAGTATGTAAGAAAATGAACAATTTAGTACTAATGCCTTTTCGATGACTTCTAGGCTTTCAAACCATTAATATCTTATGGTATATTACATCCTATTGTGCTAAGGTATTGTGTCGACTAATCGGCGGGCAACACTGATCTAGAAAAATTATGTGGATGATCTGGCTCTAAATTCATTTGATTACCTAGATATGCATACATGTGGTTGTGGTGGCATAGGTGGAATTATCTCATCTACAAAATGAGTGGTGTTGTAACATACCAGATCTTGGACCCAAGTTTGACCTTCTGGAGTTAGACAATTAAGGTTGAGGTTAAGCTTAAGAGAATGTTCCCAATAAGACAGTGCACAAATGTATCACCTTAATGTAATATGTCACATAATCCATTTAGAGGTAATATGAACATACATAACTTAGCTAGACAAATAATGTGGATAATGGGCCACTAATGGGCCATATGACATATCTCATAAAAATAAATCCCAAAAGTGAAATTTAAGTTTAATATCGTGTTTCTTGGTTCCCAATTGTCTTGGGAGTAAACTTTCACATTATTCACACAATAATAATTAATTTAATTTAATTTGGAAAATAAGACATGAGTTTTCCCCAAAATATCAAATAAAATATTAAATGACTCCAAAAGAGGAAAATAATCTTGGATTCATAATCTACATAATAAATATAGCCTTTGGCTGATTTTTCATCCAATTTGGAAGATGTTTGGATAAAAGGTGATATTATGAGAGAGTGTGTAGACCTTTCAAAATATTAAATAAATGTGCAAACAACTCCAATACGTAAACTTGATGGCAAATTCATATCCAATGATAAAGAGCAAAAAAGATGCCACTACCAGTACTAAACACATTAAATAGGACTTGTTGCTCAAGTTTCATCAAATTTGGACAATCCTAATGTCATTAATGAAGGAGGAAAGAGAAAATAGTAATTAATTTATTTGACACATTAAAAGTTCTCAAAAGGCAAATCTAATTGCATATTCAGATTCATCATATCAAAAATAGGTTGGATGCCAAATATGACTTAATTTAGGACTCGTTTGCACCCTCAAAACAAGAAAGAGAAAAATGAAAAAAAATGAAAATAATTCACTTAATTTAGATTCCAATTCGAATAAGGTTTCCAGTTTATTTCCCTATCACGCGGTTCCTTGAGCCTGCCTTATTTCTGGCCAGATCTGGGTCGTTGATCTAGATCCAACAATTACTGCTTTCTCTCCTACCTCCCTCTTCCTCTTTTCCCTTTCTTTTTCTCACGAGCAGCATACTCAATTTCCCCATTTTTCTCTCGCATATCTCTCCCCCATCACTCACCGATTCACTTTGTTTTTGTCTCGGTTAGCTTCCTTGCTTGCTCCAAAATTCGATGACCCTATAAAACCTAGGGCTCTGGGCATCTTTGCCAGTTCCACATCTCACCGCTCCTTTCCCCTATTTCTTCCCTATTTTGTGCTTCTCCCCTTGTTCTTCGCGAGCCAGTTGCATTGGACCACTAGGAAACTGGTCCCAGAGATTCCACGGGTTCCCTAGTTTACCTCTCTAGCATTGATTCAATCTATGCCATTCTCATGTAGTGCTTCCCTAATCCCAACTTGCCACCCGTAGAACCTCGGTGACGGCATGAGGCTACATACTTTCTCTGATTCGGTTGGAGACTGGAATAGGTTCTATGTGGCGTTACATGGGTTCTGGGCTTCTTAATTTGATTTGCAAGGCAGGTATTCCTTTTCCCCCTTTTAGTTCTTCTTCATCGCAGCTCTACGAATTAGTTTAGGGTGTCTCCAGCTAACATCTGACCTAAGTCCATGGTCGATGAGAGTGCCTGGTCGAGCTGGTTGTTCTTGCATTACAAGTCTCTTAATTTTCTTGGCAAATGTCTGGTTCTAGTTTTGGGACTGAAAGCTTGAGTTGCTGACCATTTGTACACTTCTTCTGAACTGTGAAGAAGATGACATGCAGATGATTTACTTTCTAGCCCCTGAATCAATTTTGCTTTTTCCGCCTGTGCCAAGGGTGTTTTCATACTTTCACCAATTTCGCCTTTGCCTTACGTGAGGTCAAGTTGGCCGTAAACTGAGCAACATGGCTGACTCCAATTGGGCCATGTCAGCCGACCGACCCACTTCTTCCCTCTCTTTCTTGCAATTTCTTCGTTGCTGGCGTGGCTTTTTCTTGGTTTCTCATCAGTCAATTTTGTAAAATCGACAAAAAATTCTATACTAATAAGAAAAATATGAATAAATACTTGCTGGAATCAGAAAAATATGATCTAACTAATGATATCATTTTTGATGAGTAAATTCAATGTTTAATAACATGTGATTTCAATGGATCTAATTAAATAGAAATTAACTTGTAACATTCATAACTAAATATTTATAAGTAAAAAAAATATAATAAAATATGTTTTGAGTTAAAAAAAGTATAACATAAAGTATGGCATAGTTTTGATAACCTAATTAACCAATAATAAAAAGACAATTTTTAGGGTTTTGAATAATTAATGGAAACCTAACCCTAATTCCACATATATGCATCATAGGTTCTTTGGAGACTAGGCTTGGACCTAGGACTGAGCATGGAATATGTAGATCTCTTATGAGGTATGATTGCATCTCCTATTCTTCTTTTTTTGAGCAATAACCTAAATTGTATTTCTTTTGGTCCTATGGATAATAGCATATACACATTGATCTTATCTTTTGATATCATGGTTCTTGTGAACTATTTTGTTTGTGGTCCTGGATATTCTCTTGACTCTGATCTTGTTGCCTTGGTTCATTATTGGATATGCCCACTATGATGTGGATGTTTATGTGATATATTTTCCCCACTTGTAAGGTGGATGTATATGTTGGTCACTTATGTGGTGACTACTTTGGTATATTCTGACTATACTTTCTACTTGCCTCTATATATAACATGCTATGTGATTTAGTAGCACTAGAGTAGTGTAATTGCATTGGTTTTGGGGTTATGTGCCCTTTATGCTTTTGGGATGGAGGTTATGTTCCCCATACCCGGGTTTCAACTTTATGAGGGTTGGCCCAATTTAATATATTTGGGAGTTTGGTTATGTGCCATTCTCTATTAAGTTTCAACTTTATGAGGGTTGGCCGCCTATTGTGTTTATATTGTTCTAGGGCTATGCTTATCTCACATGCATGCAGGTTGATGATGTTTATGATGGGTTATGTGCCCAAATCTTGATATGTGCTTAGGTGGCACTACTTTATTATTTTGATTATGGCAAGTATCATCCTTTTATATGTGTTGATGATTCTTATCTTTTATGCCCTCTTTGGGTAGTCCTTATCTCTTGCATGGGAAGCCTTTTATAATACCAACCTTTGTTGATGTATTTTGTTTTCCTCTTCTTGCTGGGGTATGGTTCCAAACCTAGGTGAAGGATATGGAGGACATGGCTTTAAGATGTGGACTTAGATTGAGAAGTTAAAGCTTGGAGACAATCTTGAGGTGGTTTAGATTTCCTCTACATGGATTCTTATGATGTAAGTTTAAGATGTTCCCTTATTTTATAATTGAATATAGTCATGTTTTTATTCCGCTGCTATACTTTGGTTGTTTTGCATACCATTAATAAAGATTTGAAAATTTTACATCCATTTCAACATACCTTTTGAGTATGTTGGGAATGGAGGATTGATATTTCAAATTTTTAGTAGAGAGGTGATTTCACTTCTTTACATGTGTAAATATTATAATGTGTTTTTTTATCCTCTGGTCAACCATGCAATCATCATTTTATCTAGTTCATTTAGGTAGTACAAACCATATAAACAAGTGGTTATGTTAGAGATATTTCTACAAAAGAAGTGTCATGAAATCATCTATAGGAAGTGGTATGTGTTTATATAAAATGACTAAATACAAAATAGAATTGGCTATCCATTTATAGCATGCAACTTCTTCTTAGAAAAATTTACAAAGAGTACCATAAATTGTAAAAATATGACTTAATTTATGCAATAGTAAAGTGTAGTTGCACCTTTGATTTTGATTCCAAACAATAGTGATATTCTAGTGCATTGATTTTGGGATTATCATTTCTCAAATTTCTCGACCTTCCACACTTCTTATATAATAGAATCACTTCATACATATATTACAAGAAGTAGTTAACACTTTTAACAAAGATTTTGTATATAGAAATTCAATTAGAATCATCCAATTTACATGAATATCTCAATATGCATATCATCATTATGTCTCACTAAGCAACTAGTCTTGTCTAGAATCTATAATAAAAATAGTTAAATAATCTTAAATAAAATTCACTAAATAAAAGGATAAGAAAAGTATCTTAAAATAATAAAGTACACTTTCTTGTGTAACAAATTCAAATATCACCCGCAATGCCTCCTACAATAGATGTGAACAAACAATGCCAACAGTATGCCACATATATGAAGGATGTCCTATACATGTCCTCCATCTATATAGGT
This sequence comes from Alisma plantago-aquatica, assembly GCA_963693085.1. NCBI lineage: Eukaryota > Viridiplantae > Streptophyta > Magnoliopsida > Alismatales > Alismataceae > Alisma > Alisma plantago-aquatica. Next base: position 1,285,333,037 of record OY856412.1, on the reverse strand, counting down.
GGTAGGCATGTTAGGCATTTACTTCGCAACTTCAAGAAAGATTAGTAATACATGTACCTTCTCCCAAACCTGTGGACATGTCCCTTTTTTGAAGATAAATATTGTCATTATATTTTGAAAAACCATACATGAATCTATAAAGAGAATATATCTATACAAATTTGAGACCCAATAAAAAGAGATACAAGGTCATAATACAAGAAAGATTAGATAAAATATGACACTTCTGCCTGAATTCCTTCCAAACTTGTTGGATTAAGCAACATTCAAATGGAAACCCTACACAATAATGGGTAGCACTTTGCTGAATACAAACCCAAACACCGAGACCCAAACTAATAGAGCAGAAGTCCTGATACACATCGCCAAGCTTCTCGGGATAGAAAGACAGATAATTCTACTAACCACTAACACGAAGGCACTAAGAAGAACCTCAACCATAAACAACAACAAAGCTAGACACATGGCACAAAAAAAGAAACACAACTAAGAAATAAGATCGAGTAGGTAATCAAAAACTCATGAATAAGAAAGAGAAGCCATAAGAACCCAAACATCATTGTCCAACCAGAGAAGAGCAAGGTTGTAGAAAAGAAAAATAGGGTGTGACTTTTCGGGGGCAAACCGACCACCTCATCTTGACCATGACGTCTTTCCCCCACTCAATCCAAAGTTTGAGTAGACAAATGGACAAGCATCATATAAGGAGGCCTCCATCACTATTCTAGAACCCATGAAAGTCCTCCCCCACCCGTAGACCAGCGATACATGCAAGTTGGAACACAACCACACCAAGGTACGCTAAGACCGAAAAACAAAGCAACATACAATGAAGACAAGACACAAACCAACCAGAAAACTACCTAATAACAAGCAAAAAATAGAAAACAAGGGAGAAGAATAGGCTTGACACTGCAAGAAAGGCAAAAGGTGGTAGCTGGAAACCAGACTCCATGGGAATCGGCTGTAGGACTCCACCAACAGCCTCACAACTCATCAACATGATAGATTGGAGCATGAAACATCGAAAGGAGGGCCAAGAACACCTCCATCAAGTAGAGCGCCAAAGCGTTATGTCCTGATCAAGATCCATACATGTCATCATTGCTTCAAGATGGAAAAGATGGAAAGATGGAAGAAGACACATGCATCCACAACCATAGTGAATAGGCAATTCGAGGAAGAAGTCGAGGGGAGAAGGTGGCAACCCGATCCTTCAGACCTCCCTTCCCCAAGGTGGAGTAACACACTAACTCAAAAAATGTGTATTGTTCTTCATTCTTAGTTTATTCTTCATGAATATCTATTAGGTTCACTAATATACACATGCTTTGACTCTACTAACATGTCATTTAGATATATGTATATAAAAGTATGTTCTTTTACAAATTATTATCTTTTACACCATTTAATTCATACAAGACAATATAATTAGATGCATTCCATAATCATATTTGTATTTATAGTTACCATCTATTGCATAAATATGTATTTGTGTATCTAGGGTTTGTTGAAACATGATTATCAAATTTCTTGGTAATTTATGTGTAGTGCTAAAATGTAAGTCATCTTATATATAATTTTCCATTATTAGTTGAGCCATGACAGACAAGACTATAATAAGGCAACATGCTCATCTTATATCCATCGTTTGATATGTAGTACTACATGGATACATGTATAAACTAATAGGATGTATACATGTAGGTCAATATGTTATAATAATTTGAACATATTTTGCAAAACAACTCCTTAGTTATAGATCTACTACACAAATCATATATTCAGATTTAGATATCATCTTTAACCACACTCTTACATACACAACCTATTATGACTATTTCCTATATATGGTTTAGTATATTAGCATAGGGATCATACTCATATGTATAATTGTATTTATGTATATACCCAGGGTTAACTTGATTACAAGGTGCATGTATTAACATGGTTTACTTCGTCATCATAAGTTAATTATTGCAAAATAGGGAAAGAATTACTGACCTTAGACAATAGAAACCAATGGAATTATGATGATCCGTTTGTGAGCATATCTAGGGTTCATCCCAAGATAATTCCTCTAGATCTTCAGGTGGTGTCTTGCTGCTAGCCGACGTAGCATCAGGTGGTGTTGCAGGTATATGAGTCGATTCCGTTGCAAGAGAGGAGTGGACGACATTACTATCAGGGTAGACGACATTGCACTGTCCTTCTGTCAGGGTGTGTTGGCGTCGAGGCTGCTCTGGATGTGCAGGTGTCGTGTAGGCATTTCTTGGTGGCATTGGGCAAGGTGAAGGAGGAAATGGAGGAGGTAGAGGCAGGAAGATCATGACTCAAGAAGATTACATACTGTGTTGTTGCTGTGCAACCATTTCCTCGCGAGGAGGATGATGGTCTGGTGGCATGGAGTCAAGGAGTCAGACTAGTATAGGTTGCCGACATTGTTGTAGCTCGGTTGCCTTTGTTGGAGGATAACAATGGTGATGAGGAGATGCAGGGCATAAGAAATCTAGAAGGAGGCATCATCCGAGTGGCTGTCAGATGGGCGCAGGGTAGGAAAGCATTGGTGGCTAGGGCTTTGGGAGTTTGAGGAGAAAAGGAAAGAACAAGGGAAAGATAAAAAGGACGCGGAGAGTGGAGGAAGGAAATGATAGGGTGTCACCCATTTTATAGGGGTGATCATGACATCACATTTGAGATGGAGATGGGAGTAACGCGTTAGATAGGGATGGGGAGGAAGTAACGCAATGCTGCATTACATTGATGGGAGAGTGCATTTAGGAAAATACTTAAATGGTTATTCAATTACCACTATTAAAATCTATGGCAATTAAGGTTTTCAATACCAATTGGGACAACAATTAATATCTGATTTTCAAGCAATTTAAATGGAAGGTTAATTAGGAGTCAAGGAGGTTTCCTTTTTCACATTCATCATGCATTTATATATATTAGAGTGTGCATATTCATTTAATTAATTAAGAGGGTAACTGAATTCTAATTGACTTAAAAATCCACGGGTTTGCTAATTAAAGTGTGTGGATTCTAACATTACACTAATTTTCCTTTTGAAGACTTTTTGTATTTGATTGTATGCTAAGTGCCTAATAAATATATTTAGTACCTTTCTTTATAAATTTTGATATAAAATTTCTTATTTCTCATTTCTTGTCCCACAAAGCCACAAAACTCTAAATTAAAATAATCCACTAATTATCTCTCATTAATTGTCATTTTGCATTATTAGACTATAATTAACACATTAGTTCCATTCATTGAATATAGTTCAAACCATTAAGGATTGCTCAATTTCAACATTGAGGACAAAGAGGATAGAAAATATAGGAAAATGTATGGAAAAGGATAGCAAATAAATCCAAGATTCAGTATGTTACACCAACATTAGAACCCAAAGTGAAAGACTTAATGATCCATGATAGCTAATTGTAGAAAGAGTTCTAGAACATATCAATAGTATGAGATTTGCTGGAATCAACTCTAGTCCTATAGTTGGTGAAATGGGTCAAATTTTCCGTGTTCTATTGGTTCTCGATGGATCAACTCTTGGATGAGGCTGAGCACATGCATTCATCAATCCATTGTATCCACCAAGGAGGGAAATTCAACCTTAGCATCATTTGTATGATGTATCTTCTATTTATTGAGTCATACACTTCATCAAGATCTCCCTTTATACACAACTTTGGCCAAGCATTCTACTTAAAGATACTCATGAGTTGGTTTGCAAGCAAGGTTGCATTTGGGATTCGAATCGCCTTAACAAAATGTGATTAAGATTGATTAGGATCTTGAGCATAGTTTGGATGTGATTAGTAAGGATTTGAGGGAGAATTGATGTCAATAGTTATAGAGAGATATGGGTTGCCAATCTTTGATATTATAAGCGTATTGGCTCTTTGCGATAAGATAAATGAATGCATTCTTGACTTCACATAGTAGTCTTCCACTTAGGAAGGGATTATGAATGAACTTGGTAAATTCACCCCCAATGATGGACCATGCCTCTTACAAGAATTGCACATGAAATCCATTAGGTACAACTGCTTTGTCCCCTTTTGCTTCCCTAATCACAACTTCTAGTTCCTCCATGGTAACAAGCTTGCACAGTTCTTGGATTTTCTTATGGTTGAGAGTTGGCATATCCCGAATTCTAAACCATTAAAAAGTGTTGGTCTAGCCACTATTGAAAAACTTAGTACAATTATTCAAATTTATGCTTCATGATATTTGATATGTTACTTTTTCTCCTTCAATAAAAAGACACCGGAGTTGGTTCTTGTATCTTCTGATATTTAGGGGGTTCCTTTAGGATTTATAGAAATACTTCATCTTGCATTAACCCAGTTTTAACAATTGTAATCGAGATATCTGTCTAATAATGGACTCTTCATACTTCATGGTAGTAAATGAGTGGTGTTGTAACATACCAGATCTTGGACCCAAGTTTGACCTTCTCGACTTAGCCAAATAATGTTGAGGTTAAGCTTAAGAGAATGTTCCCAATTTGATAATGCACGAATGTATCACCTTAATGTAATATGTCACATAATCCATTTAGAGGTAATATGAACATACATAACTTAACATGATAAATAATGTGGATAATGGGCCACTAATGGGCCATATGACATATCTCATAAAAATAAATCCCAAAAGTGAAATTTAAGTTTACTGTCGTGTTCCTTGGTTCCCAATTTTCTTGGGAGTCAACTTTCACATTATTTACACAATAATAATTAATTTAATTCAATTTGGAAAATAAGACATGAGTTTCCCCCAAAATATCAAATAAAATATTAAATGACTCTAAAAGAGGAAAATAATCTTGGATTCACAATCTACATAATAAATATAGCCTTTGGCTGAATTTTCATCCAATTTGGAAGATGTTTGGATAAAAGGTGATATCAGGAGAGAGAAAGTGTGTATAACCTTCAAAATATTAAATAAATATATAAACAACTCCAATATGTATAATTGATGGCAAATTTGTATCCAACACATTAAATATGACTTGTGGGTCAAGTTTCATCAAATTTGGATAATCCGAATGCCATTAATGAAGGAGGAAAGAGAAAATAGTAATTGATTTATTTAACACATAAAAAGTTCACAAAAGGCAAATCTAATTGCATATTCGGATTTCTCATATGAAAAATAGGTTGGATGTCAAATTTGACTTAATTTAGGGCTTGTTTGCCCCCTCAAAAGAAGAAAGAGAAAAAGGAAAATAATGAAAATAATTCACTCAATTTAGATTCCAATTCGAATAAGGCTTCCAGTTTATTTCCCCATCACGCGGTTCCTTGAGCCTGCCTTATTTCAAGCCAGATCTGGGCCGTTGATCTAGATCTAACAACAGCTGCTTTGTCTCCTACCTTCGTCTTCCTCTTTTCCCTTTCTTTTTCTCGTATAGTGCTTCCCTGATCCCAACCTGCCGCCCGTAGAACCTCGATGACAGCGCGAAGCTACATGATTTCTCTGAGTCGGTTGGAGACTGGAATTGGTTCGATGTGGTGTTGCATCGGTTCTGCGCATCTTTATTTGATTCGTAAGGCATGTATTCCTTTTTCCCCCTTTTAGTTCTTCTTCATCACAATTCTATGAATTAGCTTAGGGTGTCTCCAGATAACATCTAACCTAAGTCCAGGGTCGATGAGAGCGCCTGGTCGAGCTGGTCATTCTTGCATTACAGGTCTCTTGATTTTCTGGTCAAATGTTTGGTTACGGTTTTGGGTTAGAAAGCTTGAGCTACTGACCGTTTGTTCGCTTCTTCTGAACGGAGAAGAAGATGACCTGCAGATGATTTACTTTCTAGCCCCTGAATTGATTTTTATTTTGATGTCTGTGTCAAGGGCGCTTTCGTACTTTCACCAATTTTTCCATTTCCTTACGCAAGGTCAGGTTGGCTATTGACCGAGCAAATTGATTGTCTCTGGTTGGGCCATGTCAGCATGCCAGCCCACTTCCTCCCTCTCTTTCTTGTGATTTCTTCACTGCCGACGTTGCTTTTTCTTGGTTTCTCATTAGTCAATTTTGTAAAATCGACAAAAATATACACTAATCTGAAAAATATGAATAAGTACTTGATGGAATCAGAAAAATAACGATATAACTAATGATATCAGTTTTGATGAGTAAATCCAATGTTTAATAACATGTGATTTCAATGGATCTAATTAAATGTGAATTAATGTGTAAAATTCATAACAAACTATTTATAAGTTAGAAAAATATAATAAAATATGTTTTGAGTTCAGAAAGTATAACCTAAAATATGGCATAGTTTTGATAACCTAATTCACCAATAATAAAAAGGCATTTTTTTGGGGTTTTGAGTAATTAATGGAAACCTAACCCTAATTAACACAATATTTACAATAAATAAAGTGATTCATACATGAGATACCATCAATGTGAATGGCAGTAAGTTCTATAAACTAGTTATTCAATATAATATTGATAAAATCAATCGTAACACTGGGTAAAACCTACATTGAATCTTAACTCTCTGATTAGAAAACTTGATATACATATCCATGATACATAGTCACTTGATATCCCATATGGTCTAATTTCCTAGCTTGGTAGTCCAATGCATGCACCTTGTAGTCAACAATTATGCTATTCTGCAAACCAATTAACCAAAACATCTATTATTGTGGTATGTACAGTTATGATAGATATAGTGTTATGCAACCCAAACCCAAATTTATGTTAGATAACATTTCATGATATTTCCATTCAAAATCATGTGAGAGTTGACCACACTTTCCCAATGCCTAGAATAAATCTCATACCTAACAATGTTGCAAAGTTTATGATATGATCACTTATGATCGCCAAACAAAAAAATATATACTATGCAGACAATATGATTATTGGATTCATAATTCTGTGGAATATATTCATGAAAAATACTCACAAGCTCACTAATCACTATCTATGCCAGAGTTTTACTTTCTTGGAATTGATTTAGAATACATGAAGTAAATAGTATTAAACATGGATTGAATAGATAGAGATACATTGGGACAATATGTGGACTTCTCATCAATGATGCACCTCTAGACTCTTCAACCAACTCTGAGATCTACATCTACCATGCACACCATGGATTTTTTTGGGAAAAAACTTTCAACTCCTAGACATAGGAAATTTTGGCATGTCCCCAACTTCTCGACTTAGATGCAGATGAGAAAAATATCTAGGGAATGACCCCTGTTCAATTTGCTAGCATTGTCTTTTATAGAAATGGTGAACCCCACAAAACTGATGGACAAAAACACAATAAATCATTTTGATTATGTGAAAGTATAGTATTTTGTCAGACAATGAAGGTAACTATTTGACACTATATATCTATGTAACTGTAATATATAGAAGATCCCAATCAATCAACTAAATGTTCTTGTTGTGTAGTTGTAGTTGTCGATTGGTTAATGTTTAAATATTTTTCTTCATTCTATAATTATAATATCTTGGATTATGAAAGTGAGATCTACAACCTCTTTTCAGTATATGAACTTATTCAATTAATTTATCCAATAAGTAATGGAAACATGTGTTTGTGCTCCATTTTATAATAAGTTGAAAATCTATGATTTATTCACTAAAATTTTGGCTAGTGGAGTTTAAACAAGACTCGTAGGAAAGTCTTTGATTTATTAACAACAAATATATCTAGTGGAATACTAAATAAAACTATTTAGAAATACTTTGATTCTTTAGATCTTTTCAAGATGAATTAAATTTATTTTACTCCTTAGAGAGTCTATTAGATTCTCCACATTGAAATGTAGCAAAGAATTATAATTTTACTTGACATTATATAAAAATGTAAGTGTAAACAAAATTTTACTAGAGAATTGAGATATTAATAAATTATAATGCATGCACAATTTAAACTATCAATAATATAATTCATCAAAAAACTAACACATTAACTTATGGTTTCAACTATTCTAAGAGAAGAACAATCAACATCCCTTTTGAAATATAAGATACTATATTCTTTATGTCACTCTCCTGATATTGGTTGAACAAACATAATAACAGATTGAATAATTATAAAGGCTAATACTACTCATTAGATGACCTATCTAGAATGCCAATCTCTATGGGAGGAGTCGTGTATGCCTTATCAAAGTTAGTATATTGTCAGTGCATTCTAGCAAGGCTATATACAACCAAGATCTGGTACTACTCATTACTATTATTTTCATTTCTCTATCTTAAGTTAAAAAATTGTTGATTCATACACACCAACCTTTTACAGAAGGGACACTTCCTTCATTCTCCTTATTAAATTTAGTTGAATTTGTACAATCTATATCTATGATACCTTCCCTCTAATTCTACTTCCATGCACTTTCTACATGATCCACACAATTGCTATATCAACCTCTATAATAGATCTTTACTATGACAAAAATGTATCAATTGCATAGTATAAGGGTCCCAAGTCATATTAAATCTTTTTGAAAGGATCTATAGTTATAAAAACTATTTTTTGATTAATAATCATTAATATGATTAATTAAAACATGATTAATCAAAATAAGGATAAGTCAATTATTTTGTGAATGTAATATATTTATTGGACTGGTGAATGGGGGAAGGAGAACGAAGTCACTTGACCTATAGGTAGAGATAGGATTGTCATAACTTACCTTACTCAGATATAGCCTCAATGAATAGAATATCTTGGGTCTATTAAGCACTTTCCATGCTATTCCTTAAAATCATGAACACCAAGTTCCTTGATTAAGACATTGAATATCATGATAGAGACCAAAGAAAAAAGACCATGATAGGAAAACTTTCCATAGTATTCTTCCATGTAAGTTTCTCAATGGATGGCAAGTAGTAATTGAGTCAACTTGGCATTATCTTTCTCTAGTGCACCTCTTGCCTATCGTGGGGGATATGGTGTAAGCCCTATTATAACATTATGTGTTTGGGTAGGTATTCAACCTACTCCAAAAAAAAAGCTGTTTGGATGGTCTCCAGACATAAATAATTACTCAGGGAACTTCATCTGACCCCTTTCCTAGTTTAACTATAAGCTCAAGTGTCAAATTAAAGGAACACACACCTCACACTCATGACCCATCTGATGGTGAGTCATAGGATGGCGCCAATGGTGATCATACATTGGTTCTCCATCATGCCACCATGTTACACACTTTATAAATTAGTCAACTGTATCTTGGTAAACCCAATACCTTGTCTTTTCAGCATTGAATCTGACAACAAGCTTATAACATCATCATGATGTCGACCAACTGTAAAGAAGTGATATCACCTCTCTACTAAAAATGGTAAACAAAATCCAATGAATAGCAGGGAAAATTAAAACATTTGATTATATTCAATTTAATAAAGAGTACATCAAAATTTTCCCAATAAGGGTGTACATGCTTTAAAGAAATAGAGGATCTAAGTAGAGTGAAACTCAACTATATCAATATGTATCCAATAAAATATACAAATTATAGTCCAAGATGGAAGGATGAACTCCTTTCCTAGTCTTAGGTTGGTTCACCATGCTCATGTTGCACACTCTGATTCTAAACCTGGGTGGTTGGGATCACCCAGCAAGAGGAGAATAAAGGTATGAGTCAAATAAAATAATAAGGACAAATATAAATTAAAGTATTGAATGATAAATAACTACTATGATAGGAGGGTCAAAAGTATGAGGCAAGTAAATAAACAAGAATTCTACAAAGTCAAGGAATAATAAAGTTTACATGCATGATTTAATATGACTACATTAAACTAACATAGGACTGAGGCACCTACCTAACCTCAACCTCTAGGTGAGGGAGAGTAACACATTCCTAAGCACCCTAATATATATAAAATGGGAAGAGTGGTCACATTCCCCTGGGCGAAGTAACACATGCCCACTATGGGTAGTTTGTACTCATATACACTACATTAGTCATTTACATCATCATGCTAGAATAATTCAATGGAAAATTTAAGAATTGAAAACTTTGTAAGTGGGGTCAAAGAACCCATGATAATTGAAGTTAATGTGCCACAAGAAGGCAATAAAAAGAATGAAGGCTAAGCAATGCCTCATTGGAAAATTAGGATGGATAAAATATGCCCAACTTAGTGTTAGAATGCACATACACAAAAATAGGGTTGCACATACCTCTTTTCACACATAAAGGTTAACTTCAATAGAATACTTTGGTCCACAAAGTCAACTTCTCATCCTAGAAACACATTATGCATGTTAGCCAAGTCAAAGTGAAAATTTTCATCCCTATTATATTTTTATATATTTCTTACCCAATTCCTGATCATCTAATGTCATGTTAGAATTTATGATTTCAATATTTGTTGAGAGAATATGTGATACTTTATATATATGTGTTTGTTATAATTATCCATCTTTAGTCACATAAGTCTATGTAACTCATATATATATGTGGATAAATATATATGTTCTTCCAATTTAGGTTTACTGATGTCATTATCTTACCTATAATGTGAATCCATATTATTTATAACATCATGTTTACTATGTATATTGGTGTAAGTATATTCCACATGAATATCAATTAGGTTCACTAATATACACATGCTTTGATCCAACTAAAATGTCATTTAGATATATGTTTATAAAAGTATAATCTTTTACAAATTATTATCTTTTACACCATTTAATACATACAAGACAATGTAATTAGATGCATTCCATAATCATATTTGTATTTATAGTTACCATCTATTTCATAAATATGTATTTGTGTACCTAGGGTTTGTTGAAACATGATTATTATAATTTTTGGTAATTTATGTGTAGTGATAAAATATAACTCATCTTATATATATTCTTCCATTATTTGTTGAGCCATGACATACAAGACTATAATAAGGGAACATGCTCATCTTATATCCATCGTTTGATATGTAGTACTACATGGATACATGTATAAACTAATAGGATATATACATGTAGGTCAATATGTTATAATAATGTGAACTTATTTTGCAAAACAACTCCTTAGTTATAGATCTACTATATAGATCATGAATTCAGATTTAGATATCATATTTAACCACACTCTTACATACACAACCTTTATGACTATTTCCTATATATGGATTTCTACATTAGCATTAGGATCATACTTATATGTATAATTGTATTTATGTATATACCTAGGGTTAACTTGATTACAAGGTGCATGTATTACATGGTTTACTTCATCATCATAACTTAATTATTGCAAAATAGGGAATGAATTACTGACCTTAGACAACAGAAACCAATGGATTTGTGATGATCCATTTGTGAGCATATCTAGGGTTCATCCCAAGATAATTCCTCCAGATATTCAGGTGGTGTCTTGCTGCTAGCCTACATAGCATCAGGTGGTATTGTAGGTATAGGAGTTGATGTAGTTGCAAGAGAGGAGTCGACGACATTACTGTCAGGGTAGATGACGTTGCACTTGGTGGCTAGGACGCCCTACTGTCAGGGTGTGTTGGCTCCGAGGCTTCTCTGGATGTGCAGGTGTCATGTAGGTGTTTCTTGGTGGCATTGGGTGAGGTGGAGGAGGAACTGAAGGAGGTAGAGGCAGGAAGATCATGACCAGAGAAGATTACATACTGTGTTGTTGTTGTGCAGCCATTTCCTGGCGACGAGGATGATGGTTTGGCAGCATGGAGTCAAGGAGTCAGACTAGTATAGGTTGTCGATGTTGTTGCATGTCGGTTGCCTTTGTTGGAGTATGACGATGGTGATGAAGAGATGCAGGGCACAAGAAACCTGGAAGGAGGCGTCACCGGAGTGGTTGTCAGATGGGCGCAGGGTAGGAAAGCATTGGTGGCTAGGGCTTTGGGTGTTTGAGGAGAAAAGGAAAGAACGAGTGAAAGATAAATAGGAGGCGGAGAGTGGAGGAAGGGGATGGTGGGGTGTCGCCCATTTCAGAGGGGGAGCACGTGACATCACATTTGAGATGGAGATGAGAGTAACACATTAGGTAGGGAGGGGGAGGAAGTAACACAACACTGCATTACATTGACGTGAGAGTGCATTTAGGAAAAATACTTAAATGGTTAGTCAATTACCACTATTAAAATCTAAGGCAATTAAGGTTTTCAATACCAATTGGGACAACAAGTAATATCTAATTTTTAAGAAATTTAAATGGAAGGTTAATTAGGAGTCAAGGAGGTTTCCTTTTTCACATGCATCATGCATTTATATATTTAGTGTGTGCATATTCATTTATTTAATTAAGAGGGTAAATGAATTCTAATTGACTTAAAAATCCATGGGTTTTCTAATTAAAATGTGTGGAGTCTAACATTACATTAATTTCTCCTTTTGAACACATTTTGTATTTGATTGTATGCTAAGTGCCTAATAAATATATTTAGTACCTTTCCTTATAAATTTTGATATAAAATTTCTTATTTCTCATTTCTTGTCCCAAAAATCAATAAAACTCTAAATTAAAATAATCCACTAATTATCTCTCATTAATTGTCATTTTGCATTATTAGACTATAATTAACACATTAGTTCCATTCATTGAAATGAATGTGGGTAAATATAGTTCAAACCATTAAGGATTGATCAATTTCAACATTGAGGACAAAGAGGATAGAAAAGCTAGGAAAATTTATGGAAAAGGATAGAAAATAAACCCAAGATTCAGTATGTTACACCAACATTAGAACCCAAAGTGAAATACTTAGTGATCCCTGATAGCTAATTGTAGAAAGAGTTCTAGAACAGACCAATAGTATGAGACTTGCTAGAATCAACTCTAGTCCTGTAGTTGGTAAAATGGGTCAAATTTGTCGTGTTCTATTGGTTATGGATGCATCAACTCTTAGATGAGTCCAAGCACATGCAGTCATCAATCCATTGCATCCACCAAGGAGGGAAATTCAACCTTAGCATCATTTGTATAATGTATCTTCTATTTATTGAGTCATACACTTCATTAAGATCTCCCTTTATACAAAACTTTGGCCAAGCATTCTACTTAAAGATACTCTCGAGTTGGTTTGCACGCAAGGTTGCATTTGGGATTCAACTCCCCTTAACAAAATGTGATTAAGATTGATTAGGATCTTGAGAACAATTTAGATGTGATTAGTAAGGATTTGAGGGAGAATTTATATAAATAGTTATAGAGAGATATGGGTTGCTAATCTTTGATATTACAAGCATATTGACTCTTTGCGATAAGATAAATGAATGCATTCTTGACTTCACATAGTAGTCTTCGACTTAGGGACCAATTACGAATGACCTTGGTAAATTCATCCCCAATGATGGACCATGCCTCTTAGTGGAATTGCACATGAAATCCATTAGGTACAACTACTTTGTCCCCTTTCTCTTCCCTAATCAAAACTTCTAGTTCCTCCATGGTAACAAGATTGCACAATTCTTGGATTTTCTTGTGGTTGAGAGTTGGCATATCCTAAATTCTAAACCATTAAAAAGTGCTAGTCTATCCACTATTGAAAAACTTAGTACAATTATTCAAATATATGCTTCCTGATATTTGATATGTTAATTTTTCTCCTTCAATAAAAAGATACCAGAGTTGGTTCTTGTGTCTTCTGATATTTACAGGGTTCTTTTAGGATTTATAGAACTACTTCATTTTGCATTCACCAAGTTTTAACAATTGTAATCAAGATTTTTGTCTAATAATGGACTCTTCATACTTCATGGTAGTAAATGCTTCCTTCCTTATGGCGTTAGTTGATTCTCTTAATGGAAATTTGTTGGATCTAGATCCGATGTTGACGGGAGAGAGCCTCATTTTTCTTGTTCTTGGGACTAACATTGAAATCTCCCATTTATTCATTGTTCCACTTAATAAGACTTTTCGAGTTTTGAATTGATGTATGATCTTATACATGGTACAATCTTTTTCTTTTGCATTCGATCTATGAGTTTCTTTATTTAGTAACAAGATTTTTGGAAGAGATTAGAGAGGGGCTGTAACAAAAAAAGAGAAAAGGTTTTCTTTCCAAGCTAAGGAGTGAATTTATAATGAAAGAGGAAAGTATTAGTTGTTGAATTATACAGATATAGAAGTGGAGGCAAGAAGTTAATTTCTTGCAATATCTCGGGCTTCTTTGGGGGTTCAGTAGATGAAAAGTGAAGTCATTACAAACTGGCACAGGAAATATAAATATAATATAAGGATAAAGGGGTGAGGGAAGTCAAAGTAATAAAGTCAAGATTTTGGTAGAGGATGAATTTTTCTCCTTTGCTATGAATGTGATTATCTTAGAAGGACTGGTTGTTGCATGCCAGACATCTCAGATTGCATCTTTGCCACCACACCATGAAACAAGAATCAAATAAGTTGACATTGCACATGCATCCACCAAAGTCTCATCTCAATCCTTTGTTTTGTAAGGGAAGGAGTCAAGATTTCCAATAGTAGGTATGAGACTTTGTTTTAACCATTTCTGAAAGAGGAATGTATTATTGGGACTACCCCAACTATCGATGTGGGTTGTTCTCATTAGAAGAGTTGCCCTAAATGCCCTTGGGGGACTGTTGTAGGAAGTGAGGCCTTTGTCAATGAAGTAGACCATTTTCAAGCAGTGAAGGTGATGGCCGCAGTGGGATTCAATAGTCCTGTCTCAGTGGGAGACTTTCATTCTTCTATTGAATCTGACATATTGTTCGGTACAAGTTCCTACTCTATTTAACATTTCTTCTTTTGCTTTTATTACTAGCCAAATCTGAACACTTTTATTTCTTATTGAAGTGGGTAGAATCAAGGAAATTTGTCTATGTGAGTCTGCAATATTGATTAAATAGTTACACTTAACAAATGCACTTTCACAATATAAGCGTGGTGGCCATGTTAGATCACTTGGAATTCTATTCAAGACGTTTTGGAACTAGTGCAAGTGGGTCATTGTTGGTTGTATTCCTTGAAAGCCATCATTTTATGATTATAATAGGGATACATTGTTTATGTTTTGAATACAAATATAATAAGTTCCACTTTTAATGTTTGTTTCTATATTGAAGTATTAAAAAATTATAACGATCCTATGAATATTTTGACTCAATGAAATATTGTTTGGATTTTGGACCTAAACATGAGATCATATGTATATTCAAGAGTGTTCATTTTTCGGTTTTCCCAAGCCAATTATTATTATGGACATGTTAGGAAAATAATAGTACATACAACTAGTGTTTATGTTGAGTGATGACTATATATCTTTAGTCATGATATTAGATATCAACTCAGATACATGGTAGTTGTTAGAGAACTAGTTTTATTGGTCATACTCACTTTTACATTGACAATTGGAAGCCATGTCATGGAAGTCAGAGTCATATCTCAATATGATTGCGGTGGTTGTGATCCATAGACCTACAATCACTACACAAATCACATGTTATTTTGTGCACTTTGAAACTAGTTCAACATAACTCTAAATAAGGGTTCCTGTATAGGTGGTGATTGGGTGCATTATGGCACTTGTAAACTATTTTCATTGATGTAGTACAATTTGTCCCTCTATTGAAGTAACATACTATCCACTTGATAAGATAGACTATGAAATGCATGTCCATGTTTATGTGCATCAATATATGTTACTGAGCTCACAAAATCTCAATGGATCTAGTCTAGTTCAAGGAACATAGATTGGATGCTAAGAGGATGTCAAATTTATACCTTAATTTCAATATAGGTGTTTATTACAAAGGGATTATATAGTCATGGTAACATTGGTCACTTTATAGATTCAATTTGTTCTCAACACATTCCCATTACTTGGCTAGCAATGATGTATTACTAGACATCAACCTTTTCTTGTGAGGTTGTGAACATCACTACTGACATAATGTGGAACCTACAGGTCAAATACAGGAAGGTATAAGGGACTTGAATTTTGGAATTATGATCATATTTATTTACAGCCTAGTTAGGCTACTGGGTGCTTTGGCTTAATGGATTAATTGATTGTCAATCACTAACTCATTATTAGCTTAGTAAAGTATGAGTCGGGTAACTCACTTAGTTAGTTGGGTGGCTAGACCAAGTGAGGGAAAATTTCCTTTGTCCATTTGGAGTCAAATTGGAAAATTGATTCAAACATGGACTGTTGAGTCGAAAGGACCACTGAGTTGGGGGCTAGTAGCCAAAAATGGTCCCATTCTCTCGACTAGGATTGTAGTCTACATTTTCTAATTTCTAATCATTTTTAGAGTGGAGATGAAGAATAAGTTTTTATTTTAGAAATTCTAAGAATGTGAATCTCTTATATATATGGGTGGACATCCTAGGGTTGAGACCCACAACACAGTGAGGCAAGTTGTCTAAGGGTTCTTCCTATTGACAAAGAAAACCTCACTCAAGGATAGAAACCCATAATCGGAGGAGAATGAATTCAAACGTGGCACATCAAAAACTACGACTTCCATATCATCTTGGTGATTAACATAGTGCACCAAGAGATGTCACATCCACATAGATGATGTACAAGACAAGGCCCTTAGGAGGAGGCTTTCGAACAAGAAGCTTCTTTAAGAAGAAGACACAATGTTGATGTGATGACAAAGTAGAAATAACAAACAACTGCTTTGGAATTGATCCAGATGTGTAAGTTCTTCACCAACATAAAAGGTGTCTAGGTGTTTGACAACTAGAGTGTATCAAGGTATATTCCATATCCTTTCAATGTGTTTAATATGAAGTCATTTTATGGGTAATATGGATAGGTTGGCTTAAAATCTTTTGGTAGAATCTATTTTAGAAAATAGACAGCCTACAAATCCCATGTATCTATAGCTTCCTATTCTTTCTATACATAATTACTATCGGACCTTCCTCAAATATTAAATCATATGTTAGTTATTAATTAGATGGATAGAATTTTTTTCAATATCGAGTTTCTATTATTTATATTGATACATGAAATACATCATGTAGTTTTGGAAAATATGTAAATGTTCAAGTCAGAATTAAGCTTTTGAAATCCTTTACAATATGGTATAGTCCCATGTATCACGTCCTATAATTTATGTATCATTGTTCTTTTAGATGTATACCTTTTTATCATATGAAAATGGTATTTTAAAAAAACTAGCATGAAAAGGGAGTCAAATTGTGGCACAGTTACTCTAGGTCTACACATATCAGCTATTTATATATGGAAGGAACCTGAGACAATCACTCATAGACTTGAAATAAAAGATGAGATTTCTCACCTAAGAAACTAGAGGCTATGAATTCTATACTTGGTGCATGATTAGGGGAAGGTGATACCCCAAAGAATACATACATTCGACTACAACTATAGAAAATGGTAATACTAGTCCTTTTCTATCACAGTAAAAAAGGAAACTTAGAGAGCAAGAAGAGAAGTTGATGCAAGTCTTACAATGACACCAAGTAACATTTGGTGGTGTATTGTAGATATAAAGTGGACCCCCCTATCTTTTCTAGTACATGATTAGGTTGGACAAAGGAGCAAAGCTAGTGGTGCAAATGCCACAAATACTAAACCTATTCATGCAAGAAGTCATCAAGTAGGAGAAAACAAATGATAAGTCCAGACCTATGAGTTATATATTGCTCATGTAAGTATTCTATATTGAGGTTCAAGATAAGGTGAGGATGAGAATCTGGTAGATAACTTCAACTATAGTCTAGAGAGAGTAAATGACTACGACTACTTTGGAGATCATCCACTACCAAAAAATATTTAGACCTTCTTTAAGGGCATGTTCTTCTTGTCGGAACCCACCACTAAGTGATGTGCTGATATACACACACCCCGTCTCTTTGTCTATATTTGAAGATGAATAAAATGTGAAGACACCAAACTTCATTGTGTGTCTTTAATATATCCCTATAGTAGATACTTCTACTTATCTTAGGAATAACACCAATTCCTTGGGAAAAACTCACATGAACAAGAATGGTCACACATGAAAACAAAAATTCACATTTACCAAAGTTTCCATATTTTTTTTTTCCCACAATAGATGGATGAAAGAAATCCATATATATATATATTTCATGTTGTAATATATCATTAAATAAACTAATTCAGCAACTAAAAAAATCTATATTCGTCATATCTATAAATGTTTTGGCTTGTTTGTTAGCACAAATAGTATACCCAAGAAATCATAACAACCATATATGTTATATAATGAATGATATCTTGGGAGCATCATTTGCCTTGATACCGAGATATTAATTACAACTTGATGTATATCAACATGAGAGATGAAATTCACTCCCCTTAGTTAATCAATAATATTATCAATTCTAGTAAAAGGATATTTTTACTTGACAATAGATATAAATACTTATCAATAAATGACACATAACCCACATTGACGTGAATTCATCTTCACTATTAAATTTGGATCTACCCATGATGATTTACTCAATTGTATTAGTCCCTTATCAAGTAGATCCTACAAATCCTTTGTCAGTTTCCTTAACAAAATTGGAACCATACTCAACAAAGCTTGTCCTATAGGTTGAGTTCCAAGTGTTAGATTGATCTAGAAATCAATATTTCAAATTGGAGGTAACCATAATTGCTTTTGTTGAAGACAACAACATACTCCTTTACTACAAGTACAATAGACAAGGAATAGTTCTCAATCCAAATGGCCTTCACATCTCCAAGAAACATGTCTTTCCCTTCCCTATCAACCTTTTTAGTAGTTATTGAAGATATTAGATACATTGGTCTAGATTTCCTATCTCCTTGAACTAACAACTAACATCTCCATTAAAAAGATAGATTTTATGGTAAAGAAATGAATTTTCTTACAATAGTATGGTGACCAATTCATATCCAACATAATATCAAAGTCTTGCACCTCAAATTTTAGTAGGTCAACTTGAATACATTTCTCATTAAAGGTCATATCACCTCTAAGACATACTGTTGTCAAAATTTTGAGATATATAATAGTTATCTCCAATAGAAAATTGTATGCTAGATGCTCAACAAAAAGATAAACTTTATTTATCACATCTTGGGTTCGAAAGATATTTTTATGACCATGGTTAAAATGCATGGTATTATGTAAAAAAAAAGTAATTTAGAAACTTACACTTTTCATAATAATTGAGTTTACACCTTCTTGGAGGAAGCGTGAGCTAGCTTTTTTTGAATATTAAGGTGGAGGCCTATTGATCAACATGCATATACTTTATCTATGTCTTCTCCTCTCCCGTTGTAATTTATTTTACTATGTTTTGCTAAGTTCCCTTTGTGGAATGTTAGGGGGTAAAATATGTAACTATAATATCATGTTGGAAAATATTAACGTATGATACTTTTGATTGCATTTTCAATTGGTGTTATTTCTTGTTCGATCTCTCCCTATATCTTGCTTTGGCTGTTTGGGCTATATAATCACCCAAGGTGTAGAGAAAAGAGTGATCCTGGGCTTTTTGGTGGGAAAATTTGTATGTCTACGAGATGAAACTTATCTAGTTTTCCCTCCTTCCCCTATGTATATTCATTACATTATCCCTAGATGTGAGATCTAATTGCCTAAGTATGAATCTTTTTTTTGGCAAGGTGCTTATTTAGAAGTTGGATATGGGAAATTAGACCTTCACCCTATTCTCTATACCATCCTATGCCATCAAAGATGTGAGGAGACTCATGCCTAGAAACCTAGACTCAAATATCAAGATTAATGTATACTTATTCCTTAGTCAAATGAGTTCGGTAAGGTTGGATGGGGAGTCGTATTGACTAGTTCCCCTATACACTACCATGTCGCCTAAGTAAAACATATAGAATAGGATTCATAAGCTACATCATTCCTTTTTGTTTAGTTTGATAGCTTAATTGTTAGATGCATTTGAATGAATATGACCCTTATGTAAGGTTAATGGTTGCATATCCCCCCAAACAACCCACTACTCTCACTACTTGATTAAAGCCCTAGCTGCCTTCTTGCTAAGCCCTTACGAGCATGCCCATGATGTTGTAAGCGAGGCATATATTCTATAATGATAAAAATATTTGCATAAAAAAAGGCTGAGATCAAATTTAAAAAATTATGAATCCGCTATATTTCTTGTTAAGATATTGGTCTTATATGTTAAAATTGAACAAAACTGATGTCAAGAATGGTTTATTATTTTTCTGTCTCACCAAGGAGTATGCTTAGAAGACCTACAAAAGGACAACACGGAGAGAGCAAAAGCACATACTCAAATGATTTGATAAGAAAGGCATTAGCCAACACACATGCTTGCAATATGCTAGTTAAATGAGAACAAATTGGGATCAAAATTAAAACATTACAAATCCACTTTATTTCAATATAAATGTCGACCATACATATATATAAAATTAAGTGCCTCACCAAGGAGAGCGCTAAGAAAACAAACAATTCAACAAAGCTTACACTCCAACCGTAATTTCGCAAAAAAAAGCATTAACCAACACACATGCTTGCAATATGTCATTTAAATGTCAACCGCAGTGCCCCCCGCTGTAGGTTTGAATAGGCAGCGCTTGCAATCTGCCACAAATAGGGATGAAGTCCTATACATGTCCTCCCCTCCTACTACGGGCATCTCAACTCCTGGCTTTGCCTCTATGTTCACAAAACCTGGCTGGGAGGTTCTCCCAATAACCCCTTCCACTGCGGGAGAGAGGCTAAGGGAGTCGAACTGAATCTCTAAGTGAGCATAGCTGTCGCCCGCTGGGATATTGTAACTGTGAATCCTGTCATCTTCTTTGGTAACTGGTACTACAGATACTGACATTTCGAGTACATCATCCACTATGACGATCGCGCTGTTCCTCGCCCCTGTTCTCTCCACCGAGAACTTGCCTATGGATGACTTCCAGCTAGAGCGGTGAACTTCAGGGACAATAATGGGCTTTCCATCGAAGGAGAAGCTAAAATGGTCTATGGTGTCGTTCCATGAGATAGAGTGTGTAGCCTCGATTGTGAGCCTGTTCTCAGCGGACATAATCCCTAGCGCCTGGATCCAAGTGAAGTCCCGAAGCCTTCCTGCAGGCCTGTGGCCGATGAAGCGCGCGTTCACCTGGATGGATGGGTCGGAGATGAGCGCGAAATTCTCATTCCGGCGGCCGTGAAAGTAGAATGCCACTCCGTCATGGCCAATGAAGCGGGGATCGTAGCATGCAGCACTATTTCACTCGCAGTTGGGCTTGTGACCTGCAGGAACAGATAGATTGCTTGGCCTATGCTGGGTTCTGAGTTCTATGAGTTTCAAGTTGTATAAGGTGACTTACGTTTGCAAGCGGCTTCGCAGGTGTGAGCATTGCAGTCGACGTAGCACGCATGAGCCACGGCGCTTGCTGGCCTCGTGTATGGGCACTGAGCCGGGCATTGGACGGTCTTTGATGCACACGGACTGTTCGGGTTGGTGCACGTAATACTATCCCCTTTATCGTTGATCCTCGCAGCAGCCTGTGCTGCCGCACAGATGAGGAGCGTAAGCAGGAGCATGGCAGATTGAAGCTTGGCAGCCTCCATGGCAGACAGTAGCTGCGTGGTTGACAATATATATGAAGAAGTAACGGTGATTGCTGATCTATCGGTATAGACTTCAATCCCTTTTATAGGCAGCTACACTGATACACCATTGGGTAGAAATTACTACAACTACGTGCATTGCATGACGACCACGTACTGCCGTATGAACAAGCGAGCGACCTCAACTTACATGCACATTTAGTAATTGTCCTCCATGTATATAGGTGGTAGGCACGTTAGCCATTTTCTTCGCAGCTTTGGGAAATGACGAGTTCCTAATTGCCCAGCCTATCCAACTTCTTATATAGTAGCATCACTTACTGTAAATAATACGAGTTGTAGTTAAACGGTTTTAACAAAAAGTTCCTATATACAAATTCCATAATATTCATTCAATTAACACAAATCCATCAATTTGCTTATCGCCATGTACACTTCAACAACTAGTATTTATTAGCATTTGCCATGAAAAAACTTCAATCGTCTTTAGTAGGATGAAGTTATGAAAAGGACAACAAAAGTATATCAAAGTGCTCAAGTGTACTCTTGCATGTATTACGGTTTCAGAATTCCTTGACAGATCACAACCTTAACCAAAATTCTCAATTTGGTTCAATGAGGATGAATTATAATATTCACACTTAGCTACTAGACTTGGTCGAATTTATCGAGCTTGGATGAAGAAAGCTATACGTTCATGATGCAACACGATCCTAATCCAACTAGATAATTGCTTGAAAGGTAAGAGTAACTAGATTGAAAAAAAATTGAGCTGAACTACAACTGTGTACAATGTGTAAAAGCAATACTATAAATAAATTATGAATGTAAAGGCATGAGTGAATTTGATATATCATACCACCTACCCTCCACCTTGAGTTCCATAACTTTATCATTCCCGAGTAAGCCAAATAGTCAATATGGAGGGTAAGAATTCTTGTAATACTCATATAGATGGTTGTGACAACTCGAAGAAACTCTAGATGAAAGGATTATAAGTAAAAATTGGGGCCTATAAGAAGAGAACTCCATAATACAACGGGTGATCAGGTGGTCATGGAAACTCAAAGGAGCTTTTAGGGTGGTCAAAACTGTGAGGTGTTTCACCCATCAATCCTTCTAGTAAGATCCAAAAAAAAGTCAATATAGAAGATACAAATGCTTGTGATGCCCATATAGGTGGTTGTGACAACTTGAATAACTCCAGATGAAAGGATTACGACTAAAACTTGGGGCCTATGATAGGAAAACTCCATAACACAGTTGGTGATCAAGTGGTCATGGACTCAAAGAGGCTTTTAGAGTGATCAAAATAGTGACATGTTACACCCAACAATCTTTCTAGTAAGATCCAAGAAAAGTCTATCATCTATAGGTGTAGTGTTGTAGTTGTGTTTGAGTATGTAAGAAAATGAACAATTTAGTACTAATGCCTTTCCGATGACTTCTAGGCTTTCAAACCATTAATATCTTATGGTATATTGCATCCTATTGTGCTAAGGTATTGTGTCGAGTAATCGGCGGGCAAAACTGATCTAGAAAAATTATGTGGAGGATTTGGTTCTAAATTCATTTGATTACCTAGATATGCATACATGTGGTTGTGGTGGCATAGGTGGAATTATCTCATCTACAAAATGAGTGGTTTTGTAACATACCGGATCTTGGACCCAAGTTTGACCTTATGGACTTAGACAATTAAGGTTGAGGTTAAGCTTAAGAGAATATTCCCAATAAGATAATGCACAAATGTATCACCTTAATGTAATATGTCACATAATCCATTTAGAGGTAATATGAACATACATAACTTAGATAGATAAATAATGTGGATAATGGGCCGCTAATGGGCCATATGACATATGTCATAAAATAAATCCCAAAAGTGAAATTTAAGTTTAATATCGTGTTCCTTGGGTCCCAATTGTCTTGGGAGTAAACTTTCACATTAGTCACACAATAATAATTAATAAATTTAATTGGGAAAATAAGACATGAGTTTTCCCCAAAATATCAAATAAAATATTAAATGACTCCAAAAGAGGAAAATAATCTTGGATTCATAATCTACATAATAAATATAGCCTTTGGCTGATTTTTCATCCAATTTGGAAGATGTTTGGATAAAAGGTGATATTAGGAGAGTGTGTAGAAATTTCAAAATATTAAATAAATGTACAAACAACTCCAATACGTAAAATTGATGGCAAATTCATATCCAATGATAAAGAGCAAAGCAGATGCCACTACTAGTACTAAGCACATTAAATAGGACTTGTTTCTCAAGTTTCATCAAATTTGGATAATCCTAATGTCATTAATGAAGGAGGAAAGAGAAAATTGTAATTGATTTATTTGACACATTAAAAGTTCTCAAAAGGAAAATCTAATTACATATTCGGATTTGTCATATAAAAAATAGGTTGAATGTCAAATATGACTTAATTTAGGACTCGTTTGCACCCTCAAAATAAGAAAGAGAAAAAGGAAAATAATGAAAATAATTCACTTAATTTAGATTCCAATTCGAATAAGGTTTCCAGTTTATTTCCCTGTCACGCGGTTCCTTGAGCCTGCCTTATTTCTGGCCAGATCTGGGTCGTTGATCTAGATCCAACAACTACTGCTTTCTCTCCTACCTTCCTCTTCCTCTTTTCCCTTTCTTTTTCTCGCGAGCAGCAAACTCGATTTTTTTTGAGCTCCCTTACTGGAGCTCATTGTTGGTTCGACATAATTTAGATGTCATGCATATAGAAAAAAACATAAGTGAAAATATTTTGGGTTGGTTACTTCAAAAGGATGGAAACAATAAGGACAATATTAAAGCTCGACTAGATTTGAAACACTTGAAGATACGTAAATCATTGTGGCCTAAAGTTTCAAGATCTAATAATATAAGAGAGCTACCTCATGCAATATATAGTTTGACAAATGAAGAAAAGGAAAATTTTCTGTCTGTATTGAAGGACATTAAACTCCTAGAAGGGTTTTCATCAAATTTCTCTCATATGGTTCAACTCCAAGAAAAGAAGTTAGTGGGTATGAAGAGTCACGATCACCACATATTATTGCAACACCTCCTTCCCATAGCTGTAATAAAGGCATTAGCAAAACCTGTCAGAAAAGTTGTGACTGAGTTTTGTGTTTTCTTCAAAGAATTATGTGCAAGGGTGATTACTGTTGGGAAAATGGAAGAGTTGGAGCAAAAAGTTCCACCTTGGAGCATGAAACATGATAGATTGGAGCATGAAACATCAAAAGGAGGGCCAAGAACACCTCCATCAAGTAGAGCGCCAAAGCATTATGTCCTGATCAAGATCCAGACATGTCATCATTGCTTCAAGATGGAGAAGATGGAAAGATGGAAGAAGACACATGCATCCACAACCATAGTGAAGAGGCAATTCGAGGAAGAAGTCGAGGGGAGAAGGTGG
Organism: Alisma plantago-aquatica; assembly: GCA_963693085.1. Classification (NCBI taxonomy): domain Eukaryota; kingdom Viridiplantae; phylum Streptophyta; class Magnoliopsida; order Alismatales; family Alismataceae; genus Alisma; species Alisma plantago-aquatica. The sequence goes on along the minus strand of OY856412.1, from coordinate 1,285,308,053 downwards.
AAATCCGATCCTTCAGACCCCCCCTTCCCCAAGGTGGAGTAACACACTAACTCAAAAAATGTGTATTGTACTTCATTCTTTTTATATAACACTCATTTTTTATGTTCATGAATGTTAAAATAAGTATTAATGGATATTGGATTACATTGTTGGGGACAATACTCATTTTCTAAGTAACACATTAACTAAATAAATTAGTACTGCATGTTGAGGAAAGTAATCATTTTCAATTAGTGTGTTACTCAAGAAAAGAGTACTATCTCTAAAAGTATAATGTAGTCCTCGTTGTAATTCTATTTTTAAAATACAATGAAATAAAAGAATGAACTCTATGTCAAAAGAAAGATATGGATACTTATTTTTAACTTAGTGTATTACTTAGAAAATGAATACTATATGTAATATGTAATAATCATTTATATATTTTGTATTATTTGTCTCAAAAGTATGTTATGTTAGTCTTGTTGGAAAGTTTTTTTACTTGAAATCTAACAATTTTTATTTCGTCAAAAAAATCATTACGTATTGAAAGTTATACGTAAATCAAATTTATTTCCCTTATTTTTTCTCTTTCCTATATTTCTTTCACTTTTATCTTTCTCAGAATGGAGACATCCCATTAGCTCCAAGTTTGTGGGAATACAATAGTGGAAAATGGGTAAAGAAGTATTTACAAATTGGATGTTACATATCGTTTTTCTTTGGGAAATGACGAGTTCCTTAATAGCCCAGCCTATCAAACTTCTTATATAGTATAATCACTTTGTGTACATAACACAAGTTGTACTTAAATAGTTTTAACAAAAAATTTCTATATACAATTCCTTAATATTCATCTAATTTACATGAATCCATCAATTTGCTTATCGTCATGTACATTCACTAAACAACTAGTCTTAAATAGTATTTTCCATGAAAGCATTTCAACCATCTTTCGTAGGTTTAAGTTATGAAAAGGATAACAAAATTATATCCAAATACTCAAGTACTCTTGCATGTATTACGGTTTCATATTTCCTAAAAAAATCACAACTTTAACCAAAATTCTTGACTTAGTTCAATGAGTCTGAATTTGCTAGCATTATCTTTTATAGAAATGGTGAACCCCACAAAATTGATGGACAAAAACACAATAAATTATTTTGATTATGTGAAAGTACAATATTTTGTCAGACAATGAAGGTAACTATTTGACTATATATAGCTATGTAACTGTAATATATAGAATATCCCAATCAATCAACTAAATGTGCTTGTTGTGTAGTTGTAGTTGTCGATTGGTTAATGTTTAAATATTTTTCTTCATTCTATAATTATAATATCTTGGATTGTGAAAGTGAGATCTACAACCTCTTTTTAGTATGATGAACCTATTCAATTCATTTATCCAATAAGTAATGGAAACATGTGTTTGTGATCCATTTTATAATAAGTTGAAAATCTTTGATTTATTAACTAAAATTTTGTCTAGTGGAGTTTAAACAAGACTCGTAGGAAAGTCTTTGATTTATTAACAACAAATATATCTACTGTAATACTAAATAAAACTATTTAGAAATACTTTGATGCTTTAGATCTTTTCAAGATGAATTAAATTTATTTTACTCCTTAGAGAGTCTATTCGATTCTCAACATTGAAATGTAGCAAAGAATTAGAATTTTACATGACATTATATAAAAATGTAAGTGTAAACAAAATTTTACTAGAGAATTGAGATATTAATAAATTAAAATGCGTGCACAATCTAAACTATCAATAATATAATTCATCAAAAAACTAACACATTAACTTATGTTTTCAACAATTCTAAGAGAAGAACAATCAACATCCTTTTTTGAAATCTAAGATACTATATTCTTTATGTCACTCTCCTGATATTGGTTGAACAAACATAATTACAAATTGAATAATTAGAAAGGCTAATACTACTCATTAGATGACCTATCTGGAATGCCAATCTCTATGGGAGGAGTCGTGTATGCCTTATCAAAGTTGGTATATTGTCAGTGCATGCTAGCAAGGCTATATACAACCAAGATCTGGTACTACTCATTACTATTATTTTCATTTCTCTATCTTAAGTTAAAAAATTGTTGATTCATGCACACCAACCTTTTACGGAAGGGACACTTCCTTCATTCTCCTTATTAAATTTAGTTGAATTTCTACAATCTATATCTATGATACCTTCCCTCTAATTCTACTTCCATGCACTTTCTTCACGATCCACACAATTGCTATATCAACCTCTATAATAGATCTTTACTATGACAAAAATGTATACATTGCATAGTATAAGGGTCCCAAGTCACATTAACAATTTTTGAAAGGATCTATAGTTAAAAAAAACTATTTTTGACTAATAATCATTAATATGATTAATTAAAACATGATTAATCACAATAAGGATAAGTCAATTATTTTGTGAATGTAATATATTTATTGGACCGGTTAATGGGGAAAGGAGAATGGAGTCACTTGACCTATAGGTAGAGATAGGATTGTCATAACTTACCTTACTCAGATATAGCCTCAATGAATAGAATATCTTGGGTCTATTAAGCACTTTCCATGCTATTCCTTAAAATCATGAACACCAAGTTCCTTGATTAAGACATTGAATATCATGATAGAGACCAAAGAAAAAAGACCATGATAGGAAGACTTTCCATAGTATTCTTCAATGTAAGTTTCTCAATGGATGGCAAGTAGTAATTGAGTCAACTTGGCATTATCTTTCTCTAGTTCACCTCTTTCCTATCGTGGGGGATATGGTGTAAGCCACATTATAACATTATGTGTTTGGGTAGGTATTCAACCTACTCCAAAACAAATGCAGTTTGGATGGTCTCCAGACATAAATAATTACCAAGGGAACTTCATCCGATTTAACTATAAGCTCAAGTGTCAAATTAAAGGAACACACACCTCACCCTCATGACCCATCTGATGGTGAGTCATAGGATGGCGCCAATGGTGATCATACATTGGTTCTCCATCATGCCACCATGTTACACACTTTATAAATTAGTCAACTGTATCTTGGTAAACCCAATACCTTGTCTTTTCAACATTGAATCTGACAACAAGCTTATGAAATCATCATGATATCGACCAACTGTAAAGAAGTGATATCACCTCTCTACTAAAAATGGTAAACAAAATCCAATGAATAGCAGTGAAAGTTAAAACATTTGACTATATTCAATTTAATAAAGAGTACATCAAAATTTTCCCAATAAGGGTGTACGTGCTTTATACAAATAGAGGATCTAAGTAGAGGGAAACTCAACTATATCAATATGTCTCCAATAAAATATATAACTTATAGTCCATGATGGAAGGATGAACTCCTTTCCTAGTCTTAGGTTGGTTTACCATGCTCCTGTTGCACACTCTGATCCTAAACCTGGGTGGTTGGGATCACCCAACAAGAGGAGAATAAAGGTATGAGTCAAATAAAAGAATAAGGACAGATATAAATTAAAGTATTGAATGATAAATAACTACTATGATAAGACGGTCAAAAGTATGAGGCAAGTAAATAAATAAGAATTCTGCCAAGTCAAGCAATAATAAAGTTTGCATGCATGATTTAATATGACTACATTAAACTAACATAGGACTGAGGCACCTACCTAACCTCAACCTCTAGGTGAGGGAGAGTAACACATTCCTAAGCACCCTAATATATATAAAATGGGAAGAGTGGTCACATCCCCCTGGGCGAAGTAACACATGCCCACTATGGGTAGTTTGTACTCATGTACACTACATTAGTCATTTACATCATCATGCTAGAATAATTCAATGGAAAATTTAAGAATTGAAAACTTTGTAAGTGGGGTCAAAGAACCCATGATAATTGAAGTTAATGTGCCACAAGAAGGCAATAAATAGAATGAAGGCTAAGAAGTGCCTCATTGGAAAATTAGGATGGATAAAATATGCCCAACTTAGTGTTAGAATGCACATACACAAAAATAGGGTTGCACATACCTCTTTTCACACATAAAGGTTAACTTCAATAGTATACATTGGTCCAAAAAGTCAACTTCTCATCCGAGAAACACATTATGCATGTTAGCCAAGTCAAAGTGAACATATTCATCCCTATTATATTTTTATATATTTCTTACCCAATTCCTGATCATCTAATGTCATGTTAGAATTTATGATTTCAATCTTTGTTGAAAGAATATGTGATGCTTTATATATATGTGTTTGTTATAATTATCCATCTTTAGTCACACAAGTCTATGTAACTCATATATATATGTGGATAAATATATATGTTCTTCCAATTTAGGTTTACTGATGTCATTCTCTTACCTATAATGTGAATCCATATTATTTATAACATCATGTTCACTATGTATATTGGTGTAAGTATATTCCACATGAATATCATTTAGGTTCACTAATATACATATGCTTTGATCCAACTAACATGTCATTTAGATATATGTTTATAAAAGTATATTCTTTTACAAATTATTATCTTTTACACCATTTAATACATACAAGACAATATAATTAGATGCATTCCATAATCATATTTGTATTTATAGTTACCATCTATTGCATAAATATGTATTTGTGTAACTAGGGTTTGTTGAAACATGATTATCAAAATTCTTGGTAATTTATGTGTAGTGATAAAATGTAACTCATCTTATATATAATCTTCCATTATTTGTTGAGCCATGACATACAAGACTATAATAAGGCAACATGCTCATCTTATATCCATCGTTCGATATGTAGTACTACATGGATACATGTATAAACTAATAGGATTTATACATGTAGGTCAATATGTTATAATAATGTGAACATATTTTGCAAAGCAACTCCTTAGTTATAGATCTACTATACAGATCATGAATTTAGATTTAGATATCATCTTTAACCACACTCTTACATACACAACCTTTATGACTATTTCCTATATATGGTTTTGTATATTAGCATTAGGATCATACTTATATGTATAATTGTATTTATGTATATACCTAGGGTTAACTTGATTACAAGGTGCATGTATTACATGGTTTACTTCATCATCATAAGTTAATTATTATAGAATAGGGAATGAATTACTAACCTTAGACAACAGAAACCAATGGATTTGTGATGATCCGTTTGTGAGCATATCTAGGGTTCATCCCAAGATAATTCCTCCAGATCTTCAGGTGGTGTCTTGCTGCTAGCCGACATAGCATCAGGTGGTATTGTAGGTATAGGAATTGATGCCGTTGCAAGAGAGGAATCGACGACATTGCTGTTAGGGTAGATGACGTTGCACTTGGTGGCTACAACGCCCTACTGTCAGGGTGTGTTGGCGCCGAGGCTGCTCTGGATGTGCAGGTGTCATGTAGGTGTTTCTTGGTGGCATTGGGTGAGGTGGAGGAGGAACTGGAGGAGGTAGAGGCAGGAAGATCATGACTAGAGAAGATTACATACTGTGTTGTTATTATGAAGCCATTTCCTGGCCAGGAGGATGATGGTATGGTAGCATTGAGTCAAGGAGTCAGACTAGTATAGGTTGTCGATGTTGTTGCAGGTCGGTTGCCTTTGTTGGAGGATGACGATGGTGATGAAGAGATGCAGGGCACAAAAAACCTGGAAGGAGGCGTCATCAGAGTGGTTGTCAGATGGGCGCAGGGTAGGAAAGAATTAGTGGCTAGGGCTTTGGGTGTTTGAGGAGAAAAGGAAAGAACGAGGGAAAGATAAATAGGAGGTAGAGAGTGGAGGAAGGGGACGGTGGGGTGTCGCCCATTTCAGAGGGGGAGCACGCGACATCACATTTGAGACAGAGATGAGAGTAACACATTAGATAGGGAGGGGGAGGAAGTAACACATGTGTTACATTGACGTGAGAGTGCATTTAGGAAATATACTTAAATGGTTAGTCAATTACCACTATTAAAATCTAAGGCAATTAAGGTTTTCAATACCAATTGGGACAACAATTAATATCTGATTTTTAAGAAATTTAAATGGAAGATTAATTAGGAGTCAAGGAGGTTTCCTTTTTCACATGCATCATGCATTTAGATATTTATAGTGTGCATATTCATTTATTTAATTAAGAGGGTAAATGAATTCTAATTGACTTAAAAATCCATGGGTTTGCTAATTAAAATGTATGGAGTCTAACATTACATTAATTTCTCCTTTTGAACACATTTTGTATTTGATTGTATGCTAAGTGCCTAATAAATATATTTAGTACCTTTCCTTATAAATTTTGATATAAAATTTCTTATTTCTCATTTCTTGTCGCAAAAGGCCATAAAACTCTAAATTAAAATAATCCACTAATTATCTCTCATTAATTGTCATTTGGCATTATTAGACTATAATTAACACATTAGTTCCATTCATTGAAATGAATGTGGGTAAATATAGTTCAAACCATTAAGGATTGATCAATTTCAACATTGAGGACAAAGAGGATAGAAAAGCTAGGAAAATTTATGGAAAAGGATAGAAAATAAACCCAAGATTCAGTATGTTACACCAACATTAGAACCCAAAGTGAAATACTTAGTGATCCCTGATATCTGATTGTAGAAAGAGTTCTAGAACAGATTAATAGTATGAGACTTGCTGGAATCAACTCTAGTCCTGTAGTTGGTAAAATGGGTTGAATTTGTCGTGTTCTATTGGTTCTCGATGGATCAACTCTTAGATGAGTCCGAGAACATGCAGTCATCAATCTATTTCATCCACCAAGGAGGGAAATTCAACCTTAGCATCATTTGTATAATGTATCTTCTATTTATTGAGCCATACACTTCATCAAGATCTCCCTTTATACAAAACTTTGGCAAAGCGTTCTACTTAAAGATACTCTCAATTTGGTTTGCATGCAAGGTTGCATTTGGGATTCGACACCCCTTAACAAAATGTGATTAAGATTGATTAGGATCTTGAGAACAATTTAGATGTGATTAGTAAGGATTTGAGGGAGAATTGATATAAATAGTTATAGAGAGATATGGGTTGCCAATATTTGATATTACAAGCATATTGGCTCTTTGCGATAAGATAAATGAATGTGTTCTTAACTTCACATAGTAGTCTTCCACTTAGGGAGCGATTATGAATGGCTGTGGTAAATTCATCCCCAATGATGGACCATGCCTCTTAGAGGAATCGCACATGAAATCCATTAGGTACAACTGCTTTGTCCCCTTTTACTTCCCAAATCACAACTTCTAGTTCCTCCATGGTAACAAGCTTGCATAGTTCTTGGATTTTCTTATGGTTGAGAGTTGGCATATCCTAAATTCTAAACCATTAAAAAGTGCTAGTCTATCCACTATTGAAAAACTTAGTACAATTATTCAAATATATGCTTCCTGATATTTGATATGTTAATTTTTCTCCTTCAATAAAAAGATACCAGAGTTGGTTCTTGTGTCTTCTGTTATTTATAGGGTTCCTTTAGGATTTATAGATCTACTTCATCTTGCATTCACTTAGTTTTAACAATTGTAATCGAGATTTCATAATTCATGGTAGTAAATGTTTCCTTCCTTATGGCGTTAGTTGATTCTCTTAATGGAAATTTGTTGGATCTAGATCCGATGTTGAAGGGAGAGAGCCTCATTTTTTTTGTTCTTGGGACTAACAACGAAATCTCCCATTTTTTCATTGTTCCACTTAATAAGACTTTTTGAGTTTGAATTTATGTATGGTCTTGTACATGGTACAATCTTTTTCTTTTGCATTCGATCTATGAGTTTCTTTATTTGGTAACAAGATTTTTGGAAGAGATTAGAGAAGGGTTGTAACAAAAAAAGAGAAAAGGTTTTCTTTCCAAGCTATGGAGTGAATTTATAATGAAAGAGGAAAGTATTAGTTGTTGAATTCTATAGATATAGAAGTGGAGGTAAGAAGTTAATTGCTTGCAATATCTCAGGCTTCTTTGGGGGTTCAGTAGCTGAAAAGTGAAGTCATTACAAACTGGCACAAGAAATATAAATATAATATAAGGATAAAGGGGTGTGGGAAGTCAAAGTAATAAAGTCAAGATTTTGGTAGAGGATGATTTTTTCTCTTTTTCTATGAACGTGATTATCTTAGAAGGACTGGTTGTTGCATGCCTGACATCTCAGATTGCATCTTCACCACCACACCATGAAACAAGAATCAAATAAGTTGACATTGCACATGCATCCACCAAAGTCTCATCTCAATCCTTAGTTTTCTAAGGGAAGGAGTCAAGACTTCCAATAGTAGGTATGCGACTTTGTTTTAACCATTTCTGAAAGAGGAATGTATTATTGGGACTACCCCAACTGTCGATGTGGGTTGTTCTCATTAGAAGAGTTGACCTAAATGCCCTTGGGGGACTGTTGTAGGAAGTGAGGTCTTTGTCAATGAAGTAGACCATTTTCAAGCAGTGAAGGTGATGGCCGTAATGGGATTCAATAGTCCTATCTCAGTGGGAGACTTTCATTCTTGTACTGAATCTAACATGTCATTCGGTACAAGTTCCTACTCTATTTAACATTTCTTCTTTTGCTTATATTAGTAGCCAAATTTGAACACTTTTATTTCTTATTGAAGTGGGTAGCATCAAGGAAATTTGTCTATGTGAGTCTTCAAGATTGATTAAATAGTTACACTTAACAAATGCACTTTCACAATATAAGTGTGGTGGCCATGTTAGATCACTTGGAATTCTATTCAAGACATTTTGGAACTAGTGCAAGTGGGACATTGTTGGTTGTATTCCTTGAAAGCCATCATTTTATGATTATAATAGTGGTACATTGTTTATGTTTTGAATATTAATATAATAAGTTCCACTTATAATGTTTGTTTCTATATTGAAGTATTAAAAAATTATAACCATCCTATGAATATTTTGACTCAATGACATATTGTTTGGAATTTGGACCTAAACATGACATCATATGTACATTCAAGAGTGTTCATTTTTCGTTTTTCCCTAGACAATTATTATTATGGACATATTAAGAAAATAATAGTACATACAACTAGTGTCTATGTTGAGTGATGACTATATATCTTTAGTCATGATATTAGATATCAACTCAGATACATGGTAGTTGTTAGAGAACTAGTTTTATTGGTCATACCCACTTTGACATTGACCCAAGTGATGATTTTTTAAGAACATGACAGATGATGTTATGTGGGATGATGTCTTAGAAAAATGTGAAATGAACCTCTCTTCGCTTCCTTCTTATTACAACAGTTAATATGAATATTTGTGGCTACCCCAAAACAGTCGAAGCCATCACTGGAGTGCCCTCTAGATTGAAATTGAAGGCATTGCCTCCTCATATAAAATAATTGTTCCTTAAATAATGATAATTTCCATATATTTTTATGTCTACTTGAATGCATTTGAAGAAGAGAAGTTGATGCAAGTCTTACAATGACACCAAGTAACATTTGTTGGTGTATTGTAGATATAAAGTGGACCCCCATATCTTTTCTAGTACATGATTAGGTTGGACAAAGGAGCAAAGCTAGTGGTGCAAATGCCACAAATACTAAACCTATTCATGGAAGAAGTCATCACGTAGGAGAAAACAAATGATAAGTCTAGACCTATGAGTTATATCATGCTCATGTAAGTATTCTATATTGAGGTTCAAGATAAGATGAGGACAAGAATCTGGTAGATAACTACAAATATAGTCTAGAGAGAGTAAATGACTACGACTACTTTGGAGATCATCCACTACCAACAAATATTGAGACCTTCTTTAAGGGCATGTTCTTCTTGTCAGAACCCACCACCAAGTGATGTGCTGATATACACACACCCCTTCTCTTTGTCTATATTTGAAGATGAATAAAATGTGAAGACACCAAACTTCATTGTGTGTCTTTGGTATATCCCTATAGCAGATACTTCTACTTATCATAGGAATAACACCAATTCCTTGGGAAAAACTCACATGAACAAGAATGGTCACACATGAAAACAAAAATTCACATTTACCAAAGTTTCCATATAATTTTTTCCCACAATAGATGGATGAAAAAAATTCATATATATATTTCATGTTGTTATATATCATAGAATAAACTAATTAAGCAACTAAAAAAAATCTATATTCGTCATATCTATAAATGTTTTGGCTTGTTTGTTAGCGCAAATAGTATACCCAAGAAATCATAACAACCATATATGTTATATAATGAATGATATCTTAGGAGCATCATTTGCCTTGATACCGAGATATTAATTACAACTTGATGTATATCAACATGAGAGATGAAATTCACTCCCCTTAGTTAATCAATAATATTATCAATTCTAGTAAAAGGATATTTTTACTTGACAATAGATATAAATACTTATCAATAAATGACACATAACCCACATTGACGTGAATTCATCTTCACTAATAAATTTGGATCTACCCATGATGATTTACTCAATTGTACTAGTCCCTTGTCAAGTAGATCCTACAAATCCTTTGTCAGTTTCCTTAACAAAATTGGAACCATACTCAACAAAGCTTGTCCTATAGCTTGAGTTCCAAGTGTTAGATTGATCTAGAAATCAATCTTTCTAATTGGAGGTAACCATAATTGCTTTTGTGGAAGGAAACAACATACTCCTTTACTACAAGTACAATAGACAAGGAATAGTTCTCAATCCAAATGGCCTTCACATCTCCAAGAAACATGTCTTTCCCTTCCCCATCAACCTTTTTAGTAGTTATTGAAGATATTAGATACATTGGTCTAGATTTCCTATTTCCTTGAACTAAGAACTAACATCTCCATTAAAAAGATAGATTTTATGGTAAAGAAATGAATTTTCTTACAATAGTATGGTGACCAATTCATATCCAACATAATATCAAAGTCTTGCACCTCAAATTTTAGTAGGTCCACTTGAATACATTTCTCATTAAAAGTCATATCACCTCTAAGACATACTATTGTCAAAATTTTAAGATATATAATAGTTATCTCCAATAGAAAATTGTATGCTAGATGCTCAACAAAAAGATAAACTTTATATATCACATCTTGGGTTCGAAAGATATTTTTATGACCATGGTGAAAATGCATGGTATTATGTAAAAAAAAAGTAATTTAGAAACTTACACTGGTCATAATAATTGAGTTTACACCTTCTTGGAGGAAGCGTGAGCTAGCTTTTTTTTGAATATTAAGGTGGAGGCATGTTGATCAACATGCATATCCTTTATCTATGTCTTCTCGTCTCCCGTTGTAATTTATTTTACTATGTTTTTCTAAGTTCCCTTTGTGGAATGTTAGGGGGTAAAATATGTAACTATAATATCATGTTGGAGAATATGAACGTATGATACTTTTGATTGCATTTTCAATTGGTGTTATTTATTTTTTGATCTCTACCTATATCTTGCTTTGGCTGTTTGGACTATGGAATCACCCAAGGTGTAGAGAAAAGAGTGATCCTGGGCTTTTTGGTGGGAAAATTTGTATGTCTACGAGATGAAACTTATCTAGTTTTCCCTCCTTCCCCTATGTATCTTCATTACATTATCCCTAGATGTGAGATCTAATTGCCTAAGTATGAATCTTTTTTTTGGCAAGGTGCTTATTTAGAAGTTGGATATGGGAAATTAGACCTTCACCCTATTCTCTATACCATCCCATGCCCCCAAAGAGGTGAGGAGACTCATGCCTAGAAACCTAGACTCAGATATCAGATTAATGTATACCTATTCCTTAGTCAAATGAGTTCGGTAAGGTTGGATGGGGAGTCGTATTGACTAGTTCCCCTATACACTACCATGTCGCCTAAGTAAAACATATAGAATAGGATTCATAAGCTACGTCATTCCTTTTTGTTTAGTTTGATAGCTTAATTGTTAGATGCATTTGAATGAATATGACCCTTATGTAAGGTTAATGGTTGCATATCCCCCCAAACAACCCACTACTCTCACTACTTGATTAAAGCCCTAACTGCCTTCTTGCTAAGCCCTTACGAGCATGCCCATGATGTTGTAATCAAAGGCATATATTCTACAATGATAAAAATATTTGCATAAAAAAAGGCTGAGATCAAATTTAAAAAATTATGAATCCGCTAAATTTGTTGTTAAGATATTTGTCTTATATGTTAAAATTGAACAAAACTGATGTCAAGAATGGTTTATTATTTTTCTGTCTCACCAAGGAGTATGCTTAGAAGACCTACAAAAGGACAACACGGAGAGAGCAAAAGTACATACTCAAATGATTTGATAAGAAAGGAATTAGCCAGCACACATGCTTGCAATATGCTAGTTAAATGAGAACAAATTGGGATCAAAATTAAAAAATTACAAATCCACTTTATTTCAATATAAATGTCGACCATACATATATATAAAATTAAGTGCCTCACCAAGGAGAGCGCTAAGAAAACAAACAATTCAACAAAGCTTACACTCCAACCATAATTTCGCAAAAAAAAAGCATTAACCAACACACATGCTTGCAATATGTCATTTAAATGTCAACCGCAGTGCCTCCCGCTGTAGGTTTGAATAGGCAGCGCTTGCAATCTGCCACAAATAGGGATGAAGTCCTATACATGTCCTCCCCTCCTACTACGGGCATCTCAACTCCTGGCTTTGCCTCTATGTTCACAAAACCTGGCTGGTAGGTTCTCCCAATTACCCCTTCCACTGCGGGAGAGAGGCTAAGGGAGTCGAACTGAATCTCTAAGTGAGCATAGCTGTCGCCCGCTGGGATATTGTAACTGTGAATCCTGTCATCTTCTTTGGTAACTGGTACTACAGATACTGACATTTCGAGTACATCATCCACTATGACGATCGCGCTGTTCCTCGCCCCTGTTCTCTCCACCGAGAACTTGCCTACGGATGACTTCCAGCTAGAGCGGTGACCTTCAGGGACAATAATGGGCTTTCCATCGAAGGAGAAGCTAAAATGGTCTATGGTGTCGTTCCATGAGATAGAGTGTGTAGCCTCGATTGTGAGCCTGTTCTCAGCGGACATAATCCCTAGCGCCTGGATCCAAGTGAAGTCCCGAAGCCTTCCTGCAGGCCTGTGGCCGATGAAGCGCGCGTTCACCTGGATGGATGGGTCGGAGATGAGCGCGAAATTCTCATTCCGGCGGCCGTGAAAGTAGAATGCCACTCCGTCATGGCCAATGAAGCGGGGATCGTAGCATGCAGCACTATTTCCCTCGCAGTTGGGCTTGTGACCTGCAGGAACAGATAGATTGCTTGGCCTATGCTGAGTTCTGAGTTCTATGAGTTTCAAGTTGTATAAGGTGACTTACGTTTGCAAGCGGCTTCGCAGGTGTGAGCATTGCAGTCGACGTAGCACGCATGAGCCACGGCGCTTGCTGGCCTCGTGTATGGGCACTGAGCCGGGCATTGGACGGTCTTTGATGCACACGGACAGTTCGGGTTGGTGCACGTAATACTATCCCCTTTATCGTTGATCCTCGCAGCAGCCTGTGCTGCCGCACAGATGAGGAGCGTAAGCAGGAGCATGGCAGATTGAAGCTTGGCAGCCTCCATGGCAGACAGTAGCTGCGTGGTTGACAATATATATGAAGAAGTAACGGTGATTGCTGATCTATCGGTATAGACTTCAATCCCTTTTATAGGCAGCTACACTGATACACCATTGGGTAGAAATTACTACAACTACGTGCATTGCATGACGACCACGTACTGCCGTATGGACAAGCGAGCGACATCAACTTACATGCACATTTAGTAATTGTCCTCCATGTAATAGGTGGTAGGCACGTTAGCCATTTTCTTCGCAGCTTTGGGAAATGACGAGTTCCTAATTGCCCAGCCTATCCAACTTCTTATATAGTAGCATCACTTACTGTAAATAATACGAGTTGTAGTTAAACGGTTTTAACAAAAAGTTCCTATATACAAATTCCATAATATTCATTCAATTAACACAAATCCATCAATTTGCTTATCGCCATGTACACTTCAACAACTAGTATTTATTAGCATTTGCCATGAAAAAACTTCAATCGTCTTTAGTAGGATTAAGTTATGAAAAGGATAACAAAAGTATATCAAAGTGCTCAAGTGTACTCTTGCATGTATTACGGTTTCAGAATTCCTAGACAGATCACAACCTTAACCAAAATTCTCAATTTGGTTCAATGAGGATGAATTATAATATTCACACTTAGCTACTAGACTTGGTCGAATTTATCGAGCTTGGATGAAAAAAGCTATACGTTCATGATGCAACACGATCCTAATCCAACTAGATAATTGCTTGAAAGGTAAGAGTAACTAGATTGAAAAAAAATTGAGCTGAACTACAACTGTGTACAATGTGTAAAAGCAATACTATAAATAAATTATGAATGTAAAGGCATGAGTGAATTTGATATATCATACCACCTACCCTCCACCTTGAGTTCCATAACTTTATCATTCCCGAGTAAGCCAAATAGTCAATATGGAGGGTAAGAATTCTTGTAATACTCATATAGATGGTTGTGACAACTCGAAGAAACTCTAGATGAAAGGATTATAAGTAAAAATTGGGGCCTATAAGAAGAGAACTCCATAATACAACGGGTGATCAGGTGGTCATGGAAACTCAAAGGAGCTTTTAGGGTGGTCAAAACTGTGAGGTGTTTCACCCATCAATCCTTCTAGTAAGATCCAAAAAAAAGTCAATATAGAAGATACAAATGCTTGTGATGCCCATATAGGTGGTTGTGACAACTTGAATAACTCCAGATGAAAGGATTACGACTAAAACTTGGGGCCTATGATAGGAGAACTCCATAACACAGTTGGTGATCGAGTGGTCATGGACTCAAAGAGGCTTTTAGAGTGATCAAAATAGTGACATGTTACACCCAACAATCTTTCTAGTAAGACCCAAGAAAAGTCTATCATCTATAGGTGTAGTGTTGTAGTTGTGTTTGAGTATGTAAGAAAATGAACAATTTAGTACTAATGCCTTTCCGATGACTTCTAGGCTTTCAAACCATTAATATCTTATGGTATATTGCATCCTATTGTCCTAAGGTATTGTGTCGAGTAATCGGCGGGCAAAACTGATCTAGAAAAATTATGTGGAGGATTTGGCTCTAAATTCATTTGATTACCTAGATATGCATACATGTTGTTGTGGTGGCATAGGTGGAATTATCTCATCTACAAAATGAGTGGTTTTGTAACATACCAGATCTGGGACCCAAGTTTGACCTTCTGGACTTAGACAATTAAGGTTGAGGTTAAGCTTAAGAGAATATTCCCAATAAGATAATGCACAAATGTATCACCTTAATGTAATATGTCACATAATACATTTAGAGGTAATATGAACATACATAACTTAGCTAGATAAATAATGTGGATAATGGGCCGCTAATGGGCCATATGACATATGTCATAAAATAAATCCCAAAAGTGAAATTTAAGTCTAATATCGTGTTCCTTGGGTCCCAATTGTCTTGGGAGTAAACTTTCACATTATTCACACAATAATAATTAATAAATTTAATTTGGAAAATAAGACATGAGTTTTCCCCAAAATATCAAATAAAATATTAAATGACTCCAAAAGAGGAAAATAATCTTGGATTCATAATCTACATAATAAATATAGCCTTTGGCTGATTTTTCATCCAATTTGGAAGATGTTTGGATAAAAGGTGATATTAAGAGAGTGTGTAGAAATTTCAAAATATTAAATAAATGTACAAACAACTCCAATACGTAAAATTGATGGCAAATTCATATCCAATGATAAAGAGCAAAGCAGATGCCACTACTAGTACTAAGCACATTAAATAGGACTTGTTTCTCAAGTTTCATCAAATTTGGATAATCCTAATGTCATTAATGAAGGAGGAAAGAGAAAATTGTAATTGATTTATTTGACACATTAAAAGTTCTCAAAAGGAAAATCTAATTACATATTCGGATTTGTCATATAAAAAATAGGTTGAATGTCAAATATGACTTAATTTAGGACTCGTTTGCACCCTCAAAATAAGAAAGAGAAAAAGGAAAATAATGAAAATAATTCACTTAATTTAGATTCCAATTCGAATAAGGTTTCCAGTTTATTTCCCTGTCACGCGGTTCCTTGAGCCTGCCTTATTTCTGGCCAGATCTGGGTCGTTGATCTAGATCCAACAACTACTGCTTTCTCTCCTACCTTCCTCTTCCTCTTTTCCCTTTCTTTTTCTCGCGAGCAGCAAACTCGATTTCCCCATTTTTCTCTCACATATCTCTCCCCCATCACTCACCGATTCAGTTTGTTTTTGTCACAGTTAGCTTCCTTGTTGCTCCAAAATTCGATGACCCTATAAAACCTAGGGCTTTGGGCATCTTTTCCAGTTCCACATCTCACCGCTCCTTTCCCCTATTTCTTCCCTATTTTGTGCTTCTCCCCTTGTTCTTTGCGAGCCAGTTGCGTTGGACCACTAGGAAACTGGTCCCAGAGATTCCACGGGTTCCCTAATTTACCTCTCTAGCATTGATTCGATCTATGTCATTCTCGTGTAGTGCTTCCCTAATCCCAACTTGCCACCCGTAGAACCTCGGTGACGACGCAAGGCTACATACTTTCTCTAAGTCGGTAGGAGACTGGAATAGGTTCTATGTGGCGTTACATAGGTTATGGGCTTCTTAATTTGATTTGCAAGGCATGTATTCTTTTTCCCCCTTTTAGTTCTTCTTCATCTCAGCTCTACGAATTAGTTTAGGGTGTCTCCGGCTAACATCTGACCTAAGTCCATGGTCGATGAGAGTGCCTGCTCAAGCTGGTTGATCTTGCATTACAAGTCTCTTGATTTTTTGGGCAAATGTCTGGTTCTAGTTTTGGGACTGAATGCTTGAGTTGCTGACCATTTGTTCACTTCTTCTGAACTGCGAAGAAGATGAGATGCGGATGATTTACTTTCTAGCCCCTGAATCGATTTTGCTTTTTCCGCCTGTGCGAAGGGTGTTTTCATACTTTCACCAATTTCACCTTTGCCTTACGTGAGGTCAAGTTGGCCGTAAACTGAGCAACACGTCTGACTCCAATTCGGCCATGTCAGCCGGCCGGCCCACTTCGTCCCTCTCTTTCTTGCAATTTCTTCGTTGCTGATGTGGCTTTTTCTTGGTTTCTCATCAGTCGATTTTGTAAAATCGACAAAAAATTCTATACTAATAAGAAAAATATGAATAAATACTTGCTGGAATCAGAAAAATATGATCTAACTAATGATATCATTTTTGATGAGTAAATACAATGTTTAATAACATGTGATTTCAATGGATATCTTTTCCCCACTTGTAAGGTGGATGTATATGTTGGTCACTTATGTGGTGACTACTTTGGTATATTCTGACTATACTTTCTACTTGCCTCTATATTCAACATGCTATGTGATTTAGTAGCACTAGAGTAGTGTAATTGCATTGGTTTTGGGGTTATGTGCCCTTTATGCTTTTGGGATGGAGGTTATGTTCCCCATACCCGTGTTTCAACTTTATGAGGATTGGCCCAATTTGATAATTTGGGAGTTTGGTTATGTGCCATTCTCTATTTAGTTTCAACTTTATGAGGGTTGGCCGCCTATTGTGTTTATATTGTTCTAGGGATATGCTTATCTCACATGCATGTAGGTTGATGATGATTATGATGGGTTATCTGCCCAAATCTTGATATGTGCTTATGTGGCACTACTTTATTATTTTGATTATGGCAAGTATCTTCTTTTTATATGTGTTGATGATTCTTATCTTTTATGCCCTCTTTGGGTAGTCCTTATCTCTTGCATGAGAAGCCTTTTATTTTGATGTCCCTTATTCTTTATAAATTGCTCAATTTTCTTTTTAGTATGCACATACCAACCTTTGTTGATGTCTTTTTTTTTCCTCTTCTTGCTGGGGTATACTTCCAAACCTAGGTGAAGGATATGGAGGACATGGCTTTAAGATGTGGACTTAGATTGAGAAGTTAAAGCTTGGAGACAATCTTTAGGTGGTTTAGATTTCCTCTACATGGATCCTTATGATGTAAGTTTAAGATGTTCCCTTATTTTATAATTGAATATAGTCATGTTTTTATTCCGCTGCTATACTTTGGTTGTTTTGCATACCATTAATAAAGATTTGAAAATTTTACATCCATTTCAACATACCTTTTGAGTATGTTGGGAATGGAGGTTTGATATTTCAAATTTTTAGTAGAGAGGTGATTTCACTTCTTTACATGTGTAAATATTATAATGTGTTTTTCTATCCTCTGGTCAACCATGCAATCATCATTTTATCTAGTTCATTTAGGTAGTACAAACCATCTAAACAAGTAGTTGTGTTAGAGATATTTCTACAAAAGAAGTGTCATGAAATCATCTACAAGAAGTGGTATGTGTTTATATAAAATGACTAAATACAAAGTAGAATTGGCTATCCATTTATAGAATGCAACTTCTTCTTAGAAAAATTTACAAAGAGTACCATAAATTGTAAAAATCTGACTTAATTTATGCAATAGTAAAGTGTAGTTGCACCTTAGATTTTGATTCCAAACAATAGTGATATTCTAGTGCGTTGTTTTTGGGATTATCATTTCTCGTATTTCTTGACCTTCCACATTTCTTATATAATAGAATCACTTCATACATATATTACAAGAAGTAGTTAACACTTTTAACAAAGATTTTGTATATACAAATTCAATTAGAATCATCTAATTTACATGAATATCTCAATATGCATATCATCATTATGTCTCACTAAGAAACTAGTCTTGTCTAGAATCTATAATAAAAATAGTTAAATAATCTTAAACAAAATTCACTAAATAAAAGGATAAGAAAAGTATCTTAAAATAATAAAGTACACTTTCTTGTGTAACAAATTCAAATATCACCCACAATGCCTCCTACAATAGATTTGAAAAAACAACGCCAACAGTATGCCACATATATGAAGGATGTCCTATACACGTCCTCCATGTATATAGGTGGTAGGCATGTTAGGCATTTACTTAGTAGCTTCAAGAAAGATTAGTAATACATGTACCTTCTCCCAAACCTATGGACATGTCCCTTTTTTGAAGATAAATATTTTCCATATATTTTGAAAAACCATACATGAATCTATAAAGAGAATATATCTATACAAATTTGAGACCCAATAAAAAGAGATACGAGGTCATAATACAAGAAAGATTAGATAAAAATATGACACTTCTGCCTGAACTCCTTCCAAACTTGTTGGATTAAGCAACATTCAAACGGAAACCCTACACAATAATGGGTAACACTTTGCTGAATACAAACCCAAACACCAAGACCCAAACTAATAGAGCAGAATTCCTGATACACATCGCCAAGCTTCTCGGGATAGAAAGACAAATAAGTCTACTAACCACTAACACGAAGGCACTAAGAAGAACCTCAACCATAAACAACAACAAAGCTAGACACATGGCACAAAAAAAGAAACACAACTAAGAAATAAGATCGAGTAGGTAATTGAAAACACATGAACAAGAAAGAGAAGCCATAAGAACCCAAACATCATTGTCCAACCAGAGCAAAGCAAGGTTGCAGAAAAGAAAAATAGGGTGTGACTTTTCGGGGGCAAACCGACCACCTCAGCTTGACCACGACGTCTTTCCCCCACTCAATCCAAAGTTTGAGTAGACAAATGGACAAGCATCATAGAAGGAGGCCTCCATCACTATTCCAGAACCCCCGAAAGTCCTCCCCCACCCGTAGACCAGCGATACATGCAAATTGGAACACAACCACACCAAGGTGTGCCAAGACCAAAAAACAAAGCAACATACAATGAAGACAAGACACAAACCAACCAGAAACCTACCTAATAACAAGCACAAAATAGACAATAAGGGAGAAGAATAGGCTTGACACTGCAAGAAAGGAAAAAGGTGGTAGCAGGTAACCAAACTCCATGGGAATCAGTTGTAGGACTCCACCAACAGCCTCACAACTCATCAACATGATAGATTGGAGCATGAAACGTCGAAAGGAGGGCCAAGAACACCTCCATTAAGTAGAGCGCCAAAGCGTTATGTCCTGATCAAGATCCAGACATGTCATCATTGCTTCAAGATGGAGAAGATAGAAAGATGGAAGAAGACACATGCATCCACAACTATACTGAACAGGCAATTCGAGGAAGAAGTCGAGGGGAGAAGGTGGCAACCCGATCCTTCAGACCCCCCTTCCCCAAGGTGGAGTAACACACTAACTCAAAAAATGTGTATTGTACTTCATTCTTTTTATATAACACTCATTTTTTATGTTCATGCATGTTAAAATAAGTATTAATGAATATTGGATTATGTTGTTGGGGACAATACTCATTTTCTAAGTAACACATTAACTAAATAAAATAGTACTGCATGTTGAGGAAAGTACTCATTTTCAATTAGTGTGTTACTCAAGAAAAGAGTACTATCTCTAAAAGTATAATGTAGTCCTCATTGTAATTCTATTTTTAAAATACAATGAAATAAAAGAATGAATACTATGTCAAAAGAAATATATGGATAATTATTTTTAACTTAGAGTATTACTTAGAAAATGAATACTATATGTAATATATAATAATAATTTATATATTTTGTATTATTTGTCTCAAAAGTATGTTATGTTAGTCTTGTTGGAAAGTTTTTTTACTTGAAATCTAACAATTTTTATTTCATCAAAAAATTCATTACGTATTGAAAGTTATACGTAAAACAAATTTGTTTCCCTTATTTTTTCTCTTTCCTATATTTCTTTCACTTTTATCTTTCTCAGAATGGAGACATCCCATTAGCTCCAAGTTTGTGGGAATACAGTAGTGGAAAATGGGTAAAGAAGCATTTACAAATTGGATGTTACATATCATTTTTCTTGGGAAATGAAGAGTTCCTTAATAGCCCAACCTATCAAACTTCTTATATAGTATAATCACTTCGTGTACATAACACAAGTTGTAATTAAATAGTTTTAACAAAAAAGTTCTATATACAATTCCATAATATTCATCCAATTTACATGAATCCATCAATTTGCTTATCGTCATGTACATTCACTAAACAACTAGTATTAAATAGTATTTTCCATGAAAGAATTTCAACCATCTTTCGTAGGTTTAAGTTATGAAAAAGATAACAAAATTATATCCAAATACGCAAGTACTCTTGCATGTATTACGGTTTCATATTTCCTAAAAAAACACAACTTTAACCAAAATTCTTGACTTCGTTCAATGAGTCTGAATGAAAATGTTCACAACTAGCTCCAAGACTTGCTCGAATTTAGTGAGTTTGAATGAAGTAAGAAATATGTTCATGATACAATGAAATCCTAATCCAACTACAAAATATCTTGAAAGGTAAGAGAAACTAGAATGGAAAAAACTGAGCTTAATTGCAGCTGTATGCAATGTGTAAATATAATAATGAGTACAAATTATTAAAGTAAATGCATGAGTGAGTTTTAGATGTCATGCAACCTATCCTTCACCCCGAGTTTAATAATTTTCTCATTCCTAAGTAAGCCAAATAGTCAGTGTGGAGGGTAAGAATTCTTTTAATGCCTATATAGGTGGTTGTGACAACTCAAAGAAACTCGACATGAAAGGATTATAAGTAAAAGTTGGGGCCTATAACTAGAGAACTCCATAATAAAATAGGTGATGAGTGGTCATGCAAACTCAAAGAGGCTTTTAGGGTGATCAAAATAATGACATGTTTCACCCAACAATCCATCTAGTAAGTTCCAAGAAAAGTCCATCATCAATGGGTACAATATTGTAGTTGTGTTTGGATATGTAAGAAAAGGAACAATGTAGGAGTGATGCCTTTTTGGTTAATTTTCGACATTCCAAACATTAATGTCTTAAGTTAGATTATATTATATTTATGCCAAGGTATTTTTTTGAATAATCAATGGGCAACAATAATCTAGCAAAATCATGTAGAGTATCAGGCTCAAACTTTTTTTTGTTACCTAGATATGCATACATGAGGTTGTCATGGAATATGAATAATTATATCATCATTAAAATGATCTGAGAAGATAATTTTATGTATCTATGTATCCTTCTAGTCAACCATACAATTATCTTTTCATCTAGTTCCTTTAAGTAGCACATACCATCTAAACAAGAGTTTATGTTATAACTATTTCTAGAAACGAAGTGTCATGAAATCATGTAGAGTAAGTGGTTCATGTTCTTATAAATATAATGGACATAAAGTAGAATTGGCCATCCATTCTTATCATGCAACTTCTCTTTAATATAAGCAACAAAAAACTTTAAATTGTTAAAATCTTGCTTAGGTTTAGTAATAGTAAAGTGTAATGGCACCTTAAGTTTTGATTCCACACAATTTTAATATTCTCATGCATTACTTTGGCAATATCATTTCTCAAATTTATCATGCTTCCTGATCTATTATACAATAGAATCACTTCATATAAACAATACAAGATGCAGTAAACATTTTCAACAAATATTATGTGTATACAAATTCTATGCGACTCATCTAATATACTCAAATTGTGCGTATCATCATTAAACCTCACTAAGAAACTAGTCTTATCTAGAATCTACAATAAAAATAGTTAAATCATTATTAATAAGATTCATCAAGATAATGATAATATAAGTATCTCAAAGTAATCAAGTAGACTTCTTATGTTACGAGTTCAAATTTACTAAAAAACCTCCCAAAACGTTCCTAAAATCCAAGATTTGATTCAAATAGGCTGAATTAAAAAATTTACCTATAAATCCAAAAATTTACTAAAAGATATTAATACAACCAAGTTTAGAAAGAATTAACACAACATTTACAATAAATACAGTGATTCATACGTTGGATATCATCAATGTGAATGGCAACAAGTTCTATAAACTAGTTATTCAATTTAATATTGATAAAATCAATCATTACACTGGGTAAAACCTACATTGAATCTTAACTCTCTGATTAGAAAACTTGATATACTTATCCATGATACAAAGTCACTTGATATCCCATATGGTCTAATTTCCTAGCTTGGTAGTACAATGCATGCGCCTTATAGTCAACAATTATGCTATTATGTAAACCAATTAACCAAAAGATCTATTATTGTGGTATGTACAATTATGATGGATATAGTGTTATGCAACCCAAACCCAAATATATGTTAGATAATAGTTCATGGTTTTTCCATTCAAAATCATGTGAGAGTTGACAACACTTTCCCAATGTCCTAGAACAAAACTCATACTCTAACAATGTTGCAAAGTTTATGATATGATCACTTATGATCGCCAATTAAAAAATGCTTACTATGCAGACAATATGATTATTGGATTGATAACTCTGTGGAATATATTCATGAAAAATACTCACAAGCTCACTAATAACTAACTATGCTAGAGTTTTACTTTCTTGGAATTTATTTAGAATACATGAAGCAAATAGTATTAAACATGGATTGAATGGATAGAGATACATTGGGACAATATGTGGACTTCTCATCAATGATGCAACTCTAGACTCTTCAACCAAATCTAAGATCTACATCTACCATGCACACCATGGATCTTTTTTTGGAAAAAAACATTCAACTCCAAGACATAGGAAATTTTGGCATGTCCCCAACTTCCCAACACAGATGCCGATGAGAAAAATATCTAGGGAATGACCCCTCTTCAATTTCCTAGCATTGCCTTTTGTAGAAATGGTGAACCCCACAAAACTGATGGACAAATACACAATAAATTATTTTGATTATGTGAAAGTGCGATATTTTGTCAGACAACAAAGGTAACTATTTGACTATATATAGCTATGTAACTGTAATATATAGAAGATCCCGATCACTCAACTAAATGTGCTTGTTGTGTAGTTGTAGTTATCGATTGGTTAATATGTGTAAATATTTTTCTTCGTTCTATAATTATAATATCTTGGATTGTGACAGTGAGATCTACAACCTCTTTTTAGTATGATAAATTTATTCAATTCATTTAGCCAATAAGTAATGGAAACATGTGTTTGTGCTCCATTTTGCAATAAGTTGAAAATCTTCGATTTATTAACTAAAATTTTGGCTAGTGGAGTTTAAACAAGACTAGTGGGAAAGTATTTGATTTATTAACAACAAATATATCTAGTGGAATACTAAATAAAACTATTTAGAAATACTTTGTTGCTTTAGATCTTTTCAAGATGAAGTAAATTTATTTTACTCCTTAGAGAGTCTATTTGATTCTCAACATTGAAATGTAGCAAAAAATTAGAATTTTACTTGACATTATATAAAAGAGTAAGTGTAAACAAAATTTTACTAGAGAATTGAGATATTAATAAATTATAATGCATGCACAATCTAAACTATCAATAATACAATTCATCAAGAAACTAAAACATTAACTTATGTTTTCAACTATTCTAAGAGAAGAACAATCAACATCCTTTTTTGAAATCTTGGATACTATATTATTTATGTCACTCTCCTGATATGGGTTGAAAAAACATAATTACAAATTGAATAATTAGAACAGCTAATACTACTCGTTAGATGACCTAAATGGAATGCCAATCTCTGTGGGAGGAGTCATGTATGGCTTATCAAAGTTGATATATTGTCAGTGCATGCTAGCAAGGCTATATACAACCTAGATATGGTACTAATAATTACTATTATTTTCATTTCTCTATCTTAAGTTAAAAAATTGTTGATTCATGTATACAAACCTTTTACGGATCCTTATTAGCTTTAGTTGAATTTCTACAATCTAGATCTATGATACCTTCCCTCTAATTATGCTCCCATGCACTTTCTACACGATCCACACGATTGCTATATCAACCTCTATAATAGATCTTTACTATGACAAAAATGTATCCATTGCATAGTATAAGGGTCTCAAGTCACATTAACAATTTTTGAAGTGCTCTATAGTTATAAGAATCTAATTTTTGACTAATAATCATTAATATGATTAATTATAGTATGATTAATCAAAATAAGGATAAGTCAATTATTTTGTGAATGTAATATATTTATTGGATCGGTTAATGGGGGAAGGAGAATGAAGTCACTTGATCTATAGGGAGTGATAGGATGGTCATAACTTACCTTACTCAGATATAGCCTCAATGAATAGAATATCTTGGGTCTATTAAGCACTTTGCATGATATTCCTTAAAATCATGAACACCAAGTTCCTTGATTAAGTCATTGAATATCATGATAGAGACCAAAGAAAAAAGACCATGATAGGAATACTTTCCATAGTATTCTTCCATGTAAGTTTCTCAATGGATGGCAAGTAGTAACTGAGTCAACTTGGCATTATCTTTCTCTAGTGCACCTCTTGCCTATCGTGGGGGATATGGTGTAAGCCTCATTATAACATTATGTGTTTGGGTAGGTATTCAACCTACTGAAAAACAAAAGCTATTTGGAAGGTCTCCAGACATAAATAATTACACAGGGAACTTCGTCCGACCCCTTTCCTAGTTTAACTATAAGCTCAAGTGTCAAATTAAAGGAACACATACCTCACCCTCATGACCCATCTAATGGTGAGTAATAGGATGGCACCAATGGTGATCATACATTGGTTCTCCATCATGCCACCGTGTTACACACTTTATAAATTAGTCAACTCTATCTTGGTAAACCCAATACTTTATCTTTTCATCATTGAATCCGACAAGAAGCTTATAACATCATCATGATATCGACCAATTGTAAAGAAGTGAAATCACCTCTCTACTAAAAATGGTAAACAAAATCCAATGAATATCGACAGAAGTTAAAATATTTGACTATATTCAATTTAATAAAGTGTACATCAAATTTTTCCCAATAAGGGTGTACATTCTTTATACAAATAGAGAATCTAAGTAGAGGTAAACTCAACTATATCAATATGTCTCCAATAAAATAATTAACTTATATTCCATGATGGAAGGATGAACTCCTTTCCTAGTCTTAGGCTGGTTAACCATGCTCCTGTTGCACACTTTGATCCTAAACCTGGGTTGTTGGGATCACCCAGCAAGAGGAGAATAAAGGTATGAGTCAAATAAAAGAATAAGGACAAATATAAACTAAAGTATTGAATGATAAATAACTACTATGAAAAGAGGGTCAAAAGTATGAGGCAAGTAAATAAATAAGAGTTATGCCAAGTCAAGCAATAATAAAGTTTGCATATGACTACATTAAATGAACATAGGGCTGAGGCACCTACCTAACCTCAACCTATGGGTGAGGGAGAGTAACATAATCCCAAGCACCCTAATATATATAAAATGGGAAGAGTGGTCACATTCCCCTGGGCAAAGTAACACATGCCCACTATGGGTAGTTTGTACTCATGTACACTACATTAGTCATTTACATCATCATGCTAGAATAATTCAATGGAAATTTTAAGAATTGAAAGCTTTGTAACTGGGGTCCAAGAACCCAGGATAATTGAAGTTAATGTGCCACAAGAAGGCAATAAAAAGAATGAAGGCTAGACAATGCCTCATTGGAAAATTAATATGGATAAAATATGCCCAACTAAGGGTTAGAATGCACATACAAAAAAATAGGGTTGCACATACCTCTTTTCACACATAAAGGTTAACTTAAATAGTATACTTTGGTCCACAAAGTCTAGAAACACATTATGTATGTTAGCCAAGTCAAAGTGAACATATTCATCCCTATTATATTTTTATATATTTCTTGCCCAATTCCCGATCATCTATTGTCATGTTAGAATTTATGATTTTAATCTTTGTATAAAGAATATGTGATGATTTATATATATGTGTTTGTTCTAATTATCCAACTTTAGTCACATAAGTCTATGTAACTCATATATATATATATATATATATGGATAAATATATATGTTCTTCCAATTTAGGTTTACTGATGTCATTCTCTTATCTATAATGTGAATCCGTATTATTTATAACATCATGTTTACTATGTATATTGGTGTATGTATATTCCTCATGAATATCTATTAGGTTCACTAATATACACATGCTTTGATCCAACTAACATGTCATTTAGATATATGTATATAAAAGTATGTTCTTTTACAAATTATTATCTTTTACACCATTTAATTCATACAAGACAATATAATTAGATGCATTCCATAATCATATTTGTATTTATAGTTACCATCTATTGCATAAATATGTATTTGTATATCTAGGGTTTGTTGAAACATGATTATCAAATTTCTTGGTAATTTATGTGTAGTGCTAAAATGTAACTCATCTTATATATAATTTTCCATTATTAGTTGAGCCATGACAGACAAGACTATAATAAGGCAACATGCTCATCTTATATCCATCGTTTGATATGTAGTACTACATGGATACATGTATAAACTAATAGGATGTATACATGTAGGTCAATATGTTATAATAATGTGAACATATTTTGCAAAACAACTCCTTAGTTATAGATCTACTACACGGATCATGAATTCAGATTTAGATATCATTTTTAACCACACTCTTACATACACAACATAATATGACTATTTCCTATATATGGTTTAGTATATCAGCATTGGGATCATCACTACTACAGAAATGGCTTATGAAGTCACTTTCCATGTGTCAGCTATTAAATAAGAACCGACGCCTAAAACCTTCATCGTCGCTTTACAACACAAACTGACATATATCGTATACGAGTGGCCAGACACGGGTATCGCTTTCTATTTAGTGTCGGTTCTAGAATAAACAACCGACGCCTAAAGTAGCCCGTGAAATCCAAATTTTTCGAGCAAAAAAAATTGTACCAAAGTATCAGATACAATGTCGGTGTTTTACCTAATAACCGACGTTGAATGAAGATAAAATTTGCGCCAAAAGTTACAATATGGGCATCAGTTTTCTTAGAATAACCGACGCTGATAAGGGTGCGCACGCCGTCCCCGCCAAAAAAATTAGGGTAAAAGAATTTCCAATTGACGTCGGTTGTCTTTGTATAACCGACAACTAATAATAAAGGTGTCAGTTGTTATGAATAACCGACGTCATTTAGTAACTTAATAGCCCCCACGCATAGTGAACTCTTCCCCCTTTCTTTTCTATTTCATTGAGATCGCGCGATTTTGCTCCGACGATTCCCGACGTGCTGCTGCGTCACCTGCCGCCTGCCTCCGCGCCGCCGCCTACTGTTGCTGCATCTGCTCACCACCGCCACCGCCTACCTCTCCTTCTCTGCTCTCTACCGGCGCCCTCTCCTTCTCTGCTCGACGTCGGCGCCTCTCCTTATCTTCTCGCCTGCCTCCGCGCCATCTCCTGCCGCTGGTGTGCTCACCGCCGCCTCCGTCTCCACGCTGCTACCAACAGTAGGCCCTCCTTTCTTCTTCTTCTTCTTCCTTCTCCCTCTCCTTACCAACAGCAACCACGGCTGTGTGGGCTGGCACGGCCGTGGCTGTGTTGGCCGACCACACGGCCGTGCTACCCAACACGGCTGTGTGGTTGGCCAACACAGCCACGGCCGTGCCAGCCCACTCGACCGTGGTTGCTGTTGGTTATTACTGTTCTAAAATTATTCTTATACTGTTGAATTGGGTCAATGACCACACCTGCTATTGAGCCTGAATTATTCCATGTATGTTTGTACAAAGTGAATCTTATCGATCTAATTATAAATTATTGCATGTTTGAAACTATTGAATTCTTGATTTATTATTTAATAGTGCTCTAATTGTGAGTGATGCAATGTAAGTGAGCAAATACATGTAGTGGATATGTACTCATTAGCCTAGAAACCCATCCAAGATTTACTCATTAGGAGTAAATCTTGGATAGTCCCCGGTTTGGGACTGTTCTTGAACACCTAATCTCACTTAGGATGTAAGTGTATAATGTGTATTGGGTTTTCAAGAAAATTTCAGTAGCATTTCCCCGTTTGTTCTCTAAGTACATATGTACTTGGAGAACAGTGGGGAAATGCTGCCGAAATTTTCTTGAAAACCCAATACACATTATACACTTACTAGTGAGATTAGGTGTTCAAGAATGGGATAGGTGGTACACATTTATTGTATATAAGAATGAGAGCACATGTATTTGTTGGCCTAGAAACCCGTCCAAGATTTACTCATTAGGAGTAAGTCTTGGATAGTCCCCGATTTGGGACTGTTCTTGAACACCTAATCTCACTTAGGATGTAAGTGTATAATGTATATTGGGTTTTCAAGAAAATTTTGGTAGCATTTCCCTGTTTGTTCTCTAAGTACATATGTACTTAGAGAACAACAAGGAAATGCTGCCGAAATTTTCTCGAAAACCCAATACACATTATACACTTACTAGTGAGATTAGGTGTTCAAGAATGGGATAGGTGGTACACATTTATTATATATAAGAATGACAACACATGTATTTGTTGGCCTAAAGTTTTAACCATTTAAAAACTCTAAACTGTTAACCCTAGACCCTAATCTTGTTGTAGTATATACTTGTTTTCTCTTTGATCATAGAATGGATAGATCATGGATGTCCATTCGCAATCGCTGCACCCCAGAGTTTATTCCTGGTCTTGACCAATTTATTAGATTTTCTGAGGAACATAGGAAACAACCTCGAGATAGGTTCTATTGTTCATGTAGGCATTGCGGTAACAACTTGAAAGTCATCATTGGTGACGAAATCAGAAGTCATGTCATGTGCAACGGGATTGTACAAGGCTATAGAGAATGGCACTGGCATGGAGAGATTTTAAACCCGAAACCAGTGGAAGTCGATAGTAGTGCTTGTGTGGAAGAAGAAATTGCCTACGATGATGTAGATGTGAATGAACCAGTTCCAGTAGACATCGTTGATGCGATGTTGGATAGTTGTGGGGTAGAGCACACCGATCCACCTCCCATTTTTAGAAACATTGTGCATGATGCTGAGATATCGTTATACACAGGTTGTACTAAGTTTACGAAGCTTAGCACTGTGTTGAGATTGTATAAGCTGAAAGCTAACAATAGATGGAGCGATAAAAGCTTCACGTCGTTGTTGTCTTTGTTGAAAGAAATGCTTCTTAAAGGAAATGAGCTGCCAATCTCAACATACCAGGTAAAGAAATTGTTGTGCCCAATGGGAATGGATGCCAAGAAGATACACGCATGCCCGAATGATTGTGTATTATTTCAAAAGGATTATGTGGATTTGAAAGATTGTCCAAAATGTGGTGCGTCACGGTATAAATTGACGACTTCGGGGGAGTCCAAAACTGGTTCTCCTGCCAAGGTGATGTGGTATCTACCTATAATATCACGATTTCAATGCTTGTTTGCCAATCCGATAGATGCGAAGAATTTGAGGTGACATGCAGATGTTAAAAAAAAATGATGGGATCCTACGACATGCGTCTGATTCCCCACAATGGAAGAAGATTGATCTATTGTACCCTGAATTTGGTGAAGAAGTCAGGAATCTAAGACTTGGGATTTGTACATATGGGATGAATCTGTATGGGACATTGAGCAGCCAACATAGCACTTGGTCAGTCATGCTTGTTACATACAATCTTCCTCCCTGGCTGTGTATGAAAAATAAGTACGTAATGCTGTCGTTGTTGATATCGGGCCATAAACAACCTGGAAATGACATCGATGTTTATCTTGAACCTCTGATTGATGACTTAAAGAAACTCTGGGGTGAAGGTGTGATGACCTATGATGCTTCACGAAGAGAGACATTTCGTTTGCATGCTATGTTGTTTTACACTATTAATGACTTTCCAGCATATGGGAATTTTTCTGGCTATAGTGTCAAAGGAGCTAAAGCGTGTCCTATATGTGAAGAGAACACTGATTCAATAAGACTAAAACATGGTGGTAAGACTGTATATCTTAGTCATCGAAGGTTTCTTACAAAATTTTATCTGTATCGTAGGAAGCGCAAAGCATTCAATGGGTTGAATGAGGAACGGAGTGCACCTAAACCTATATCAGGGGAGGTTGTTTATGAAAGAGTAAAAGACTTTGTCAATGAATTTGGTAAGATATCACAATGTACTATGGCCACACAGAGTGACAAATCTTTATTCAAGAAGAAGTCAATATTTTGGGATCTTCCTTATTGGAGTTCTTTGACAGTCAGACATTGTATCGATGTCATGCACGTTGAGAAAAATGTTTGTGATAGTGTCATTAGTACTTTGTTGAATATACTAGGTAAGACTAAAGATGGGATAAAATCCAGAATGGACCTACGTGAAATGGGAATAAGGTCAGAATTAACAGAATTTCGTGAAATGGGAAATCGGAGAACATACTTACCTCCTGCTTGTTACACATTGTCTAGAAAGGAGAAGAAAGCTTTTTGTGAATGTTTGGTAAATGTTAAGGTGCCACATGGTTACTCATCCAACATCCATAGATTGGTATAAATGAAATATCTGAAGTTGATAGGTCTTAAATCTCATGATTGTCACACTCTAATGCAACAAATATTTCCTGTGGCAATTAGATATATATTGCCGAAGCATGTAAGGTTTGTAATCACCAGACTTTGTTTCTTTTTCAACAGTCTGTGCAGCAAAGTTATTGACCATGATACTCTCGATAAATTGCAAAGAGAAGTGTTTGTTACCCTATGTCAGCTTGAGATGTATTTTCCTCTGTCGTTCTTTGATATCATGGTACATCTTGTTGTCCACTTGACTAGGGAAGTGAAAATGTTGGGACCAGTTTTCTTGCATTGGATGTATCCCTTTGTACGATACATGAGCATTTTTAAAAGTGATGTTCGAAACCGTTATCGACCTGAAGGGAGTATTATCGAGGGTTATGTGGCGAGAGAGGTTATGGATTTTTGCAATGACTTTCTCAGTGGTAATGACACTCCTGATAATGACAAGAATATTGACGAGCAATTTGGCAAAGGAATTTTGGGATCAGGTGTGAAAGTAATCAGCCGTGAGAAGTTGGAACAAGGTCACTTGTATATTTTACACAACATGGATGAAGTGAACGTTTATATCGAGGAACATACCGATTTCATCAAGAGACAATATACTCGAGCCATTACAATGTGGTTTGCTAGAGAGCATAACAAGACATTTATTAAGTGGTTTGAAAATAAAGTCTTACATCAACTATCTCAAACACCAGATGATATTAATAAAACTATCAAATGCCTCGCCTTTAAACCAAAATTGACTGTTATGTCTTATGAAGGGTATGACATTAATGGATTCACATATTACAAAATGTGCCAAGATGATAAGAGTGTCGTCCAAAACAGTGGGGTCACCCTTCAAGCATCGACTATGTTTTTTGCAAGTGCAAAGGATAAGAGTCCACATGAAGCTAAAATGTCATATTACGGTGTCATTGAAGACATATGGAAGTTTGACTACATAGATTTCAGAATTCCACTCTTCAAATGTAATTGGGTTGATAACACCAAAGGAGTTATAGTGGATGAATTGAGTTTCACTTTAGTGAAATTTGAAAAGATAGGTGAGAAGGGTGAACCATTCATATTGGCATCACATGAGAAACAAGTATTTTATATCGATGATCCTGTAAATGATAAATGGTCGGTTGTTCTTCATGGTAAAAGACAGTTCATTGAAGATCCTATAGATGAAGAACAATACTATGATAAGTATGATGACTCCAGTCCATTCTCAGTTGGGTTTCCAACACCAGCAAATATTGAAGCTAATGATGACTTGTATGTGTGCGGAGATCACAATGAAGGATTGTTAATTGATAAAAAATCGTAATATTAGAGGCATGTTTTTATTTTTTTTATATGTTTTATTTTTCTGAATGTGAACTTTACAATGTGAATGTGAACTTTACAATGTGAGTTTTACAATGTGAACTTTACAATGTGAATTTTACAATGTGAATTACTTTATAATGTGAACTTTACAATGTGAATTACTTTACAATGTGAATGTGAACTTTACAATGTGAGCTTTACAATTTGAATTACTTTACAATGTGAACTTTACAATGTGAATGTGAATTTTCAGATGGCTGAACATTCTCCTGATGACCGTGCTGATGATTACCGTGAGGGTGAGGACATCAATGCGCCGCCTCACAATGTAAGTGTTAAAAATATATCATATATTTATATCTATATGTCCATTTATAGTTATATCTTGTAAATGTGTTTATTTTGTCAAATTTTAGGTTGATGATGCACATGTACCATCTGAAGCACTTGAGGCACTTGATCATCAACACCAAAAAGTTGACAAGAGAAGGGGCATCACTATGATGAAGAAGTTAATAGCAGAAAAGGGCAATAGACCCAAACTTGTTGTGGATTTTGATAATGCAGGAAATGCATCTAGTGTGAATCGCAATTCGTTTGTTTCATATCTTGGGTATGTTACTCGTAGGCATTGCAGTTGTAAGATAGATTCTTGGCATAAAGTTTCTAAGGAGAAGAAACACATAATATGGAAGGATTTATGCGTGAGTTATTATTAATTTGCAATTCTATTCTGTAGATTACTAATTTTTTGGATACTAGTTAATAGCAATTCTATTTTGCAGAGTATATTTGAATTGGATGAAAAGATGCATCATAAATGTGTGATGCAATGCTGTGGGAGAGTCCTAAGGAACTATAGGACAAATCTCACCCGAGAATACATAAAAGAAGCTGACAAGAGGAAGAAGACAACCAATGAACATTGGAACTTCCTGGACAAAGAAGAATGGGATGCGTTTGTTGCTTCAAGACAAACTGATGGATTCAAGGTATTAGGCGTCAGTCCCAATCTCATTAATATATGTTGTATTCACCTATTCAAGACTAACATTTATTGTTACTAACCAAATCATTAATGTGCATACTAACTAGGCCCTCAGTGAGGCACAAAGATCAAGGCGTGCACTGAATGTGCATGACCACACAATGGGTCCAAAGGGTATGAAGGCATTCGCCAAAGACTACAGTATGAGGCTACTGCTCAGTCTGCTGCTACTCAGGAGTCCTCCACTATAGGTAGCACACCTCTGCCTCGCCATGATGTCTGGATAGCTGGGAGGCAAAATAAGAAGAGAGAAATAAGGAAGCCCGCAACTATTGAGGCGGCTGAAAAAATGGTAAAATACAACTCTTACAACAATCGTTTGAATATTGATTATTTGTGGTGTTTACTTAATTACAAATTTTTGTTTTGGCGATTAGCGGGAGCTGCATGAGCTGAGGAAACAAGGCAAGTTCGTCCCTGAGGGCACAAGGGATGAATTGACAGTTGCTCTGGGTAACCCAGAGCATCCTGGACGTGTTAGGGCTGCAGGCGCTGGTGTGTGCATCAAAGCTTTTTTTGGGCCATCCCAGCGCAAACATGTCCCAAAAGTGGGACTTTCACAAGAAGAGGTAACATATTTTTTCCTTGTAGATGTTACTGTAAAAGAGAATTCAATAATTAGAATTTGATGTTTCTTTTATCCATGTATAGATAGATAAGCTATTTGATAGGAAACTCGAAGAAGCAATGAAAAAGTGGCAGGCATCTCAGACTGCCACTTACCAGACAGTACCTATAGTGTCTCCTACTGTAGGCTCTACTCCTACTACAGAGGTTGGGAGTAATCCTATAGACCCACCACCTAGCAAATCCGCTGTAAGTATTTTTATGATATAGTAACTAGTTTCTTAATTCAAGATGATATGTTTTCAAGATGATATGTATATATAAAATTATAGTCATTTCAAAAAAAGATGATATGTATATATGTATATAGCATTCTTTACACAAAAATTTGTAGGGTTTGAAGCCATGCCGTCTAAAAGTTAATGAATATGTCGTTGCAGAGGCTTCGGATTAACCATCCCTACCAAGGGAAATGTTTCACGAGTCTCCATTACTAGCTGGTTGGATTGGTGTGAGCCTGGTACATATATTCCCCAAGTGGATGGATCTTCCATTGCCATATGCCCACCCAGATTGTGAAATGCTTGGTGAGGCAGAAGGTGAAGTCATATTATGGCTAAGAGCGGATGTCATCTTTACTGAAACTGTATGGTAAATTTACATTACGTTAAATTGTTAGTGTGTGTATATAATGTCAGTTGATCTAAAATTATTATATATATATATACAGGTTAAAAAGAAGACACCCACAACATCTAGGCCTCCACTTCCACCTCCTACATTACCCAGTTGGGTTCCACATGACATACCTATCCCGTTAGGTCCTAACTGTAGGGGTATGGCAATATGGTTAGGCGAACATGATATAAATTGCCCTATAACTGTTTCTATAGATTCAGATGTTGCAGGTCAATCATACGAAAACAAACTATTTATACAAGATATTTTGAAGTTGTTTTGATATGATTGGCTAAATACATCTGTGATAGAGCTATGGATAAGGTGAGAAATTCTTTATACACCCATATACCTTGTGTAGGATCTGGTGATCTAGTTTCTTATTTATTAATGCATGCATAATTAATACATATTTTGCAGCTACTTAGACAAGATATGTGCAAATTTTGCATTCGAACTTGTAGGATTTTTGATTCCATCTTTGATTAGTCTAGTAGCTAAAGACCCTCCGTCAGTTCAACAATACTGCTGTGAGGCTTTTACAATTTTTTCTCAAAATAAGAATACGGTGATAATGGCTCCATTCAATGTAGAGTGAGTTTACTTTTCTTATTATAATTTGGACTTAAGAAAATTACATTTTTATTATGGATTTTGAGTTATTAATTTTTAACTTTTTTACCTCTAGTGGTATGCATTGTGAGTTACTGGTTATTGTCCCCGAGATGTTCACTGTCTATTATCTAGATCCTAAGGGGAGTAAATTGAATACAAAATATGGACACATACTGAAAATGGCATTATTCCAGTGAGAAATATTTCATTTTCATATCCGTTAACATATGTTATTACATTACTATTTAATTATGCAATGTATTGTGTTACATTAACATGTAGGGGTTTTGATGAGTTCAAAAAGGCTGGAGGAAAGGTCCCCATGAAAATGAACCAGCCAATAATTTGGAAGAACGTGAAAGTAAGTTCCCGATTGCAATATATGTATATATTATTTATGTGAACAGTGCTTAATTAGTTGTATTTATTAATATTTTGTATGTTTGAATTTATAGTGTGCTACACAAGACAACAGATGGGCATGTGGATACTATGTGATGTGATTTATGCACATGATTATCAAATATGCCGCAATGGACATCGATTGGATTGCTGAGGTATTATATAGTCTCATTAGATAATATGAAATATATCAATCTTATTTATAGCTCATTAATTATATATATACATCATTCTCTTTACAGGTGTTTAAAACTGACCACACTATAGGAACAACCTTACCAGATGTACATGCTCCCTATACGACAGGAGAACTAAATAAAGTAAGAGAAGAATGGGCAACAACCATATAAATATTGGGGGTTTTAAGATATAATTGGGATGTTGATAGCGAATAATGACTAAGGAATAATATTTTGTAAATGAATTTCTAAATTATAATATATGTGTGAATGTTTCTACATGTCTGGATGTTTCTACATGTGTCTGAGTGAAAATGAATGAAACTGTTGGTTGCTATATGAATGTTTCTACATGTGTGAATGTGAAAATGAATGGAACTACAGATTGCTAGCTACATGAATGTTTCTAAATGTGTGAAAATCAAATGGAACTACAGGTTGCATTGCTAAATGTGTGAATATTTTTGTTGTTAATTTTGTAGGTTTGTGGCCTGTTGTTGGTTGATATCAATGGATGTCGTAAAACCTACAGTTCATATTGAATTGCAGGTTTCTCATCCTGTGACCAGCCATACGACAGGTCTGCAGACTGACAGAAAAAAAACAAAAAATAGGCGCCAGTTATTTGTATAAAACCGATGCCACATCATTATAGTGTCAGTTTCTAATAGTAACCGACGTCTATTTCCTTAACACCATGGCCGTGCTGGCCAGCACGGCCGTGGCAACGGACCAGACACCACGGCCGTGCTGGCCAGCACGGCCGTGTTGGGAGTGCACAGCCGTGGCAGCGGACCAGACACCACAGCCGTGCTGGCCAGCACGGCCATGTTGGGAGTTATATGACGTCAGTTTCTTATCTAATAACCGACGCTGATAGTGCCCAAGATGGTGCCCTTCTGTGGCGCGAAGGTATATGGCATCGGTTTCTTATCTAATAACCGACGCCTATAGTGCCCTGTTGGCGCATTTTTGGTGGCACGCGAAGGGTTTTGGCGTCGGTTTTTGAACCAACGCGTAACGACTGGGCTTTTAGCATCGCCCACATAGGTGTCGCTTAGAAACCGACACTAAAGGCCTTAAATAACCGACACTAAAGGTCGATTATATACTAGTGCATACTCATATGTATAATTGTATTTATGTATATACCTAGGGTTAACTTAATTACAAGGTGCATGTATTAACATGGTTTACTTCGTCATCATAAGTTAATTATTGCAAAATAGGGAAAGAATTACTGACCTTAGACAATAGAAACCAATGGAATTATGATGATCCGTTTGTGAGCATATCTAGGGTTCATCCCAAGATAATTCCTCTAGATCTTCAGGTGGTGTCTTGCTGCTAGCCGACAAAGCATCAGGTGGTATTGTAGGTATAGGAGTCGATTCCATTGCAAGAGAGGAGTGGACAAAATTACTGTTAAGGTAGACGACATTGCACTGTCCTGCTGTCAGGGTGTGTTGGCGTCGAGGCTGCTCTGGATGTGCAGGTGTCGTGTAGGCATTTCTTGGTGGCATTGGGCAAGGTGGAGGAGGAAATGGAGGAGGTAGAGGTAGGCAGATCATGACTCAAGAAGATTACATACTCTGTTGTTGCTGTGCAGCCATTTCCTAGCAAGGAGGATGATGGTCTGGTGGCATGGAGTCAAGGAGTCAGACTAGTATAGGTTGCCGACATTGTTGCAGGTCAGTTTCCTTTGTTGGAGGATGACGTTGGTGATGAGGAGATGCAGGGCATAAGAAATCTAGAGTGAGGCATCATCCGAGTGGCTGTCAGATGGGCGCAGGGTAGGAAAGCATTGGTGGCTAGGGCTTTGGGAGTTTGAGGAGAAAAGGAAAGAACGAGGGAAAGATAAAAAGGACGCAAAGAGTGGAGGAAGGGGATGATAGGGTGTCACCCATTTTATAGGGGTGAACGTGACATCACATTGGAGATGGACACGAGAGTAACACGTTAGATAGGGATGGGGAGGAAGTAACGCAATGCTGCATTACATTGATGGGAGAGTGAATTTAGGAAAATACTTAAATGGTTATTCAATTACCACTATTAAAATCTATGGCAATTAAGGTTTTCAATACCAATTGGGACAACAATTAATATCTGATTTTCAATCAATTTAAATGGAAGGTTAATTAGGAGTCAAGGAGGTTTCCATTTTCACATTCATCATGTATTTATATATATATTAGACTGTGCATATTCATTTAATTAATTAAGAGGGTAACTGAATTCTAATTGACTTAAAATCCACGGGTTTTCTAATTAAAGTGTGTGGATTCTAACATTACATTAATTTTCCTTTTGAACACATTTGTATTTGATTGTATGCTAAGTGCCTAATAAATATATTTAGTACCTTTCTTTATAAATTTTGATATAAAATTTCTTATTTCTCATTTCTTGTCCCACAAAGCCACAAAACTCTAAATTAAAATAATCCACTAATTATCTCTCATTAATTATCATTTTGCATTATTAGACTATAATTAACACATTAGTTCCATTCATTGAATATAGTTCAAACCATTAAGGATTGCTCAATTTCAACATTGAGGACAAAGAGGATAGAAAAGATAGGAAAATTTATGGAAAAGGATAGCAAATAAACCCAAGATTCAGTATGTTGCACCAACATTAGAACCCAAAGTGAAAGACTTAATGATCCGTGATAGATAATTGTAGAAAGAGTTCTATAACAAATCAATAGTATGAGATTTGCTGGAATGAACTCTAGTCCTGTAGTTGGTGAAATGGGTCAAATTTGCCGTGTTCTATTGGTTCTCGATGGATCAACTCTTAGATGAGGCCGAGCACATGCATTCATCAATCCATTGTATCCACCAAGGAGGGAAATTCAACCTTAATATCATTTGTATAATGTATCTTCTATTTATTGAGTCATACACTTCATCAAGATCTCCCTTTATACACAACTTTGGCCAAGCGTTCTACTTAAAGATACTCACGAGTTGGTTTGCAAGCAAGGTTGCATTTGGGATTCGACTCCCCTTAAAAAATGTGATTAAGATTGATTAGGATCTTGAGAATAGTTTGGATGTGATTAGTAAGGATTTGAGGGAGAATTGATATCAATAGTTATAGAGAGATATGGGTTTCCAATCTTTGATATTACAAGCATATTGACTCTTTGCGATAAGATAAATGAATGCATTCTTGACTTCACATAGTAGTCTTCCACTTAGGAAGCGATTATGAATGAACTTGGTAAATTCATCCCCAATGATGGACCATGCCTCTTAGAGTAATTGCACATGAAATCCATTAGGTACAACTGTTTTGTCCCCTTTTGCTTCCCTAATCACAACTTCTAGTTCCTCCATGGTAACAAGCTTGCACAGTTCTTGGATTTTCTTGTGGTTGAGAGTTGGCATATCCTAAATTCTAAACCATTAAAAAGTGCTGGTCTAGCCACTATTAAAAAACTTGGTACAATTATTCAAATATATGCTTCATGATATTTGATATGTTACTTTTTATCCTTCAATAAAAAGACACCAGAGTTGGTTCTTGTATCTTCTGATATTTAGGGGGTTCCTTTAGGATTTATAGAAATACTTCATCTTGAATTCACCCAATTTTAACAATTGTAATCGAGATTTCTGTCTAATAATGGACTCTTCATACTTCATGGTAGTAAATGTTTCTTTCCTTATGGCATTAGTTGATTCTCTTAATGGAAATTTGTTGAATCTAGATCAGATGTTGATGAGAGAGAGCCTCATTTTTCTTGTTTTTGGGACTAACAATGAAATCTCCCATTTTTTCCTTGTTCCACTTAATAAGACTTCTTGAGTTCGAATTGATGTATGATCTTGTACATGGTACAGTCTTTTTCTTTTGCATTCGATCTATGAGTTTCTTTATTTAGTAACAAGATTTTAGGAAGAGATTAGAGAGGGGTTGTAACAAAAAAAGAGAAAAGGTTTTCTTTCCAAGCTATGGAGTGAATTTATAATGAAAGAGGAAAGTATTAGTTGTTGAATTCTATACATATAGAAATGGAGGCAAGAAGTAAATTGCTTGCAATATCTCAGGCTTCTTTCGGGTTATGTAGCTAAAAAGTGAAGTCATTACAAACTCACACAAGAAATATAAATATAATATAAGGATAAAGGGGTGAGGGAAGTCAAAGTAATAAAGTCAAGATTTTGGTAGAGGATGAGTTTTCTCCTTTTCTATGAACATGCTTATCTTAGAAGGACTGGTTGTTGCATGCCTGACATCTCAGATTGCATTTTTGCCACCATGCCATTAAATGAGAATGAAATAAGTTGACATATGCACATGCATCCACCAAAGTCTCATCTCAATCCTTAGTTTTCTAAGGGAAGGAGTCAAGACTTCCAATAGTAGGTATGAGAATTCATTTTAACTATTTCTGAAAGAGGAATGTATTGTTGGGACTGCCCCAACTACCGATGTGGGTTGTTCTCATTAGAAGAGTTGCCCTAATTTCCCTTGGGGTATTGTTGCAGGAAGTGAGGTCTTTGTAAGTGAAGTAGACTATTTTCAAGCAGTGAAGGTGAAGGCCGCAGTGGGATTCAATAGTCCTCTCTCAGTGGGAGACTTTCATTCTTCTACTAAATCCGACATGTTTTCGGTACAAGTTCCTACTCTATTTAACATTTCTTCATTTGCTTATATCGCTAGCCAAATCCGAACACTTTTATTTCTTATTGAAGTGGGTATCATCAAGGAAATTTGTCTATGTGAGTATGCAAGATTGATTAAATAGTTTCACTTAATAAATGCACTTTCACAACATAAGCGTGGTGGCCATGTTAGATCGCTTGGAATTCTATTCAAGACGTTTTGGAACGAGTGCAAGTGGGACATTTTTTATTGTATTCCTTTAAAGCCATCATTTTATGATTATAATAGGGATACATTATGTATAGTTTGAATATAAATACAATAAATTCCACTTATAATGTTTGTTTCTGTATTGAAGTATTAAACTTTTATAACCATCCTATGAATATTTTGATTCAATGACATATTGTATGGATTGTGGACCTAAACATGAGATCATATGTATATTCAAGAGTGTTCATTTTTGGTTTTTCCCTAGACAATTATTATTATGGACATATTAGGAAAATAATAATGCATACAACTAGTGTCTAGGTTGAGTGATGACTATATATCTTTAGTCATGATATTGGATATCAACTCAGATACATGATAGTTGTTAGAGAACAAGTTTTATTGGGCATACCCACTTTGACATTGATACTAGGAAGACATGTCATGGAAGTCAGAGTCCTATCTCGATATGATTGCGGTAGTTGTGATCCATAGACCTACAATCACTACAATAATCACATGTTATTTTGTGCACTTTGAAACTAGTTCAACATAACTCTAAATAAGGGTTCCTATATAGGTGGTGATTGGGTGCATTATGGCACCTGTAAACTATTTTCATTGATGTAAAGGAGTTTGTCCCTCTATTGGAGTAACATACTATCCACTTGATAAGATAGACTATGAAATGCATGTCCATGTTTATGTGTGTCAATATATGTTACTCAGCTCACAACATCTCAATGGATCTAGTCTAGTTCAAGGAACATAGATTGGATGCTAATACCTTAATTTCAATATAGGTGTTTGTTACAAAGGGATTATATAGTCATGGTAACATTGGTTACTTTATAGAAAAAATATATTCTCAACATATTCCCATTACTTGGCTAGCAGTGATGTATTACTAGACATCAACCTTTTCTTGTGAGGTTGTGAACATCACTACTAACATAATGTGGAACCTATAGGTCAAATACAGGAAGGTATAAGGGACTTGAACTTTGGAGTTATGATCATATTTATTTACAGCCTAGTTAGGCTACTGGATGCTTTGGCTTGATGGATTAATTGATTGTCAATCACTGACTCATTATTAGCTAGTAAAGTGATGATCCAGGTAACTCACTAAGTTAGTTGGGTGGATGGACCAAGTGAGGGAAAATTTCCTTTGTCCATTTGGAGTCAAATTAGAAAATTGATTCAAACATGGACTGATGAGTTGAAAGGACCACTGAGTTGGGGGCTAGTAGCTAAACATGGTCCCATTCGCTCGACTAGGATTGTAGTATGTATTTTCTAAGTTCTAATCATTTTTAGAGTGGAGATGAAGAATAAGTTTTTATTTTATAAATTCTAAGAACATGAATCTCCTATATATATGGGTGGACATCCTATGGTTAAGACCCACAACACAGTGAGACAAGTTGTCTAATGGTTCTTCCTCTTGACAAAGAAAACCTCACCCAAGGATAGAAATCCATAATCGGAGGAGAAAGAAGTCAAACATGGAACATCAGAAACTATGACTTCCATATCATCTTGGTGATCAACATAGTGCACCAAGAGATGTCACATCCACATAGATGACGTACATGACAAGGCCCTTAGGAGGAGGCTTTTGAACAAGAAGCTTCTTCAAGAAGAAGTCACAATGTTGATGTGATGACAAAGTAGGAATAACAAACAACTGCTTTGGAATAGATCCAGATGTGCAAGTTCTTCACCAACATAAGAGGTGTCTAGGTGTTTGACAACTAGTGTGTACCAAGGTATATTCCATATCATATCAATGTCTTTAATATGAAGGCATTTTATGAGTAATATGGATAGGTTGGCTTAAAATCTTCTGGAAGAATCTGTTTTATTCCACTACCCCGCAAAAGAAAACAGACGCCCTACAAATCCCATGTATCTATAGCTTCCTAATCTTTCTATACATAATTACTATTGGAACTTCCTCAAATGTTAAATCATATGTTAGTTATTAATTAGATGGATAGAAATTTTTTCAATATCGAGATTCTATTATTTATATTGATACATGAAATACATCATGTAGTTTTTGTAAAACATGTAAATGTTCAAGTCAG
This sequence comes from Alisma plantago-aquatica, assembly GCA_963693085.1. NCBI lineage: Eukaryota > Viridiplantae > Streptophyta > Magnoliopsida > Alismatales > Alismataceae > Alisma > Alisma plantago-aquatica. The sequence goes on along the minus strand of OY856412.1, from coordinate 1,285,264,883 downwards.
AATTAAGTTTTTGAAATCCTTTACAATATGGTATAGTCTCATGTATCACGTCCTATGATTTATGTATCATTGTTCTTTTAGATGTATACCTTTTTATCACATGAAAATGGTATTTTACAACAACTAGCATGAAAAGGGAGTCAAATTGTGGCACAGTTACTCCAGGTCTACACATATCGACTAAATATGTATGGTAGGAACCAAAGACAATCTCTCATAGACTAGAAACAAAAGATGAGATTTCCCACCTAAGAATCTAGAGGCAGTGAATTCTATACTTGGTGCATGTTTAGGGGAACGTGATACCCCCAAGAATACATACATTCAACCACAATTGTAGAAAATGGTAATACTAGTCCTTTTCTATCACAGTAAAAAAGGAAACTTAGCGAGCAATAAAAAAAATCATTGACATTTTACACAAATTTGAATCAATCCTACCATCGCTAGAAGCCATTAAAAAAATCTATGACTATTGTAAATTTTTAAAAAGATATGACTATTAAAGGAGGATTGCAGATTTTGGCATAGTAGCGGTGCATGAGGAAGTCATCCCACTGAAATAAAGAAAGCTATCTTATAAAAGGTAGAACCCATGTTTCTTCAATGTTCCTTTCTCAATTGGAAGCTTATCTTTTGGATGCATCTTGTCACTCATGGGAAAGCATAAATACGATGTGTCTCTCCAAGTTAGAGAAATTGGGGCTGATGGAGCAAAATAAGGCCATAATGTTGATCCAACTAGCTGATATATCGGTTGTGAGACATTTAGGAATATGTGCGGATGTGCTGATGCAAGTTCAAATATTCATTGTTCATGTGTACTTTTTAGTGATGTAGTTGTGACTAGATTATAGATCTTAGATTTTATTATGTAGACCATTTGAATCCACCACCAATGTTGTTTTTTCTATGGAGTACATGAATGATGATGTTTATAGAGTAATCTTTTCATTAAAATGTCTAGATTGATGGCTCAAATTGATATACGTTTTCTATAAGTGCACACACTAAATTAAGTATTCATATGTTTTATTCCTAGAGAAATGAAACATCCTATATAGCCATTACATACTTTTTACCTTCTCCACTCACGAATTGATGCCCATAGCGATTACTCATTCACACTATAGCTATCCAAGTGATGATTTTTTAAGAACATGACAGATGATGTTATGTGGGATGATGTCTTAGAAGAATGTGAAATGAACCTCTCTTCACTTCCTTCTTATTACAACAGTCAATATGAATATTTGTGGCCACCCCACAATAGCTGAAGCCATCATTGGAGTGCCCTCTAGATTGAAATTGAAGGCATTTCCTCCTGATATAAAATAATTGTTTCTTAAAGAGAATGATAATTTTCCAGTTATTTTTATGTCTACTTGAATGCATTTGAAGAAGAGAAGTTGATGAAAGTCTTACAATGACACCAAGTAACATTTGGTGGTGTATTGTAGATATAAAGTGGATCTCCCCCTATCTTTTCTAGTACATGATTAGGTTGGAAGAAGGAGCAAAGCTAGTGGTGCAAATGCCACAAATACTGAACCTATTCATGGAAGAAGTCATCAAGTAGAGAAAACAAATGATAAGTCTAGACCTATGAGTTATATCATGCTCATGTAAGTATTCTATATTGAGGTTCAAGATAAGGCGAGGATGAGAATCTAGTAGATAACTACAATTATAGTCTAGAGAGAGTAAATTACTATGACTGCTTTGGAAATCATCCACTACCAACAAATATTGATACCTCCTTTAAGGGCATGTTCTTCTTGTCAGAACGCACCACCAAGTGATGTGTTGATATACACACACCCCTTATCTTTGTCTATATTTGAAGATGAATAAAATGTGAAGACACCCGACTTCATTGTTTGTCTTTGGTATATCCCTTTAGCAGATACTACTACTTATCTTAGGAATAACACCAATTCCTTATGAAAAACTCACATGAACAAGAACGATCACACATGAAAACAAAAACTCACATTTACCAAAGTTGCCATATAATTTTTCCCCAAATAGATGGATGAAAGAAATTCATATATATATATATATATATATTTCATGTTGTTATATATCATAGAATAAACTAATTAAGCAACTAAAAAAATCTATATTCGTCATATCTATAAATGTTTTTGGCTTATTTGTTAGCCCAAACAGTATACCCAAGACATCGTAACAACCATATATGTTATATAATGAATGATATCTTGGGAGCATCATTTGCGTTGATACTGAGATATTAATAACCACATGCTGTATATCAACATGAGAGATGAAATTCACTCCCCTTAGTTAATCAATAATATTATATATTCTAGTAAAAGGATATTTTTACTTGACAATAGTTATAAATACTTATCAATAAACGACACATAACCCACATTGGCGTGAAGTCATCTTCACTAATAAATTTGGATCTACCCATGATGATTTACTCAATTATATTACTCCCTTATCAACTAGATCCTACAAATCCTTTGTCAGTATCCTTAACAAAATTGGAACCATACTCAACAAAGCTTGTCCTATAGGTTGAGTTCCAAGTGTTAGATTGATCTAGAAATCAATCTTTCTAATTGGAGGTAACCATAATTGCTTTTGTGGAAGACAACAACAATACTCCTTTACTACAAGTACAATAGACAAGGAATAGTTCTCAATCCAAATGGCCTTCACATCTCCAAGAAACATGTCTTTCCCTTCCCCATCAACCTTTTTAGTAGTTATTGAAGATATCTGATACATTGGTCTAGATTTCCTATCTCCTTGAACTAACAACTAACATCTCCATTAAAAAGATAGATTTTATGGTAAAGAAATGAATTCTCTTACAATAGTATGGTGACCAATTCATATCCAACATAATATCAAAGTCTTGCACCTCAAATTTTAGTAGGTCCACTTGAATACATTTCTCATTAAAAGTCATATCACCTCTAAGACATACTATTGTCAAAATTTTGAGATATATAATAGTTATCTCCAATATAAAATTGTATGCTAGACCCTAAAAAAAAAGATAACCTTTATATATCACATCTTGGGTTCGGAAGATATTTTTATGACCATGGTTAAAAAAAGTAATTTAGAAACTTACACTTGTCATAATAATTGAGTTTACACCTTCTTGGAGGAAGCATGAGCTAGCTTTTTCTGAATATTAAGGTGGAGGCCTATTGATCAACATGCATATCCTTTATCTATGTCTTCTCCTCTCCCGTTGTAATTTCTTTTACTATGTTTTGCTAAGTTCCCTTTGTGGAATGTTAGGGGGTAAAATATGTAACTATAATATCATGTTGGAAAATATTAACGTATGATACTTTTAATTGCATTTTCAATTGGTGTTATTTCTTGTTCGCTCTCTCCCTATATCTTGTTTTGGCTGTTTGGGCTATGTAATCACCTAAGGTGTAGAGAAAAGAGTGGTTCTGGGCTTTTTGGTGGGAAAAATTGTATGTCCATGAGATGAAAGTTATCTAGTTTTTCCTCCTTCCCCTATGTATCTTCATTACATTATCCCTAGACGTGAGATCTAATTGACTAAGTATGAATTGTTTTTTGGCAAGGTACTTATTTAGAAGTTGGATATGGGAAATTATACCTTCACCCTATTCTTAATACCATCCCATGCCACCAAAGAGGTGAGGAGACTCATGCCTAGAAACCTGGACTCAGATATCAAGATTAATGTATACCTATTCCTTAGTCAAATGAGTCCGGTAAGGTTGGACAAAGAGTCGTATTGACTAGTTCCCCTATACACTACCATGTCACCTAAGTAAAACATATAAATTAGGATTCATAAGCTACATCATTCCTTTTTGTTTAGATTGATAGCTTAATTAGTGGATACATTTGAATGAATATGACCCTTATGTAAGGTTAATGGTTGCACATCCCCCCAAACAACCCACTACTCTCACTACTTGATTAAAGCCCTAATTGCCTTCTTGCTAAGCCCTTATGAGCATGTCCATGATGTTGTAAGCGAGATAGATATTCTACAATGATAAAAATATTTGCATAAAAAAAGACTGAGACAAATTTAAAAATTTATCAATCCGCTATATTTCTTGTTAAGATATTGATCATATATGTTAAAATTGAATGAAACTGATGTCAAGAATGATTTATTATTTTTCTGTCTCACCAAGGAGCATGCTTAGAAGACCTACAAAAGGACAACACGGAGAGAGCAAAAGTACATACTCAAATGATTTGACAAGCAAGGCATTAGCCAACACACATGCTTGCAATATGCTAGTTAAATGACAACAAATTAGGATCAAACTTAGAAAATTACAAATCCACTTTATTTCAATTTAAATATCGACCATACATATATATAAAATTAAGTACTTCACCAAGGAGAACGCTAAGAAAACAAACAATGCAACAAAGCATACACTCTAACCATAATTTCGCAAAAAATGCATTAACCAACACACATGCTTGCAATATGTCATTTAAATGTCAACCGCGGTGCCTCCCGCTGTAGTTTTGAATAGGCAGCGCTTGCAATCTGCCACAAATAGGGATGAAGTCCTATACATGTCCTCCCCTCCTACTAGGGGCATCTCAATTCCTGGCTTTGCCTCTATGTTCACAAAACCTAGCTGGTAGGTTCTCCCAATAACCCCTTCCACTGCGGGAGAGAGCCTAAGGGAGTCGAATTGAATCTCTAAGTGAGCATAGCTGTCGCTCGCTGGGATATTGTAACTGTGAATCCTGTCATCTTCTTTGGTAACTGGTAATACAGATACTGACATTTCTGAGTACATCATCCACTATGACGATCACGCTGTTCCTCACCCCTGTTCTCTCCACCGAGAACTTGCCTACGGATGACCTCCAGCTAGAGCGGTGACCTTCAGGGACAATGATGGGCTTTCCATCGAAGGAGAAGCTAAAATGGTCTATGGTGTCGGGTTGATGCACACAGACTGTTCGGGTTGGTGCACGTAATACTATCCCCTTTATCGTTGATCCTCGCAGCAGCCTGTGCTGCCGGACAGATGAGGAGCGTAAGCAGGAGCATGGCAGATTGAAGCTTGGCAGCCTCCATGGCAAACAGTAGATGCGTGGTTGACAATATATATGAAGAAGTAACGGTGATTGCTGATCTATCGGTATAGACTTCAATCCCTTCTATAGGCAGCTACACTGATGCACCATTGGGTAGAAATTACTACAACTACGTGCATTGCATGACGACCAAGTACTGCCGTATGGTCTCCCCTGGTTGGACAAGCGAGCAACCTCAACTTACATGCACATTTAGTAATTGTCCTCCATGTATATAGGCACGTTAGCCATTTTCTTCGTAGCTTTGGGAAATGACGAGTTCCTAATTGCCCAGCCTATCCAACTTCTTATATAGTAGCATCACTTACTGTAAATAATACAAGTTGTAGTTAAACAGTTTTAACAAAAAGTTCCTATATACAAATTCCATAATATTCATTCAATTAACACAAATGCATGAATTTGCTTATGGCCATGTACACTTCAAAAACTAGTATTTACTAGCATTTGCCATGAAAAAACTTCAATCGTCTTTAGTAGGATTAAGTTATGAAAAGGATAACAAAAAGGTATATCAAAGTGCTCAAGTGTACTCTTGCATGTATTACGGTTTTAGAATCCCTAGACAAATCACAACCTTAACCAAAATTCTCGATTTGGTTCAATGAGGATGAATTATAATATTCACGGTTAGCTACTAGACTTGGTCGAATTTAGCGAGCTTGGATGAAAAAAGCTCTATGTTCATGATGCAACGCTATCCTAATCCAACTAGATAATTGCTTGAAAGGTAAGAGTAACTAGATCAAAAAAAAATTGAGCTGGACTACAACTGTGTACAATGTGTAAAGACAATACTATAAATAAATTATGAATGGAAAGGCATGAGTGAATTTGATATATCATACCACCTACCCTCCACTTGAGTTCCATAACTTTATCATTCCCGAGTAAGCCAGATAGTCAATATGCAGGGTAAGAATTCTTGTAATACTCATATAGGTAGTTGTGACAACTCGAAAAAACTCTAGATGAAAGGATTATAAGTAAAAGTTGGGGCCTATAACAAGAGAACTCCATAATACGGTGGGTGATCCGGTGCTTGGATTATAAGTAAAAGTTGGGGCCTATAACAAGAGAACTCCATAATACAGTGGGTGATCCGGTGCTCATGGAAACTCAAAGAATCTTTTAGGGTGGTCGAAACTGTGACGTGTTTCACCCAATAATCCTTCGAGTTGTAATCAAGTAAGCAATTACCCTAAATTAATGTATAAAACTCAAGTATTACTATTTATCCATAATTTAACATTAAGACTGACTTGCGTTCCAAGTTAGGGTTTGGGGCTCAAATTAGGGTTTCATTAGGGTTCTGGCTTCCTAAACCCTAATTACCATATTTTTATCCTTTCTATCTAACAAACCGTAATTTTGATATCATATGAAATCTTAATCTCAATTTATATCAAAGATGTTCTTTTTATCAAAAAAATTAAGCTTTATTCAATAAATTTATTTAAGAAAGTTATGATCATTTTTTGCTAAACAAATAATATTACAGTTTTAGAATTCCTAGACAAATGACAACGTTAACCAAAATTCTCGATTTGGTTCAATGAGGCTGAATTATAATATTCACAGTTAGCTACTAGATTTGGTCGAATTTAGCGAGCTTGGATGAAAAAAGCTATACGTTCATGATGCAACATGATCCTAATCCAACTAGATAATTGCTTGAAAGGTAAGAGTAACTAGATCGAAAAAAAATTGAGCTGAACTACAACCGTGTACAATGTGTAAAGGCAATACTATAAATAAATTAGAATGTAAAGGCATGAGTGAATTTGATATATCATACCACCGACCCTCCACCTTGAGTTCCATAACTTTATCATTCCCGAGTAAGCCAATTAGTCAATATGGAGGGTAAGAATTCTTGTAATCTACTATTCTATATACTAAACGTCACCGGCCAAAAACTCATCTCCATCCACCTAATTACTGAAAAGATCTGGACTTGTTATGTCCCAATGTAAATCGGCTGAAATTCAAAATGTATAATCCGTCGGTCACTCGTGTCCATCTTCGCGATCTCTTCGACAGGATGGACTCTAATCGCTAACTTCTGTCCCGTGAAATTCGTTTGAATCCTTATCATATGCAATCGCCGCTACTGCCTATATATAAATGTTTATTCCACGGCCCAATTCAGTTCATGTAATACAAAACCACTAAAATATACAAGCCGTCTACTACGAGGTGATAACTTCAATGTTGTTATTAGGCCAGACTCTCGTCGTTGCGTATCATGAAGGAGACAACTGCTCGGTGACGTGGGCATATATCGATATCACCATGAATCAGGTTCCGATGGATTACAATCCATGGCAATACTGGAACAGGTAACCCGGTTGGGTGTGGTATATCTAACTAGCACCAGCGACGAGGTAAGTACGGAGGTAAAAAGGGAAAGACCGATGCACAAAAGAATATGAGGATATCAACTAATTTAACTTTGATCTGGTAATGGCACTTGGGATGGATTCAATACCCGTAGTTGATGCCTGGTCGGGTGTTACAACTGAATCCACATTGGTGAAGTTGGTTACCTCATATACGTTGGAGTCTGCATCTCTGGCAAGTTTGTAGAGGAGGCACGACGGGACTATACATCGCTTTTAATTCACTTGCGTGGTAATGATTGGGAAGATCCTCATGTTCTACCTATGCGAGCACATCTTATGGTGATTCTGGGATAGTTGTGGATGGCCACAACACTCTCACAAAACACCTATTTCTCGGTGGTGTTCACTAACCCTCAAGTAGTACTTCCTTGCACTAGGGGCACGTTTGTTTTGCTGCATTGAACTGGATTATTGGGAATGCAGCATCGGAACACTCTCGGTACATGATTTTACTGGTTCCGAAAACTTTCCTGATAAGAAACTTTAGCTTTGGATTCATCTGCACTTGGATAGCGATGCCAGGCTGTTCGCGTTCTTTTTCTATGGAGGGCAGCGTTAAAGTTGCGGGAGAATCTGAAATGGATAGCTGTATACAACTTTTATTACTTGCCCAAAACTGCAGGATTTTTCAATTTCTCCTTTTCTGTGAATCAAACATAGTCTCTGGCGTGCTGAAGAATGAAATACAATCCATTACCGCCAGATCCGGTTAATCAAACGTATCCTAGGAAGACGACAAGGGACAAGGATTTGACGAGCATCATCCGTGAGGAGAGGATTTTTAGTACTTCTTCTTACGACTCCTTGTTCTGCCTCCGTGCACAGCTGAACCCATGTTGCAGGCTTCAATTTTAAACCAATCTCTTCAAGGTGTCTCAGAAAGATAGGTCATTTCTTCTTGATTTATGGTTTCATGTTCTATCGGCGTGTTTACTGGTAAAATGCTGCCCGCTAATATATCTTCACCGTTTAAGATAACACTTTTTCTGGTTTCATGCTACTGACTTGTGTTCGGTCTCCATACACTACTACAGAATACACCTTTGGCGTCAGTTGTTTAACTCCCTTTGGCGACGGTTTTCAAACAACGCCTATGTGGGCGCCGCTAAAGGTCAAACTCTTCGGCGTCGGTTTTCTAATTGACGCCTATATGATCTATAAGCGTCGGTTATATATAGTTGGCCGACGTCTATAGGGTTCGCGCCACAAAAAAGGGCACTATCTAGGCCACTTTCTGCGTCGGTTAACAACTGAACAACCGACACCATACTCCCAGACGACACGGCCGTGCTTCGTTGCACGGCCGTGTTTAGTACTATAGGCGTCAGTTTTATACGAATAAGCCACGCCTTTTCCACCACGGCGGTGCTTTCCTACACGGTCGGGTTGTTTGTCATATTAGGCGTCGATTTTTATCCAATAACCGACGTTGTAGGCCTTTGATGACAGTGTTCTATAAATAATCGACGCCTATACTATAATTTTTTTTTTCTTATCAGTTTGCAGGCCTGCTGTGGCTGGTCAGCAGGATGAGAACCTGCAGTTCAGTTTTCTGAACTGCAGGTTTACGACATCCATTGATATCAACCTACAAATAGGCCACAAACCTGCAAAATCAACAAATATTTTTCCACACAAGTAGATACATTCATACATCAATTCAATTCTCACATTCACATATGTAGAAACATTCAAATACATGTAGAAACATTCAGACATGTATAAACATTCAGAAATATTCATTTACAAAATATCATTCAGCATCGCTATCAACATCCCAATTATATCTTACAATCGCCACTGCTTGTATGGCTTTTGCTCATTCTTCTCTTACTTCATTTAATGCTTCCATCGTATATGGAGCATGTACATTTTTTAAGCGTTTACCTATAGTGTGGTCAGTTTTAAACACCTGTAAAGAGAATGATGTATATATATATGTAATAATATAAAAATAAGATTGTTATATTTCATACTAACTAATGAGACTATATATAATACCTCATGTATGGTATTAATATCCAATGCGACATGTCAGATAATCATCTACATAAATCACATCACATAGTATGTGCATGCCCAGTCGTTGTCTTGTGTAGCGCACTATAAATTGAAACATATAAAATATTAAAAAATACAACTAAGCACAGTTCACATAAATAATATATACATTGGAGTCGAGAACTTACTTTTACGTTCTTCCAAATTATTAGCTGGTTCTTTCTCCTTGGGACATTTCCTCCAGCATTTTTGAATGCATCTAAACCCCTACATGTTAATGAAACACAGTAAATTGTATAATTAAATAGTAATGTAATAACATATGTTAACGGATATAAAAATGAAATATTTCTCACCAGAATAATGGCATTCTCAATATGTGTCCAATTTTAGTGTTCAATGTACTTCTCGCAGGATCTAGATAATAAACAGTGAACGTCCCGGGGACAATAACTAGTAACTCCCAATGTCTACCGCTAGAGGTAAAAAAGTTAAAATTTAATAACTCAAAATACACAATAAAAATGGAATTTTCTTAAGTTCAAATTATAAATAAAGTAAACTTACTTGACATTGAATGGAGCTATTATTATCGTCTTCTTTTGCTGACCGAAAATTGTAAAAGCAACTATACAGTATTGTTGAACACTATCAGGGTCTTTAGCTACCATACTAATCAATGATAGAATAAAAAAACCCACATGATCAAATGCAAATTGTTTGCATTGATCTTCGACTAAGTAGCTGCAAAACATGTATTACGTATGCATTAATATATAAGAAACCAGATCACCGGATCTTACACAAGGTATATGGATGTATAAACAAGATCTCACCTTATCCATGTCTCTATCATTGATGTATTCAGCCAATCATACATAAACAACTCAATAATATCTTGTATAAATAAATAGTTATCGTATGATTGACCTGCATAATTTGCTTCTAAAGAAACAATTATAGGGCAATGTATATTATGTGCCCGTAGCCAACATGCCATTCCCCTACAAGAAGGACCTAATGGGTTTTTTAGGTCAGTTGGAACCCAACTTGGTAATGCAGGAAGTGGAGGTGGAGGCCTAGGTGCTCCGGGTGTCTTCTTTTTAACCTGTATATATAATTTCAGATTAGTTGACCTCATATATACACATTAATAATCTAAAGTAATGTAAATTTATCTTACAATTTCAGTAGTGTAGACGACATCTGCTTTGGGCTACAATATCACCCCGCCTTCTACCTCACCAAGTGTATCAATATCTGGGTGGGCATATGGCAATGCAGCTTCCCTCCAATCGGGTAATACACATATCGGGTTCACACGAACGTAGCCCTACGGCATTGGAGTCCCATGAAACGTTACCCCAGGAAGGGACTGGCAAGCCTGCGCCTCTGCAACAATATAGTCTTGCATTCTTAAGCGGCATGGCTTCAATGCCTACAAATTTACGTAAAGAATGTTATACATATCATCTTGAAAACATATCATCTTGAAAAGAATAGCTACAATGTCATAAACAATACTTACAACAGACGTGTTAGGCGATGGGTCTCCAGGATTACTCGCAGTCTGTGCATCAGGAGAAGAGTGGGTCGCCATAGGCTGATTGGAGGCCTGAGATGCCTGCCACCGCACTATTTCTTCCTTGACCTTCTCATCAACTATATCATTGACCTTCTTAGCAACTATATCCTCGACTCACTTATTCTCCTATACATGGATAAAAGAAACATTAGCTTCTTATTATTGAATTCCCTTTTGTAGTAACATTCTAAAAAAAGAATATGTTACCTCTTCTTGTGAAAGTCCCGCTCTGGGTTTGCACTGGGATGGTCCAAAGAATGCTTTGATGCCCACACCAGCGCCTGCACCCCTAACACGTCCAGGATGCTCTGGGTTACCCAGAGCAACTGTCAATTTATCCCTTATGCCCGGAGGGATGAACGTGCCGTGTTTCCTCTGCTCGTGCAGCTCCCGCTAATCACCATCAACAGAAATTGGTAAGTTAACACGACAAATAATCAATATTCAAACGATTGCTCTAAGAGTAGTATTTTACCATTTTCGCAGCCGCCTCAGCAGTTACGGGCTTCTTTATTTCACCCTTCTTGTTTTGCCTCCCAGCTATCCAGATATCATGGTGAGGCATGGGTGTGGCAGACTCCTGAGTAGGAGCAGACTCTTGAGTAGCCGCAGACTCTGCCTGTAGTCTTCGACGAATGCTTGCATAGCCCTTTGGACCCATAGTGTGGTCATGCACATTCAGTGCACGCCTTACTTTTTGCGCATCACTGAGGGCCTAGTTAGTATGCACATTAATGATTTGGTTAGTAGCACTAAATGTTAATCTTGAATAGGTGAATACAATGTATATTAATTAAATTGGGAGTGACACCTAATACCTTGAATTTTTCAGATTTTCTTGAAGCAACAAAATTGTCCCAATCTTCTTTGTCCAAGAAGTTCCACTGTTCAAGGGCTGAATTCTTCTTCTTATCACCATCTTTTATGTATTCTCTGTTGAGATTTGTCCTGTAATTACTAAGCTTCTTTCCAACGCGTTGCATCACGCTTTTACGATGCAGCTTCTCATCCAATGCAAACAGATTCTATAAAATAGAATTCTTATTAACAAGTATCCAAAATGCTGGAAAGTATAATAGTGCAAAACAACATGCGTGCATACGAAATGTCTCTCTTCCTGAAGCATCATATGTCATCACACCTTCAGCCCAAAGTTTCTTTAAGTCATCAATTAAAGGTTCAAGATAAACATCGATATCATTTCTGGGTTGTTTAGGGCCCGATATCAACAACGACAACATAACGTACTTATTTTTCATACACAGCCAGGGAGGAAGATTGTATATAACAAGCATGATTGGCCAAGTGCTATGTTGGATGCTCAATGTCCCGTACGGATTCATCCCATATGTACAAAGCCCAAGTCTTAGATTCCTATCTTCTTCACCAAATTTGGGGTACAATAGATCAATCTTCTTCCACTGTGGGGAATCAGACGCATGTCGTAGGATCCCATCATTATTTTTCTTAACATCTGCATGCCACCTCAAATTCTTCACATCTTTCGGATTTGCAAACAAGCGTTGAAACCGTGATATTATAGGTAGATACCACAACACCTTGGCAGGAGAACCAGTTTTGGACTCCCCCGAAGTCGTCAATTTATACCATGACGCACCACATTTTGGACAATCTTTCAAATCTACATAGTCCTTTTGAAATAATACACAATCATTCGGGCATGCACATATCTTCTTGGCCTCCATTCCCATTGGGCACAACATTTTCTTTACCCGGTATGTTGAGATTGGCAGCTTGTTTCCTTCAGGAAGCATTTCTTTCAACAAAGTCAACAATGAAGTGAAGCTTTTGTCACTCCATCTATTGTTAGCTTTCAACTTATACAATCTCAACACAGCGCTAAGCTTCGTAAACTTAGCACAACCTGTGTATAATGGTATCTCAACATCATGTACAATGTTTCTAAAGATAGGAGGTGGATCGGTGTGCTCTACCCTACAACTATCTAGCATTGCATCAACGATGTCTATTGGAACTGGTTCGTTCACATCTACGTCATCGGAGGCAATTTCTTCTTCCACCCAAGCACTGCTATCGACATCTACTAGTTTCGAGTTTGAAATCTCTCCATGCCTGTGTCATTCTGTATAGCCTTGTACAATCCCGTTGCACATGACATGACTTTTGATTTCCTCACCAGTGTTGACTTTCAAGTTGTTACCACAATGCCTACATGGACAGTAGAACCTATATGTAGGTTTTTTCCTATGTTCCTCGACAAATCTAATAAACTGATCAAGACCAGATATAAACTCTGGGGTGCAGCGATTGTGAATGGACATCCATGATCTATCCATTCTATGATCAAAGAGAAAACAAGTATATATTAGGACAAGATTAGGGTATACACTTACATCCTATCCAAGATTTACTCCTATTATCTACAATGAAGCCGAACTCCATACAAATAGTCCTAAGTGAGATTAGGTGTTCAAGAACAGTCCCAAACCGGGGACTATCCAAGATTTACTCCTAATGAATAAATCTTGGACGGGTTTCTAGGCCAACCAACACATGTGATGTCATTCTTATATATAATAAATGTGTACCACCTATCCCATCCTTGAACACCTAATTTCACTAGTAAGTGTGTAATGTGTATTGGGTTTTTAAGAAAATTTCGGCAGCATTTCCCCGTTGTTCTCTAAGTACATATGTACTTAGAGAACAAACGGGGAAATGTTGCCGAAATTTTCTCAAAAACCCAATACACATTATACACTTACATCCTAAGTGAGATTAGGTGTTCAATAATAGTCCCAAACCGGGGACTATCCAAGATTTACTCCTAATGAGTAAATCTTGGACGAGTTTCTAGGCCAACAAATACAACAATAGATATGTCCATGTCAGGGTTTCATCACAATTAATGTTAGGGTTTCATCACAATTGATGTTAGGGTTTCATCAATGTTAGGTTTAATCAAATCAAATTAGAATGCTAGAATTGACAAGTTTAAATCTTATTTCAACATGCATCAAAATTTACTGAATTAAGTCAAACATTAGGATTAGAAGCACAAATATATGAAAGCAAAAAATTTGTTCATATCCTAGGATTTACATAAAGCATTACATAAAAATTTGTTCATATCCTTACCAACAGCAAGCACGGTCGTGGCTGTGTTGGCCTACCATGGCCGTGGCTGTGTTGCCCTACCACGGCCGTGCTGTCCAACACGGCCGTGGTAGGCCAACACAGCCAGGCAGTGTTTGCTGTTGGTAAATAGCTAGGGAGAAGGAAGCAAAGAGGTAGGGCTACCTGGAGCTAGCGTGGAAAGCGCGGCGGCGAGCGGCGACAGCAGTGGCGGCGGAAGAAGAGAGAGTAGAGCGGCAGGCGGTGAACAGCAGTGGCATCGGGAATGAGCAGAGCAGCGCGCGGCACATCAGCAGCAGCGGCGGCGGCGAGTAGAGGAGCACCAGCAGCAGTGGCGGCGGTGAGCGGAGAAGCACCAGCAGTAGCGGCGGCGAGCAGCAGCGGGGTCGTCAGGCGATTTTAGGAGAGCGGCGGCGAGCAGCAGCACAACAATATTGTGATGAAACAGGAAGAAAGGGGGAAGAGTCGGGTGATCGGGTCTATTAAGTTGGTCAACGACGTCAGTTATCTACAAAACCGACGCCTATTATGATTTAGCGTCGGTTGATAGTAAACCACCGACGCCCAACTAGACAACCTTTACCCTAAATTATTTGGCGGGAACCATTGTCTACGACAGTTATCAAAGGATAACCGACACTGAAAGTGGGACTTTTCACGCAAATTTTCATCTTAAATAGGCGTTGGCGAATAGTTAAAAATCGACGCTGTAGGTGACCTAAAATGTTTTCGCTCAAAAATTGGATTTCGCGGGCGATTTTAGGCGTCGGTCTGTTATAACCAGCCGACGCTGAATACAAAGCAGTACCCGTGTTTTGCTGGTCTTTGAATATAGACGTCAGTTTGTATAAATAACCGATGTCTAATATTATAGGCGTCGGTTTTCCTAAATAACCGACGCCTAGAAAAGCGACACTGAATGCTGTTTCTGTAGTAGTGATAATGCTTTTTCTGGATGTACTTGTATTTTGGGATTTTTAATAGAGCGTGTAAGGTTGCTGCCGAGCCACTAGTTAGAGACACCATAAGCAAGTAGACACAATCTTCTCATACTATGCTGATAAGCAGAAGTTTTTCAACTTCAAGATCTAACTGATGAATATATCATATCTTATACGATGGTGCAAGAATCATATCGTGTGCAACTGACACCAAACTTGGTAGGTGATTGATTTCTACTTTAACACGGTTCTTTGCTACTATTATTTTAATTGTCTATGTATATTTTGTGGTACACTACGCTACCTTTTATGTGATGTATATGCATATGCGCCCCTACTTTAAGATCACTTTACCATATTTCAACAATTAATGTATTTAAAGTCGGTAAATATAGATGTTTGACAACTGTTTTTCTTATTAGCACATAATTTATATTTTAACTTCTTTTATCTTTAGATTGTGGGTGCTCTTATTGGATTAATGAATATCATTGGATCACGCTCATGGAGTGTTAAATTCTACACCCCTTATATGTATGACGTAGTTATTAGTATAGTTCTCTCTTGACAACTTAACTAGAGCATGAAGGTTAAAATATTTGGTCATGTTTCTATGTTTAATTGACTTCTGAAATTCAAGGAAAGTAACTCTTTTTTTTCACACGCCTCATCATGTAAGGGATGTTTGGCATACACAGTTATTAGTGATTATCATTATTCACTCTTAGATTGAGAAAATAGTTGGATTCAGTAGAAGCTCGAGCATTGGCATCACAGGCTGGAAAATCAACATATTTCTAATAAGTTTAAAAAGACTCGTCTAATCCAATCATTTCTATGTATAGACATAACTAAACAAACTCATTATATCGATCCGCTTTTTCCTAAATGAAAAGTAATTTTCTATCTCGAACTTTCATGAGTGAGATCATTGACATTTTTCATATAGATATTCATATTTTTTATACCACTACGATGGGAGCATGTTCAAGTTATTACAATGGCAACACAATTTTTAGATGTCACCGTAATGTTATGTGTGTTGTTTATGTTAATTTGTCTTGTTATGTAGCACTAGAGTCTTTTTTTGTAATATTAATCTGTGCTCTTATAATATATCTATAGAATCTAACCAAAACGTTATACTACTACTCTCACATGTAAAGATGATACAACTAAAGTAATATATTCCTCATTTATCAATCAATGGACCTTGTATAATGCTACTACATAAGCTGAAATTTTATGGTGACATTTTGAGAAAAGAAACTTCGCCTTGAGGACTTCAACGTGTTCTATTATATTTATGTAATATTATTTGTTTTGATTTTTTTCTCTTATTCTCTAAAAAATATATGGATAATTTGATTCTTTTTATATAATGGGAATGTAAATCCCTTTTTCTGTAGGGGGAGGGAGTCCAGGAAATAGAATACATAATTGCTCATTTGATTCTCTAATAGAGTACTCTTATGCCAATTTTTACTTCTTATAAAAGAATAATATTTTATTCAACAAACAGAATATTGATTTGATGACAAAGACTATGATACATATCATTATAATTTTTTCTCCTATACTTCCTATGTACTAATTTTTTTTTTTGGCTTCAATAAATAGGAATCTTATATGAAAATGAATTTCAACAAAAATGTCAATGGTGATGAAGGAAGTTATTCTTTTGAAGGAATGAAGAATTATTAAAAACCTAAGATGGATATTTGCATCAAGCTAAAACATTGCTTGTTTATCTTGAGTAATAGGGAAGGGTCATTTGTTTCTAGGGCACTACTTGATGGCTAAGAATGAGTTCTCTATTTTAGTGCGTGCTTGAGTAGGTTTCCTCTTCTTTATCGATTGGACAAATTACATTTGGTGGATGGACGGTTAGAGATAGAACAATATGCCTTATTTCACTTCCAACGCCCAATTACCACTCTCAACCACTAATGGAAATTTTATTCATGTAATACATGTATCATATTTGATTTTTCTGGTTTCACTAAAGATGAATCTGATGTACTCATAAAATTAAACAAGAATGCCAATGGTGATGAAGGAAGTTATAATATCATTGAAAAAGAAGTTTTGTTAAACATATAACCGATGTGTGCCAAGAAGTAACAACATGGTTGATACTATCAAAAACTAAATAGTAACATTTCATAAAATTTCTTATCTATCTTACTACATGATTACTTAACTTTATAGTTATTCAGGGGGAAATCTAAGTGGATAAGTTAATGATGAAATTATCCTAATTATCTATCAATACATTCGGTAAATAAATTGTCTAATTGAGAAGTAGTCAATAATCCCTATAACAAATAGATAATATGGTGCATTCAATGAACCTTAAAATTTTCAAACATCATGGTTGTTTATATAACGTAAATATGAGAAATATTTTATATTGAACCATTATCTATTAGCCTTACTAGGGGGTGTCAATGTATATAATTGTTCCAATACATAATGCACCAGATTTTGAGAAAAGAAAAATTCATAAGTGAATGATTTTATGCACACCATCCATGATTAAATAAAGAAATACATATCTTGTAATATAATGTTGATGGTTTTGAAGAAGAAAATGATCTAGAACTAAGGATTGTAGTGTTAATCAATGAATTTCATCACTCACAAGCTCTTCTTATTTTAAACTAACAATAAAGAATGTTCCTGATATTCCCTTTAAATTTTTTTTCAACACATCTCACTTGGGGATTGAATTCATATGTAGATAAGGGGAAGAACAAGATCATTCATGGGTTTCTCAAAAACATTACTAATGATAATAAAATTATGAATTTAAATACCTTGTATTTGATATATGTTAGAGAGTCTATATTAGCCTATTTAGTTAATAGGTTAATTAGTTAGTGTGCTTTTCTATTATAGTCCGTTTAGATTACTTGTGTCTTAAGTCTTAGGGCGTCTCCACTCTCCTATATAAAGGAGAGGGTGTTAGTCTTGTATTCATCCCATTGCGTTCAATCCAATCTTATTTTTTACATTGTATAAGAGCGGTGAACAAAAACAAAGGCGTGAACATTAATGATGGTGTGAATAGTAACTCTGACGGTGAACAATACACAATGTTAAAAACAACTCTGCAAGGATAGTACGACGGAGTGAACAATAATTCCTACGTGAATAGAGCATGTTCGCTCCTAAGGGAAACCTAGCCACCGCCCCTCCTTCCTCTCGTTTCCGACACGCACACAGCCCTAGCCACCACTCATCTTTTCCACAGAGCAACTGAGGGGAAGAACCCCTCCCTGCGGGCGACCGCCATAACCATGGCTTAGGCCGGCCACCCGCCAGACACATCCATGCCTCCATGGCTTCTCGTTCTCTTTCTTAAAGGTTTAATTTTTCTTTCCTTATGTCGGCTATCTCTGTCCCAGTGCATTCAATAGCCATAACCGTCGGCCTCCAAGCAGCCATCTCCACGCCTTCGCCGCCCATCGACGCTACTATCACTATCTAGTTGTAGCATCATAAGTGCCGCCAACCGCAGTAGCAACAACCATCATCACCATCAAGCAGTAATCAGTCATCGTCAACCTGCTACCCACCGTCCAGAAAGATCTCAGTACTACCGACGTCAACTCGGTAGTACCGAGTTCTGTATAGGCCATCTCCTAATGTCCTCAGCATCATCAGTCATCGCCACTCATGGAGAGGCTCTGCCCTTGGCTCCGCCCTTGGCTCCGCATGCATTCTCTTGGCATGCAATATCTCTGGAGACATGGAGGAGACCCTTTGTCATCTCCTCCGTTATGACCAAGTGCTACATTAACTGAGTGACATAATCTTTGCCATTTTTTGTGCTACATCCCGCACGCTGCTGCTCTTCATCACCTTCTCATCTATCCTCATCACTCCACCGTCACCTCCCATCTATGTCTACTCTCAGTTATTAATTCCCCCAATATTCATTATGTCTATTTGTATCCTTAATCGGTCATATCTTTCATAATCAGATACACATTTTAAGCCTAATCAGGTTTTTCATGAGGCTCTGCCCCCACACCCCCAGATTTGTTGCCCTAATGGGACAAACAAATCCCTTATTGGGTTGGGATGAGATCCATTTAATTTTCTACCCAGATCTTACATTGACCCATTTAACATATTCTCTCCGGTTATTGGTTTCATTCTCCACATATTAGACATCTCCATAACACAAATTCCTCTCAAATCAACCAATTCCTTTCCCACCCACCCATATCACCTGTGTATCCCTTTCCACAGTGCGGGGGGGGGGGTCATATATCCACTTCTCCACACCAAACACTCACTCGTAGTATTTGGTGTGGGGGGGTAGAGAGGAGATGATAAGAGAGAGAGTGTGTGAGAGAATTTTTATGAGAGAGAGAGTATGAGAAGAGATGATATATGTATTCAGGCTATATATGTTCCAGGATATTATCTTCATGGAGCTTCACATTGTTCAGCACATCCGTTCTATACTTCCAGACAACTTTGAAGGATCTTCATTCCACGTCAACACCAAGCTATCCGCGTTCGTATCGTGTTATGTACGTCATGTGTTGATGGTGTACTTCTTTAGTTGCATTTACATGAGACAGATGGTTGCTTCTTCAAATTTTTAGAAGCTCAGCAAGCCTGCCAATCTACTTCTGCAAGGTTGACTCATCCAGTTTATCTTCACCGAGCTGCTTCATCATGTCTTCTCTGAGTCGCATCTGCTATTTTGACATCACCTGTTGCTGATATACTTCGGACTTTCCTTGATGGATGATATCTCCTTTCCTGTCAAGCCCCCAAGGTTCATGTGAAAAAGTTATGGTACCTGCATCATATCACCAACATATCATCCGCTCATGTTCGTGCCATGTTATGCATGTCTTCTCAGACAATTTGAAGATTTTGCTACTGCTACATCGAGATTGGGCATCCACGTTCGTGTCGAGTTAAGTTCGTAATCCAATGATGATGATGTAGTGATGGTGTTGAGGACCGTCTGCTCCAAGTGGCGAATTACTACTGCAGTATTCATGTCCCATTTTAGATGTTCTTCATTCCAGATGCACTCCAAAAGACCTTCATCAAAGCTCGAGGATCTCCAGCCTGCAGAATACAATTTCAAAGAAGAGAGGCATTGTCACCACATGGTTCAGGGGGAGCATTAATTAAGGGGGAGTATCAATTTTTGTATGGGGAGTGATATTTATCTTTTATCTTTCATTTATCATTCCTTTTATCATTTTATCGAGTCTTGTAACCTCCAAGCTTTGGACATGTGTTTCACCCATGCTCTAGCTTGAGGGGGAGTGTTAGAGAGTCTATATTGGCCTATTTAGTTGATAGGTTAATTAGTTAGTGGACTTTTCTATTATAGCCCATTTAGATTACTTGCATCTTAAGTCTTAGGGAATTTCCCCTCTCCTATATAAAGGAGAGGGTGTCTAGTCTTGTATCCATCCCATTGCGTTCAATCCAATCTTATTTTTTACAATATACCATGCTAAATAAATAAAGATAAAATTGCCTCTACTTGTCAAGTATATATATATATTATCTCACTCATGACACTGAAAATATACAATCATATGTGATATTGGAATTGCACATCTACAAATATAATAATTAAAAAAATGTGCCATGCTGTCAACTTTTATTGGTATAAATAAAGGTGTAACAAGTATCTACATATAGCGGTTTTAGCACATATAAATTACTAGATCATGACGAAAGAAAATATTCTCACCTGATTTTTACATGGAATACAAGATAGTGTGAAAGTTATATTGAACAATACAATTTATAATAAATTACATTTACTTTTCAAGAAGTATAACTTTATCAAAATAAAATTCTTGTCTGGGATATCAAATTGGGGAAGGGAGAATCTTTATTTGCGAAGTTAAGTATTGTTACTACAAGTTATTGTAGTTTGGTTTAATTATTCAATAATGAACTAGATGATAATGATCGTTCAATTTTATTTAAATGGTTTAAAGGTATATTGTTCATAATGCATGTATAAAACTAAGAAAGGGACACACTTTCATTATAAGAAGAAAAAATTAAAGGAAGCTATTTTTGATTCTATGGTGCACATCAATTGGAAAAAAAGATATATAACATCTATAGTGAATAATAAATGGTGATTTTTCATCTTATATATTAACTATATGAAATGTGGAAGTAATAGATACTAAATGTTACCATCCTACATATGATAATAAAAAATTGTACTATTCAAAATACATGTTAGAAGTTTATTCATTATGAATATAATAAAATAACTTAGATATACTAGATTTTCTCACTGTTGGAACCAATGTAGAGGATATATATATATGTATATATATATATATGTATGTATATATATATATATATATATATATATATATATATATATATATATATATATCATAAGAACAATGTTAAAGGTAGCATTGTATTTAACAAAACTAATCATATGCTCTCTCCATCTAAAGGACATGTAGGTAGTTTTATGCTAGCAATACTCTTTTGGACAAGTTGTACTAGCTTTGAAGGAATTAAGTACACTTGTAAGCTATTATTAAATATTTTTCAGGATAAAACCCATTATGAAATGTAGAGTGAGAATGTTAGGCAAAAAATAATGTTATTTCTTTAGTTTTGTTAGATTTCATGAAGTATCTTCGTATAATTTTTTATTTTTCTTGAAGTTACTATTGTAATTAACTTATAACCAAGTTATGTCAGGATGTATAATGTATGTCTTACTGACAACAATTCAAGTATATGATAGTCTTTCATCATATTTATTAAACTGTAATATAAATACTAGATTAATTTTATTAGAGAATGTAAAAATAATAAAGAAAATGTCAGAGTATATACATATTTAAGAATAAAAATATATAATTCTTTACACTAAAAAATATGTGGGCAGTTCACTATCATTGTAGTTATTATATTTATCAAGTAACAAAAAGAATAATGAACATGAAAATGTAAGCAAAATTTAGTTCTCACGACACTATCATGATAAACGTCCATAACTCTAAATCCATATCAAATGCCAATGCATAATTAGTTTACATGCAAATCATGTAAATTTATGGTTCTTAAGTTGTTCTAAAATCTTAGAAAAGTGACCATTTCATTTTCTCATTAATTGGATGGAGATTAGAACCCATCTCACCCCTTAATACAAAAACTATTTTCTTTCTATTTTTTTTAAATTTGTCAGTTGATGTTTTATTATACCCCGTACTTGTAATTTATACTATAATCTAAGAAACTTAATATATGACCACAACTCTGTGTATTTTTACAAATGAATTCAATCAATTTTTTTGTCTCACAATGCACGTTGATATACAAAATTTTGGACCAGTATAATATTTTAATTGTGCGTATTAGTTTCTCCTTTACTCATTAATTTCATGTGTTTATTGGTAGAAATCTACTTTAGAGTTCAACTCTACCCAATTTTTATGGTCCAAATATCCTCACCTTCAATGAGGAGAATGGAATAGATCTTGAATCGATGTTCATGCTAATCGTGCAACTTTTCTCCTTCCACATTTTCTTTCCCTAATGTAAAAGATCTATTATATCTTGTTCCATTGTTAGTTTCATTAAATTTTTTATTCATCTTATAATACGGGTCTATTGCTACATTCATCAAAAATATGGTATTTATTTTATCATGCACATCTTCTTTCTTTCAAGGGATTTCTTTTGTTTCTAGACATAAATAAAATGTATGCATAGTTTTATGAATTTTACATATAAATACTTCTTATAAACAATAAAACACATCATAAAACATGGCTAATTTGGCATATGTCATTTTGTTGATTGGTTTCTTAGAGTATTGGATATAGAATACACTATATTTTGTAGGTATAAATGAAATTTTTTAAGATCTCATTCACATACCTATCTCTTACTTAACTTCAAGATTGAATCTGATTTTGGTGGAATGTTTTTCAAATAGCTCTATAATTTCACAGTATCAAAGTAAATTTCTTGACTTTATTAACTTTGTGTCTCAAATTACTTTTATGAGTGGTGTGTTGTTCCATTTCTAATTCTTTTACAAATAACATACACTTTATGAGTCCTTATTTGTCATTCCTTCTAACTAATGTTTCTAGAATATGACAATACATTATCTCCTTGTAGAGTCAGACGATATCCTTCACAAGTTAAAATGAAATGAACTCTCACGTATTGTATTCATGATTGAATATGTTCTACCTTCTCATAGAAACAAATATGTAAATTACATAATATATTTAGTAATTTAATTGTCTCAAAAGACATAGTACATTAATCATATTCTACTAAATATTTTTTGGAAAAAAATTACCTTCTTAAAATAACAGTGAGTAGGATAATTTTTGCGATGCCATAATATACAGAAAGAAATAGTACACATAGTCTAGAACAAGATTAGAATAGATTCAGTAATTTACACCATGATAAAATAGATAATTATTATTTTTAGATAATTATAAAGTGCGTGAACCTAGCAAATGAAATTCCATTGACAAAGAATTCTTTAAGGTAAAAGATATAGTAAGGCATTCAAGGTCATGAAGAGAAACCAAGAATGAATATAAAACCTTCAGAAAATACTCAAGTTATTTATTTTTTATTTTTCACTACAACATATAACCTCTAAGATGAATATTATATATAAGCATGATTTCATCACTCAATACATATTTGTCACGTGCAAAGCACATGACGTTACTAGTACTCATATAGGTGGTTGTGACAACTCAAAGAAACTCTAGATGAAAGGATTATAATTAAAAGTTGGGGCCTATAAAAAGAGAACTCCAAAATATAGCGGGTGATGGGGTGCTCATGGAAACTCAAAGAAGCTTTTAGGGTGG
The DNA here is from genome assembly GCA_963693085.1 of Alisma plantago-aquatica. Taxonomy (NCBI): domain Eukaryota; kingdom Viridiplantae; phylum Streptophyta; class Magnoliopsida; order Alismatales; family Alismataceae; genus Alisma; species Alisma plantago-aquatica. The sequence goes on along the minus strand of OY856412.1, from coordinate 1,285,240,852 downwards.
TCGAAAGTGTGACATGTTTCACCAACAATCCTTTGAGTTGTAATCAAGAAAGAAATCACCCTAAAATGAATGCATAAAATCCAACTATTACTATTTTATCCATAATTTAACATTAAGACTGACTTGGGTTCCAAGTTAGGGTTTGGGGCTCAAATAGGGTTTCATTAGAGTTTTGGTTTCCTAAACCCTAATTACCATATTTTTATCCTTTTTATATAACAAAATGTAATTTTGATATCATACGAAATCTTAATCTCAATTCATATCAAAGATGTTCTTTTTATCCAAAAAGATTAAGCTTTATTCGATAAACTTATTTAAGAAAGTTATGATCATTTTTTTTGCCAAACATTGAGATTAGTTTTCATTCATCCCGCTCTCAACCACAGGCCATAAATCATATAGTCAAACATTAACATCCTTGGTAAGACAAGGTGGTTTGCAGGAAAAAGTAAAAGACTAGACAAACTTTGTAGAGAAGCGAGCTACGCTATCAGCTACATAGTTGAAGAATCTAGGGATAAAGGCGACGTGTGGTTTCCCAACGTCCTCACAAAGCATCATGAGACTCCTCATGTGTGGGGAAAAGGTTTTTTCTGGTGGGATGGTCCCAATGACAGTCTGAACTACCAAGATTGCATCCGACAAGATGGTGGGGATTGTCATCCCCTACTTTTATAGAGCTCCGAAGCACTAATGATACCTTGAATTTCTACATCCAGTGCTGAGTTAGCATGGTTGGGCATGCCATCACCCATGATGAACTTGCCGTGCGCATCCACTATATAAATCTTGATGCCAGTTGAGGAAGACGATGGCATGAAGGAGGCATCCACAAACATGAGGACATAATGGCCTATAGGCAGGCTGCCACTCTCTCTAGGCACAGGAGATGGAGGTTCAACATGGTGTGGCATGGCAAGAACGAACCTTATCTTCTCTTTGATGAAGGTTAAGCGGCGTGTTAATGAAATAACCTTTTTGCCATGCGTGAACTCATTCATGTGCATCCATATCACCCAGCTAATAACAATAGGGAGTAAGAAATTGGGGTCACTGCATTTGGAAAAGGTCAGCACCCCAATCCAATCATACTCAATGGAGAGGAAGAACTGAGGACCTACACCAAAAGTCATCCATGTTTCCTTACTGAGAATGCAATCCCACAAGCAGTGCACAAGGGTGTATCGCACATTGGAACAAATGAGGAAGATGTCAGACGTCAGAATGTGGCGGCAAACCTTCTCGATGTTTGTGAGGATAGACTTGTGCAAAACGAGCCAGAGAATTGTTCTGATCCTTTTAGGGATGTGTTGCTTCCAAATAGAGTCCCAACACCCAACCAAGGCCGGGTGGGAATTGTGTCTTAGCCAATGGTATGTAGACTTAGCAGTGAGAGTGCCAGATAGATTGAAAGGACAATGCCAAGTATCCACTCCCAATGTGGGGACTGGCAGGTAGGTGTGAGTGATGTGTTGCCATGTAGAGGAAGGGAGATATTTGTGGATAAAGGACCAATCCTAGGATATGACATCCAAGGCCATCAAAGTTACAGAATGATCTAGTAGATCTTGTGGTGGGGTGAAATTTGGCTCAAGGTCCTTAACAGATGAGCCATGCATCCACTTGCTTGTCCATACATCAGAAATAAGACCAGAATTTATGGTGATTACTGAATTTTCCATAATAGCAGGGGAATGCTTGAGAATGAAGGACTAGACCGAGGAACTTGGTTTCTTAACAGGGGAACCATTGGGCATATACTTCTCTCACATGACTTAGACTCAAAGAGTATTTTGGTTGTTCATAAATTGCCAAACATTCTTGATCATAAGAGCAATGCTCTAGGTTCTAGTGTCTTTAATGCCCTATCTGCCATCTTCTTTATGTAGTGTAATGACCTTCCAAGATACCAAAGAGAGATTGTGATGGGATCAACCTCCAAAATAAATAAAATTCTTAACGTGCTTGTTTATGTTGTCACAAAAGGGAGGGTGAAAGTTGAACAGAATGCGTAGCATAGATGGGTATAGCATGTAGAGTTGATTTTGCTAGTATAATATGTCCCGCAAGCGACAATTGACAAGCAGACCATCTGGTCATCCATTCCTTGATGGTAGTTAGGATAGCCCCATGGGTGGATTTGTTGACATGCTGATGGAGGATGGGGATACCCAGGTAGCATCCCAAATCTGTGGTGCACTATATGCCCAATCATCTATATAAAGATAAGCTCACTGTCCTAGAGGTGTTAGGTGTGAAAAAGCATGAGACTTTGGTTTGGAAACTATCTGACTTGGTACACGTGCAAAGTCCTCAAAACCTTATTAATAACTCGAGCTTTCTTAATAGAAGCCTCAGCCAGGAGAAGAATATCATTAGCAAAGAGCACTTCGGAGAGAGGAGGGCCATGGCGAGAGGGTGGATCGACTTCCAATCACCAGCTGAGATCGAATGAGAGATGGCTTGACCCAGCCTTTCCATACAAAGCACAAAAAGATATGGACTTATAGGGTCACCTTGTAGGACACTTGGGTAGCCTTCAAGGGCTCCATGGGGCAGGCTTCCCATAAAATGGAGGTTTGGCCTTTTGAGATTATTTGCTTTATCAGACTGATGATTTTATCTGGTATCCCAATTTTGTTCTGGGTGTCTAGGATGAATGACCATCTCAAGTAGTCAAAAGCTTTAGCTAGATCAAGCTTGATGCACATCATTTCCTTCCCCAATTTTTGGTTCCACATTGTATGGATAACTTCTTACACAAGGATGGCATTATCAGTAATCTTCCAACCAGGAATGAAGCTATATTGGGTTTCAGACACCCAACCATTAAGAAGTCGCTTGAGATGCTGAACAATGTTTTTTCAGATAAGTTTGAAGCATGAATTGTTCAAGGAGATGGGTCGGAGATCACAAAAACTTTGAGGCTTCTTTGACTTTGGGATTAACACCATGTAGGAGTCTACTAATGTGTCGTTGATAGTGCCATTGTTGAATGTATCGCTCACTATATGAATAATAGACAGTCCAACCTTGTTCCATGAGGGGATTGGAAATTGCAAATAAGCAGACATTTCCTGCCCCCTCTTTCTTATGGCCAATATGGTTTTCCTTCTATAGAGGAGGGGACAAAAGTGAGTCGGCACTATCTCATCCATGATTTTGTATGAAGGAATTATATACACCAACATGGCCAAGGGCTTTCTCACAAGCCATCATGAACATGACGTGTTTGATTTCTTCAAGAGTGGGCGTTTTGTTGATAACAGTACAAAAGTCATCAGTTGGATGAGAGAAGGAGATAGGGAAGACAACCTCATCAACCTCACCTTTGTGTCTTAGATCTGTTCCTGAAATAAGTTCTTCAAAAAAGGAGCGTGCCTTCGGTTTTAGAGAGTCTAGAGATTTGACCCAAGCTCCATTAGTGTCTTTGAGTCGAGTGATTTTGTTGAAGTGACGCCTCGCCTTAACATAGGTACTAAAGAACTTGGTGTTCTTGTCCACCAGACTACGCTAATTAATATTGTCACATTGGCATCAATTGGCTTCTTTATGTAGAAGGATATTTCTATATTCTACTTGAAGGAAAGATAAGGTTAGCTCATAATGAATGGAACTCATGTAGTTGGGGTGTACCTGACAAGCTTTGAGACATTTCATGATTTTATTCTTTATTTTACCAGTTTGATTGGTGTGGACAACGTCCCACTGCATAGAAGCATTCCGGAAAGAGGGTAGGGCCACCAGAAAACATATATTCAAGTCCCAAGATTGAGTGAGGATGTCCTTGAAAGCAGGAATGAGTGACCATTGAGCCTTCATTCAGAAAGACCTAGATCTGAGTCGTTGGACAGGGATGCTATGCATGAGAATGGGACTGTGATCATTATAGAGATGAGGGAGGACCACTATTAAAGATACAGTTGATGCGGTCAGCTACTGAGTGTTTGCAATGACTCTATCGAGTCTCTCCAGGAGCTGAAGATGTTTAAAGGTGAAGAAGGGGCTATCCTCCTTCATGTCCATAAGTCTAGTGCACAATAGAAATGAGTTAATCTTTCTACTAGAGAGATGATCAAAGTGTCGTCCATTCTACTTCTCAATAATGTCCAACATGGCGTTGAAGTCACCAACTACTGCCCATGCATCCTGGATAGTAGATGAGATTTCATGTAGATGATTCCAAAGAAAGTCCTGCCAACAAGGGTTTGGGCTGCCATAGACTACTGTAAGATATCAAGCCCCGTTGATGCGATAGTGAATAAATTGTCAGTGATTTTAGATAATGTCCACAGAACAAATAGTATCATCCCATAGAAGCCAAATGCCTCAAGAGAAACCAAGAGCCTTGACTCGATGGGAGGAAGGAAAGCCAATCTGCTTTATAATATCCATTGCCTTTGAACCACTAACATGAGTTTCAACAAGAGCCATCATTTGCAGTCTGTACCTATGTTTGTAATCTTTAAAGGAAGGATTTTCTTCTTGAAACAAGCTCCTTGTATATTCCAACACAAGATCTTAATCATTAAAAACATAGTGAGGGAGGGACAACCATCATGCGATGGCTACACAGAGGCTGACAGACTTGTCCTCGCCAACCATCTCATCATCAGATACAATAATGGTTTCTTCTGGGAAGTCAAGAGCCTGCTTCGCCCTTGATCCTTGACTAATGTTGCCAATCATCTGGGCAATTTTACCCTTCTTCCTTTCTATAACTGTACTAATAGTCTGGTATATAATCTTTCTATTACAGAGGATGACGCCTCCACCACTGCCTTTATCACCCCTTTGGAAGGGCTGTTGTGTTTGGGAAATCGCCACATGTTCCTCTCATGCTACAAACTAGAACCGAGGGTCAGGCGGGTCCTCCTACTACCTGCCTTGGCTGATTTCATTGTTAAATAGCATCACTGTAGTATTGGCTTGGGAGGTGCTTGGACCTTGCTTTGATGAAGGTCATGAAGGCAAGCCGCAGTTGTTGTGCGGCTGGGTAACTTGCTTGGGACTAGTATTCTTCTTTTTTTTCTTTCTATTTTGGACTATGTGCCACTCCTCTTCATCATTCTTTGACTCATCCTATAGGAGGGTTGGGGCTACCTTGGTCTGGGAGCTTTGTTCAGTAGTTTCCGGTGCTACCCCGTCCTCACTTTGTGCCTAAATGAGTTTGTTTGCATGAGGTGGTCGTCACTCAGGCTTCTTGGAATGGATTTGCTGAGTGTACGTGATTGGGTTTAGTATGGTGTGGCTCGAGGACAATGCAGGCTCCATGGGGGCATAGGGGGTGACTGTTGGGTTTTAAGGGAGGCAGAGAAGCAGTGGAAACAAAAAAAATTTCTCCTAAAACCCAGAATAAAAGGAATCGCGTCAACGTCTATACAATAGGAAAGATGGTTTGTGGATGCATACCTTGTCCCGAGGCTTTCTCGGCGACAGTACCTCATGCCTTGCATAGTCTTCACCTCTGGTCTTGTACGGTGTCTGTGCAGCTCCTGGTCACACCGGGACTGAAGACTCATGGTCTCACCGGGACTGTCAGGATTGACAGTTGTCCTCCGAGAAGCATAGGTCTCCCGCCTCTACAGTCGTCCACACGGACTGCCTGGAACTCTGATCTCCTTATCGCACAAGGAATCAAAAGGAGTCACACCCTCCTGTTGGCGTACTAGTCGCCAACACACTCTCCTGCCACAAGTCACTTTCTGTAGTTGTCTTTCCCTTGTTGTGCCTCCCTTATCGGGTAGCACTTGCTCGGGCTCTCTCTCAATTACCAAAACCAGAGAGAACAACAACTTCACAGAGCAACTAGTTGCACTGAGTTGTACTTTGAGAAGCCCCCAATACCCCTATATATAGGAGGGTCATGGGATAGGGTTCTCTATCCCGGGCAATGGGGGACTAATGCAAGAGTAGAAGGGTTCGAGATTTTCCACAAAAACAACCAACTCGCAACCTGAACCGATCGTCTCATAACTGAAACGGTCAGTTGGGGATCTGAGCCGATCGGTTGACACCTCAACCCATCGGTTGAAACCCATGAACCGGTCAGTTCACTTCTGAACCGGTCAGTTCATGGTCCTGATCAGTTCCCGATTGACTTTCTTTCTTTTGTTTCTAATTGGTATCAAATACCAATCCTTGTTCCAATCAAATTGGGCAAGTGAAACGAAAGGAAATTTCTCACCAATCTTACTTTCCCAACTTGCCCGGTTGCAACAGTTGAACCGATCGTTTCAACACTTGAAGCAATCATTCACCCTGTCCATGAGACGATCGACTCACTACCTAAGCCGATCGGTTCATCACATGAGCCGATCGGTTGGGAGTGCAGATTGGGCATAATCAGTCAATTGCGGTTTCAATCAATCCGATACTCTAATCAATCAATCCAACACTTTGAACACTATGATATTGAGCTATCAATTAATTGAGTGTTTAATTCAACTACTAAACTCCTTTAGTAATCAATCTAAACATGTTTGTGGACAAACTCCTATTCCAGGTTAAATCCTATGTGTGTGACCCTGCAGGTCCATTTCACGTTGGCAGTGAAAGTCCATAACACTTATGACTTCACAAATAAAGAGCGGTGCCTAGTCACATATCAGTGCTACCCAAGTGAAATAGAAAGTTAGAGAACAACTTTCAAGCCTACAATCCGTGAATGGTGTTACAGTGAATGTATAATTCCTTTGTCACTGATATCCTGAAAGAACTCGAGGCATGGAACAGTCATCCTGTCAACATTCATTCATTTCCTTGATCTCAGAGTAGACTGGGTGAGATGTGTATGACACCAATATCACATATTGATTCACATGTACATGCACATGACTTTCTCAATCCTACTCATCAAGTGGCCAAGGACATCAAACTCCCTCAGGAGGGACAAATCCCATATCTATCACTCACCCCTCAAAAGCCCCAGGTGTCAAAGCCACCCAATCATCACCTTTATAACAACCCATGTTTCAAGATTGTGTTTGATGATGTCAAAGTGTACCCAACGACATGTGTTGAATGTAGTGATTTCAGGTCTAAGAATCACACTCACCACCATCACAGTGAGAGCTGATTGTGACTACCAAGTCATGGTTCCATGTGTCACTCTCACGGTGGGTCTGTCTGGTACCTTGTTCTCTAACAAGTACCTATGTTCTTGGTTTGATATCACTATATCATGACTAATGAGATTATGTCATCAACCAACACACAATCTAGTCTTTAGTGTTATTGATGTCTATGGTTATTTCCATAATAACAACGGACTAGGGACCAAACAAGAATGTATACTCTTAACATTCGTATGATCTCATCGTTTAGGTCCTCAACCCAAAAGCATACGTCATTGAGTAAATCAATTCTTTAGACATCTATCATGTTACACTATCATCTTAGAAATAGTTTAAACATATAGATCGGAAATTGCCTTTATTATTATTCAAATCATTTATAAAGTATCCCATTACAATCATCATATGACTTTCTCTATGGGCATACATACCAACAGACTCCCACTTGCACTTAGACACAGTCACCAAGGAACCTCAGTCCTTGTGATCTAGCATGACCATCATGCTTCTTCTGAGAAAGGGCCTTAGTCAGTGGATCAGCTATGTTGTCTTTAGTTGGTACTTTGCAAATCTTCACATCTCCTCGCTGTACGATCTCTCGTATGAGATGGAAGCGCCACAATATGTGCTTGGACCGCTGATGTGATCTGGGTTCCTTAGCTTGTGAAATAGCTCCATTATTGTCAGAATAAAGCTCAATTGCGTCACAGCTACTGGGAACTATGCCAAGTTCAGAAATGAACTTCCTGATCCACACAACCTCCTTTTCTGCATGTGAAGCAGCAATATACTCGGCCTCTGTAGTAGAATCGACAATTGTTTCTTGCTTGGAACTCTTCCAGCTCACATCTTCATTATTAAGGCAAAACACAAATTCTGACTGCAATCTGTAATCATCTTTATCGGTTTGGAAGCTTGCATCGGTGTAACCCTTTACAACCAGCTCTTCCTCGCCGCCGTAAACAAGAAACTGATCCTTAGTCCTTCACAAGTACTTGAGGATGTTCTTTATGGTTGTCCAGTGAGCATCCCCGGGATCTGACTGGTACCTGCTCGTCATGCTGAGAGCATACGAGACATCTGGGCATGTGCACAACATAGCGTACATGATGGATCCGATGGCTGATGCATATGGGATCCCATTCATACGCTCCCTCTCTTCATAAGATTGGGGACATTGAGCTCTAGAGACGGTGACTCCATGTAGCATGGGGATGTTGCCTCTCTTTGAGTTCTCCATGCTAAACCGCTTCAGCACTTTGTCGATGTATGTGCTCTGATAGTCCAAGAAGCCTTCTAGATCTATCTCTATAGATCTTAATTCCTAGAATATAGGATGCTTCTCCTAAGTCCTTCATTGAGAAAGTATTTCCAAGCCAAGTCTTTACCTTCTCTAAGGCTAAGACATCATTCCCCATCAAAAGTATGTCATCCACATATAATATGAGGAATGTGGTCAAGCTCCCACTACCCTTCTTGTACACATAAGGTTCATCTTCATTTTGAATAAAGCCAAACACTTTGACTTCCTCATCAAATCGAAGATTCCAACTCCAAGATGTTTGCTTCAATCCATAGATTGACCTTTGCAGTTTACAGACTTTATTGGCATTCTTTGGATCTACAAAACCTTCAGGTTCTGTCATATACACATCCTCATTTATATTCCCATTAAGGAATGCAGTTTTAACATCCATCTGCCAAATCTCATAGTCATAATAAGTTGCAATAGCAAGCATGATCCTGATGGACTTAATCATGGCAACTGGAGAAAAGGTTTCGTCATAGTCAACACCTTGAACTTGTCGAAATCCCTTCGCAACCAATCTGCCTTTATAAGTTTGCACATTGCCATCCATGTCGGTCTTCTTCTTAAAGACCCACTTGCACACTATGGGTTTTACCCCTTCGGGTGGTTCCACCAAAGTCCATACTTTGTTGGAGTACATGGATTCCATCTCAGATCTCATGGCTTCAAACCATTTCTCAGAATCTGGTCCCTCAATAGCCTCTACGTATGTAGTTAGATCATCATCTATGATCAACTCACCACCTTCCTGAGTCACAAGGTATCCAAACCTCTTAGGTTCAAGGCGGGTCCTACTAGATCTACGAGGTCCTTGTGTTACCCGAGGAGATTGAGATTCCACAACACCTTGTGAATCTCCATTTTCCTCTTGTACATCTACCGGTTCAATGTTTTCTTGTTGGGCTTGAACCTCTTCAAGCTCTATATTCCTCCCACTACTTCCTTTGGAAATAAATTCCTTCTCTAGGAATACAACATCCCTGGCAACAAACACTTTGTTGTTATTAGGGTGGTATAAGTAATATCCCCTCGTTTCCTTGGGGTATCCAACAAGATAACATTTATCAGATTTGGGTCCAAGCTTATCAGGAAACATTTTCTTGACATAAGCCTCACAACCCTAAATCTTCATAAAAGACTAAATGGGACGCTTCCCATACCATATCTCATATGGTGTCTTTTGAACCGATTTAGATGGTACTCGGTTAAGTGTAAACGCGGCGGTTTCAAGAGCATAACCCCAGAAAGAAATTGGAAGATCAGCAAAACTCATCATTGATCACACCATATCCAACAATGTGTGATTCCTTCTTTCAGACACATCATTATGCTGTGGTGTTCCAGGCGGAGTCCATTGTGATACAATACCACGAGCTCGTAGAAGGTCCTCAAACTCCTGGCTTAATACTTTTACCAAGTTGGTTTTGTACTTCATTCATGAAATCCTTGAGCCTTTCAAGGGTTTCTGACTTATGTTTCATCAGGTACACATAGCCATACCTACTGAAGTCATCAGTAAAGGTAATGAAGTACTGATACTCACCTCTGGCATTAGTTCTAAAAGGCCTACATACATCAGTATGTATGAGTCCTAATAGATCACTAGCTCTCTCACCTTTACCTGAAAAGGGAGTCTTGGTCATCTTGCACATTAAACAAGATTCACATGTCTCTATTGATTCATAATCAAAAGAGTCTAGATAACCATCTTTATGGAGTCTAGAAATGCGCTTCTCATTTATGTGCCCTAGACGACAATGCCAAAGATATGTTTTATTTGAGTCGTTGAGTTTTTGCTTTTTGGTATTTACGTTGTATACATTTGTCTCCAAATCTATGAAGTATAGACCATAAGACATTGGGGCACTGCCATAAAAGATCCCATCTTTAGAAATGGAACATTTTCCATTCTTAATAAGAAATTCAAATCCATTCTTGTCCAAATAAGAGACGGAAATGATATTCCTATTTATGGCAGGTACATAATAGCAATTCTTTAACTCTATTATTAGCTCACTTGGTAGAGTTAACTCATAGGTTTCTACGGCACTGGCGGCAACTCTTGCCCCATTGGAAACACGTAGTTCAACCTCACCTTTCCCCAAAGGCCTACTTCTCTTAAGATCCTTCACATTTGAACAAATGTGAGATCCGCATCCGGTATCAAGTACCCATGATGAAGAAGTAGTAAAGTTAATCTATATCATGTATACACCAGAAGCAGAGATCTCTATCTCTGACTTCTTCTTCCATCATTCCTTCCATCCTCTCCATGTAGAAGAAATTGGTTTGGCGAGAGAACCCTTCTCTCCCTCACCTTTCGTTCCATTGATCTCTATCAATGAACTTTCTTTCTTCTTCACCAACGCATTAAGCGTACATAGAGTGGATTCAAAGGTTCCTAGTATATCTAGATTGTGCAGATTACTTCTCACAGTCCTCAACCAGTTATGGAATTTATTCTCAATTAATTTGCCCATTTTAAAAGATGATTCTTTTGCCATTCTACAAGAGAAAATTGCATTTTGTCCAAACTCCTTTTGATTTGATTTGAATAAAATTAGACGATAGTTAATTAGGCCTTTAATTAATTACCGCTCCCACTATTTTGACTCAAATTGACAACCCTCACCATCAATTCAGAAGATTGTAGTGCACAATTTTCTAGTGGGTCAAGATCCTGAAATCCTCTGAGCCATGGACCAGCTAGGGCTGTCACCCACAACTCAGATCTCCCAGGTAGGCAACTCTTGCCAATTGCATCATATGCAACTCTTGAAAGATGTCACGTGCAACTCTTTGCCATGATCATCTCCATGCCTCAAGGTACTAGATCCCATCTAGATCACCTTGTTAAGTCCGACCCAAAGCCAACACGATGAATATGCACCCTGCTAGGGCAGACCCACACATTCATCCTTCACGCTTGTACGAGATAGACGGTGCACCACGCTAGGGCGTGCCCACACTTGGTTGATCAAGCTTTTCACATGTGTCGCATTTGGAAGGCATCTAAAACTTAATATTTAATGAGGGATTTGGTTTTTATATACATATACATATCCAATCACCACGATATATAGTATGTATCATATACATGCTATATCCCACAGAAAACATGCAAAACGATAAAAAGCAATGATTATGGCCATCCTATTGTGATTCCTCGAGCCAAGAGGAATCACGATCATCTAGGTCTACATCACATGCAACCTGTACAAGATGAAATCTGTGCCTGCCTTTCTGGGTTTGATCAGCTCATCTCCATGACTGATCGGCTCGCCATCAAGTTGGTTGTTCGGGTGCCACCAGCCGATCGACTGGCGCCTCCATCCGATCGGTTCACCGGTCGTCGTGCATCTCCTCAGGTCACCACCCGCTCATCTCGCTCCTCTAACCGATCGTCTAGAACACCAACCGATCAGTTCACACCTTGAACCGATCGTCTCGGGTCGTCCGCCATTCTTTGACATAACAAGAAATAAAATCTATCCTATTTACAATTGAATTGTGAAACCCCGAGTAACATTCGGGGGGAGCAAAGGTAGGAAAAGAAATCTCAAATTATTTCGAGTTACATCAGGAATAGGGGAAAAGGGAATCAGTGCACAGACCGAGATGCAAGCAACCACATACAACCACACACAGATATAGGGTTTATAGGCCATAACCATGCTACACATCCACCACAAAACTCATTTAAGGGCAACGCGTATCGAGTGCATTAATATTACATATCATATATGTATATTTGGGATTTATGGATTGGACATGCATAAAGACAATTTTATTCCCATCGTATGCAATAAATAAAGGCGACAAACAAAAATCGATCATATCGATAATCCTAAAATATAGAGCAGTTGACGTGGCTCTGATACCACTGTTGGGTTTTAAGGGAGGTAGAGAAGCAGCGGAAACAAAAAAAAAATCTCCCAAAACCTAGAATAAAAGGAATCACGTCAACGTCTATACAATAGGAAAGATGGTTTGTGGATGCATACCTTGTCCCGAGGCTTGCTCAGCGACAGTACCTCACACCTTGCGTGGTCTTCACCTCCAGTCTTAGACAGTGTTTGTGCAACTCCTGGTCGCACCAAGACTGAAGACTCCTGGTCTCACCGGGACTGTCGGAATTGACAGTTGTCCTCCGAGCGGAAGATGTCTCCCGCCTCTGCAGTCGTCCACACAGATTGCCTGGAACTCCGATCTCCTTGTCGCACAAGGAATCGGAAGGAGTCGCACCCTCTTGTTGGCGTACTAGTCGCCAACACACTCTCCTGCCACCAGTCGCTTTCTATAGTTGTCTTTCCCTTGTTGTGCCTCCCTTATTAGGTAGCACTTGCTCGGGCTCTCTCTCGGTTACAAAAACCAGAGAGAATGACAACTTCACAGAGCAACTGGTTGCACTGAGTTGTACTTTGAAAAGCCCCCAAAACCCCTATAAATATAGGAGGGTCATGGGACAAGGTTCTCTATCCCGAGAAATGCAGGACTAATGTAGGAGTAGAAGGGTTCGAGATTTTCCACAAAAACAACCAACTCGCAACCTAAACCGATTGTATCATAACGGAAACGGTCGGTTGGGGATCTGAGCCGGTCGGTTGACACCTCAACCGATCGGTTGGGACACATGAACCGGTCGGTTCACTTCTGAACCGGTCGGTCCGTGGTCCTGATCAGTTCCCAATTGACTTTCTTTATTTTGTTTCTAATTGGTATCAAATACCAATCTTTGTTCTAATCAAATTGGGCAAGTGAAACGAAAGGAAATGTCTCACCAATCTTACTTTCCCAACTTGCCCGGTTGCAATAGTTGAACCGATCATTTCAACACTTGAAGCAATCATTCACCCTGTCCATGTGCCGATCGACTCACTACCTGAGCCGATCGGTTCACCTAGCGGAGCCGATCAGTTCATCACATGAGCCAATCGATTGGGAGTGCATATTGTGCATAATCAGTCAATTGCGGTTTCAATCAATCCGATACTCTAATCAATCAATCCAACACCTTGAACACTATGATATTGAGCTATCAATTAATTGAGTGTTTAATTGAACTACTAAACTCCTTTAGTAATCAATCTAAACATGTTTGTGGACAAACTCCTATTCCAGGTTAAATCCTATGTGTGTGACCCTACAAGTCCATTTCACGTTGGCAGTGAAAGTCCATAACACTTATGACTTCACAAGCAAAGAGCAGTGCCTAGTCACACATAAGTGCTACCCAAGTGAAATAGAAAGTTGGAGAACAACTTTCAATCCTATAATCCGTGAATGGTGTTACAATGAATGTATGATTCCTTTGTCACTGATATCCTGAATGAACTCGAGGCATGGAACAATCATCCTATCAACATTCATTCATTTCCTTGATCTCAGAGCAGACTGGGTGAGATGTGTATGACACCAATATCACATATTGATTCACACGTGCATGTGCATGCCTTTCTCAATCCTACTTGTCAAGTGGCCAAGGACATCAAACTCCCCCAGGAGGGACAAATACCATATCTATCACTCACCCCTCAAAAGCCCCATGTGTCAAAGCCACCCAATCATCACCTTTATAACAACCCATGTTTCAGGATTGCGTTTGATGATGTCAAAGTGTACCCAACGACATGTGTTGAGTGTAGTGATTTCAGGTCTAAGAATCACACTCACCACCATCACTGTGAGAGCTGGCTGTGACTACCAAGTCATGGTTCCATGTGTCACTCTCATGGTGGGTCTGTCCGGTACCTTGTTCTCTAACAAGTACCTATGTGCTTGGTTTGATATCACTATATCATGACTAATGAGATTCTATCATCAACTAACACACAATCTAGTCTTTAGTGTTATTGATGTCTATGGTTATTTCCACAATAACAATCGACTAGGGACCAAACAAGAATGTATACTCTTAACATTCGTATGATCTCATCGTTTAGGTCCTCAACCCAAAAGCATACGTCATTGAGTAAAACAACTCTTTAAACATCTATCATGCTACACTATCATCTCAGAAACAGTTTAAACATATAGATCGGAAATTGCCTTTATTATTATTCAAATCATTTACAAAGTATCCCATTACAATCATCATATGACTTGCTCTATGGGCATTCATACCAACAGTGACAAAGGTGTAATCTTTATCCTCATGACTTACCCTTCCACACTTCATGCAGACAATTGGTAGGTTCTTGTACTCCAGTTTGTAATATTCTCCATTGAGGTAAATAGCTGGTAATAGTGTCTTGTTAGTTTCCACTTCAAATTCCAAGTGAGCAAACTTCTTGCGATGACCAGAGAGCATTGCAGTGTCCACCTTAATAGTTTTTCCAACTAGATCACCTATACTGACTAAAAGTTGATTCTAGTAGAGAAATACAGGCTGTTCTGGGACCCTTAGCCATACGACTACTTTCCATGGAATGTGATCTATGGGATGGAATGCCGATGACGATGATTGGATAGATAAATAGTTACCAAATATGGTCCATGGACATTCCATCATGGCCCACATGTATTCTTCTAGATTGCTTAGTTGGATGATGAAGTACCCCATCTAAGGATCAACCACCTGAAATTGCTCTATCAAGCACCAGAGGGACATGATGTGATTTATCAAGGCGATGAAGCCCACCGTAATACCAATCACTTTGACCACCACTAAAATATCTATGGTTCCAGTAGACGTGGCAGAGCGTCAGGGTTAATGGTGATATTTGGAAGTGCCCCACTATGATCAATATGAATATCTATAGTTTTTAGTGTATTGGGGGAAGCATGCCTCACCGTCAGGTTCTTACCATCGGGAGGACCAATTGTGGCATCCCAATAGGATATCGAGGGAGGGCAACACTTTTGGCATCATGGTTCTTTAGAGTCAGCTCATCTTCCATAGAGATGTATTTGACATCGCCCTCCATAGGAGTCTTCTCTAGGTTAGGTTCTACAGATAGGTCACCACATCCCCTACCCGTCATGGAGAGGGGAGTGTTAATGTAACTACGTCCAACACCATGACCTCTGGTGCCACCGCCGCGTATGTGGATTCACCAAGGGGCATAGAAAACTCTACCAGAGCAAGCGTAGCCACCAGTTTGAGTTCAAGTATCCAATAACTAAGCAAGTCATGATCATTAAAACTTAAGAAATTAGTATTTCCATTCTTTTAATACATTAAAATTAGGAAATTCAAAGACTTTTGGCATTTGGAGGTAGAATTAGGTCTTCTAACAAAATTTAGTGGATCCCATGTGTTTTTCTGATCAACTTTCATACATTACTTATCATCGTTGGATAATCCTATAATTTTATGATTTTAGCAAAATTAATTATTTCTAGCCAATTGGGGCTCGCCACCAAGGCATAGAACTCAGGTCTCGGCTGTGCCAACTAGGCTGGGCTGAGCAAATGGGCTCATGCCAACAAGGCTTCTGACACTCACATGGATGGGTGCAAAAAGGGAATAAAAAGACCAGTCTATCCCTCACCTTATCACAAATGCTTGGGGGGAAGGGAGTCTTTGCCCTCCTTGTCTTCTTCTTCCTCTTGCTTGCTCACCAACAGACTCCACTGAGTCAATGGGGAGTTTGAATCTAAACCCGTACCTCCAGAGCGATGGGCAAGGATGCCCTCTCCTTCATCCTGACTTGCCGAAGTCGATGAGGCCTCTAATTGCTCTAGAGGTGGCCTGGGCGAGGAGAATGGCCAGAGGGATTCTCCAGTTGCACAGAGATGAATTGGGAAGATGGGAGGTAGGGTTAGGGGTGAAATTGGCATCTGCGGTAAATGCCAAATGCCTAGTGAAGTCTCATGTAGAGATTTGGGGTCTTCTAGAGGGTGTCCATCCCCTTATATAGACTAGGCTATGTTGAGTTAGCCTTAAATGGATCTCATAATTAGGTTAAGCATTAATAATCTTCAATTATCGGTGAAACAGAGGTTTAATGGCCTCAAAATTGTTTCCTGATTGCAATGGAAAGATTTCTAAGAAAGCTTATGAATTGGAGAGAGAGAAATATGAAAAATCAATTTGAAACTAATTGTTCCCGATTTCTGTATTTGGCTCAAGATATCCTATAATCATCAGATCTTGATCCTAAGGCCATAAAAACAAATATAAAAGGACAAGTATTGATTTCCTCTTTAGAGTATGTGCGTGATATTTAATATATTTCTCATAATTCTCTTCACTTTAGGAAATCTAATAAATTCCATATCTTCCTCTTCTTTAATCCTTTTATTCTCAAAATTTAAAGGAAGGTCTTATTTACTTTTTTCTAGGTGTGGGAGATATTGGAGACCAAAATACAAAAGTTAAAGATACTTTTCTTTGTCTCCAAGTCTCTCTTTAATTCCATTTATTTAAGGCTTCAAATCCATCCTTTTATCCTCCCATCTTAGCCATATCTCTTATTTTGGTTACTTTTCTCATTTAACAAAATATTGAAATGAAACCAATCCATTAGTTGCCTTCAAAACCACTTTTCCAGAAAACTCCTCACAAGTTAATGTGTAAATTATTAGTTACCCATAACCTTTCGTAATTCACTTAGTGTTGGATTTTGTCTCTTTATTTTACCCAAATCTATTATTGGTATATTCAAAATAGTAAAAACCTCAAAAACCGTTGCAAAGGAGAAATTGCATTTTAAATCCATATTTATAAAACAAGGCATAACAAGTATTTCCTTAGAGAGTCTATTTGATTCTCAACAGTGAAATGTAGCCCAAAATTAGAATTTTATTTGAAATTATATAAAAGAGTAAGTGTAAATTTTTTTTTATAGAGAATTGAGATATTAATAAATTATAATGCATGCACAATCTAAACTATGAATAATACAATTCATCAAGAAACTAACACATTAACGCATGTTTTCAACTATTCTAAGAGAAGAACAATCAACATCCTTTTTTGAAATATAGGATACTATATTATTTATGTCACTCTCATGATATGGATTGAACCAACATAATTACAAATTGAATACTTAGAAAGGCTAATACTACTCGTTAGATGACCTATCTAGAACGCCAATCTCTGTGGGAGGAGTCGTGTATGCCTTATCAAAGATGGATATTTTCGGTGCATGCTAGCAAGTCTATATACAACTAAGATCTGGTACTACTCATTACTATTATTTTCATTTCTCTATCTTAAGTTAAAAAATTGTTGATTCATGCACACCAACCTTTTACGGAAGGGACACTTCTTTCATTCTCCTTATTAGCTTTAGTTGAATTTCTACAATCTATATCTATGATACGTTCCCTCTAATTCTGCTTCCATGCACTTTTTGCATGATCCACACAATTTCTATATCAACCTCTATAATAGAGCTTTACTATGACAAAAATGTATCCATTGCATAGTATAACGGTCCCAAGTCACAATAACAATTTTTGAAGGGCACTATAGTTATAAAAAAACTATTTTTTGACTAATAATCATTAATATGATTAATTATATTATGATTAATCAAAATAAGGATAAGTCAATTATTTTGTGAATGTAATATATTTATTGTATCAGTTAATAGGGGAAGGAGAACGAAGTCACTTTACCTATAGGGAGAGATAGGATGGTTATAGCTTACTTTACTTAGATATAGCCTCAATGAATAGAATATCATGGGTCTATTAATCACTTTGCATGCTATTCCTTAAAATCATGAACACCAAATTCCTTGATTAAGCCATTGAATATCATGATAGAGACCAAAGAAAAAAGACCATGATAGGAAGACTTTCCATAGTATTCTTCCATGTAAGTTTCTCAATGGATGACAAGTAGCAACTGAGTCAACTTGCCATTATCTTTCTCTAGTGCACCTCTTTTCTATCGTGGGGGATATGGTGTAAGCTCCATTATGACATTATGTGTTTGGGTAGGTATTCAACCTACCCCAAAACAAAAGTTCTTTGGAAGGTCTCCAAACATAACTAATAACACCAGGGATCTCCATCTGATCCCTTTCCTAGTTTAACTACAAGCTCAAGTGTCAAATTAAAGGAACCCACGCCTCACCCTCATGACCCATCTAATGGTGAGTCATAGGATGGAACCAAAGGTGATCATACATTGGTTCTCCATCATGCCACCATACTACACACTTTATAAATTAGTCAACTCTATCTTGGTAAACCCAATACCTTGTCTTTTCAACTTTGAATCCCACAACAACCTTTTAACATCATCATGATATCGACCAACTATAAAGAAGTGAAATCACCTCTCTACTAAAAATGGTAAACAAAATCCAATGAATAGCAACAGAAGTTAAAATATTTGACTATATTCAATTTAATAAAGAGTACATCAAAATTTTCCCAATAAGGGTGTACATTCTTTATACAAATAGAGGATCTAAGTAGAGGGAAACTCGACTATATCAATTTGTCTCCAATAAAATAAATAACTTATAGTCTATGATGGAAGGATGAACTCCTTTACTAGCCTTAGGCTGGTTCACCATGATCCTATTGCACACTCTAATCCTAAACCTGGGTTGTTGGGATCACCCAACAAGAGGAGAATAAAGGTATGAGTCAAATAAAAGAATAAGGACAAATATAAAGTAAAGTATTGCACGATAAGGAACTACTATGCTAAGAGGGTAAAAAATATGAGGCAAGTAAATAAATAAGAATTCTGCCATGTCAAGTAATAATAAAGTTTGCATGCATGATTTAATATGACTACATTAAACTAACATAGGGATGAGGCACCTACCTAACCTCAACCTCTGGGGGAGGGAGAGTAACACATTCCCAAGTCCCCTAATAAATATAAAATGGGGAGAGTGGTCACATTCCCCTGGGAGAAATAACACATGCCCACTATGGGTGGTTTTTACTCATGTACACTACATTAGTTAATTAGTCATTTACTTCATCATCCTAGAATAATTCAATGGCAGATTTAAGAATTGAAAACTTTGCAAGTGGCATCCAAGACCCTAGGATAATTGAAGTAAATGTGCCAGAAGAAGGCAATAAAAATAATGAAGGCTAAGCAATGCCTCATTGGAAAATTAGGATGGATAAAATATGCCCAACTTAGGGTTAGAATGCACATACGCAAAAATAGGGTTGCACATACCTCTTTTCACACATAAAGGTTAACTTCAATAGTATACTTTGGTCCACAAAGTCAACTTTTCATCCTAGAAACACATTATGTATGTTATCCAAGGCAAAGTGAACATATTCATTCCTATTATATTTTTATATATTTCTTACCCAATTCCCGATCATCTAATATCATGTTAGAATTTATGATTTTAAGCTTTGTTGAGAGAATATATGATGCTTTATATATAAATATTTGTTCTAATTATCCATCTTTAGTCACATAAGTCTATGTAACTCATATATATGTGGATAAATATATATGATCTTCCAATTTAGGTTTAGTGATGTCATTCTCTTCTCTATAATGTGAATCCATATTATTTATAACTTCATGTTTAATATGTATATTGATGTAAGTATATTCCACATGAATATCTATTAGGTTCACTCATATACACATGTTTTGATCCAAATAACATGTCATTTAGATATATGTTTATAAAAGTATATTCTTTTACACATTATTATCTTTTACACCATTTAGTTCATAAGAAGACAATATAATTAGATGAATTCCATAATTATATTTGTATTTATAGTTACCATCTATTGCATAAATATGTATTTGCGTATCTAGGGTTTGTTGAAACATGATTACCAAAATTATTGGTAATCTATGTGTAGTTCTAAAATGTAACTCATCTTATATATAATCTTCCATTATTAGTTGATCCATGACATACAAGATTGTAATAAGGCAACATGCTCATCTTACATCCATCGTTTGATATGTAGCACTACATGGATACATGCATAAACTAATAGGATGTATACATGTAGGTCAATATGTTATAATAATGTGAACACATTTTGCAAAACAACTCATTAGTTATAGATATACTATACAAATCATGAATTATGATTTAGATATCATCTTTAACCACATTCTTACATACATGACCTATTATGACTATTTCCTATATGTGGTTCAATATATTAGCGTTAGGATCATAATCATATGTATAATTGTATTAACAAGGTTTACTTCATCATCATAAGTTCATTATTGCAAAATAGGGAAAGAATTACTAACCTTAAACAACAAAAAACAATGGATATGTGATGATCCATTTGTGAGCATATCTAGGGTTCATCCCAAGATAATTCCTCTAGGTCTTCATGTGGTGTCTTGCTGCTAGCCGACATAGAGTCAAGTGGTATTGCATGTATAGGAGTCGATGCCTTTGCAAGAGAGGAGTCGACAGTGTTGCTGTCACGGTAGACGGTGTTGCACTTGGTGGCTACGATGCCCTACTGTCAGGGTGTGTTGGCATCGAGACTGCTTTTGATGTGTAGGCACCGTGCATGCATTTCTTAGTGGGTTGGGTGAGGTGGAGGAGGACCTCGAGGAGGTAGAGGCAGGCAGATCATGACCCGAGAAGATTACATACAGTGTTGTTGTTGTGCAACCATTTCCTGACGAGGAGGATGATGGATCTAGATCTGATTTTGAAGGGAGAGAACCTCATTTTTCTTGTTCTTGGGACTAACAATGGAATCTCCCATTTTCTCCTTATTGCACTTAATAAGACATTGTGAGTTTGAATTGATGTATGATCTTGTACATGGTACGGTATTTTTCTTTTGCATTCGATGCTTGTTTCAAGACCTCATGAAATCCTTCTTATCCAGTCCTTCCATTGAGAAATTGAAAGTGTGCTTTAAATCTACTTTGAGGCATATAAAGTGGATCACCTATTTTTGAAGGTTACTAACTATAGTAGGTTTTATATTGACCTGAAGTTCTAGAAAAACATCAAGTAGATTCATATTTCCTAGTATCCTATCCTATTTAGATACAATATTCTTATGACCTTCTTGATAGTTGTTCTAGGTGAAGCCTGGCCCTTTAATTATTAATTCACACAAGTCAGTGTCCAGAATAGCTCTGTGAAAATACTCCATGGAGCATCGATTGACCATGCCCATCACCTTCTTTTCGCACATCATTCAAATCCCAAGCTACCACCCATGAAGCAACATTATCCTTACATAGATGCTTAAGGGAGTCCCATAGCTTTTTTCTTTGGTTTTCATCATTGGAGCCGTATATCATTCTAACCAATAGTCATGGCCTACTATTATCAATAATTTCAAGATGAATGGATTTCTCTCCCTTTTCTAGCTCATTAAATTACATCAAATTAGACTCCCAACCATTGACCAAATTTTTTGAGTTACCTTCTTAATATTGATTTGTTTCACCTTTGTCTCTACAAGGATAGTGAAGCTAGTTATCACTTATCTGAATTCTTCCCAGACCATGTCTTGATGCTCTACATTATTAAGCCTTCAAACTTTCTAGGACATAATGAAGAGGTTTTGAGTCATTAGAATCACCCATCTAGATTTTTTTCATATTCAATAAGACTCTTTGTGTCTTCATCACCTACTAGGAGCTGAAATATGTTTCTGTTCAGTGAGGAAGTAGTTGATGCCAATATAGGATGAGGGGTACCTAGATTTTTCTCATTTAGGAGAGTTGGTTTCCATGGTATTCTATTCCTTTCATGTAATTCAGTATCACATTTCCCACTACTCTCTTTCATACTTGCTCAAGACTCATCTACACCCAATATAATAAGGGGGAGTAAATATGAGAAACCTAACTTTGAAGAATTCATTGAAAATGAGAAGTATCGCTCATTATAGCTTGATTCCTTACTTGAGGAGTAAAAGGATGACAGTGATATACATACATAGGGATATGCCCCTCAGTAAGCATTCCTTTAGAAAGGGGTAACTTGCTTGTTCTTGTTCTTTTGTTCAATATCTCCCCTCTCCATTATTTAAGTTTTCATTAACATTACATTACTCTATCTTGTAGGGATCATCAGACATCTCTATGTAGAAAGTAGATATGTTCAATCAATCTAATAGGGAACTAAAACGAGAAGACTTATTGATAATAGCACCTTTCTTTTAGGCATAGAAGTCAAATTGGAATGAAATCCTCTAGGTTAAGAGATTGAATTATTCATGACTTCCATATCTCCTCTAGTACTGCTCCCTTATACTAGTACGTATCAGTGAAAATTTCACTTCAAGCTCAGTTAGTCAAGGAATCCAGAGATAGCCTGTTAGAAGCTTCAATCCATGAGCTTTCTTTATTTAGTAAAAAGATTTTAGGAAGAGATTAGAGAGATGTTGTAACAAAGAAAGAGAAAACGTTTTATTTCCAAGCTATGGAGTGAATTTATAATAAAAGAGGAAAGTATTATTTGTTAAATTCTATAGATATATAAGTGGAGTCAAGGAGTTAATTGCTTGAAATATCACTGGCTTCATTTAGGGGCTCAGTAGCTGAAAAGTGAAGTCATTACAAACTGGCACAAGAAATATAAATATAATATATGGATAAAGGGGTGAGGAAAGTCAAAGTAATGAAGTCAAGATTTTGGTAGAGGATGAGTTTTTCTCCTTTGCTGTGAATGTGATTATCTCAGAAGGACTGGTTGTTGCATGCCTGACATCTCAGATTGCATCTTCATCACCATGCCATGAAATGAGAATCAAATAAGTGGACATTGCACATACATCCACCAAAGTTTCATCTCAATCCTTAGTTTTCTAAGGGAAGGAGTCAAGACTTCCAATAGTAGGTATGGGACTTCCTTTTAACCATTTCTCAGAGAGGATTGTATTGTTGGGACTGCCCCAGCTGCCGTTGTGGGTTGTTCTCATTAGAAGTGTTACCCTAAATGCCCTTGGGGGACTGTCGTAGGAAGTGAGGTCTTTGTTAGAGAAGTAGACCATTTTCAAGCAGTGAAGGTTACAGCCGCAATGGGAGTCAATAGTCCTCTCTCAGTGGGAGACTTTCATTCTTCTACTAATTCTGACATGTTGTTCGATACACGTTCCTACTCTATTTAACATTTCTTCATTTGCTTATATCACTAGCCAAATCCAGACACTTTTTATTTCTTATTGAAGTGGGTAGCATAAAGAAATTTGTTTATGTGAGTCAGCAAGATTGATTAAATAGTCACACTTAACAAACACACTTTTACAACATAAGCGTGGTGGCCATGTTAGATCACATGGAATTCCATTCCAGACGCTTTGCAACTAGTGCAAGTGGGAAATTGTTGGTTGTATTCCTTGAGAGCCATCATTTTATGATTATAATAGGGATAAATTGTGTATGGTTTGAATATAAATACAATAAGTTCCACTTATAATGTTTGTTTCTGTATTGAAGTATTAAAAAATTATTACCATCCTATGAAAATTTTGACTCAATGACATATTGTTTGGATTGTGGACCTAAACATCAGATCATATTTATATTTAAGAGTGTTCATTTTTTGTTTTTCCCTAGCCATGTATTATTATGGACATATTAGGAAAATAATAATACATACAACTAGTTTCTATGTTGAGTGATGACTATATATCTTTAGTCATGATATTGGATATCAACTCAGATACATGGGTAGTTGTTAGAGAACTAGTTTTAATGGACATACACACTTTGACATTGACACTTGGAAGCCGTGTCATGGAAGTCAGAGTCATATCTCAATATGATTTCGGTGGTTGTGATCCATAGACCAACAATCACTACACTAATCACATATTATTGGGTGCATTATGGCACTTGTAAACTATTTTCATTGATGTAGTGGAATTTGTCCCTCTATTGGATTAACATACGATCCACTTGATAAGATAGACTATGAAATGCATGTCAATGTTTATGTGCATCAATATATGTTATTAAGCTCACAAAATCTCAGTGGATCTCATCTAGTTTAAGGAATAAAGATTGGATGCTAAGAGGATGTCAAATGTATACCTTGATTTCAGTCTAGGTGTTTGTTACAAAGGGATCATATAGTCATGGTAACATTGGTCACTTTGTAGATTCAATTTGTTCTCAACATATTTCCATTACTTGGCTTGCAATGATGTATTACTAGACATCAACATGTTCTTGTGAGGTTGTGAACATCAGTAACAACATAATGTGGAACCTACAGGTCAGATACATAAAGGTATAATGGACTTGAATTTTGGAATTATGATCATATTTATTTACAACCTAGTTAGGCTACTATATGCTTTCGCTTATGGATTAATTGATTGTCAATCACTGACTCATTATTATCTTAGTAAAGTGATGAGTCGGGTAACTCACTAAGTTAGTTGGGTGGCTGGACCAAGTGATGGAAAATTTCCTTTGTCTATTTGGAGTCAAATTGGAAAATTGATTCAAACATGGACTGATGAGTCAAAAGGACCACTGTGTTGGGGGCTAGTAGCCAAAAATGGTCCCATTCGCTCGACTTGGATTGTAGTTTGCATTTTCTAAGTTCTAATCATTTTTATAGTGGAGATGAAGAATAAGATTTTATTTTAGAAATTCTAAGAATATGACTTTCCTATATATATGGGTGGACATCCTAGGGTTGAGATCCACAACACAGTGAGACAAGTTGTCTAAGGGTTCTTCCTCTTGACAAAGAAAACCTCACCGAAGGACAGAAACCCATAACCAGAGGAGAATGAATTCAAATGTGGCACATCAAAAACTACAACTTCCATATCATCTTTGTGATCAACATAGTGCACTAAGAGATGTCACATATACATAGGCGATGTATTGGACAATACCCTTAGGAGGAGGGTTTCGAACAAGAAGCTTCTTCAAGAAGAAGACACCGTGTTGATGTGATGACAAAGTAGAAATAATAAACAACTACTTTGGAATAGATCCAGATGTGCAAGTTTTTCACCAACATAAGAGGTGTCTAGGTGTTCTACAACTAGTGTGTACTAAGGTATATTCCATATCCCTTCAATGTATGTAATATGAAGGAATTTTATGGGTAATATGGATAGGTTGGCTTGAAATATTCTGGGAGAATCTGTTTTATTCCACTACCCCCCAAAAGAAAATAGACACCCTACAAATCCCATGTATCTATAGTTTCCTAATCTTTCTATACATAATTACTGTTGGACCTTCCTCAAATGTTAAATCATATGCTAGTTATTAATTAGATGGATATAAATTTTTTCAATATCGAGATTCTATTATTTATATTGATGCATGAAATACATCATGTAGTTTTTGTAAAACATGTAAATGTTCAAGTCCAAATTAAGATTTTGAAATCCTTTATAATATGGTATAGTCCCATGTATCACTTCCTATAATTTATGTATCATTGTTCTTTTAGATGTATACCTTTTTATCATATGAAAATGGTATTTTAAAACAACTAGCATAAAAAGGGAGTCAAATTATGGCACAGAAACTCTAGGTCTACACATATCCACTAAATATGTATGAAAGGAACCTGAGACAATCACTCATAGACTAGAAACAAAAGATGAAATTTCCCACCCAAGAAACTAGAGGAATGACTCCAGAGGCAGTAATATTCTATACTTGGTGCATGCTTAGGGGAAGGTGATACCCCCAAGAATACATACATGCCACCAAAACTATATAAAATGGTAATACTAGTCCTTTTCCATAAAAATAAAAAAGGAAACTTAGCAAGCAATTAACAAAAAATCATTGACATTTTACACAAATTTGTAGCAATCCTTCTATCACTAGAAGCCATTAACCAAATCTATGACTATTGTAAATTTTTAAAAGATATAACTATTAAATGAGGATTCCCAATTTTGGCATAATAGCGGTGCATGAGGAGGTCATCCCACTAAAATAAAGAAAGCTATCTTATAAAAGGTAGAAGCCATGTTGCTTCAATGTTCCTTTCTCAATTGGAAGCTTATCTTTTGGATGCATCTTGTGACTCAGGGGAAAGCATCAATATGATGTGTCTCTCCAAGTTAAAGAAATTGGGGCTGATGGAGAAAAATAAGACCATAATATTGATCCAACTAGCTGATATATTGGTTGTGAGACATTTAGGAATATGTGAGGATGTGCTTATGCAAGTTCAAATATTCATTATTTATTTGTACTTTTTAGTTATGGAGTTGTGAGTAGATTATAGAACTTATATTTTATTATGACCATTTGAATCCACTAATAATGTTGTTTTTCTATGGAGCACATGAGTGATGATGTTTGACTACTTTTAGAGTAACCTTTTTATTAAAATGTATAGATTGATGGCTCAAATTGATATACGTTCTCTATAAGTGCACTCACTGAATTAAGTATTCGTAAGTTTTATTCCTAGAGCAATGAAACACCCTATATAAACATTACATACTTTTTTTTTGAAAACATATAAACATTATATACTTTTTTCCTTCTACACTCACAAATTGATGCCCGTAGCGATTACTCATTCTTACTGTAGCTATCCAAGTGATGATTGTTTAAGAACATGACATACGATGTTATGTGGGATGATGTCTTGGAAGAATATGAAATGAACCTCTCTTCGCTTCCTTCTTATTGTAATAGTCAATATGAATATTTGTGGCCACCCCACATCAACTGAAGCCATCATTGGAGTGCCCTCATTGAAGGCATTTCCTCCTCATATAAAATAAGTGTTCCTTAAAGAGAATGATAATTTTCTAGTTATTTTTATGTCTACTTGAATGCATTTGAAGAAGAGAAGTTGATGCAAGTCTTACAATGACACCAAGTAACATTTGGTGGTGTATTGTAGATATAAAGGGGATCTCCCCCTATCTTTTCTAGTACATGATTAGGTTGGATGAAGGAGCAAAAATAGTGGTGCAAATTCCACAAATATTGAACCTATTCATCGACGAAGTCATCAAGTGGAAGAATACAAATGATAAGTCTAGACCTATGAGTTATATCATGCTCATGTTAGAATTCTATATTGAGGTTCAAGATAAGGTGAGGAAGAGAATCTGGTAGATAACTGCAACTATAGTCTAGAGAGAGTAAATGACTACAACTACTTTGGAGATCATCCACTACCAACAATTATTGAGACCTCCTTTAAGGGCATGTTATTCTTGTTGGAACCCACCATCAAGTGATGTGCTAATATAGACACTCCACTTCCCTTTGTCTATATTTAAAGATGAATAAAATGTGAAGACACCAAACTTCATTGTGTGTCTTTGGTATATCCCATTAGCAAATACTTCTACTTATCTTAGGAATAACACCAATTCCTTGGGATAAACTCACATGAACAAGAATGGCCACACATGAAAACAAAAACCCACATTTACCAAAGTTGCCATATAATTTTTTTTCACAATAGATGGATGAAAGAAATTCATATATATATTTCATGTTGTTATATATCATAGAATAAACTAATTAAGCAACTGAAAAAAATCTATATTTGTCATATCTATAAATGTTTTGGCTAGTTTGTTAGCCCAAGTAGTATACCCAAGAAATCATAACAACCATATATGTTTTATAATGAATGATATCTTGGGATCATCGTTAGCCTTGATACCGAGATATTAATGACAACTTTATGTATATCAACATGAGAGATGAAATTCACTCCCCTTAGTTAATCAATAATATGATTAATTCTAGTAAAAGGATATTTTTACTTGACAATAGTTATAAATACTTATCAATAAATGACACATACCCCCAGACTGACGCAGATTCATCTTCACTAATAAATTTGGATCTACCCTTGATGATTTACTCAATTGTGTTAGTCCCTTATCAAGTATATCCTACAAATCCTTTGTCAGTTTCCTTAACAAAATTGGATCCATACTCAACAAAGCTTGTCCTATAGGTTGAGTTCCAAGTGTTAAATTGATCTAGAAATCAATCTTTCTAATTGGAGGTAACCATAATTGCTTTTGTGGAAGAAAACACCATACTCTTTTAGTACAAGTACAATACACAAGGAATAGTTCTCAATCCAAATTTCCTTCACATCTCCAAGAAACATTTCTTTCCCTTCCCAATCAACCTTTTAAGTAGTTATTCAAGATATCAGATACGTTGGTCTAGATTTCCTATCTCCTTGAACTATTGACCGACCTAAATCGCGCGTCCAAAAATGGAGGTGGATTTGAAGTTAGTCGGACTCTTACATTTATAACCCGAATCCTTCTAGGCCCCCGCAACTTTGTTTACGGGGTCGAAGTAGATATACGGGGTCGAACACAGGGACAAGGATGGTAGTGTTGGGGACCCAGAATCGACACACTACACTCCGGCAGGTATAAAGAGATGATAAATTCCCAAAAGGGAAACAACAAGATGTCACAAACAAAACAGGAAAACTATCTCCAACTGGAGCTACAAGAAAGATGTAAGGTTTTAGGCATTTAGCATTTTTTAGGGGTTTTCATGCAACAGAAATAGAAAGATGAAACTAGAGCTAGAGCAAGGTACGAAGGATAAGACTTTTGTAAAACAAGCAGTAGAAGTAGCATCCTGCACCCCTCCTCTTCGAGTGGATACCTCTAACCAAGCATCAACACCCCTCTCGAGGTTGCTTGACCTAAGTTAGAGTGGAATGTTACTGAAACAACTCCGTTCCAGGCACTCTCATACTCCGGAATCAGACCAAACACTAGAGCCACAACACGACTCTCGAAGTTGTTGCGACCGGAAAACACGATTTGGTAGCTAAGCGAAACGCGATCCAAACATGCAAGCTAGAGTTCAGATATCAAACATAGCAGTCATCCAACATTTTGCACCAGGCATAAAGCAGCAAGTAATTAAGCTTTTCAATTTCCATAAACATTAAGGGTCTTAATACTTTGTATAAGAAAGGAATTAAATAACAAAATTAAAGATAGATGTCGCCTTCTTGATATAGAAGGACGGCAGGCTACTGTGGCTCTCCAGCCCAATACCGATCAGGGGCCTAGCGCGATACATCAGTGTCGGGCAGCACACCCTCTCGGGCGGCACGCGGTGACGTCCGTCTATATCGCTCGAGGACCCTAGCCGATATGCTCATGTCAGGTGGCACACATGATGGGAGAAGCTTATCGGGTTCGATATCGTGTCAGGCATGGAGCGACACGCTCTACTGTCAGGCACTTGTGTCGCTCGTCTACGTTGGCCGATATCGGCCTACAGTGTCACCCGGGACGGTCCTAAGTGAACTATCCCCTCCCTCTCGGGACGAGTAAAAGCTCACCTAGTGTTGCCCGACACGAACACTCAAGCGCGATACTTCTGCTCTCGCAGCTTCCTCCGAAGATTTGCTCAGGGTTCCTGACTGTGCGAACTGTCTTTTCGGCTTCCTGTAGCTTTTATTTATAAGCAGCGGTTGGGGACAGTTATGGTGCTCGAAGCGCCACGTGTCCTCCTTATTCACAGTTCGGTGGACGGACGATACTGGTATCGCTCGGCACGGGGGTGTCAGCTATCGGTTACGTAACGGGCGTGGGTGGCTGTATCGCCCGACAAGCTTAGGTTGTCATGGCGAGTTTGGCTCCCTGTCGGGTAGAAGACGTGTCGTCCGTCAGTTTCTTCTTGCGCGACATCCCTTTCGCGTGCGTCATTGTGTCGCTCCACCCTGTCGGGTAGAGGTCGTATCGGGCCTCAGGAAGGCTGAAGTAGACTTGGACTTATTTGTGGGCCGGGACGGCCTTATTGTACCAAAATGAGGAGAAAACTCTGCAAAAGATGGAAATATTGGATTAAGAGCGTTGATTGGCCAATTATTGCGAAAGTACTAATAAAAGAGAGGAAAATAGAAGAAAAGGACAGTTTTGATAACAGAATAAAGGGCAAAAACATCACAAAAATTGGTGTTAGCAACTCCCCCAAACTTAGCATTTTGATTGTCCTCAATCAATATTTAAACTTTATTTAGTGATGTTTCTTCCGCTCAGAGTAGCTTTCAGGCCAAGGGGTAAAACAAGTATCGTAATGCCTTTAGAGATGATGCGTCTCACATCGAACAGAAGACCTTGCATTTCCTGCCTTATTATTTTAGTAAAAATTTTCTCTACAGCTTCAGCGAGACTTTGGTGCATGATTCCGAAGTTAGCTTCCACACCAAATAGCTTTATTTTTGGGGCAGAAAGTTGTGTATAGGGTAGGCTAAGGCTTTTTGGGTTTTTCATCTTGTTTCCCATCAGTCCATCTAGGTAAGGGTCTGTTA
This sequence comes from Alisma plantago-aquatica, assembly GCA_963693085.1. Lineage (NCBI taxonomy): Eukaryota > Viridiplantae > Streptophyta > Magnoliopsida > Alismatales > Alismataceae > Alisma > Alisma plantago-aquatica. Next base: position 1,285,210,301 of record OY856412.1, on the reverse strand, counting down.
GCGGGAAAGTGGTCCCTGCAGTCCAAGCCAATTGGCTTTAGAGCAGTGATTTCACATCCTACGTACCACTGCCCTGGATCTACCATGCCTAAAGATGCGTACTTTTGGAAAACAAGTGTGTATATATATTTTTTTCTTTTCTTTTATTGGGCACAACTCTCATGCTTTTATTCGCACTCATAAGGCTACTTTATCTTTTTGGGATTTTTGTTGGGTAAGGGGAAACAAAAGAGATTTCTGCTGTTTGGGCAGCTTTTTCCTTCTCCATACTCGTCTCTTAGCTATTTGCGAGATTTATTATTTTTTCGAAATTTGTGGCACGGGAAAAACGTAATCTTTTGTTCGTTTGAAGCAGCATTATCAGAAAGATATAACAAAACTTGCATTTCGTTGAGCACATAGAAAGCAAACTTGGCAAGAAGTTGCATCAGGTTTTTACTGATATAGCGACTATATGCATGGGAATGATATAAACAGAAAGAACTTTCAAATATTTGGTATGAACATATATATGTACACAAGGAACAAAAGAATAATGAGTATGAGACAAAAGAATAAAGAAATAGAGTTAGAATTTTCAAAATTTTATACCTGCCTCACTGGTACATGGTACCCCCCAAACTTACTCCATACTCTGTCCCAGAGTTGTGAAGTAGATAAGATGAGGTAATGTTTATTCTAGTGAGGTTGCGTCTGCGTCAGACAGAAGCTCCCACGCATACTCCCCCCTTTTGCTGTGATAGAAGGTTTGGTGGAGTTGGTCAGGCGTTTCTTTGTTCGCCATCCATTCCAGGACGTAGATGTCGCAGTCGTTGGATAAGGGAAGTTGATGCAGACTGCGGTGCCAGAACTGGAGTTCGTGCCATTTGCTTGCTTGTGTATCCAGGAATGGTTGGATCATCTTTGCCACCTCGTCGTTGTATTTTCGGACTAAGCGTTCGACGGATGTCAAAGGTTCTGATGTACACGACACTGGATGGTTCTTGTTGCTGTCCGAGCTATTGTAGAAAATTCCTGCTCGTTGCCGGGTGTACACTGCTAGGAGCGTCCAGTGATTGTAATGTAGGACGGGGAGGAAGATTTTGCTGGGAACTTTTCTCGCCAATTCCTACAGAAATGCTTGCTTCACTCCTGTTTCATTGGCGAGGCAAATGTCGTTGAACAACATAGGATGGGCTATGTACGCATGTTCTAGCTTTGGCTGTATATACTTGATGTAAGTGGCTGCAACAGATACATCTAAGCATCCTCCTTCCTTTACCATGTCCCTTAGATCATCGACTGGGACTACGACATTGCCTACCTGAAAAGCGACGACCGATGGGGTAGAATCAACTAACTTCAGCTGGATTACGTTGACCTGCTCCTATGTGAGAGTTGCACACGAGAAGCGGTCGAAATTTGTGATCGGCCCTTCTGAAGCTTCAGGCGAAGTAGCATCTTCCATCCCGTGCACTTTCTTCAGGACTTCCAACTTCTTGCCTGCCCCATAGGTGTCGGTAGCTATCTCCTCTTCTTTTTCCGAAGAGCTGCTGGATTGAGAAGAGTCTTCTTCCAGGTCATTGTCCAACAGCTACTCTGGTACCCCTATGTCTTGTAAATAGCACTTGTCCTTGATCAGCAACATTGCGTAAGCGCCTCTGCATTGATAGAAGGATCTGCCTTTGAGGGCTCCCAAGTTTCCAAATGTATTGAGCACCTCAATAACACTCAGGATGGCAAAAGCACTATTCCCACTCCCCTCTTCTGCCCAGACGGGGAGGTCTCGGAGAGTGAAGAAGTTCCAAGGACCTTGGTGACGTTGGCCTCCTTGCTTTATAGCTCGTAGCAGATGTAGCGGCAGTAGTCTCAGCTTCCTGTCCTCTGGGCGGCAGAAAACACCCCCGGAGCGTGTCACTTCATCATTGCTGCAACACAACAGCTGGATGTCGCGGTTTCTGAGGTCTACTATGCAGAGAAACCACACATTCTGGTGCTTGTATGGGGCCAACACCAGGTTCGGCCTGTGCTCCTCAATGTGCTACAACATGTCGGCCACCGCATGGGAGTCTGGATCTCCCTTAATCAGCGTTCTTTCCAAGGTCGGGGTGGATGTGCATAGTGCCCTCCGACCTGTCCTGCTGTCGATATTTTCTATTATCGCATTCTCCAGGACTCTGAACAGTCTTTTGTTGACCACGACCGGCGTACGGAACATGCTTCGAAGAGCTCCCCATTGCACGGAGAGGTAGCCGTCGGTCCAGACGACGCCATCTTCATCCGTCTGCGATCATAAGACCTTATTCAGCAGCTTCTGGTCTCTGATCGTCAGGTTTCCGATGGCTCTTCTGTCGAAGTTGGCCATCTCGAAGGAGGGTATCTCAGATGGCTCGCGAAATCTATCCGCCATCGAGTGCCTTCCTCGGGGTAGATGTCTCTTATTGATTGTGTAGACATCCCCCTTCTCTCCCTCAGACTCATAAGAAGAGTCTCCCTCGATGCTGATCATCTTCGGCTTCATCTAGGGACAGAGATATTTGCTTCTCCCAAGCCTAGGGAGATCTCCTGTCCTGCTGGAGCTCCTTCGGCTGACCGTTGTTGCGTCCCTTCCTTAGGCGTTGAAGATCGCCCGCTGGGGGAGGAAGAGGAGGCTGTTCCCGAGGGGGAAGCTGATGAAGAAGGAGAGCCACAGCTGGGGGGTGACGACGACCGTCTCGGCTGCCTTCGGCATGGATGGTCGTCGCTTTTGTCCAACCTCTCCTCGATCTTGTCGAGTCGTTAGAGAACTTGCTGCATCAGTGCATTCAAAGCCTCTAGTCCGCCGGGAAGGCTCGCTAGAGTTAGCAGCTCTCTTTCTTGGCTATTCAGCCTGTCGTGGAAAGATGCAAGTTTGTGGGTTACGGAAGTACAAGTAGAAGAGTTGGTATCTGTTACCTCCCACAAATAATCGAGATCGTGCCCGAGCATCTTTCTGAGTGACGAAGGAGTTCCAGTCGTCTCCCTTCGTCCTCGCGACATCTTGCTCGCGCGATGGCCTATCCGGTGAGGTAGAATCTATCAGAATCATTCGCGATCCAGCTGTCACCAGGCCAGGTGTTGGTGCTTTCTCAAGTGCCACTGCTTTGCCTTCTCGCCTGGGTGGAGATGGTCGTGGTGAGGGCAGACTCTGCTCCACCTCTGCACTGTCGGTGACTTCCTCAACTGCTGCAGGTGGGGATTTTAGCAGCGGTGTCGGTGTTCCTCTGAGCTCCCTTCTCGGGATATCGTCGAACTCCCCATTGCTGACGTCATGCTGAAGTTCCTCTTCTTCCTCTGCAGACCTTGAAGCAAAGATGGGGTTGCGGTCCTTTCTCCCGCGGCAGCTCCCGTAGTCTCTGTTTCGGTGACCTCAACGATCACCGGTCCTTCTCCAGCTATCACCGTTCTTTTTGGGGCGGTGGCTGACATGGTCGGAGCAACAACAACTCTATCAGCAATTGTCGTTGGTAGCTCTGGAACTGCCCTCTCCGGGGCCCTGGTATCGGTGGCGTAAGCTGTGTTGTTTGCTACAGCTTCAATTTCGGCGGCGGTGAAGACCAGTTTCTCTGCGTCGTAGGCGGCGCACCGAGGGAGCGGGAGGAGTATGTCCGTCCTTGAAAACTTGTAGAAGAAGTTCCTCCCCTCCTTCCTAATGATGCTAGTCCTCATCAGGTACTTGGTGTCGATCACCTCATCGCCTTGCGTCCTCGAAAGGCTGCGCGGCTCTTTTGGGTACCCGAGCCCTACTGCGATCAAGTTGACTATTCCGCCCATGCAATACTCTTTTGTGGCTACTTTCATCGGATGCAGTCTGTTCAGCAAGAACCGCCCGAGGTTGATCACTCGGCCCTCCATTATGTGCCACATGACGTGGAGTTCTTCTGTATAAATGTTACTGGACTCATTCTTGCTGAACAGCAAGCATTCCACCAATTTGTGCACTATCCTCCAAAAGAAGGAGTGCACCGCCACCACCTTTCTTCCCAGCTTGAATGAAGATTCGCCGGTTAGCTTGCTCTAGAGCTTCGCGGGATTGAACCCATCTCCCTTGGCGATTCTCTCACCGTTGTCCATGAGATGCATCTCCTCCTCGTTGGAGGAGAAGATCTTATTCAACAGCCTTTCGGAGATGGGGTGCTCCGAGTTGTAAAGTTGGGTCTGGAGTCTGTCTGGCCCACCAAATTCTTCTTTCTCCGCCGTAGAATTCCTCACCCGGTGGCGAGAAGACATAAACTCCATTGTCAGTTTGGTGTAAGAGGAAGACCGACTGAAGCAGATCTTCTTCAGCCCTGCCACAGCAAGGACGACCTTTAGCCTCCCCATGATTCCTAGTTCAACAAACGAGGCCTGATGGCAGAACCTTCTCGGTCGGTAGACCTTGGTCACTAGTTCAGCATATCAGCGAGCGTGCTCGTTGTCCCTTGGCTCGAAACTTCCCAACAACAATTCCTGGAGTTTTGCTGCTGCTAGAGGTGTTGGTGTTGGAGTTGGAGCCGCCACTCCTCCAACCCTAGCCCTTTTCTCTGCTGTCGATGCCCCGGCTGGTCCTAGGTGCGGGTACTTAGGCCTGGAAGTCTGTCCTTCAGCAGCAGTCTCTGGGTAGATTCTCCTGCCTTGTGCGTCAACAGGGACAACAGTTGTCTTGATGCGGGCCATTTCTGTAAGACAATAAGAAAATACCTCGAATAAATATGTTGATGCTTTGAAAAAGTAAAGAATAAATGTGCAACCAGGTAATTCTCTGTACAAAAACTGTCCCACACCCCATATCGGGCAATACAAGGGTTTCAGAGGTGAAATCTTGTGCCCAATATGAAAGATGGGTATCGCCTGTCACGTTAGAAAATCAAAACATGCGATCAGAACAAGGCGAAAAGGGGAGAAACACACGTCAGGTATGTCGCTTGATACAAGCGTGTTGGTTAAGATGCCCGATAAGGTCATCTTGAACGGAAAGCAGCGTGTCGCCTGACAAAAAAATAGGCGAGGAGGTGCAAAGATAGGCGACATGGCTGTCACCCGACATGGTGCATTAGACAATAAAAGGTACGTTGTGTGACATCCATATCGAGCGATACAAGGGTTTCTCAGCGCAGGAACCATAAGACTGATAAGCTACTTGCTAAAAGGAAAGGTACGTGTCGGGCGGCACGGTCTGCTGGGCGATAGGGTCTTTTGAGCTATACCTTGTTGTGATCTGAACTTCCGCGCGACACGAGAGAAAAAGCACAAAGTCTTAGCACAATACGGGAGCGTGAAAACAGTAAGGCAAGGAGCCCGACACGGTAAAAACTCGCCCCTTTATATAGCAAACTCAACCAGGGTGAAACAAGTAAATCCGGGGCGCGTGTCGGCCGTTAGGGCAGCTCGTAAGTCAGGCAAGTCCATCCGTCGGCGCGGCCCTTGCGATCCCCGAAATTCCACTGCCTGATATGGGCACATTCATAGAACCGGTAGGGTTTCTATCCGATACGTCTTGAAAACAAAGCGGTTTAAACTGCGGCTGATGAGTAAAACATCATTGGCCTAAGACTAAGCTCCTGGCCTCAGATGGTATTACTCATCACGGTTAATAAAGCTAAAGCGGTGACCCCTAAAACATAAGAGTCAACGCATGTGGCGCATGCACTGACTCGGGCCTTATTACAGTCCATAATGTTTGTAATGTTTTTCTTTCAGGAAAGTAAAATCATCATATTCTAGGAATTTAAAAGACAGCTCGGGTTGCCTCCCGAGAAGCACTGCGTTTCCTGTCTTCTGCTGGACGTCTTTGGCTTCTTCTTCATCCTTCTCCTCCGCAGTTAGTGTCCCGATCTTTTGGCTGGTTCGGTGTTGGACGGGATCTTCCCCGATGAGTTCTTTACAATCTCGGCGAGCTGAGCCAGATGCTGGTCGATTTGGCGTTGATGCGTCTGCATGTCTGCCAAATGTACCTACAACGAGTTCAAAACACCAGAATTGGACAGCGCACTTTGTGCTAGTTGGTTATTGATGATATCTTATTTCTTAACAAAATCAAACAACTAGCCAATCACATCAGATTGGCTTGCTCCTTTGTCATGTTCTCGGTTTAGGCCTTGGTACTTTCCCAGTGCTTGGAAATTGCCTTTTGCTGGTTGGAATTGGCTGTTCTTGGTATATTGACTGGCTCCTCCTCTCTTCTCAAAAGTTTGTGCTGGCTTGGCCGAGGTGTGCAACTGATGCGAATTTTCAGCAGCATCCTTGTTACCGTAATTAAAGCCAGGGTGATCTGGCCTTTTGAAGTTCATGTAGGAGACATTCTCTGTCCTTTCGTCTTCTGAGTCAGATTCACTGTCTGCGTCTGGTCGGGTGTAGACACAGTTGTCTACCCCATGTCCTCCTTCACCTTCTCGACTGGCTTCTTGCCTTTCCCTCCAGCCTCTCGCAGTTGCTTAACATCAGTCGCGATTCTCTGTATATGCGAGGTGATGGACTCCAGCGCCCCAGACTCAAGAGAGGACCCTTCACCGACCTTCTTGACCTGTCCTCTGTCGGATCGATCAAAATCAGCACCGGCCATCAGCTCGGCCATATTCTTGATGATCCTTTCGGACTTGCTTGGTTTCTTCCCAAGGAAGTCACTACTTGCTGCCGCATTTAGTGACACCCTTTCCTCGGGAGTCAGGCCATTATAAAAGGTGGTGATGAGGAAGCCTTTCTTATAATTATGATGTAGACAATCCCTCTGGTATTCCTGGAATCGTTCCCAGGCGTCATGGAGGCTTTCATTCAGATTTTGCATAAAAGAGGTTATTTTTTGCATGTTTCTGACAGTTCTTTCAGTGGGGTAGAACTTGTTAACAAACACGTCAGCCAAAGCTCCCCATCCGTTTAAAGATTGGTGGGGTAACCCAAGATACCAGGATATGGCTTTGTCCTCTAGGGATAAAATGAAGCCTTTACAGTAAATCACCTCTTGGGGAACCCCCCACATTTTTATGGTATCGCAGATGTTTTTGAAGGCATCAAGGTGGTGGTACATGTTGTCATTCTTTGAACTTCCCCTGAAGCTTTTATTCTGGATCATAGAGATCACAGATGGCTTGAGCTCAAAGTTGGCGGCGTTGAAACGCGGGACAATTACGGGGCACCGGGAATTGTCAGCCTTCGTAGATGCTAACTCCCTCAGAGTTGTCTCTTCTTCATCTGAATCTTCACTGTCATTGGCTTCTCGACGACGTTCTTGGTCCTAATTTCTTCTATGCCTTCGATGGTGATGACGTCTATCTCGGTGTTGGTTGTCCTCGGACTGCTCTGTTGACCTAGGTGTCACACATTGCCCATATTTTGATAATGACTTAACCATTCCATTCATATGTATCTAACAAATCTATTTGAGATTGTTTCAGACATTAGGTACAAGAAAAGTATCACATTCAACTCCAAAGCTACTCATCCAACACATGCAAAACATGTGACTTTTGACCGTTTTGTAATATAGCCCTTAGAGGCTTAGAACAATTAATGTAATCACTTATACTCATGTTTTGTATTGTAACTAAGATGGATAAATTGATTGGGACTCAAAAATCCATCATTTGTACAGTTTTACGAAAATTCCAAAATACCCATAACAGGGATTTGGTCGGCCGAATTCCAAACTCGGCCGATCCATATATTCTGGAATTTTCTGGGCAATCGGCCGAGTTACCAACTCAGCCGATCCCTGGTCAGTCGAGTTCCTATGGTGGGAAACTCAGCCGATCCACTGATCGGTCCAAGTTGAAAGTCGACCGATCGGCCGAGTTTCTCCAAGGGAACTCGGCCGACAGTCTATCTTTCAGACTTGTCATTTAGTGGTTCGGCCGAGTTGCCTTTATTGAAACTCGGCCGATCAAACTGTACTGGAATGCAGAAAAAGCAATTCCAACCGTTGGAGGAGTAGGTGGGACTCAAAATAGATCCGTTGCAAGTTGTAAAACGGCTAGTTTGTGCCCCTTAACTCTCCCAACCTCAAAGGGACACCCTCAACTATAAATAGGACCTCTTGGACTTCATTCCAAGGTTGCTCATTCACATATGCTTGGTCCTAGCCTTAGTTGAGTGGTTTCTAATCCTTTGAGCCCCTTTCTCTCTCTACCTTCAAAGAAAATTCGTGAGTATGAGTGAGTTAGGATCCCATGTATGAGAGCTATCATTTGTAATCTTGTAAAGCTCTCCTTTCCACTTCTCCCATCTCCATTCTCTATGAAGATTGATTGAAGTTTCTTCTCCGAGTGAAAGAGAAGAAGGTTGTTGTTCTTCCCCGAGTGAAGGAGAAGAAGGCTAGCTGCTCCAGGCCTCCGAGTGAAGGAGGAAGGTGCTAAAGCTCTCCAAGTGAAGGAGAGGTGCAAGGCAAAGCTCAAGCAAGATAGGTAAATCCTGCAAGGCCGAAGACTAGAGCAAGAGTGGGTAAGTCCTTTGAAGAAGGCGGAAGACTACTTGCTTGGTGGGTAAGTCCTTGGTGAGGTAGAAGATCTTGGCTTGATATATAAGTCCTTGGATGGTTGGTAGTTGTAACTTGTAATCTTATTGTGTGATATATATATAAGAGAACCAAGTTACAAATCCTAGAGCCTAACCAACTCTAGGTAGTGGACTGACATTGCTCCTAAGTTTAGGACATGGAACCACTCTAAACCACCTGTCCAAGTGCATGCTATTCCTTGTCTCTTATCCTTGCTTTGTATGCTAGTTTAGGACATCAAATTTCTGTTTTGATTTAAGTTCTGCACTTAATATAATTTGGTGGTCTAATCACTTTTGTGAAGTTTGTGAAGCTCTATTCAACCCCCCCTTCTAGAGCCCATTGATCCAACAAGTGGTATCAGAGCAGGTCTTCTCCAAGCTACTTCAACAAGTAGGAGAAGATGGGCGATTCAGCTATTGGGTCACTCAATCTTGAAGGAAGCTTCTCCATGAGACCCCCGGTCTTCGATGGCACAAACTTCCTATATTGGAAGAGAAGGATGCAATTCTACATCCAAGGTGTGAGCTACGAGATGTGGAAGATAGTCCATCTCAAGTATGAAGAGCCGAAGGGGAACATCACCACATGGACGGAAGATGAGATGAAGCGTGCTCAACTCAATGCTAAAGCCGTGAGCATCATCTACGCCGCCCTTTCACCATCGGAGTTCAACCAAATCTCTTCTTGGGACACGGCGCATGAGATTTGGCATAAGTTGTGTGTCACCTATGAAGGGATGGAGCAAGTCAAGGAGGCCAAGGTCTATATGCTCGTTGAAATGCTTAATGATTGCCAATCATCTTTTGCTAAATGTAAACCTAAAAGAAAAAGATTAGGAAAGATAGTTGATGATCTCTATGCCAAGATTGATATTCTAGATCAAAATGAGAAATTACATCTTGATAGCATAGATTCCTTGCAAGGGCAATTTCTAGACCTTGAACTTCAATATAATGGAGTAGAGGTTGAGAATGGTACTTATCTTAAAACTATTGAAAATCTTAAGATAGAGAACCAAAATTGCCTAGATGAGCTAGATGTTCTAAAAACTGAAAATGTTGAACTTAAGCTTATTGATGATGCTAGGAGAAATGAAGTGTATTCTTATCAAAGAGAAATTGTTGTCCTTAAATCTGAAAATGCTAAACTTCTTGCACAAACAAATGATTTATCTTCTAGACCTATCTTGCCTAGAAATGAAGTTGAAAACTTAACTCTTGAAAAAGATTCTCTTCTTACTAAAGCCCTCTGTCTTGAGGCCGACCTTTTGCATGCTAGAGAGGATCTTGCTAGTTTATCTACTACCATTACAAATCTTAGTGATGATAATGCTAAATTAAGATCTACTTTGCAAAGGTTTCTTTCAGGTAAGAAGTCTCTAAATGATGTTCTAGAGCACTCTACCAAACAAGTTGGTACTAGTGGTCTAGGATACAATGCGACTACTCCAAAAGGTAAGAAGAAGAAGAAGGGTAAGAAAAAGAGTGTGGAAACTCCATTTTTCAATGGAGAGTCTTCCGGCTCTAAAAACCCCATGGTATGTATGCATTGCAAATGTGATGATCATTATTCTACCTATTGTCCTTACAAGCCTAAGGGGACCAACCCAAATATGAAATGGGTCCCCAAGCTAACCCCGGACCCCAAAGTTTGAGTTGGGTTCCGACATCCTCTTTTCTTGCAGGTCACAAAGAAATGGATTGTTGATAGTGGCTGCTCTAAGCACATGACTGGAGAAATCAGCCATTTCAACAAATTTGTGAAGAAGAAAGGAGGATCGGTAACCTTTGGGGACAACAAAAAGGGTAAGGTTATAGGTGAGGGTGATGTAGGTAATGAATTGTGCATTAAGAATGTTTTGCTTGTTGATGGCCTACATCACAAATTATTTAGTGTTAGCCAATTATGTGATAATGGTTATCTTGTGCTTTTTACTTCCTTAGAATGCTTGCTTCTAGATTCCCTGTCTTACAATGTTATATATAAGGGAACTAGAAATGGTAATCTATATGTAATTGTTCTAGATGCTCTAAAGCCCATACTAAATAGATGCTTAGTTGTGGATAAAAACGATCTTTCTCTTTGGCATCGTCGTTTGGGTCATGTGAACTTGCATCAAATGAAGAAACTGAACAAAAAAGACTTGGTTCGAGAACTTCCTAAATTGGATTTTGAAAAGGATGAGGAATGTCAACCTTGTACACAAGGGAAACAAACCAAATCCTCCTTCAAATCCAAAGGAGTCATGAGTACCAAGAGAGTTCTAGAGCTTCTTCATATTGATCTTTTCGGACCTATGAGAACACAAACGCTTCACGGCTCCAAGTATTGTCTTGTGATTGTTGATGATTTTTCTAGATATACTTGGACTTTCTTTCTCATTTCTAAAAGCGATACTCTTGATGTTTTCTCGAGATTTTGTAAACGAGTTGAAAACGAAGCTTCTTGCCATGTTGTTTCCATCCGTAGTGATCATGGGGGAGAGTTTGAAAATGATCTTTTTGAGCATTTTTGTGAAAAATTGGGTTATTCGCACAATTTCTCTTCTCCTCCCACACCCCAACAAAATGGAGTTGTTGAGAGGAAGAATAGATCGCTACAAGAGATGGCTAGGACCATGCTTCTGGAGTATGACACTCCTAAGAAGTTTTGGGCTGAAGTCGTTAGCACCTCATGTTTTGTGCAAAACCGAGTTTTCACACATCGGATTTTTAAGAAAACCCCCTATGAACTATGGCGTGGTAGGAAGCCGTCTATTGATTTCTTTCATGTTTTTGGATGTCCTTGTTTTGTTTTAAACACCAAGGATTCTCTCGACAAGTTTGATCCGAAATCTTACAAGGCTTTCTTCCTAGGCTATAGCACTACTAGTAGGGCTTTTAGAGTGTTTAACATTGAACTATCTAAAATAGAAGAATCTATAAATGTTAAATTTATTGAAACTAACCCTGTCATTGGCAAGCATATTGGTGATGATGATGTTGCAGATGAAATCATTCCTATCTTAAAAGAGCTCAACATCAAAGACAAAGGTAAGCAGGTTGAAGAAGAAGAAAAAGAAGAAGAAAGGAAGGATCCCACTCCCCGCTTTGCAAAGAATCACCCCAAGGAGTTGATCATTGGCAACCCATTTGAAAGAGTGAGGACACGAGCTACTCACAACAAAGAACAAGCAGATAGTGCCTTCATCTCTCAACTGGAGCCAAAGAACGTCAAAGAGGCCCTTGGTGATGATGAGTGGATCCTTGCCATGCAAGAAGAGCTTGAGCAGTTCGAGAAGAACCGTGTGTGGACCTTAGTGCCAAGACCAAATGATAGAAAGATCATTGGCACCAAATGGGTCTACCGCAACAAGCTTGATGAGCAAGGAAAAGTGGTAAGGAACAAAGCAAGGTTAGTAGCACAAGGTTACAATCAACAAGAAGGTATTGATTTTGATGAAACCTATGCTCCTGTTGCTAGATTAGAATCTATTCGTATGCTACTTGCCTTTGCTAGTTATAAAAATTTCTTGCTTTATCAAATGGATGTTAAAAGTGCGTTTTTAAATGGTACAATCGAGGAGGAAGTATATGTTGCTCAACCTCCAGGCTATGAAAATGATAAGTTACCCAATCATGTATATTTCTTGCAAAAAGCTCTCTACGGACTCAAACAAGCACCTCGAGCTTGGTATGAGAAACTAAAGAACTTTTTGTTAGATAACGGGTATATCATGGGCAAAGTTGATTATACTCTATTTCTAAAACACACTTCTACCCATTTTCTCATAATTCAAATATATGTTGATGATATTATATTTGGCAGAACTGACCTTGATCTTTGCAAAGAGTTTAGCTCTCTTATGCAGAGTGAATTTGAGATGAGCATGATGGGTGAGCTGACCTTCTTCCTCGGCTTTCAAATCAAACAAACAAAGGAAGGAAACTTCATCAACCAAGGCAAATACACAACTGAACTACTCAAACGCTTTGGGATGGAGAACATGAAGCCGATGGATACACCCATGTCAAACACTGCCAAACTCGACAAGGATGAAGAAGGTGAGAAGGTAGATGAGAAGCTCTATAGAGGTATGATCGGAAGTCTACTTTATTTAACTGCCTCTAGACCTGATATAATGTTTAGTGTTGGCTTGTGTGCTCGCTTTCAATCAAGCCCTAGGAAATCACATCTTATTGCTGTCAAGAGGATTTTGAGGTACTTAGCCAAAACTCCAAATTTTGGACTATGGTACCCTAAGTCAAGGGACTTTACTCTTGTGGCATATAGTGATGCTGACTACGCAGGTTGCTTGATTGATAGAAAGTGAACAAGTGGCACTTGCTTCCTCTTAGGACCATGCTTGGTGTCTTGGTTCTCCAAGAAACAGAGCACAGTGGAATTATCAACTACCGAAGCTGAGTACATTGCAGCCGGAAGTTGTTGTGCCCAGGTCCTTTGGATGAAGCAAATGCTCCAAGACTTTAACATTCATTTTGATGCTTCTCCTATTTACTGTGATAATACTAGTGCAATCAATCTTTCTTATAATCCAATATTGCATAGTAGAGCTAAACACATAGAAGTTCGCCATCATTTTCTCCGTGACCACATTGTCAAAAAGGATATTTATATCACACATGTGGATACTGAAAATCAGTTGGCCGACATTTTCACTAAATCGCTTGCTAGAGAACAATTTAATTTTATTAGATCAAAATTGCTCATAATTTCTCTTGATGATATTGAATTGCTCTCTAATTAGTTGGTTACATCTTATATGTGTTGCTCTTGCTTATAAAGGCTTTAATTGCTCAAAATGCTTGTTTTTGCTAATTTTTTCTCTAGTTTCTATCTCTTTTTCGGGCTTTTCTCGCAAATCGGGTTTTAATCAACAAATAGTACCCTATGATGATGGGAATGTGCCTAAATATGCTTAATATACAATCTAGACCAAAAAGAAAAATTGCATTCGGTCATTTGAGGCTAGGGCTAGAATTTCGGTTTTTTCCACATCAGGGTTTTGGTCGGCCGAGTTTCCAACTCGGCCGAACGGTCGGGATACAGGGCACTTGTGCGCTCGATCAGCCGAGTTTCCATTTCCCAAACTCGAGCGATCGGCGGCAGACTGGTTTTATATATATAGGAATCAGCCGACTTTCTCCCTCTCAACTAGAGCAAAGTCGACTGAACCCTAGCCGTAAACCCCGACCCTTCCTAACCCTGGTCCTCTCTTCCCTCTTTCCAGCCGTTTTCACCTCCGATCGACCTTGTGCTTTCGTTCTTGCTGTTTTAGGTGCGTCGTCTGCTCTCTCTCTCCGCGCGGCTTGGCTCTATTTCTTCTTTCTCCTCTCCATGAGGTCCCAATGCCGGAAACGAGCCGTTCCTGCTCCTGCCATGGCGACTCCCCTTGCTCCAAGGTATATGGTGTTCGATAATCTCTCGTTTATTGACAATGCTGCTGTTTCTTGTTTCAAAGAGCTCCTTCCTCGCTCTCCCTTCCCTTTTCGAGCTCTTCATCAACCCAACAGTTTTCACGCCGACCTCCTTGAAGCTTGTGAAATCTTTCGCACCCATCACCTTGAGGCGTTTTGCTTAGAGGATGCCCGCTTTTATAATTTGAAATATAGTTCCAAAGCCGTCCGTGAGTTCTACGCAAATTTGCACTGGAACTATGACTCTTTGGTCCCATCCGCGGACACCTCTATTGTGTTGACGTCCATGATCGCCGGACAACCTTTCCATTATACTGAGCGTTCATTCAATCTCTATTTCAATGGAAATGTTGGCACGGCATCTTGGATCACCGACTACCCTCTCTATCTTGATCTTTTGTATCCCGATGATGTTTATAAGACAATTGAGGTTGACTTGACCGACATCAACAAATTTCTCAAGCAACCCAACTTTCCTTATAGAAAAAGGGGTACTTTTCCTTCCTCCGCCCTTTCTGCCCCTCGCCGCGTCTTGGCGTTTATCCTCAGCTGCAATGTCCACCCAAAGAAGAATCAAACGGACATTGCCTAGAATACGGCGATGATGATGTATCTTCTGCTGAACAATCAAGGAGTCAAATGGGCCCGTTACATCCTTCATCATATGACCTGTTTTGACTCGGGAAAGAACACAAAGGGCACACATCTTCCATATCCTACCCTTATTTGTGGTCTTTTCCAGCATGCCACTGGAAAATCTCTCTTTGCCGATTTTCTCTACCGCCCTGATCGCAAAGGAGTTTATATCAGTGAGACCACTCTCCAAAAGAGTGTGCCTACCCCTGGTGCATCATCTTCCTCAGCTGCACCTCCACCTCCACCTCCACCTTCCTCAGCTGCACCTCCACCCTCCACAGCTGCCCCTCCTCCACGTGAGCCTTCCTTCCAGCCTCCTCCGCAGCCTGCCTTTACTGATTTCCACATTTCAAATGAGGCCCTCATGGGGTATCTCATGCACCAGCAGGCTTACAACATGCAGGTCCAGCAACACCATCATCAGGATCTGTGCCACATCATGTCCTCCATGTCTTTATCCTGCCCTCAGCCTTACCCCACCTACGAGCCCTACCCCAGTGGTGACTACGCCTCTTACGCGTATAGCCAGTTTTACCCTGCTCCACCCTTTTCTGCTTCCGCTGAACCCTCTGCAGGTGGATGCCCTTCCCCGGTTCTGGCGCTCCCAGGTGGTCGTCTGTCTGAGCTTCTGGCCCAGTACACTTCTTCTGCTCCCCCCATTGAGGTTGCCTATGAGTTACATGCTCTAGGCATGTCTTGGTCCGAGCAGGGTGCGAGGTGGCCCGGGCGTGCTTCTGGTCCTCCAGACGAGGATATGCCTGACCAGGAGGATGCTGAGACTGATGCTGATGAGGCTACTGCGATGGATGCTGAAGACGAGGATGATGACGACAATGCTGATCATGATGCCGAGGCTACACCGGCTGCTGCTCCTCCTTCTGATGATGGCGATGAGGACTATCGGCCAGACGAGGACATGGATGCTGCTGTTGATGATGTAGACATAGAGTAGTTTAGCTTAGGGGCTGATGTGTCTAGTTTTAGTCTCAGATGACCATGTTATATCTCTTTGGACTATGATTGTACTATATACATTAGGCACATCATCTGAGTTGTACTATTTCTACTCTATGATACCCGTGTAGTTTTGTTTTATGGTTTATGGAAACGCTTCGTATGGTTTATCTTGTAGTGTTTTCCATATTTTGTTTAATGACATGCTTTGCTTTCATGGTTTATCTTGGTGTTCCTCTGTCTTTCTGTGGAGTGATTTGATTGAGTGTTTTTGTTGGAGAAGACCTTGCTTTTATGCTCTTATACCCCCCTGCCTTTTTGAGATGACAAAGGGGGAGAAAAAGCTCAATCATATTGTTTTTATTGCTTGTATGGTTCTTTTCTTGTCTATTAACTGAAATGCATCTAGACTTGCTTAGAATCATATAATATACATATGTGCTATGGTTTCTTGTTTTTTAACTAACCATGCAGGAATGAGTAAGCATGAATTGAGGGGGAGCACTACAAATTGATCATATTTGCATCCCCTTGCAATTCCCTAAGAAAAGGTATAACTTTCACATTCTTTTCAATATGTTGAGGAATGGTTTGTCATTGTCAAAAAGGGGGAGAATGTTGACCTAGGTGTCGCACATTGCCCATATTTTGATAATGACTTAACCATTCCATTCATATGTATCTAACAAATCTATTTGAGATTGTTTCAGACATTAGGTACAAGAAAAGAATCACATTCAACTCCAAAGCTACTCATCCAGCACATGCAAAACATGTGACTTTTGACCGTTTTGTAATATAGCCCTTAGAGGCTTAGAACAATTAATGTAATCACTTATACTCATGTTTTGTATTGTAACTAAGATGGATAAATTGATTGGGACTCAAAAATCCATCATTTGTACAGTTTTATGAAAATTCCAAAATACCCAAAACAGGGATTTGGTCGGCCGAATTCCAAACTCGGTCGATCCATATATTCTGGAATTTTCTGGGCAATCGGCCGAGTTACCAACTCAGCCGATCCCTGGTCGGTCGAGTTCCTATGGTGGGAAACTCGGCCAATCCACTGATCGGTCCAAGTTGAAAGTCGATCGATCGGCCGAGTTTCTCCAAGGGAACTCGGCCGACAGTCTATCTTTCAGACTTGTCGTTTAGTGGTTCGGCCGAGTTGCCTTTATTGAAACTCGGCCGATCAGACTGTACTGGAATGCAGAAAAAGCAATTCCAACCGTTGGAGGAGTAGGTGGGACTCAAAATAGATCCGTTGCAAGTTGTAAAACGGCTAGTTTGTGCCCCTTAACTCTCCCAACCTCAAAGGGACACCCTCAACTATAAATAGGACGTCTTGGACTTCATTCCAAGGTTGCTCATTCACATATGCTTGGTCCTAGCCTTAGTTGAGTGGTTTCTAATCCTTTGAACCCCTTTCTCTCTCTACCTTCAAAGAAAATTCGTGAGTATGAGTGAGTTAGGATCCCATGTATGAGAGCTATCATTTGTAATCTTGTAAAGCTCTCCTTTCCACTTCTCCCATCTCCATTCTCTATGAAGATTGATTGAAGTTTCTTCTCCGAGTGAAAGAGAAGAAGGTTGCTGTTCTTCCCCGAGTGAAGGAGAAGAAGGCTAGCTGCTCCAGGCCTCTGAGTGAAGGAGGAAGGAGCTAAAGCTCTCCAAGTGAAGGAGAGGTGCAAGGCAAAGCTCAAGCAAGATAGGTAAATCGTGCAAGGCCGAAGACTAGAGCAAGAGTGGGTAAGTCCTTTGAAGAAGGCGGAAGACTACTTGCTTGGTGGGTAAGTCCTTGGTGAGGTAGAAGATCTTGGCTTGATATATAAGTCCTTGGATGGTTGGTAGTTGTAGCTTGTAATCTTATTGTGTGATATATATAAGAGAACCAAGTTACAAATCCTAGAGCCTAACCAACTCTAGGTAGTGGACTGACATTGCTCCTAAGTTTAGGACATGGAACCACTCTAAACCACCTGTCCAAGTGCATGCTATTCCTTGTCTCTTATCCTTGCTTTGTATGCTAGTTTAGGAAATCAAATTGCTGTTTTGATTTAAGTTTTGCACTTAATATAATTTGGTGGTCTAATCACTTTTGTGAAGTTTGTGAAGCTCTATTCAACCCCCCCTTCTAGAGCCCATTGATCCAACATGCTCTCCCTCTTGATCTTCCTGTTGATCACAGTCATCATAATGTTCATTTTATTCAGGTGGAGGGGAGTTATGTCTAGCCCTCCTTTGACGTTCGCCCTTTGAAAGAGGTTGTTCAATGCGAGGCGATATGCTAAGTAGGTAGCGTAGGTGCTCAGTTGGACAGTAGGCTTTTCTTCTAAGTTCCTGGAATAGCACGAGAAATCTAGTTTAGAAAATGGAATTATTATCTTGTGCAAAGAATAATAATCAAATAACAAAAGAAAAGAGTGTTGTCAAACTCATTTCTAAGATTGAGGCACGGGAGTGTAGTTAGTGGATTCAGATTTGTCAACAGTGTCGTTTTGCCTTGTCCCCGACAACGGTGCCAAAAAGTTGACCGGCCTAAATCACGCGTCCAAAAATGGAGGTGGATTTGAAGTTAGTCGGACTTTTACATTTATAACCTAAATCCTTCTAGGCCCCCGCAACTTTGTTTACGGGGTCGAAGTAGATATACAAGGTCGAACACAGGGACAAGGGTGGTAGTGTTGAGGACCCGGAATCGACACACTACACTCTGGCAGGTATAAAGAGATGATAAATTCCCAAAAGGGAAACAGTAAGATGTCACAAACAAAACAGGAAAACTATCTCCAACTGGAGCTACAAGAAAGATTTAAGGTTTTAGGCATTTAGCAGTTTTTAGGGGTTTTCATGCAACATAAATAGAAAGATGAAACTAGAGTTAGAGTAAGGTACGAAGGATAAGACTTTAGTAAAACAAGCGGTAGCAGTAGCATCCTGCACCCCTCCTCTCGGAGTGGATACCTCTAACCAAGCATCAACACCCCTTTCGAGGTTGCTTGACTTAAGTTAGAGTGGCATGTTACTGAAACAACTCTGTTCCAGGCACTCTCGTACTCCGGAATCGGACCAAACACTAGAGCCACAACAAGACTGTTGAAGTTGTTGTGACGGGAAAACACGATTCGGTAGCTAAGCGAAACATGATCCAAACATGCAAGCTAGAGTTCAGATATCAAACATAGCAGTCACCCAACATTTTGCACCAGGCATAAAGCAGTAAGTAATTAAGCTTTTCCATTCCCATAAACATTAAGGGTCTTAATACATTGTATAAGCAAGGAATTAAATAACAGAATTAAAGATAGATGTCGCCTACTTGATGTAGAAGGACGACACGATACTGCGGCTCTCCAGCCCGATACCGGTCAGGGGCCTAGCCCGATACAACAGTGTCGGGCGGCACACCCTCTCGGGCGGCACGCGGTGACGACCGTCTGTATCGCTCGAGGACCCTGGCCGATACGCTCAAGTCAGGCGGCGCACCCTCTCGGGTGGCACGCATGACGGGCGAACCGTATCGGGTTCGATATCGTGTCGGGCATGGAGCGACACGTTCTACTGTCGGGCACTTGTGTCACTCGTCTACGTTGGCCGATATCGACCTGCAGTGTCGCCCGGGACGGTCCTAAGTGAACTATCCCCTCCCTCTCGGGATGGGGAAAAGCTGACCTAGTGTTGCCCGACACGAACACTCAGGCGCGATACTTCTGCTCTCGCAGCTTCCTCCGAAGATTTGCTCAGGGTTCCCAACTGTGCGAACTATCTTTTCGGCTTCCTGTAGCTGCTATTTATAGGCAGCGGTTGGGGACAGTTATGGGGCTCGAATCGCCACGTATCCTCCTTATTCACAGTTCGGTGGATGGCCGATACATGTATCACTCGGCATGGGGGTGTCGGCTATCGGTTACGTGACGGGCGACGCGCCTGCCGGTGGGTGGCTGTATCGCCCGACAAGCTTAGGTTGTCGTGGATAGTTTGGCTCCCTGTCGGGTAGAAGACGTGTCGTCCGTCAATTTCTTGTTGCGCGACATCCCTTTGGCGTGCGTCATTGTGTCGCTCCACCCTGTCGGGTAGAGGTCGTATCGGGCGTCAGGAAGGCCGAAGCAGACTTGGACTTATTTGTGGGCCGGGATGGCCTTATTGTACCAAAATGAGGAGAAAACTCTGCAAAAGATGGAAATATTGGATTAAGAGCGTTGATTGACCAATTATTGCAAAAGTACTAATAAAAGAGAGGAAAATAGCAGAAAAGGGCAGTTTTGATAACAGAATAAAGGGCAAAAACATCACAAAAATTGGTGTTATCAACTATCCACTAACATTTCAATTAAAAAGATATATTTTATTTTAAAGAAATGAATTTTCTTACAATAGTATGGTGATCAATTCATATCCAACATAATATCAATGCACCTCAAATTTTAGTAGGTCTACTTGAATACGTTTTTCATTAAAATTCATATCACCTCTAAGACATACTATTGTTAAAATTTTGAGATATATAATAGTTATCTCCAATAGAAAATCGTATGCTAGACCCTCAACAAAAAGATAACCTTTATATATCATATCTTGGGTTCGAAAGATATTTTTATGACCATGGTTAAAACACATGGTATTATGTAAAAAAAGTAATTTAGAAACTTACACTTGTCATATAATAATTGAGTCTACACCTTCTTGGAGGAAGCATTTGCTAGCTTTTTCCAGATATGAAGGTGGAGGCCTATTGATCAACATGCATGTCCTGTATCTATGTCTTCTCTTCTCCCGTTGTAATTTCTTTGACTATGTTTTGCTAAGTTCTCTTATGGAATGTTTGGGGGTAAATTATGTAACTATAATGTCATGTTGGAAAATATTAACGTATGGTACTTTAATTGCATTTTCAATTGGTGTTATTTCTTGTTTGCTCTCTCCTATATCTTTCTTTGGCAGTTTGGGATATGGAATCATCTGAGGTGTAGAGAAAAGAGTTATTCTGGGCTTTTTGGTGGGAAAATTTGTATGTCCACGAGATGAAACTTATCTAGTTTTTCCTCCTTCCCCTATGTATCTTCATTACATTATCCCTAGATGTGAGATCTAATTGACTAAGTATGAATCTTCTCTTTTTTTTTGGTAAGGAGCTTATTTAGAAGTTGGATATGGGATAATAGACCTTCACCCTATTCTCTATACCATCCCATGCCACCAAAGAGGTGAGGAGACTCATGCCTAGAAACCTAGACTCAGATATCAAGATTAATGACTACCTATTCCTTAGTCAAATGAGTCCGGTAAGATTGTACGGGGAGTCGTATTGATTAGTTCCCCTATACACTACCATGTCACCTAAGTAAAACAAATAGAATAGGATTCATAAGCTACATCATTCTTTTTTGTTTAGTTTGATAGATTAATTGTTAGATGCATTTGAATGAATATGACGCTTATGTAAGGTTAATGGTTGCACATCCCCCCAAACAACCCACTACTCTCACTACTTGATTAAAGTCCTAACTGCCTTCTTGCTAAGCCCTTACGAGCACGTCCATGATGTTGTAAGCGAGGCAGATATTGTACAATGATAAAAATTTTTGCATAAAAAAAGACAGATCAAATTAAAAAAAATATGAATCCTCTATATATCTTGTTAAGATATTGATCATATATGTTAAAATTGAACGAAATTGATGTCAAGAATGATTTATTATTATTTTTCGTCCGGCCAGAGTAGCCCGGGTGGTAAAAGTTCGGTAAGTCCCAATGAAGGACCCAGGTTCAAACCTCACTGAAGGCACTTTGCGAACGGTAATTCACACTGATTAGGCGCGGGAGGGGGTGACCGGACCATACCCTCTCATGTCTCGAGAGTTTACCATGTCGGCTTCGCCCCATACGGGTTCTCTCGGTCATCAAAAAAAAGATTTATTATTTTTCCTATCTCACCATATAGTATGCTTAGAAGACCTACAAAAGCACAACACGGAGAGAGCAAAAGTACATACTTAAATGATTTGACAAGCAAGGCATTAGCCAGCACACATGCTTGCAATATGCCAGTTAAATCACAACAAATTGGGATCAAACTTAGAAAATTAAAAATCCACTTTATTTCAATATAAATATCGACCATACATCAACTATACTACCATTCTAAACACGACTACTCGTCTCCGTCACACTGATTTCCTGATCATGTTGAGACTCTTCATCTATGTAGCCTTCACCAACCAGTGTTCCACTTGTAACAAAACTCAGCTTTATCCAACTGTTATCGTAAAAAAAATTATGGCCACCTCATTCCTCATTATCATACCCCAAAGCCCCTACACCAGTATATTAAAATGCAATACTCGTACGCAAACGACCGACACCTAAATCTATTCTACTCTACTCTCGTTTCCGTCCTCCCGGTTCCCATAAAAGATGGACTCTCTTCTCTTGTAAACCTTCTTCCGTAAACTTACAAACTGCTCTTACAACAACCCTATTTCTTTTTTAGCATTTTAAATTTCCAATCTGGCCACGCCGATGCATATTGCTCCTGGCGGTGCCCTACAGTGTTTGCCTTTCCAGTCTAGCCATGCCGAATCTACAATCTGCTCATCTATGTGGTTTGGAGAGACATCTCGTTAAAACTCTTCTAGAAGAGAAAGCGGATAACACTCCGACGTTGATATAAAGAAACAAACATATATGCACATGTGGTAACATTCAACATAGAGTTAAAAGATTAGATTGATGATCGTATGTTTTTTTTCTTATTCTAACTCAAACAGTGCCAAGAACCGATTTGCCAATGCTGAATTCTCACTGGTGATTCACCAAAATTTGTTGTAGGCGACAACTGTCAAAGCTAGCTCAAACATTACATTAGTCTTGACATTCACCGCCTAAGACTGCAATAAAATCATCGCACGTTTGATATGTCAGATATGACGGGCAGAACCTAAAGAGGACTGTTTCCTGATGAAGATCATTTCTCTCATTTGGTAAGGCACATACTTTAGAAATTTTGTTTCCGATACCACTCCAAATGCCATACATATGGTTCCAATGGGATTCTTGATCTCATACTCAAATGAAAATCTAAAGATGTAGATTTGCAAATCAGTAGTAAATCTGCAATTCAGTATCATGATCTGCATCTTTGTTTTTAGGTACAAAATGTTCATCTTAATTTTCTGTTTCCTCAAAGAACATTGCCTTATAAAGAAATGTTGAAGGTGGACCTTCATGGAATTCAATCTTTTTTTCTCCTTCACCTAGCTGACCTTTAAACCATAGGCCAACCAATGGATGCTCATGAGGAAGATTTTAGATAGCAAACTGATTTGTCCCTTGTGCACAATGGACTATGATGTAGTGCAGTGCAATAGGGGAACAAGCAGGTATGGTCTTCTCCCTGATTGTAACCAATCGCAGGAATAAAAATTAAATTCCTTTCCGATATTTATACCTTCCTATTTGGTTCCTGCTTACATCTATATTTCTCTCTTCCAGTCAACCAAATTCAACTATGATGATTTGAATAATAAATTTTGACGAATTTTGATGCCACAGCAACCTAAGCAATCTGCTGGTAGCCCAGATAAACACTACAAGAACTACTTTAAATATGAGCATGTCATATTTCATGGACATTGGTTTATAAATACAATATTTTACTTTTAGTAATGAACTGCTAGATACATGAGATTTGTCTCATATTTCATTGAGATGGATTTATGAAAATTATATTTGGTTTTCTATAACTTATTATCTCTATGTACCTTCAAGGATGATAGATAACATCAAACCACAATCCAAATGACATTTATTGCATATTGATGTTGAAGTCCAAGAAACAGTTTATTGTTCTAACATTGTCAAAAATAGTTTTGTTCTTTTTTAATCAATACTATTAATATATATGTATGTTTACATGTTTTTCATCTTTATCCTATACATATAGTTTCCTTTGCGTGGTCAACAATAATCATTAATTATTACCATAATAATTCACTATTGGTGAGCATTTAAGTCGCATGTTGTATCAATGACTACAACATATTGCGTTCATTATAAATTATCATCATAATTTCATGTTTTATCAGTGATTATAACATATTTTGTTCATCATCATTTGCTTATTCTATGCTCAAGAAATTGTTCCCAAATTCTTATTTGATGTTGATGTTTTTCTTATGGTGTAAGGATACACAACTATAGATGCACGTGGGACAAAATGTCTTGTAAGAAATGAATCTCCTCAGAGTTTTTTCACTCAAGATCATAAGCTTGATCCATAAGACATAGTCTTTATGAGGTAACATCTATTTATAGATACATTTATGTATAGAAATTCAGACTCTAAACATTTGTTTGATGAGTAGATCTCTTGGTTGCCTGATTTAATTTTCTTTTGGGTTTCACTTTTAGTAACTACCATTGTTATCACCATATATTGAAGTCAGTACCAATGGGTTAGCATATGCTGAGTGTGTTAAAGGTATTATCAAAAACCCACTATGTACTTCTTGTAAACACAAATGAATCACTGGGTCAAAAAATCCTATAGAATCATGACTACAATTTGGTTTCTTATTATTATAGGAATATCAAAACCCTTTTCCTACTTTATGTATCTGACCATTCTTTTATGTGTTGGGACATATAAATTCTATGTGTTTGTAACAAACTTCTATTTACATATCAAGTATGTATCTTTATGTTTTCACATCTAGCATTATAACATATATTTCAAGCTTCATTAATATAAAAGGTCCAACTATCCATTTTTTTTCTAGCAAACATATATTAAAATGTGAAGAGATAGATATGAGCAATTTTAGTATTCTACTTACTAAAATGATCTTTTTAGCTTTGTTGTAGGAAAATAATTATGGGTTTCATATGCTTGTGAGGCCAATAACCATGATTTCTAAGTTTTTCTGGTATGATTCGAGATAATGTAAACCCTACTTTCTCTTGTCTTATGTTGAATATTTAGTCAGTTATAACTTTTTTCATTTTCAACGTATTTCGTTGACTTAAACCTTAACAAATAGGCATGCCACTTATACTTCTCTAAATATAAATTGCTACACCACATTCTTTCTATTGGTTCCTACTTTTGTTAAATTTCCAACAATGCAAGTGACATGTCTTGTAAAGGTTTTTTGAATACTATATGATGTTTCACCATTTCAACGTATAAGTAACAACTTCTTACATAGAACATGTAACATTGCATCAAATGACTTTGTAACACTTTTGTAATAATTTATGCTCATTCGACAAATATGAAAAAAACTTGAGCTAGTAACCAGTTGTAAACTGATGATAGTTAACATCATTTCTTTTTGGAAAGGAAACTTCCATTTTTAAATTGTAAGGATACTTTTTGTGTCAACAAAAGATATTTTTCCATCAAGCATTGTGCCATATTTTTACATCCAAATTTCAATTAATTAGAATTAACATGTCAAGGAAAGTCCAATAATGTTGTTCTTTCAAGTCTACAAAAAAATGGAAAATCAATTTCACTCAAATATGATGCGTCATTTTCCACATTTAATGAATGGAAGCTTCTCTCTGGTCCGTGTCTCTCTAATCAACTTCCACCAAAACAATAATGTCACGCCCTACTTTTTCATTAGTCATTGTCGGTGAGTGTAAAAGCCATTTCAACCTTTTGTGTCGATGTGATCAGTCTAGAATAGATTCTTTGTACCTCGATACCATTGTAGTCTCTAAATTCAAGTTGTTGATGAACAATTGGTACTCATAGGCATGAACATTATTCTCATAAAAGTTCAAAATAGTTTACAACTTTGACTTTCTTATTCATTATTTTTCCGTTTTGACCTCTCATTATCTACCTTGAATAAGGCCAATGTTAAGGAAAATAATATGTAAAATACATATAATTGAGGATACCATAACATCGACCTGTAATGCAAGTTATTTTTCTTTGGTAAACCATAGACATATGCAAACATGTGTAAACTATATACACATATGAATATATTCATACAGAGATCCATACATACTAATATATAGAATAAAAATATAAAAGTATATGCATATGTTAAAACTCAACCGCTAATTATATTATACAATCAACATATTCTCAAACGAAGAATATACTAAATCTATTATTTGTCTTCTTAAATGATTTATATATACAATTGGATAAAATAAACATACATAAAATAGGTGAAGTGTTAACTATCAAGATTTTCCAAGAAAATAAAATTTATTACCATATTAATATGATGAATTCTACAAAAAAATAGTTTTTTAGAAAAACTATAACTCATTCTTATAATATTCACTATTAAAAATTTGATCATATTTTATAAAGTAGTTTCCAATGTAATTCTCAAAATATTTATTTATAACAAATTATAAAGTTATATCTTCTAAATGAAAAGGTTACAATTTATCCAACATAATAATATTACACAAATTGAACCATACATTATTGAAACATCAAATGAAACATAGAACATACAAGGTGGTGATTTTTCTAAGTAGTAATACATCAACACTTAATATTTGAATTGTTTTAAGAAGGGAATCCTCAAATATTTAATTTTATTTTGGGAAACTATAACCATTTCCTAACTCCCCTGCTAACATGATGTTAAGAACAACATCAAAACTATCATATATAGTGATGATAGGCATCACCGCTCCATGTTACTATATATATTTGTGCCATCCAACTTCTATTTAATGAAATTTCATAAAGAAAAAATGAATTAATAAATAATGAACATTTGACTTGTTGTCATTTTGTAATTATAGGGTGGTGAAACACTTTTACATATTATGCAGCTTGACCTATATATGCTTCCAAGCTTCTTCTCAATTGATGACATGGACATCATGGAAAACAATGTAACATTTGTCGTTGGTCTTCAACTATGAGTTGGAGTTAGCCAATTCAGGTTGGAGGTCACACCACAATTTAACATGTGAAAAAATTCATATGCATTTCTTTATTATTACTAGGGAAATGAAACTTATTATATATTTATACAACAAGTTGACTAATGATCATACAACCAATATGAGGAAATATATGTTACATCAAAAAAGGTTCCTCATCACAATATTAGAGAACTAAAAATAAGTGCATCATTATATACATACAAACGAAAATGAAAAGGCAACCAAGTGAACCAGAAAAAACAAGAAATAGCAAAGAAAAATAAAAGTACCAAACCCTATTACAACGAATAGTGTTGGAGGTAATACTCAAAGACTACTTTAGAACATTAAAAAAAAACAACACAAAATATGATAATGAATATCTTTTTACTTTATATTTGTGAACTTTTTCATCATCATTATTTTTATCAATAGATATTTCATGTATTCATCCATTTCCCCCATACGGGGCATCTGCAAAGCACGTGCGTATTACTAGTATATATAAAATTAAGTACCTCGCCGAGAAGAATGCTAAGAAAACAAACAATACAACAAAGCATACATTAATAATTAAGAGATGGAAGCGGAGTGGGGGGCGGCGGCGGAGGGCGATCCCGGAGGCGCTGTGGCCACGGCCTCTACGGAGACCAGGAAGTCCTTGCAGACGGGGCACAAGACAGGCAGTGATCGACAGCAGGGGCAGAATGATGATCGACGGCCTAGGAATCCAGAAAAGGCAAGAAGCGATGGCGCTGGCTTAAACCTAGATGCGGCTGCATCGACCGCGGACAAACTTTGCATCCCTAACACCGGCATCATATTCCAGTATGGAGGATTGCGGGGACCGTCCCAGGAGGGGACTCTAGAGGGGATGTCTTCGAAGGAAGGTGGCGGCGAGCGTTTCCCAGACGCGGTAGAAGGCACACGTACACAGGAGTTCTTTCCCCCGCTCGGAGGTAGCAACCAGGAGATGCCGACCTGCCCGATATCCCATCCTGTTAGTGCATGGGGACAAAACAAGTCCAACGATTCGACTGCAGCGGCGCCAAACGGAGCTACAGATCTCTTCCTGAACAAGCTCTTCGAAGAACATCTTGACCCGGAGGCGGTCAATCTATACGTGGCGGATGGACAACCGGAGATAACTATCGATCCGATGTACGAAGAATTCCTAATTCGCCCGTGGCAATACGCGGTTGTTGTGAAGGCGATGGGTACACAGCTAGGGTATATGACCCTCAAGGATCGTCTCCGTGCCATGTGGAGTCTCATCGGGAAGTACAACATATACGAATTGGATATGAATCACTTTGTCATCCAACTATCATGCCGGCGGGACTACGATATGGCAACGACGGGAGGTCCATGGAAGATCTTTGGCTGCAACTTAATTGTTTGGGATTGGCATCCGTCCTTTGTTCCCTCTGCTGATTTACCACGTAAGATCGTCTGTTGGGTCAGGATCTTGAACCTCCCGCTACATCTCTATGTCCATACCATTTTCAGTTGCATAGGCAAGGCCCTCGGCAGACTGGTGAAGGTCGATGACCATACTATCAAACGCACAAGGAGCAAGTTCGCACGCCTTGCTGTCGAACTTGACACCACTACCGAACTGGCAGCAAGTATTGTTATCAATGGACTGGATTTTGAAATCGAGTATGAGGGATTCCCGTTCCAATGTGCGAACTGCGGTGAAGAAGGGCACACGTCTGTGCAATGTCGAGGAGGAAATAAATCACAAGAAGAGCAACGGACTACTACTGTCCCTACGGAGGCACCGGCCGCAGAGCCCGAAAATCCATGGAGAACGCAGAGGAACCGGCGGGGCTTCCAGGGGAAACAGCAGTCTAGCAAACCCCTTGCAAGCTCATCCACGCTAATTAGGAACCAGTTTGAAAGCTTGAATGCAGAGGACGAACCGATTGAGGAAGTCATGAACATTAGCCGAGATGAAAAGAAGCCGGCTGAAAGGCCCGAGGCACACAAGAACCCTAAAGTTTGGAGGAAGAAGAAGGTACCAGAGCAAATGGAAACAGCTGATAAAAAAAGAAAAGTCCTTAGGGACATCACAAACCAATCTCTACCAGCGATAGAAGCACCTTCGCTAGTCAAGCAGCCCCAAAAAACTCCTGAACACACAGTTGTGAACCCGGATATTGATGAGGTTATTGAAATCATCCCGGAGGATGTGGTCCCTGTTACACGGGCTGCAACACCGCACACTACATGCAGTAGAATTAGAAAACGGGACAGCGACAATGTAGCGTCCACATCTGCCACTCCAAGGAAAGCTACAGCAGGGAAGATTTTCAAGGGGAGTGGGACGAAGATGAAGAGAGCAGGTGTTGCTAAAGCGGCTGTGGATAGCATCCGTAGAAGCCCCAGGTTGAGAGAAAGTGCAGATCCAGAAAAAAGCGTGGCCATGATTGAAGAAGGAGAAAACTGTTGTGAAGAAAATCGGGAACCCAATGATACTCAGTCTTAATTCTCTCCTCAGAAGAAAGCTGAATTATTTTTCTAATGGGATGTCGAAGTTGTTGTGTTGGAATGTGAGAGGGATTGGAAATGACGATACTAGCAGAGTGCTCAAAGATCTTGTCTCCAAACACAAGCCGACTGTTACGGCTGTGTTAGAACCCCGCATCAGTGCTGACAAAGCCACTCAAACTATTAAAAAGCTTGGGTTTCCGAATTCACACCGATCTGAGGCTCGGGGCTACTCGGGTGGGATTTGGATCTGCTGGGATGCGGCAGAGTGCGACGTGCAGATTCTCAAGACACACCGCCAATTCATAACCTGCCGGGTGAATAATTCTTATATTGCTACCTTTATATATGCTAACCCCCATTATCAGGTCCACAATCTTCTGTGGAAGCACTTGAATGACATGGGCACTAGCTTCACTGAACCGTGGATAGTCGCTGGTGACTTCAACACTACCATCTCTCCTTCTGAAACTGTTGGATATCAAACTTATAACCATCGCGAGGCTCAGCTCTTTTCCGCTACTATGCTCGAAGCAGGCCTCACCGATCTGGGGTTTTCTGGACAAAAATTCACTTATAAACACGGCGTGAAACAGAGCAGACTCGATCGTGGCTTGGCAAATTCTGATTTTCTCATTGCTTTTCCTGATGTTGCGGTGACTCACCTTCCCAAGGTTGAATCCGATCACTGTCCTCTCCTTATTCAAATTCAGGCGAACGTGTACAGCAAGCGCAAGTTTGTCACTAAAGCTTCGTGGGCTCAGGATCCCTCATTCCATCCTTGCCTGGATCATCACTGGAGCAGACATCTTCCTTTCCATGAGGCTCTTGAGCACGCAAGGGAGCACATCAATGCATGGGACTCCACGCGTAACAAGCAGAGAAAAGCTACTAAAGAAAGGCTTTTGCGTAATATAAATACCCTCCAAACTAATATGGCTATTCATTATGATGTTATTTCTGACAATCTTTGTACCAAAATGGAGGATGAGCTCAAAACGATCCTCAAGCATGAAGAGGAGGATTGGAAACAAAAAAGCCATGTCAACTGGATTCGGGAGGGTGATTCCAATACCCGTTTCTACCAAGCCTTTGTGAACCAAAGGAGGAGGTCCAATAAATGTCAAATTATCAAAAACCGGTCGGGGGACTGGATTACAAATGAAGAAGACATATATCACCTGGTCACAGATTACTTTGTCGAGCTGTTTACTTCTGCAAGCAACACCTGCCAGCAACGGATTGATTCTATCCCTGCGCGTTTTACTCCGGTGGTCGGCGAGGAGTTTGGCCGGCTGACCAAACAAGTCCAGAAGGATGAAATTCTTGCTATTCTTAAGTCTATGGACCCTTATAAGGCGGCAGGGCCAGACGGTGTTTCGGCTCATTTCTTATTATCTCACTGGTCAGTTCTTCAAGACTCCATATGGAGGACCGTTAAGGAGGCGCTGAATGATGGTATATTGAATGAACAAATGTGTAATGCTACTGTGGTGCTTATACCCAAAATTCCTAAACCAGAAAGTGCAAGCCAGTTTCGCCCCATTTCTCTTAATAATACCATCCTTAAACTCTGCTCTAAAGTCATTGTTGAAAGACTGAAAAAGTGGCTACCTGGTTGGATTAACCCAGCGCAGAGCGCCTTTGTCCCGGGCAGGAAGATTTCTGATAATATAACAGCAGCTCAGGAAATTATACACTCTATGAAACGGAAGAATTCTAAGAAGACTATGGCTATTAAAATTGACCTTACTAAAGCTTATGACAGACTGGCATGGAACTTCATTGAGGATACGCTGAAAAAAGTGAAGCTTCCTAGTAATATGATTCGTTACATTATGAGCTCTATTACAAGCGGCAGTTCAACTATTGCTTGGAATGGCAGAAATTCAACCAGTTTTAAGCCAAGAAGAGGCCTTAGACAAGGTGATCCTTTAAGTCCTTACATCTTTGTGCTTTGCATTGAACGGTTAAGTCAGATGATTGAAGGATGTGTTGCTTCTAAAAAATGGCATCCTATACAACTGGGAAGGAAGGGCCCGCGGATTGCTCACCTCTGTTTTGCAGACGACATCCTTCTCTTTGCCAAAGCCAACCTTACCAATATGGACACTATTCTGCACTGCTTCAGGGAGTTTGAGATGGCCTCGGGCCAAGCGATTTCTATTGAGAAGATGAGAATTTTCTTTTCCAAGAGTGTTACCCAGCAGGAAGCTATTCAAATCTGTGAACGAAGTGGGCTGCAACGTACCCAGGACTTGGGGAGATACCTAGGAGTCCCGATCCTCCATTCACGGGTGAACAAGAAGACTTACAGTGAAGTTCTTGATAAGGTCACTAATAGAGTAAATTCTTGGGCTGCTAGGACCTTATCTTTAGCGGGGCGCATTTGTCTTGCTAAGAGTACCCTTGCTACCATTCCCACCTACATCATGCAAACTTCTAAGCTCCCCATGCAATTATGTGACAGGATAGATGGCGAAATTCGGCGCTTCATTTGGAGCGGTGGACGGAAAAGAAGAGGGATGCATCTTGTGTCTTGGGAACGGCTTACGAGCAAGAAGATCCATGGTGGTCTGGGTCTTAAATCTATGCAGGATTGGAACCAGGCTCTTCTCCTCCGACATAACTGGGACATTTGGAGTGACAGAAAAACTCTTTGGTGCATGGCCATGCGTGACAAGCTGATGAGAAGCAATCCAGGAACTAATTCCAATCTTTCTCGCCTAGCGAGAACTGTTCCGCAGATGAATTCTTTCATGCATGATAACACTTTTATGTGTCCTATTAGTGGGAACCATATTAATGCGTGGCAGGACAAATGGCTTCCTAGTGGTATTTGTTTGAAAGACCATGTTAGTCGGGATATCCCCGATGAGCTGCGTGACTTGCAGGTGTGCAGTTTGGTGAATCTGGAAGGTCACTGGGACCGCGACTTTCTCAATCATTGGCTCCCTGAAGATGTTGTAAAGGAGATCCTTAATATTCAACCTCCGGTAGAAACTGAAGCCGAAGATATCTATGTTTGGAAGCACAACAACGGGGGTAGCTACACGGCCAAATCTGCCTACACGGCTTTGAGGGAGGACGCTGAAATCAAAAGACCGGGACAATGGATGGTTATTTGGAAAGCTCAGGTGGCGGTGAAGATAAAGACCTTCACTCGCCGCTAGTGGAGCCCTTCTTACTAATTGGAAAAGAAGAAGACGAAAGATGACCACCAATGCGGTGTGCAGTCGCTGCAATAAGGATGAAGAAACCAGTCTCCATGCCTTGAGAGACTGTGACAAGGTGAAACCCGTGTGGTTACGCTTACTGGTTGGAGCAATGACAGGGAACGCCGCACCTCTTATACGGGACTTCTGGAACTCTTCGAATCTTGAGCAGTGGATTAGCAAAGGGCTTCGTTCTAGTGAGGCCACGAGAACTTTATTCCTCATTGCTTGCTGGGTTATTTGGAAGCAACGTAACTTGGCGGTATTTGAAGCCAAGGACACTCCCGTGCTACAACAGGTCAATATGATTCTGTTGGAATACAACAGAAATGTCGTTGCTTGGGCAGGGAATGAAGCCGTCGAGAAGCCGGACAATATGACGGTTCAAAGCTGTAGCGAGAGTAGTCAGCTTTTGCTGCATGTGGACGCCGCCTGGAAAAGGGGCAAAGGTGCCATTGCAGTGATTGTACATGATCGCAATAACCATTGGAAGGGTGGAGTCGGCCAATTGATTGCTGCGGACAGTCCTCTTCAAGCTGAATTTATGGCCATTTCCCTTGCCACAAAGATCATTAAAACAGTCAATCTACAAAGTACTGCTGTGATCACAGACTGCTTGACGGCTGTGAAGATGCTACATGAAGATTATTCTAAGCATCCTAGATATGCGAGCATTATTAGGGGAATCCAACTTGTTCTGGGAGACACTGCAACTATTCGACATGAGACGAGGAAGAACAATGGACCAGCTGATGCTTTGGCTAAGGTTCATCTACAAAAAACCTGCAGAATCAAGTATTACGATGTCCCTCCTAAGGACGTCATTGATACTGGACAAATCAAGTCTTGTAATGGTAGTAGTACTACCATATTTAATTCCTTGCAAATAACTCAAATTTGTAATTTGCCTTTGAATATGCTTGCACGGGGTGAGCGAGATGAATAAAATAATCGCCCGACTTCCCAAAAAAAAAAAAAAATATACTCCAATCATTATTTCGCAAAAAAAGCATTAACCAACACACATGCTTGCAATATGTCATTTAAATGTCAACCGCAGTGCCTCCCGCTGTAGGTTTGAATAGGCAGTGCTTGCAATCTGCCAAAAATAGGGATGAAGTCCTATACATGTCCTCCCCTCCTTCTACGGGCATCTCAACTCCTGGCTTTGCCTCTATGTTCACAAAACCTGGCTGGTAGGTTTTCCCAATAAACCCTTCCACTGCGGGAGAGAGTCTAAGGGAGTCGAACTGAAACTCTAAGTGAGCATAGCTGTCGCCCGCTGGGATATTGTAACTGTGAATCCTGTCATCTTCTTTGGTAACTGGTACTACATATACTGACATTTCGAGTACATCATCCACTATGACGATCACGCTGTTCCTCGCCCCTGTTCTCTCCACTGAGAACTTGCCTACGGATGACCTCCAGCTAGAGCGGTGACCTTCAGGGAAAATGATGGGCTTTCCATCGAAGGAGAAGCTAAAATGGTCTATGGTGTCATTCCATGAGATAGTGTGTAGCCTCGATTGTGAGCCTGTGCTCAGCGGACATAATCCCTAGCGCCTGGATCCAAGTGAAGTCTCGAAGCCTTCCTGTAGGCATGTGGCCGATGAAGCGGGCGTTCGCTTGGATGGGTGGGTCGGAGATGATTGTGAAATTCTCATTCCGGCGGCCGTGAAAGTAGAATGCCACTCCATCATGGCCAATGAAGCGGGGATCGTAGCATGCAGCGCTATTTCCCTCGCAGTTGGGGTTGTGACCTGCAGGAATAGATAGATTGCTTGGCCTATGCTGGGTTCTGAGTTCTATGAGTTTCAAGCTGTATAAGGTGACTTACGTTTGCAAGCGGCTTCGCAGGTGTGAGCATTGTAGTCGCCGTAGCACGCATGAGCCACCACGCTTGCTGGCCTCGTGTACGGGCACTGAGCATGGCAGATTGAAGCTTGGCATAGACTTCAATCCCTTTTATATGAAGAACTAACAGGTGATTGCTGATCTATTGGTATTGACTTCAATCCCTTTTATAGGCAGCTACACTGATGCACCATTGGGTAGAAATTACTACAACTACGTGCATTGCATGACGACCAAGTACTGTCGTATGGTCTCCCCTGGTTGGACAAGCGAGCAACCTCAACTTCCATGCACATTTAGTAATTGTCCTCCATGTATATATATAGGTGGTAGGCACGTTAGCCATTTTCTTTGTAGCTTTGGGAAATGACGCGTTCCTAATTGCCCAGCCTGTCCAACTTCTTATATAGTAGCATCACTTACTATAAATAATACAAGTTGTAGTTAAATGGTTTTAACAAAAAGTTCCTATATACATATTCCATAATATTCATTCAATTAATAGAAATCCATCAATTTGCTTATCGCCATGTACACTTCAACAACTAGTATTTACTAGCATTTGCCGTGAAAAAACATCAATCGTCTTTAGTAGGATTAAGTTATGAAAAGGATAACAAAAGTATATCAAAGTGCTCAAGTGTACTCTTGCATGTATTACGGTTTCAGAATTCCTAGACAAATCACAACCTTAACCAAAATTGTCAATTTGGTTCAATGAGGCTGAATTATAATATTCACGGTTAGCTACTTGGTCGAATTTAGCGAGCTTGGATGAAAAAAGCTATATGTTCATGATGCAACACGATCCTAATCCAACTAGATAATTGCTTGAAAGGTAAGAGTAACTAGATAAAAAAAATTGAGCTGAACTACAACTGTGTACAATGTGTAAAGGCAATACTATAAATAATTATGAATGTAAAGGCATGAGTGAATTTGATATATCATACCACCTACCTCCCCCTTGATTTCCATAAGTTTATCATTCCCGAGTAAGACAAATAGTCAATATGGAGGGTAAGAATTCTTGTAATACTCATATAGGTGGTTGTGACAACTCGAAGAAACTCTAGATGAAAGGATTATAAGTAAAAGTTGGGGCCTATAACAAGAGAACTCCATAATACAGTGGGTGATCGGGTGCTCATGGAAACTCAAAGAATCTTTTAGGGTGGTCGAAACGGTGACGTGTTTCGCCAAAAATTCCTTCGAGTTATAATCAAGCAAGCAATTACCCTAAAAGTAATGCATGCAACCCATATATTACTATTTTATCCATAATTTAACATTAAGGTTGACTTGGGTTCCAAGTTAGGGTTTGGGGCTCAAATTAGGGTTTCATTAGGGTTTTGGCTTCCTAAACCATAATTACCATATTTTTATATTTTCTATCTAACAAACCATAATTTTGATATCATATGAAATCTTAATCTCAATTTATATTCAAGATGTTCTTTTTATCCAAAAAGATTAAGCTTTATTCTATAAACTTATTTAAGAAAGTTATGATCATTTTTTTGCCAAACATAGAGATTAGTTTTCATTCATCCTACTCTCTAATGTAGGCAATAAATCATAAAGTCAAACATTAAGATCCTTGGTAAGCCAAGGTGGCTTGCATGAAAAAGCAAAGGATGAGACAAACTTTGAAGAGAAGTGAGCTATTCTATCGGCTACACAGTTGAAGGATCTAGGGATAAAGGTGACACGTGGTTTCCCAACGTTCTCACAAAGCATCCTGAGATGCCTCATGTGCGGGGAAAAGGTTTTTTCTGGTGGAATGGTGCTAGTGTTAGTACTACCAAGATTGCATCCAACAAGATGGCGGGGGATCGCCATCCCCTACTTTTGCAGAGCTCCAAAGCACTGATGATACCTTGAATTTTTGCATCCAACACTGAGTTAGCGTGATTGGGCACACCATAACCCATGATGAACTTGTCGCGCACATCCACTGTATGAATCTCGATGCCAACCGAGGAAGATGATGGTATGAAGGAGGCGTCAACAAACATGAGGACAGAATGGCCTATATGCAGACTACCACTCTCTCTAGGCACTGGAGAGGGAGGTTCTACATGGTGTGGCATGGCGAGAATGGAACTTATATTATCTTTGAAGAAAGTTAAATGGCATGTTAATGGAATAACCTTTCTGGCGTGTGTGAACTCATTCATGTGCATCCATATCACCTAGCTAGTAACCAAAGGGATCAAGGAATTGGGGTTACTACATTTGGAAGAGGTCAGCACCCCAATCCAATCATCCTCAGTGGAGAGGAAGAACTAAGGACCTACACCAAGAGCCATCCATGTTTCTTTACTGAGAATGCAATCCCATAAGCAATGCACGAGGGTGTCCTGCACATTGGAACCAACAGGGCAGATGTCAGACGTCATAATGTGCCAATGAACCTTCTCGACGTTTGTGAGGATAGCCTTGTGTTGTATGAGCCAGAGAAATGTTTTGATCCATTACAGGGATGTGTTGTTTCCATATAGAGTGCCAACACACAGCCAAGGCCGGGTGGGAATTCTGTCTCAGCCACTGGTTTGCAGACTTAGCAGTGAGAGAGCCAGAGGGATTGAAAGGCCAATGCCAAGTATCAACTGTCGATGTCGGGACTGGTAGGTAGGTGTGAGCGATGCATTGCCATGTACAGGAAAGGAGATATTTGTGGATAAAAGACCAATCCTAGGATCTAACATCCAGGGACATCAAAGTTACACAAAGGTCTAGCAGATCTTGTGGTGGGGAGAAATTTGTCTCAAGGTGCTTAACGGATGAGCCATGCATGCACTTGCTCGTCTAGACATTAGAAAGAAGACCATAATTTATGGTGACTACCAAATTTTCAATGATAGCAGGGGAATGCTTGAGAATGAAGCACCAGACCGAGGAACTTGGTTTCTAAACAGGGGAACCATTGGGCATATACTTCTCTTGCATGACTTGGACCCAAAGAGTATTCTGGTTGTTCATAAATTGCCACACGTTCTTGAGCATAAGAGCAATGCTCTGGGTTCTAGCATCTTTAATGCCCAGTCTGCCATCTTCTTTATGTAGTGTAATGACCTTCGAGGATACCAAAGAGAGATTGTGATGGGCTCGCACCTACAGATCAAATAAAATTCTTAACATGCTTGTTTATGTCATCACAAAGGGAGGGTGAAAATGAACATACCGCATATCATAGCTAGGTATAGCATGTACAGTTGATTTTGCCAGTGTAATCTGACCCACAAGCGAAAGTTGATGAGTGGACCAACTGGTCATCCATTCCTTGATGGTAGTTAGCATATCCCCATGGGTGGATTTGTTGACATGATGATGGAGGATGGGGACACCCAGGTAGCATCCCAATTCCATGGTGCACTATATGTCCAATCATCTGCAGAAAGATGAGCTCACTGTCCTAGACGTGTTCAGTGAGAAGAAGCAGTGACACTTTGTCTTGCAACCTATTTGACCAGATACACGTGCAAAGTCCTTCAAAACCTTATTAATAACTCAAGCTTGATCAATAGAAGCCTCATCTAGGAGAAGAATATCATCAAAAAAGAGCATATGGGAGAGAGGAGGGTCATGGAGGGAGAGGCGGATTGACTTCCAATCACCAACTGAGATCGAATGAGAGAGGGCTTGACTAAGGCTTTCCATACAAAGCACAAAAAGATATGGACTTATAGGGCCACCTTGTCGGACACCTTGGGTAGCCTTGAATGGCTCCATGGGATAGCCTTCTAATAAAATTGAGGTTTGACCTTTTGAGATGATTTACATTATCATACTAATGATTTTATCTGGTATCCCGATTCTTTTTAGGGTTTCTAGGATGAATGACCATCTCATGTGGTCAAAAGCTTTAGGTAGATCAAGCTTGATACACACTATTTCCTTCCTTGATTTTTGGTTCCACATTGTATGGATAACTTCTTAGACAAGGATGATGTTATCAGTAATCTTCTGACTAGGATTGAAGCTAGATTGGGTTTCATACACCCAATCATTAAGAAGTGGCTTGAGACGCTCAAGAATGATTTTTGAGATAAGTTTGAAGCATGAATTGTTCAAGGAAATGAGCCGAAGATTAATGCAGCTTTGAGGCTAATTTGAATTTGGGATTAACACCTTGTAGGAGTCTGCTAATGTGTCGTTGATAGTGCCGTTGTTGAATGTATTTCTCACTGTACGAATAATAGACGGTCCAACCACGTTCCATGAGGGGATTGCAAATCGCAAATAAGGGACGTTTCCTGCCCCCTCATTCTTTCGGATAATACAACTTTCCTGCTATACAGAAGAGGATAAAAGTGAGTCGGCACTATCTCGACCATGTTTCTAGATGAAGAAATTATATACACCATCAGGGTCGGGGGCTTTCTCAGAAGCCATCATGAACATGACGCGTTTGATTTCTTCAGGAGTGGCGTTTTGTTGATAGCAGTACAAAAGTCAGCACTAGGATGAGAGAAGGAGTCGGGGAAGACAACCTCATTGACCTCACCACCATGTCTTGGATCTGGTCCTGACATAAGTTCTTCAAAAAAGGAGAGCACCTTAGATTTTGGAGAGTTTAGAGCTTCGACCCAAGCTCCATTAGCGTCTTTGAGTCGGAGTGATTTTGTTGAAGTGACGCCTCACCTTAACATAGGTATTGACGAACTTGGTGTTCTCATCCCCCAGACTAAGCCAATTAATATTGGCCCATTGGTGCCAATTGGCATCTTCCTATAGAAGGATATTTCTATATTCTTCTTGAAGCCGAGATGAGGTTAGCTCATAATGAACCGAAATCATGTAGTTGGGGTGTACCTGACAAGCGTTGAGACGTTTCACAATTTTATTCTTTATCTTACCAGTCTGATTGGGGTGGACAGCGTCCCACTGCATAGAAATATTGTGAAAAGAGGGTAGGGTCACTAGAAAACATATATTAGAGTCCCAAGATTGAGTGAGAATGTCCTTGAAAGTAGGAGTCAATGACTAACTAGCCTTCAATCGGAAAGGGCTAGATCTGAGCCGTTGGGCAGGGATGCCATGCATGAGGATGGGACTATGATCGTTGTGGAGATGGGGGAGGACCACTATTAAAGTTCTAGTTGCTGCGGTCAGCCAATGAGTGTTTGCAATGACTCTATCGAGTCTCTCCAGGAGAAGAAGACATTTAAATTTGAAGAAGGGGCCATTCTCCTTCATGTCCATAAGGCCAATGCACAATAGAAAGGAGTTAAACTTTCTACTAGAGTGATGATCAAAGTGTCATCCATTCTTCTTCTCTGTAATGCCCAACATGGCATTGAAATCACCATCTATTGCCCATGCATCCTGGATAGTAGACGAGATTTAATATAGACGATTCCAAAGAAGGTACCACAAATAAGGGTTTGGGATGCCATAGACTACTGTAAGGTACCAAGCCCCATTGATGCGACAGTGAATAAATTATTAGTGATTTTGGATAATGTCCATAGAACAAATAGTATCATCCTACAGAAGCCAAATGCCTCCAAAGAAAGTAAGAGCCTCGACTCGATGTGAGGAAGGAAAGCCAATCTTCTTAATAATACCCATCACCTTTGAACCACTAACATGAGGTTCAACAACAGCCATTATCTGTAGTCTGTACCTACATTTTGTAATCTTTTAGAAGAAGGATTTTCTTCTTGACACAATCTCCTTGTATATTCTAGTACAAGAACTTAATTATTAAAAACATAGTGAGGGAGGGGCAGCCATCAGGAAATGGCTACGCAGAGGTTGATGGATTTGTCCTCGCCAACCATCTCATCATCAGATACAATAGTGGTTTCTTCTGGGAAGTCAAGAGCCCGCTTCTCCTCTGATCCTTGATTGAAGTTGCTGATCATCTGGGATAGTTTACCCTTCTTCCTTTCTCTACCT
Source organism: Alisma plantago-aquatica (assembly GCA_963693085.1). NCBI lineage: Eukaryota > Viridiplantae > Streptophyta > Magnoliopsida > Alismatales > Alismataceae > Alisma > Alisma plantago-aquatica. The sequence continues at coordinate 1,285,170,444 of OY856412.1, read as the reverse complement.
AGACTAACACTTTGGTATATAACCTTTCTAATACAGAGGATGACACCTTCAACAGTGCCCTTCTCACCACTTTGGAAGGGCTGTTGTGTTTGGGACATCACCACAGGTTCCTCTCGTGCTACAAACTAGAACAGAGGGTAAGACATGTCCTCTTGTTGTCTGCCTTGGATGATTTCATCGTTAAATAGCATCACAATAGTATTGGCTTGGGAGGTGCTTGGACCTTGCTTTGCTGAAGGTTTAGGAGGCAAGGCGATGTTGTTGTGCAGCTGGGTAACTTGTTTGGGATGAGTATTCTTCTTTTTTTGCTTCCTATTTTGCACTATGTACCACTCATCATTATTCTTCAACTCATCCTGTGGGAGGGTCGGGGCTACCTTGGTTTGGGAGCTTTGTTTAGTAGTTTCCAGGGCTACCCCTCCTCACTTTGTGCCTAAATGGGTTTGTTTGCATGAGGCAGTCACCGCTCAGGCTTCTTGGCAAGAATTTGTTGAGTGTATGTGATCAGGTTTAGTAAGGTGTGGCTAGAGGATGATGTAGGGTCTGTGAGGGCAAAGGGGGTGACAAAGGTGCAATATTTATCCTCGTGACCTACCCTTCCAAACTTCATGCAGACATTTGGTAGCTTCTCATACTCTAGCCTGTAATATTCTCCATTAAGGTAGATAGCTGATAATAGTGGCTTGTTAGTTTCCACTTCAACTGCCAAGCGAGCAAACTTCCTATGATGACCAGATAGCATTGCAGTATCCACCTTATTAGATTTTCCAACTAGATCACCTATACTGACTAATTGTTGATTGTGGTAGAGAAATACAAGTAGTTTTGGGACCCTTATCCATATGATTAGTTTCCTTGGAATGTGATCTATGGGACGGAATGTCAATGACCACTGATTGGATAGATAAATAGTTGCCAAAGATGGTCCATGGACCTTCCGTCATGGTCCACATGTATTCTTCTTGATTTCTTAGTTGGATAATGAAGTACCCCATCTCAGGATCAACTACCCAGAACTGCTCCGTCAAGAGCCAGAGGGATACGATGTGATTTATCAAGGTGGAGAATCCCACCGTAATACCAATCACTTTGACCACCACTCAAATCTCCAGGGTTCCAGTAGTGGTGGCTGAGTGTCAGGGATAACGGTGATACTTGGAAGTGCACCACTATGATCAATATGAATATCAACAACTTTCAGTGTATCGGGGAAAGCATGCCTCACCATCGGGTGCTTGCTGCTAGGAGGACTAGTCATTGCATCCCGATAGGATATCAGGGGAGGGCGGGCATTTTCCGTATCATGGTTCTTCAGAGTCAGGTCATCTTCCATATAGATGTCTTTGACATCACCCTCCATAGGAGTCTTCTCTAGGTCAGGTTCCACAAATAGGTCACCACCTCCCTTACCCGTCAGGGATAGGGGAGTGTTAAAGTATCTGCATCCATCACCATGACCACTACGACCGTCGATGCTGCTACGACACATGCAGATTCACCAAGGGGCATCATAAACCCTAGCAGAGCAAGCGTAGATGCTAGTGTGAGTTCAACTATCCAATAACAAAGCAAGTTATGATCTTAAAACATAAGAAATTTGGATTTCCATTCTTTTCTTACATTAAAATTACAAAATTAAGAGACTTTTGGCATTTCGAGGTAGAATTAGGTCTTGTAACAAAATTTATTGGATCCCTTGCCATTTTTTGATCAACTTTCATACATTACTTGTCATAATTGGATAATCCTATAATTTTTTACGATTATAGAAAAATTAGTTATTTCTGGCCAATAGGGGCTCACCACCTAGGTGTAGAACCTGGGTCTCGACTGTGCCAACTAGGCTGGGCTGAGCAAATGGGCTCGTGCCAACTAGGATTCTGACACTCATGTGGATGGGTGCAAAAAGGAAATAAAAAGACCAGTCTATCCCTCACCTTATCACAGACGCTCGATGGGCAAGGGAGTCTTTTCCCTCCTTGTCTTCTTCTTCATCTTTCTTGCTCGCAAGCAGACTCTAATAAGTGAATGAGGAGGTTGAATCTAGAAATATGTGCCATACAAATCGTAATTAACCAATAAAACAAGATTAACTAATGCAGAAGCGATTATTAGCAGTAGATAACTAAAACTCACTAAAAATTAAAACCATTTACAACAAGATCCATTCTCAGGAAAACTCTTTAAACAAGAACCAAAGTATTATAATTACATATTGGTCCACATTATACATTCCATGTATCATCTCTTCTCGAGGAGTGTATATACATAATTGCTTTTCTAAAAAGTACAAGAAACAAAATCCTTTAGGCATTCGAGCCAAAATCTCATATCGATTATAAGAACACTATCTACTAACTCCTAGGACCTGAGAGTACAGAGAAGATACATAAGACTCTATATACTACACATAATAGCCAGTATCACCACCTGGATATCACCGTTGTCCCTATTGTTGCTGATGTTGCTCTTCCCTTGCTATAGGGTTTCTGCCTCCTTATTTGTGTCTACCTAAAAACATTGGATCCCACAGGGGTGAGACAATTTGTAAATTGCCCCAGTGAGAGATATAACTCTCCACCGAAAACATTTTTATTGTAGTTTAATAGAAATAAAATGAACAGTGGAATCATATAACCAACAGCAGATAAATCAATATCTATGCAGATTAGAGCAACATTTCTATTCAAGCAATTTAGCTATAAAACTTGATAAGTCAGCATGTCTCTTATTCAATAAGGAATTGAAGAACATATATATAAAATTTATGTATCAAGGACATGCTAAGAAGGATAACATCAACCAGTGATTCTCGTATTTCAATCTTATGCAAATACGCTACACGACTGATTACATTTTACAATCATACTTAAGCTCTGAGGAGATGAGGTATACCGCTCAGACTCTAAACATTTAGGGAAATGAGATGTAAAAACCTAATTGGGATGAATAGCGAATCTCTAATTATGGACAATTGAATGAAATCCTAATGGAGATGAATAGTAAACCAAAATTGTGGGAAACTATGGTGGAAACCCTAGTTGAGGGTGATTCCATGAGAAACCCTAGTTGAGGGTGATTCCATGTGAAACCCTAGTTGAGGGTGATTCCATGAGAAACCCTGACTAAGTATTAATACCGCATGATGTACTAATGTTACGTTGTGATGAGAGGCCCTAGGAAGGGTGAAGGCATGTGAGACTCTAATGAGGAGTCATAATACATAAAGCCCTAATCTTGGACAATATGACAATGAATCATAATTCTAATCTTAAGTAAGGGTATAAATAAACCCTAATGATGAGATAGAAGGAATGACCTTACAAAGGTGAAACATTTCATGTGGTTGATTATAAGAAGCCTTATTGTAAACAATTTCTTTATCATTAGACAAGTCCATATCATTAAAGATAGTAGGACAATTCTAATGTGTGGCTTATGCATTATATGCTATAGGTGAGTGATTAGTGATGGAATGTATTAAGAAGGGAAATACCATAATACAAGATAAGTTGGTTAACTCAAGAGAGAGTCTGAAATGATGAGAAAGTGATACATCAAGATATGATAGTTATCACATTCAACACTTCAAGGTTTATATACCTTGATATACTCCAAATCCAATATAATTGGGTAAGAAACATATGAAGTGTGTTATGCAACTATTACAATGAAATGTAATGAGTTGCTGCACTTTGGTGAGTGTTAAGTAATGTACCTTTAGAATGGGGTTAAGCCCAAATGATGAGTATGATATAGTCATACCTTGATGAGTTTGAGAAATGAACTCATACCTTGAGTTGATGATCATTAATGCTAAATGATGAGAGTAATGATCTTGAATAACCATTTATGATATCTTTGAATTCCCCATAGGTATGGAATAATGAATTGAGGGTTGGATAGATTATATAATCATGAAACCCTAATTAATGAGAAATGGGGAACCGTAACCCTAATTTTGGGTAAAGGGAATGAAAGCCCAATTTGATAGTAAACCCTAATTCCTGGGAAAGGAATATTGGTGTTACTATTGTATCACATGATGTGATGAATATCTTGTATGATTTTTATCATGCCTAATAACCAAGTAGGTATGATGAGATGATGAACATAGCTAGATTTGAGCTATGAAATTTATATAATAAATGTTTGGCCTTTTGTGCCTTGATGTTGTTGTTGCTTAATAAAAGTAGCAATGTGCATGGACTTTTATAAATCACATGAGTAAGTTGTTTCCTAGAAAAAGGTGACAAGATATTCTGTGGCCTTGTGAGCCAGGTGTGATGCTTGTGTAACAAGTATCATGAATGCCTTGGTCAGATGACCTGAAGGTGATAGTTACCTAAAAATGGTAATGATGCTCAATGACGAGTTAAGGGTTTGAATACCTAGAACCATATGATTATGGCAATGAGATTGTGAAGGGATGAGAATCAACAGTTTGAAATGAGGGACTGAGTTCCCAAGGTCTATGAAAGACTGATAAGTATCTGATGAAAGTAGTACATATCTCTTTATAGCATTGTTGTAGTAAGTCTTGTTTGAGAACTTGGTTGATGCTAAAAGAATATGAAAATGTACTTAATTTATCAAGTGAAATCTTTTCATGTAGAAGCCCTGACCATAGATCGATCATCGTCAGGAACAGGTGATGGTGAAATGGGTGCCCGCGGCAAAACCCAAAGCGCATATTTTGAATATGTGGGGGTAAATGGGTGAAAAATATCCTTATGTCCGGTGAAGTGATTTGAGGGAAGGTAAACATCAAACCTCTCAATCCTTCATGCTTCTGGGATGGATGTATCACTAATCTCCCGATGATTGGGATAGATGTTGTACACATGTCCCAATGATATTTTACGTCGGGTCGAGGAGATAAACATTAAATCTCTCGATGGCCGATGAGAGTGCAGTTGACGTTGTAACTCTATAGAGAAGTTCCAGTATACCCTGGAAAGCTATTTTGAGCAGTTAACACAGTCCTGCTTGTTGTCCCGCACTGACCGGGATGTGAGAGGTCATGAGAATCCGACTCTTCCATTGACCTATGTATGGTACCGATTTCGACTTTGCAGTGGCCGGTTGGAGTATGAGCAGTATACCTCATCCACTCAGGGCATAAGTGTGTTTGTAAAATGAAATCAGCCGTATAGCATGTTTGCTTAAGGATTGAATACGGAAATTCATTGGCTGATGTTACATTTCTATTATATATATGTAGTTCATTGATGTTGTTCATATCTGTTGTATTCATCACAACTAGATGGATGAACTATGAGTGTAACGACCGTCTCACGAAAACAGGATTAACTAATGCGGAAGCGAATTATTTGCAGCGTAATTACTGAAAATCACTAAAAATTAAAACCATTTGCAAAGAGATCCATTCATAGGAAAACTCTTTAACCAAGAACCAAAGTATTTTCATTTCATCCTGGATCACAAGTACACAGCCTGTACAATTCCATTTTAAGGATTACAACATTGACTACCCTGTTAACAAATATACACAGGCAGTATAAAACTTTGAGGCATTAAGCCAAAACTCCGATTGAATCATTTAAAACTCCGAGGACCTGAGAGTACAGAGACGACAAATAGGACTACTATCTATATGACTTGACAGACAATATCTCCACCTGAGATCTCATTGCTGTCCTTGTTGTTGCTGTTGCTTCTGCTCATCTCTGTTCTAGGGATTTCCTGCCTTGCCTTCCATGCATACCTAAAAATGTTTTCCCACGGGGGTGAGGCAATTGTAAATTGCCCCAGCGAGAGATATAACTCTCCGCCAAAACATTATTATTGCAATTAAGGATATAAAACTAGGCAGATGATAAGCAATTTAAAGCATTCTCTTAATAAGGAATAGGAAGAACATGTATATCATTTATCCTCCATATTATACCATCATATCAAACTTCTCTTGTGACACTCATTATCTTGATATGTCACCCATGAGACATTCTCGTTTCAACTTATTGGCCTTAGCCAATCTGCTAAATAGATTTTGGTTATAATGGACATGAGAGTGTACATCATCATGTCTTATTCAGGCATTGGTCTATACCAATCCTATATAAGTATTCCAGGCATTGGATTACACCAATATTGTGCAACTAGTACAAGCATTAGATTTATATTATTCCTATGTATCCATTCCAGGTATTGATCTATGTCAATCCTGTACAACCATTCCAGGTATCGATCTGTGTCAATCCTGTGCAACTATTCCAGGTATTGATCTATGTCAATCATGTGCAACTATTCCAGGTATTGGGGTTTAGCCAATCCTGTGCATTCCAGGTATTGGGAGTTAGCCAATCCTATGTTATTATTCCAGGTATTGATCTATGTCAATCCTGTGCATTCCAGGTATTGGGAGTTGGCCAATCCTGTGTTATTATTCCAGGTATTGGGAGTTAGCCAATCCTGTGCATTCCAGGTATTGGGAGTTAACCAATCCTGTGTTATTATTCCAGGTATTGGGAGTTAGCCAATCCTGTGTTTTCATTACAGGTATTGGGAGTTAGGCAATCCTGTGTTATCATTCCAGGTATTGGGAGTTAGCCAATCCTGTGTTATCATTCCAGGTATTGGGAGTTAGCCAATCCTGTATTATCATTCCAGGTAATGGGAGTTAGCCAATCCTGTGTTATCATTCCAGGTAATGGGAGTTAGCCAATCCTGTGTTATCATTCCAGGTATTAGACTATGCTAATCCTGTGCAACTATTCCAGGTATTGAACTATATCAATCGTGTAATGCTAAAAGTGATATTTATCACATATTGATATATCACTTTCCTCATCACTTTCAACTTCCTTAAGTTACCAGCTTATCTTGGATTAAGGTATTTCCCATCTTAATCCTTTAATCCATTAACCTATCACCCTTACCATGAAGTTCATCGGTCACACATAAGAATGGTCCAACTATCTTTAATGATATGGACTCCTCTCAAGTTAAAGCATTACTTGCTATAAGGGTATCCACAATCAATCACTTTAGGCATTTCCCCCATTAGTATATTAGTAACCATTTCATTATTAGGATTAGGGTTTCCCATACTATCATACTTCATTAGGGTGAGGATTGCATATAACATCACCCTTCATTAGGCTTTCTTATCATATTGCCTAAAATTAGGGTTTACTATTCATCCCAACATGGGTTTCTCATGGCATCACCCTCAATTTGGGTTTACATGGAATCAACCTCAATTAGGGTTCACATGATCTCTTTATTAAGGATCATACCCTATTCATCACATGATCAATACTCATGTATGAATTCCTTTCCATCATCCTATCAACTTGATTAGGTTACATCAACCCTTCAATCAAGTATATACAACTATGGTTAACATAGTGTACTAAGACATTGTTCTTATAAGCAATTAGGGTTCATTCCTTAATTGGCACTAATCACTTAGGTACTATTAGGGTTTCAACCTTTGTACCTTCATTGATTATCATTACTAATCATCATTGGATCAATGGATGATTCATCATCTCTATTCTCAAGAGATTCAATCACATTGGACCTCCATTACATAAGGTATCCAATTGAATTAGGGTTTTCAATGTTGATTCCTTCAATCATTGAATTCATGGAACCAATCATCAATTGGACCTACCCTCATACTTCAATTGAGTTTAATAGGTCAACCTTCAACTGATTTGACTCTCAATTGACCCTCAATTGATCATCAATTAGGGTTTGATTCAATTGAATTAGGGTTTGGAATCGATGATTCAACAACACTAATCAATGTAAGACTAGTTGCTTTGAAACCATTGAACCATCATCCAAATTGGGCATGACCTGACCCCAAACGGTCTTGAGGTCGTTTGGATGACCTCCAAACGGTCTTGAGACCGTTTTCCCATCATATCACTCAAATCTAAGCAATCCAATTAGGGTTTGGTTCATTGGATTGATCACCAAATCAGCATTACATTGTTTAACAGCTTGGTACCTTTAGACCTTCAAACACCTAACCATACTCAACCCTAGACCTCCAAACGGTCTTGGGTGACCACCAAACGGTCTTGAGACCGTTTGGATGAGCTCCAAACGGTCTTGAGACCGTTTGCCCATCCAACCTTTGGACTCTAGTGAAAATTCATCATGTATTGGTCTATCGAGTTGATCAACAAATCAGCACTACATTGCAATATGATTAGTATCTTTGGACCTTCAATTGGTCAACTATACTTGACCCCAGACCTCCAAACGGTCTTGGGGTGATCCCCAAACGGTCTTGAGACCGTTTGGGTGATCCCCAAACGGTCTTGAAACCGTTTTGGCTAATCAACCCAAAATCTCTAATTAACTCATTGGAATTTCAGCACTGATTTCAATTAGGGTTTTCCCAATTGATTAGCCTTCTACTCATGACTCGTTTGGAATTAATCCATAAAATTTGGTGAGTCATTAACCAACATCATTAGGAACAGTAATCGCATACGGTCAACGCTTAGTCAACCATCGTATACGGTCTTGAGACCGTTTGCCCAAAAAGTTCAATTAAATCAGATTGAAAATCAGCACTTAATCCAATTAGGTTTCCCTAATTGATTAGGCTTCAAATCACGATTACTTTGGAGTTAATCCCTCAAATTTGGAGGGTTATTAATAAACATAATTATCAACAGGAATCCCATACGGTCAACTCTTGGTCAACCATCTCAAACGGTCTTGAAAGCGTTTGCTCAACCAGGTCAAGTTAATCAGGTTGAAAATCAGCACATAATTCAATCTGATTGCCTAATTGATTGGCCTTCAACTCTCGATTCCTTTGGAGTTAATCCCTCAACTTTGGAGGGCTATCAGCCTACATAATTATGAACAAAATTCCCAAACGGTCAATGCTTGGTCAACCATCTCAAACGGTCTTGAAACCGTTTTCTCCCAAACAGTTTCAAACCGTTTGCCCTTAAACGGTTTGCTGAAACCGCATAGCCAATTAAATTAAAACGATTTGGAGTAGCTATCAAAACGGTTTTGCTTGGTAATTTTCTTTGGATAAGCATCTAGGATGATGTCATCATCCCCTTCCTTCGAACAACCAAGAACAGCAACCGTTCTTGATGGAAATTGCAGCAAAGAAACAAGAGTGTATCAAATTGAAGAAATCAATCAACAAAGCATAGAGAATTGATGCAATAGCAATGTTTAAGGGTTTGAGTTATAAAACCCGCCTCCAATTGAGCTCCAAAGCTCCAAGATCACGCCATTAAAGGTGGATTAAGCTCTTGCAACTCCCCCTAGGCTCGTCCTCAAGCTTTTGATTGCAAAAGTTGGCTAGGGTTGAAGAGGAGATCGAAATAAGAAGGAATCCATAATTTATTTTCAATTTCCACCATGAAATCATGGAGAACGAAGGTCAAGGGCTTACCCACAGGTTGGGGACGTTCTCCCTGCTCCTCCCTAGCTTCTTGGTCGGTTTTGCAAGCAAGGGGAAGAAGAAAATCCGAAAAAGGCCTTGGTTTGGGCTTGGAAATGGCACTTTTATAAAGAAATTGATGAGAGAGAATATGCCTTATAAAAATCCAATTAATCCAAAAATTATGGCCGCCTCTTCCCCCTCGACTCCATGGATATGAGGCATATCCCTTTTCCTTTAATTCTCCTTCATTATCCTCAATTTAAAGAAAAGCAAATTAAGCACCTTAATGCTTATTATATAATATCCCACATATGAGTGGATATTACTTTTCTTTATAAAAAGGTGAGTGGAATTTCACCTACTTAAGATATTTTAGTTCCTTATCTTGTTAAAGGAACGTCCATACTTATTCAAAATCAACCCAAAACATTTTGGTTGAAAGCCCTTCAATTATTTTTATTCATTTTTGTCCTAAATCGAATTAGGGTTTCAATTAGGCATTATTCTTGATTATTTTAATGTCAAGATTCTCTCTCCTACAACTTAATTCAAATGAGGAGTCTCTCTCATTTTATTTGCTCTAAATGATGCCAAGAAACATTAAGGACCATATTAAAGTGTTAATTTTCATATTGAACCCTAGAGTTTGGGTAAATTGCACTTTACTCCAAAACTAGGTTTTAATGCACAACATTGTCCAACAAGCTCTAACTTGGTGTCCAGGCTTGGGAAAACCATACCACTAAATTATATTCATTATTATGATTTCACAACATCAGAGTAACATCCTACCATGTGCAATTTGCAAGTTAACCCCTCAACTTGGGTAATTTGCACTTTAGTCCTAAATAAGCAAACATTGCTTCAACATTATTCAAAAAGGACTGAAATTGAAATATAAGTTCCTCAAGAGCCTTAATTACCTTTCACAAGATAAGTACACGCATATAATCAACTTTCTTAATCAAAACACCTAGGGTTAAAGCATAACCCAGGTCAGGGATGTTACAATGAGTCTACCATGAGTAGATGCAATGTTATCCTTGAATAAGGAGATTACTTCACTTTGTTCATACAAGTGACTTACCTGCTGTTGATTTAATATATAAATTCTTTTGTTCACTTTATTTAATAAACTACTATAACAATGTTTTGGCGGAGAGTTATACCTCCCGCTGGGACAATTTACAATTGTCTCACCCCCGTAGGATCCTACTTTTTAGGTGGACACAGACAAAGAAGCAGAATCTCATTGCATGGAATGGACAACATCTGTAACAGCAAGGACAGTAGTAATATCTCAGGTGGAGATACTGCCTGTCAAGTTATGTAGTTAGAAAGTCCTATGTGTCGTCTCTGTACTCTCATGTCCTCGGAGTTTTGAGTCAGTGTTTTTGATGTAGTCTCTGAAAAGAGATGGTACAAGTTATGTATGTTTAAACCAGTATGTAAATGTTATACAATGGTTCTTGATGGGAAAGATTTCCTATGTATGGATCCCTTTGTAAAAAGTTTTTATTTTCAGTGATTTTTAGTAATCCACTTCAAATAATTCGCTTCCGCTTAAGTTAATCTTGTTTTTGTGAGTTGGATGTCACATAAACTACGATAAGACTTCCACGTATCCTAGCATACGTGGGTGGAGCTCTCAATCTAGTATAAGCAAGGCTAAACCTAAAGACTTACTATCTTTATGATTTTTAGTGGTGTATGCAATTCCACGCGAGTGGAAGCTCCATCAAAAAATTGGCTCCGTTGTCGGGGACAACAGAACGTTTTAATTTCATTTACCATCTTGCTAGTTGGTTAGGGTTTTACACTTTTCTTTGACCATTATTGCTGGTATGTATGCCTATAGAGCAAGTCATATGATGATTGTAATGGGATACTTTATAAATGATTTGAATAATAATAAAGGCAATTTCCGATCTATATGTTTAAATTGTTTCTGAGATGATGGTGTAACATGATAGATGTCTAAAGAATTGTTTTACTCAATGACGTATGCTTTTGGGTTGAGGACCTAAACGATGAGATCATACGGATGTTAAGAGTATACATTCTTGTTTAGTCCCTAGTTGGTTGTTATTGTGGAAATAACCATAGACATGAATAACACTGAAGACTAGATTGAGTGTTGGTTGATGACAGAATCTCATTAGTCATGATATAGTGATATCAAACCAAGGACATAGGTACTTGTTAGAGAACAAGGTATCGGACAGACCCACCGTGAGAGTGACACATGGAACCATGACTTGGTAGTCATAGTCAGCTCTCATTGTGATGGTGGTGAGTGTGATTCTTAGACCTGAAATCACTACACTCAACACATGTCGTTGGGTACACTTTGGCATCATCAAACGCAGTCCTGAAACATGGGTTGTTATAAAGGTGATGATTGGGTGGCTTTGACACATGGGGCTTTTGAGGGGTGAGTGATAGATATGGGATTTGTCCCTCCTGAGGGAGTTTGATGTCCTTAGCCACTTGATGAGTAGGATAGAGAAAGGCATGCGCATGCACGTGTGAATCAATATGAGATATTGATGTCACACACATCTCACCCAGTCTACTCTGAGATCAAGGAAATGAATGAACGTTGACAGGATGACTGTTCCATGCCTCGAGTTCATTCAGGATATCAGTGACAAAGGAATTATACAGTCACTGTAACACCAATCACAGATTGTAGGATTGAAAGTTGTTCTCCAACTTTCTATTTCACTTGGGTAGCACTGATGTGTGACTAGGCACCGCTCTTTGCTTGTGAAGTCATAAGTGTTATGGAATTTCACTGCCAACGTGAAATGGACCTGCAGGGTCATACACATAGGATTTAACCTGGAATAGGAGTTTGTCCACAAACATGTTTAGATTGATTACTAAAGGAGTTTAGTAGTTCAATTAAACACTGAATTAATTGATTGCTCAATATCATAGTGTTCAAGGTGTTGGACTGATTGATTAGAGGATCAGATTGATTGAAACTGCAATTGACTCATTCTGCACAATCTGCACTCCCAACCGATCGGCTCATGTGATGAACCGATCAGCTCAGCTTGGTGAACCGATCGGCTCAGGTGGTGAGTCGATCGGCTCATGGACAGAGTGAATGATTGCTTCAAGTGTTGAAATGATCGGTTCAACTGTTGCAACCGAGCAAGATGGGAAAGTAAGATTGGTGAGAAATTTCCTTTCATTTCACTTGCCCAATTTGATTGGAACAAGGATTGGTATTTGATACCAATTTGAAACAAAAGAAGAAAAGTCAATCGGGAACGGATCAGGACCACGAACCGACCGGTTCATGGGTCCCAACCGATCGGTTGAGGTGTCAACCGACTGGATCAGATCCCCAAACAACAGTTTCAGTTGTGAAACGATCGGTTCAGGTGACGCAGTTGGTTGTTTTTGTGGAAAATCTCGAACCCTTCTACTCCTGCTTTATTCCTGCATTTACCAGGAGAGAGAACCCTATCCCATGACAATCCTATATATATAGGGGTATGGGGGGCTTCACAAAGTACAACTTAGTGCAAACCAGTTGCTCTAAAAAGTTGTCATTCTTTCTGGTTTTGGTAACCGAGAGAGCTCGAGCAAGTGCTACCTGATAAGGGAGGCACAACAAGGGAAAGACAACTGCAGAAAGCGACTGGTGGCAGGAGTGTGTTGGCGAGTAGTACGCCGACAGGAGGGTGTCACTCCTTCTGATTCTTTATGTGACAAGGAGATCGGAGTTCTAGGCAGTCTGTGTGGATGAATGCAGATGCGAGAGACCTCTGTCGCTCGGAAGACAACTGTCAATTCCGACTGTCTCGGTGAGACCAGGAGTCTTCAGTCCCAGTGCAACCAGGAGCTGCACAGACACCGTCCAAGACCAGAGGTGAAGACCGCACAAGGCGTGAGGTACTGTCGGCGAGCAAGCCTCGGGACAAGGTATGCATCCACACACCATCTTTCCTATTATATAGACGTTGATGCGATTCCTTTTATTCTGGGTTTTGGGAGAAATTTTTGTTTTCACTACTTCTCTGCCTCCCCTAAAACCCAACAATTACTCCATATCTTCTTGAATTAATCATATCTCCTACATCATCTAAAAGGTGTGTTTCTTTCTCTACCCAAGTAGAAGACGTGTATGCAACCATCACATAATCTCGGATTCTCCCCTGATCTAGAGTATGACTCTGAGGTAGAGAGAAGCTTCCACCACCGCATCAGACTCAACCACCAAAGAGCCAGACAAATGGCTGAGGATCAACATCAAGCTGCATTAGTAATGGAAAGGGTCAATGCCTCCATAGCCGCTAAAAGGGCACAACTCATTGTTGACACCCGTTCTCAGATCCAAGCGGAGATCCGAGTTGAAGAACAGGCCCGCATCCGAGCCGAAAACGAAGCAGCTAACCAAGCTGCCCAGTTAGATCTAAGAAACAAGCAATTGAGGGACTATGCCGTCCCCAAGAACTATGAATATAATCATCCACTCCAACTACCAATCATCAACATACCCCATTTCGAAATCTGAACACAATGGATTCAAATCATGCAGGGCATCTCATTCTCTAGTGGTTCTGGAGATGACTGCATGGATCACTTGAAGAGATTCAAGACACTTTTCCGGATGGTCCCACAAGACGGAGTTGCCTTTGACACAATAATTCTATAGATTTTCCACTTCACTCTATCTAGAAGGGCTTTGAGTTGGTATAACTCACTTGATAGGGAGCCAATCATCACTACCTGGGCTCCCTTGGAAGAAAAGTTCCTGGAAAAGTTTTTCCCTCCTTCATTAACTTATGAAATTAGGGGGAAAATCAACCACTTCGCCCAACTTCCTGGAGAATCACTCACAGAAGCATGGGAAAGATTCAAGGAGCTTCTAAGGAAGTTCCCTCATCACAGTATCTCCCAAAATCAATTAATAGAAACAATCTATAGGGGGTGAGTGATGATATCAAGCAATTTCTGGATTCCTCATCTGGAGGAAATTTTATTAGAAAGAACTACAAGGATGCTAGGAAAATCGTCAAGCTTGGAGCTGAGAACCAATCAAATTGGGGACGATCATCTGCTAAGGGAGTCCTCAAAGTTTATAAGGCTGAGGAATCAATGGAAATGAAGGTTGTTGATGAAGCTTTAAAGACAATAGAACACAAACAGCAGACACTTGAAACTTCATTTGGAGAATATGATAAGAAGAAAACCCCCCAAGTCCAACAAGTTAAAGCCGCTACAGGGACTTATGAATCCTGTCACGCATCCCATTACCCTACACTATCATGTGGCTTGCTTTACAATGTGATGATGGATATGCAACCACCACAACAACAGTATGAACCAATAATCGAACACCCTGAAGATCAGATGCCCGAACAAGTTAATTCCATTCATTCCATACCGGGAGAAGCTTACTATAATCCAAATCAATCAAGAAACCACACCAGTTTTTAATATGGGAATCCTGTGGGGACTACTAACCCGCAACATCAAACACAAGGCGGATCCTCCAATAGGTTGCCACCTGGATTTCAAAGTAAATTTAACCAAAATCAAGGGAACCTCAGAAATAATTTCCCATGGTCTAACTACCCTAGAAATCCCTCCGCCTACTATCAATATACCCATCCTCCTCTTCACCCACAATTGCACCCTCAGCTACAGCAACCGTAACAACCTCAGTTAACATCACCTCCACAATAATCACATCAAGGACAACAACAACTCACTCAGAAAAATGCCACTTCCCAGCCAACAGATGAGATAACTTTGATCAGGCAGATGTTACCGTCACAACAAACCATGCTTGCCAATCAGCAAGCTCAGCAGAAGGTTGTGGAGAGGCTCAACTAGACAAATTGCTGCCCAACTGAAGCCACCAGTAGGTACTTTTGCTGGTAAACCAGAGTCAAACCCTAGACATGATCAAAATAGACTAGAACAAATAAATGTCGTTACTACAAGATCTGGTCGTATCTTTCATGAAACTATGAGAATCACTCATAATGATGATGATACACCTGTCTTTACTCCGAATGCAAACCCGAATCTAGGAATTGAGAAATATGCAGAGACCGCGAAAGGCAAAGAAAAGGAACAAGCTCCCAAAGAGCCAAAAATTCCACAATATGAACCTAGGATACCATATCCAGGAAGATTGAGAGAGACTAAAATGAACACTAGGTTCCAAAAATTCAAGGAAACAATGAAGAAACTTTATATCGATATCCCACTCCTCAATGCTCTCTCTGAAGTACTAGCTTGGGCTAAATATCTGAAAACTTTGCTATCAAGGAAATACATTACTGAAGAGCAAGAGACAGTCAAACTGGCTCAGACCACCTCCGATATCATTCTTAATAAGATGCCCAAGAAAAAGAAGGACCCTGGTTCATTCGGTATTCAATGATGTATTGGAAATGCTTCGAGCAAAAAGGGATATGCTGACCTAGGGGCTAGCATATGTATTATGCCCTACTCCATGTGTAAAAGACTGGGCTTTACTGACTTGCTACCCACAATGATGACAATTCAGTTAGATGATTCCACTATCACTGCACCATTAGGAATTATCGAAGACATTCCAGTCAAGATAGGCAAGGATACTTATGTCCCATGTGATTTTGTCATTATGGATATCAAGGAATATCTTAGATACCCAATAATATTTGGCAGACCCTTCCTTGCCACAGCTAGGGCACTCATTGATGTCAAAGTTGGCATGAACATTCTGGGACTGGGAAAAGAAGCAATTCAGTTTCGGGTCCTCAACAGCATGAAAGGTCCCATCATTCAAGAGGAAGTTTTTATCCTAGATGCAATACATCAAATGTCCCAATTGGAAATTTCTGAACCATCTGATGAGTTAGAAAATGTCTTAATAAATCTAGAGGTTGAATTCTCAGCCAATGAATTAGTTCAACAATGCTTGCAACGCTTAGAGAAAGATGAAGAAGCACCAACAACCACTTTTGAGGAGCTCAAATCGGTCACTATTCTAGAAACAACAGAAATACCTAAGGCTCCCGAGATGAAAACCCTACCAACGAGACTTAAGCACGTCTTTCAGGATGAAGAAAAACTATGTCCAGTAATCATCAGTTCCACTCTAATGAAAGACCGGGAAGAACGGATTCTCTTTGAGTTGAAGAAACATAAGAAAGCCATTGGGTACAAAATAACTGACCTGATAGGTGTAAACCCAGCCTTATGTATGCATAGACTGCCCATGGTGTAAGAATTTAAACCTTCAAGAGAGCACCAGAGAAAGCTGAACCCCAATTATAAAGAAGTTATTCGCCTTGAGGTCCTCAAACTGCTAAAAGCCGATATTATCTACCCAATTTCAGATTCCCAATGTGTCAGCCCTGTCCAAGTGGTCCCCAAAAAGGGAGGGACCACTGTCGTACTAAATTATAAAAATGAGCTAGTACCCATGAGGATTGTCACAGGGTGGAGGATGTGTATCAACTGCAGGAAACTAAACAAAGCAACACGAAAAGATCACTACCCTCTACCTTTTCTTGATGAAGTCCTAGAACACCTAGCCCATCAAAAGTTCTTCTATTATCTCGATAGTTATTTTGGGTTCTATCAAATTCCTATACACCTGGAAGACCAAGAAAAAACAACTTTTACTTGTCCCTTCGGGACCTATGCTTTCAGAAGAATGTCATTCGGGCTGTGCAACGCACCTGCTACCTTCCAAAGGTGCATGTCTGCTATTTTTGCAGGGTTAACCGAGTCCATAATGCAAGTATTCATGGATAACTTTTCAGTTTACGGAGATTCCTTTGATAATTGTCTACTCAACCTTGGACAAGTCTTACAAATATGTGAGGAAACAAACCTTATCTTAAATTGGGAAAAATGCCATTTTATGGTAACTAAAGGTGTCGTCCTTAGACATAGAGTGAGTGACAGAGGGATCGAGGTAGACAAAGCAAAAATTGATGTCATCTCGAAACTGTCGCCGCCAAAAGACATAAAAGGAGTACGAGCATTCTTGGGTCATGCTGGGTTTTATCGAAGATTCATTAAAGATTTCTCAAAAATAGCAAAACCCATGACCCAACTATTGATAAAAGACACTGAGATCAATTTTGACCAAGAATGTCTACAAAGCTTCACAACCTTAAAAAACGCTCTAGTCTCTGCGCCTATTCTGAGAGCACCTGACTGGTCACAACCTTTCGAAATAATGTGTGATGCCAGCGACTATGCTATAGGAGCAGTGTTAGGATAGAGAATTGATAAAAAACCTTATGTAATATACTACACGTCCAAGACTCTTGATGAAACGCAAAAGAACAACACCACTACAGAAAAGTAGTTCTTAGCTGTCATCTATGCATTTGAGAAATTCCGCTCCTACCTGATTGGATCAAAGGTCACAGTCTACACTGACCACTCTGCCATACGATATCTAATTCAGAAGCAAGACGCAAAACCCAGATTTATCCGCTGGGTGTGAATGCTTCAGGAATTTGATTTAGAAATCAAAGATAAAAGTGGAGCGGAAAACGTCATCGTTGATCATCTTAGCCGCATTGAAGTCGAGGATGATGATAAAGTACCTATCTGAGACTCCCTCCCTGATGACCAACTAATGAAAATAACCACTGGATTCCCCTGGTATGCTGACATAGTGAATTATCTGGCTACAGGAATCATCCACCCTTCCGCCTCTCATCCTGACAAAAAGAAATTCCTCCACAATGTTAAGCAATACTACTGGGACGAACCTTATCTCTTTCGCATATGCACAGACGGACTTTTCCGTCGCTGCCTACCTGAAGAACAGATTACTCTTGTCTTAGAACATTGTCATTCCGGCCCCATTGGGGGACACATGAGTTCGAAAAAGACCGCTATGAAAATTCTGCAATCAGGTTTCTTTTGGCCAACAATAGCAAGAGATTCCCATGATTTTGTAAAATCATGCAATAAATGTCAACTTTCTGGCAGCATAACTAAAAAGAATGAAATGCCCCTCACTTTGTGGCAAGAGATTGAACTTTTTGATGTGTGGGGGATAGATTACATGGGTCCTTTCCCCTCTTCATATAGATTTTCTTACATACTGGTTGCTGTGGATTATGTCTCGAAATGGGTAGAAGCTATACCCACAGTTTCCAGTGATTCCAAAATAGTCATTAAGATGTTTAAAGATATCATTTTTCCTAGATTCGGGGATCCCCAAACTGTCATATCTGACGGAGGGACCCATTTTCTGGAACGAAGCTTCAAAGCTCTCTTAAAGAAATACGAAGTTAACCATAAAGTTACCACACCTTACCATCCACAACCTAGTGGTCAGGTCAAAGTTTTGAATAGACAACTGAAGGCAATCTTAGAGAAAACCGTCAATAGACACCATACCGACTGGTCCACCAAGCTTCCTGATGCCCTTTGGGCTTACCGTACATCTTATAAAAAACCAATTGGAACAACCCCGTTCCATTTGGTATATGGGAAATCATGTCATCTCCCAGTTGAACTGGAACATAAGGCTTGGTGGGCCATTAAACAACTGCACTTTGATTTTAAAAGCACTGGAGAAAACAGACAACTCCAGTTGCAAGAACTAGAGGAGCTCAGAATGACCGCATACCAATGTGCCAGGATCTACAAAGAACAAACTAAGATGTGGCATGACGGTCATCTAAAAATAAAAGACATCACCATTGGAGACAAAGTCTTTCTTTTCAATTCCAGACTCAATATGTTCCCCGGGAAACTTCAA
Organism: Alisma plantago-aquatica; assembly: GCA_963693085.1. Classification (NCBI taxonomy): domain Eukaryota; kingdom Viridiplantae; phylum Streptophyta; class Magnoliopsida; order Alismatales; family Alismataceae; genus Alisma; species Alisma plantago-aquatica. The sequence goes on along the minus strand of OY856412.1, from coordinate 1,285,151,299 downwards.
ACAAAGTGGTCCGGGCCTTTCACTATCAAGCACATATACCCGACTGGAGCCATCATAATTGTTGATGACAATGGAGGAGAAAGGACAATCAATGGACATAGATTGAAAAAATACTATACTCCAGAAGACAAAATCCTGAGACAAACTATTGAGATCAGAGACACCACAACATAACCATAACAAAATCAAAACTTCGTCGAGCTAGCGACGTAAAACCCAAGCGCTACTTGGGAGGCAACCCAAGATCTATTTATCACCGTTTATCTTTTATTTTTGCTTTTAGGTTTATCATCTTTAATCTGAAAATATAAAAATTCACATAAACAACCAAAACAAACATAAAAATATAAAACCTAAACCAGCCAAACGGTCTTGAACCTGTTTGGAGCCAAACGGTCCTAAAACCGTTTGGAGCCAAACAGTCCTAAAACCGTTTGACCTCGGGAATTTGTATAGTCACTCCCCTGAACCTATAAATATACCCCCTGTCCTTCTTCTTTCTTTCGATTCTAGAACCCTCTAAACCCTCACAAGCGTTGTGTCATCTCCCCCATTCTCGCTCCCACGCTGCTCGCGACTCTGATTCCCTCCGCACCATCCTTCGACCACAATCATCGGTGAAGATGGAAATCTTCCGTGTCCTCCTTGCCAATTCGATCGAAACCTACAGAAGCTCTAAGCGACAGCAACCAGTTCTTAACGGTTCACCTACTCTGGCCATGAGTCTTTTTTATAAAAAATTGCAAAGAAAATCTATCGAACAGCTGTAGAGGGGGATTGCCAGAAAGGCATGCTATATAACCGTGTCCTTTCAAGTTTCTAGTCGCTGGCTGCTTATGATCGTCGATACTGTGGCTCGAGACGCCAAGGTGTACAATTTCTGCGCCAGTGAACTAAAGGCCGGAATAATTAATTTTGCTGGTACTGAAGCCGGGGTGGCCAGATGCATCCCTTTCTGGCTTCTGAAATTGATTTGGGCTGTATGCCCATCCCTCTGAGATGGTTGGAACCAACCTTGGTTCCAAATCATCAACCCACAAGTCCAAACACAAGAAGGATCTAGGGATTGCACCTTTTACACTATACGCCACATTCAGACGCTCAACCAACAAATCCCTTTCACTGAGCTGGCCGCAGAGGATTTTCATTCTCTATGAGGACGTTACACCATGGAGCTAATATGTGATAGAAGGTTCTTCAAGGACCCAACTATGGCACCTAATGAAATTCCTCTTTACGTTTAATCGGCCATCCAACGTCCTAAAAAACAGCCATTCCAACAAACAATAAAGGAGTTGGAGAAAGAACAGCCCGCTAGGGTCCCCGAGAAGAAATAATGGGACCCTTACTCTTTTGATTTGGTGGATGATACATGGGACACCGAGTTTCTAACCGGGGCTACCATCAACAGACCACCTTCACAAAAGGCCCCCCTTTCTGCCATCACACCAACGTTCCCTAATTTTGACCTCAGTGCCTGCAAAACTCTCTCTGACAATGAACTTCAGATCATCATGTCAAGGCATTACGCTGAGAAAGATGACCTCATTTTAATAGCCGGAGATATTCTGGTCATGGCAGATGCACTATGTGAAACTGTACAGATCAAAGGGTCTCTATATGTGAGTTTGATGGCCGCCTATCAATATCTTCTCAGATAGAATCACCCTACGATCTATATGGCATCAACATATATGAAGGATGATCTCCTAAAGCTAAAGAACTTCGGAACAACTGAGGCACTCATTTCTTTCCTCCAACATACAACTCCAAATTTTATCATGCTTCCCTTCCTTCATTCAGAGCATTGGATGTTGTTGGCAACAAATCTTCATGACGGAACAACAATCATATACAACAGTTCCGAAAGCCAGTACAATCCAGATCATCAACAATATACTACAACACCAAGAATGCCCACAGAGGAGGTGGCGAAGGAGTGTGCTGACCAACTATATGACCTTCTCAGAAAGCACACACTGGCATACAGTAAAGAACACTTTCATCGCCCTGCCTTCAGCCACAAATGTCCCCAGTAGCTTCGCGAGTCAAATGATTGTGGTTTCCACGTCCTCTACTGGATGTACACCATCATGGCCCTTGGAAGACTAGTAGAGGACATGACAGACGTGGATTACCATGCGTTATGTGGAAAGTTCACTGCTAATCTTCTTCACACACATGGTGCCAATAAAGGACTAACAGAAGCCTGATGCCCTTGTCCTTGTACTTCTCAACCTATCACTTTGACACTCTGAGGACAAAGTGAGTGATAAGTTGGGGGGGAGTACACTGGATAAGGGCGAGGTATCATTTTTAAATCCTTCCTTCTCTACCTTCTTTTTCAATTCTGTACAATTTTTTATTTTTCTTTGCACATTTAGATTTTGTTTTAAGTAATTTCCCCATTAAAATAAACCCTGCACATAAGAATAACATCCCTCTTGGAAAAAGTCGTCCCCAGCTAACTTTGGAATCCAGTTAGTCCTCAAGAGCAATAACAAGAATTGCATATAGACATGTAATGGCAAATTAATAAATTATCTTCACACTAGATTTTCATGCTTTTGCTTCAAATCTACGTCTAACTCTCCACAGGTTAACATCAGGGTTGAAACAAGCCAAACACTCTCAAGGATGAGAGGGATATCAGGTGACATCCAAATCAAGAAACCTCGCAAGTGAACCACCAAGTAGAAACCAAATAAGTGCATGATGAGAAACTCTAAGAACAACTTTCTTCTCTTCAAATAAAAGAAGCTTGGCCGCCCAACCAAAACCCCTAAAAATTCCAAATCCTAAGCATGTGAGTTTATGAATAAAAGCTAGAGTGTTGAATAAAAATATGAGAGTTGTGCCACACATAAGGATCTATATGAAGAGCCAATAAAGGTCTCGCCCGGCTGGTACATTCAGCTGCCCTCACAAAGGCAGATGTGTCATGCCCGGTAGTGAAACCCTAAGGTATCAAAATATATGAAAGGTTGATAAAGGACTCACCCAGCCAGTACATTCAGCTGCCCTCACAAAGGCAGATGTATCGTGCCCGGTAGTGAGACTCTAAATGCATAGACAAACCCTCCTCGACTTGAAGGGGGAGTTACACAACAAGCCATTAAGCCAACCCTCATACCCACTCTAGCTTTCGGCAAGATTTTCAGAGAAGTATAAAACTGATTAGAGTCAATGAAATGCATAGAACAAAAAGGTGGTCCTGATGCAGGCTACGAGATATGGAAGAAACCTGAGATCCAAGCAACTCTCAACACCTGAAAGAGTTAAGGCAAGCAAAAGCTCCGATACAACCTTAGGAAATCTCTGGTTTAAGTTTAAATCAAGAGTATGGAAATCTTAACTAAAAAACAATCGCCTCGCCACTACATGCCTCAGCTTTATCTAACTTGAGGACAAGCTAGACTCTAAGTAGGGGGGGGGGGTGATAACCTACCATTTTGTGATGTTATCTTAGTAATTTTCCTTAGTTTTCAATACTCTTTCTCAGATAAATTAGATAGAATCCTTAACTTTCCTTTTTTACTGCAAATATACCATTAGATTAACTTTTCTCCTTTTTATCCTTATAGAAAAATACAAAAAAAATCACAAAAGTTCCAAACAGTCCCGAGACCATTTGGAGACCAAACGGCCCCAAGACCGTTTGGAGACTACCCGGTCCCGAAACCGCATGAAGTCACACGGTCCCGAGACCGCATGGAGACCAAATGGTCCCAAGACCATTTGGAGACTACCCGGTCCCGAGACCACATGAAGTCACACGGTCCCAAGACCACATGGAGTTAAACGGTCCCGAGACCGCATGAAGTCACATAGTCCTGAGACCGCATGGAGTCAAACGGTCCCGAGACCATGCAAATCCAAACGGTCACGAGACCGCATGGAGTTACACGGTCCCGAGACAGCACAAAGCCAAATGGTCCCGAGACCTCATGAAGTTACATGGTCCCAAGTCTGAATAAAGGCAAACAGTCTCAGAACCCAAACAGTTTCCAAAACCGTTTGGGCCCAAGACTACCCAAACCGCTTGGACTTCACTTAGAGCCTATAAATAAGACCCAAAGGGTCCTCACAAGGCATCAAGTTTTAGACGCCCAAAGGCTGCCTCTGCTGCTCCAGAGCCATTTCATCCTTCATCCTCCACCCTGAGGCTGCCAGTCTGAGATCCACATTCCATCTAGAAGTTGCTTTCTCTCTCATCGCCCAAGAAGGTGGGAAGAGGAGACTTCATCATTGAGCAACCTGCGAAGTGCGAAGATCGTCTCTCTCTCTCTCCAAGGGGTTGACCTTCCTCTCTCCTTCTCTCTCTCTTCTTGCCTCCTTCTTTGTCCTTGCTATGAGCGAGTAGTCTTATTTACTAGGGTGCGGGGAGTAGCCCTGCTACCCATGTTTTCATTTCATGCAATGTAATCCATAGTTTGCAATAGAGATATACTTTCTTTTCGGTTCAACATCAATCGTTTAATGAATGCTTGTTGCTTGATCCCCAACTTGTGTTATCTTTTATCTTTTAGTATGAATTGTCTACGTTTGTACTATTAGATTCAAATCTCGATTGAATGTTGTTTCTTGATGCATGTATCCACCATGCATCTGTTTCGGTATATAGGAGTGTTTTTAAAGAAGTGGAGTAAACTCACTTCCATTGTTGTACTTTCATACTATGAAATGGAATCAGTTGACGTATGAAAGTACAACCTTGATAAGTCGAGGAACACACTTTGAGAAGGGAATGATGTAAAGTAAGTGACCATTCATTCGGGGATGGCTGGCATTGCAACATTCCCACACTTCTCGTAGTTAGTTCTCCGAAAGGAAACTAAATCTACAAAGATACTAACTGTTTAGACTCTTATTGCAGGTTATGTTTTTATGTTGCATGTTTTGATCCATGCGTAGTGGTGGTGAAAGCCGATCACATCATAGTGGTTTCTTATCATTGTTTACAACCTTAAATTTACTTTCTTGCTTTGTTTTACTTGCACTTAGTTTAAAACAACCAATCAAACTTTTCGATCTAGATACCAACTGTTAAGAGGTTAAGTGAAATTCTAACGTTTTCCATCTTGTTACTCCCAACAAGACCGTTCTCCTATGGATTCGACCCTTAACTATACTATGATAAGACTTCCACGTATCCTAGCATACATGGGTGGAGATCTCAATCTAGTATAAGCAAGGCTAAACCTAAAGACTTACTATCTTTAGGATTTTTAGTGGTGTATGCAATTCCACGCAAGTGGAAGCTCCATCAAGTGGTATAAGATCCACTTGAATGCAATGTTTTGAAAAAGAAAGAGTACAGGGAGAACACACCTCCCGCAACACTGCAGATCCCAGCAAAGGGGTTTCTAACATCAAACTATCTGCTCTATGACTGACAGTCATGTTGCAGTCATGAATCACTTCTCGAGTGATAAAGGAATGTGTAGCACCCAGATCAATTAGCACAGATACAAAGTAGGATGAAGACATATTTGAATAAAATAGTTCCATCTGACCTGTCACAACCTGAGGGTTGACTACTGCTTCAGGATGGTTCATTGCATAGAACCTCGTCGTTGCCTATTGTTGACCCTGTGCTTGGTTGTTGGGTGTCAAGAATCCAGCTTGGGACACTTGTCCACATCCTCTAGCATTATTATTGAATTGTTGCCTCTGTGAACCTTGCTGACTCTGCCTCTGGGGTTGAGTTACAATTCTAACTTTCTCAAGACAATCTCTCTTCAAATGTCCTGACCTCCCACACTAGAAGCAGTTGTAACTTCCCAAACTCTGCCTGGGTGGTCGTGTGACTGATGATGATCATGTACTGGGGGCTCCATTTGGAGGAAAACTACATCCCCTACCCCTACTTGACATCCACTGCATCGGGGTATTAAACCTTGGTGGTGGTGGTGCAGAGAACCTCAATTTCTTGAAACATTCGGACCTTTGTCCTTGAAACTGAGGATACACTTTCTTATTACTGGTCTATCACTTTTCAATCACAGACCTCTCTATCCACCTACTGGATTCCACAAAAGTAGCAAACATCTCCCTGTTTTCCAAAGCAGACACAAGAGTGGTCAATTCAACATTCAACCTCTTCTAAAAACACAAAATCTTCTCTTCATCAGTAGCTTCCATATGTGAACAAAACTACAAAATTGCCATGAACCTAGCTTCATATTCGCTAATGTTCATCTGTCCTTGCCTCAACCTATCGAATTGAGAGATCTTCTCATCTAGATACGTCTTGGGAAAGTATCTAGCAACAAATTCATGTCGAAATTCATCCCATCCGACTTCAACTCCTGGTCTTCTACCTTCTTCGATGGTCCACCAATGAACAACACTCCCCTTCAGAAGGTATACAACATGTCTCACTTTCTCAGCTTCTGGAATGATCAGGATTCTAAAAGCTTTCTCCAGCTTCGTCAACCACAAATTTGCATCGGATGGGTTAGATGTACCAACATAGTCTGTGGCTCCCACCCGACGAAGTTGTTCAAAGGTCTTGCCAGCTCCTTTTCCTCCATTGTGGGATGGTACCCTCGATGCAGGTGGTGGCATGCTATCTGCCATATGCGTCATAGTTGCCATGAACTGCCCAAATAGAGCATGGAAGGTTGGGTTCTCTAATGCAGCTTGATCAAGTTGAGGAATCTCAGGTACGAGTTTCTCCCTAGCTTGATCCCTTGCACCTCCTCCTGGTGCAACAATGCTGCTCTCAGCAACATGTTCATCATGTGATCCAGACATCTTCAAGTTCTTCTTCTCCTATATGAGTAGAAGACACTATCAGATAAACTGTAAGACACTAGAACAGACTCAACAACCTTAATCCTATGTTTTTGTAGACTCAGCGAACCTAGAGCTCTGATACCACTAAATTGTGGAGTACGAATCGTAATTAACCAATAAAACAAGATTAAATAATTCGAAATCGATTATTAGCAGCGAATTACTAAAAATCACTAAAAATTAAAACCATTTACTACAAGATCCATTCTCAGGAAAACTCTTTAAACAAGAACCAAAGTATTATAATTACATATTGGTCCACATTATACATTCCATGTATCATCTGTTCTCGAGGGGTATATATACATCATTACTTTGCTAAAAAGCACAAGTAACAAAATCCTCGAGGCATTCGAGACAAAATCTGAGATCGATTATAAGAAAACTATCTACTAACTCCTAGGACCTGAGAGTACAGAGAAGATACATAGTACTCTATATACTACACATGATAGCCATTATCTCCACCAGGATATCACCACTGTCCCTATTATTGCTGCTGCTTCTCTTCCCTTACTATAGGGTTCCTGCCTCCTTGTCTGCGTCTACCTAAAAATGTTGGATCCCACTGGGGTGAGACAATTTGTAAATTGCCCCAACGAGAGATATAACTCTCCTCCAAAAACATTATTATTGCAGTTTAATAGAAATAAACTGAACAGTGGAATCATATAACCAACAACAGATAAATCAATATTTATGCAGATTAGAGCAGCATTTCTATTCAAGCAATTTAGCTATAAAACTTGATAAGTCAGCATGTCTCTTATTCAATAAGGAATTGAAGAACATATATATAACATTTATGTATCAAGGACATGCTAAGAAGGATAACATCAACCAGTGATTATCGTATTTCAATCTTATGCAAATACGCTACATGGATGATTACATTTTACAATCACACTTAAGCTCTGATCAGATGAGGTATACCGCTCAGACTCCAACCGACCATTGCGAAATCGAAATCAATACCATACAAGGTCAATGGAAGAGCCAGCTTCCAAGACCTCCCACATCCCGGTCAGTGCGGGACCACATGCATGACATCTTGTGTCTCTTCTACATAGTGTGCCAGGGTATAGTGGCATCTTCGCTATAGAGCTACAACGGCGGCTGCACTCTCTTTTCAATCGAGAGATTTCATGTTTACCTCCATCGATCTGGCATTAACATCATTGGGAGATTCATGACACATCCATCCCGACACATTTAATAAAGGATTGAGAGGTTTAATGTTTACCTTCCATCAATTCCTCCATTAGGATGTATAGATATTTTCACCCATTGACCCCTACATATTCAAAAATATGTTCTCTCTAGGAGATCACGTAGGAAAACTTGTTTCACCATCACCAACTACTGACGATGATGGATCTATGGTCAGAGCACTACATGAATAGCTTTCACTTGATTAATTAAGTACATTATCATATTCTTTTAGCATCAGCCAAGTTTTCAAACATAACTTATTATAAGAAATGCTAGAAAGAAACATGTACTATTTTCATCAGTTACTTCTCAGTCTTTATAAGACATTGGGATCTCAGTCCCTCATTTCAATACTGGGAATACTCTTTCCTTCACGAACTCAAAGACATAATCATATGGTTCTGGGTATTCTAACCCTTAGCTCATCACTGAGCACTGTTACCACTCTTTCAGGTAACTATCACCTTCAGGTCATCTGACCAAGGTAAATATGACACTTGCTACACAAGCATCGCTTATGTACTTGAGGCCCATTAACTCTCTTGTTGCCACTTACTAGGCAACAAGGCATATTATGGCACACAAGGCCCAATAAATAATTTCAATAAATAAAACATCATAGCTCATGCCTGGCTATGTTCATCATCTCATGATTCCTGCATGGTTAGTACAGATGATAACCGATATATCAATCATATTTCAATTCCATGCTATTCAAGGGTAACACCACTATTCCCTTACCAGGGTTAGGGTTTCCCATTTTATGTCAATCAGGGTTGCTCATTCCCTTTGCACAATTAGGACCAATGATTTATCATTTCATTGTCCAAGGTTAGAGTTTCATGCTATATAATATAACCCAAAATTAAGGTTTCACATACCTTCACCCTATTTTAGAATTAGGGTTTACCATTCACATCACATCAGGGATTATCATATACTAAAACCCAATTTAGGGTTAGGTTTTACTATTCCTCCTAATTAGGGTTTTATACTCCATTACCCACAATTAGGGTTTACTATTCATCCTAATTAAGGTTTATCTTCAGGATACCCTGAATTAGGGTTACTCATGTCATTACCCTAAATTCATATCACATCATCCTCCTAGTTTAGGGTTTCACTCAAACTTGCCCTAAATTAGGGTTTGAGTTCATTAATCAACTCAATTAGGATTTTATGATCTCTTTATCAAGGATCATACCCTAATTGTATATCACATTTTTTTTGAATGTGTGAGGCTTAATTGCTACATGATTATCATTCATGTATGAATCTTTCTCTCTCTCATCCTACTCAGGATGTTCACTACTCAATTCTTGATTAGATTGAGCCTACTCTTTATTCGTATACATGCATGGATGGTTAGCATGATGTATTGAATTATTACATCATTATGCATCAATGATTAATCCCACTAAGGTTATCAATCATCTAAGTACATTAGGTATCCCAATGGTTTAATCAATTGAACCTTTAATTACTTGAGGGTTCCGAATGAATTGACCAATTGAACCTTCAATTACATTAGATGATCAATAGGATTAACCACATTGGATCTTCAATTAAATGAGGTATCCAAATGGATTAGCCATGTTGAACCTCAAAAAGATTTGATTACTTAGACCCTAAACAATCTTAGTTCTCATAATTCAATTGGATGAAAACCATTTGGGCAAATTGCCCTTGAAACCGATTGGACAAGAAAGGTGTTGAAATTGATTGAACTTTGGGTCTCCATACGGGTTGAGACCGTTTGGTCCAAACCCTCTCAAAACCGAATAGACCAAAAAGTTCTTTCAACACAAACAATTCATGGTTTCAATAGATGACCCGATTATCAATTGAATCCTTGATTTCTTCATCATTTGAACTATTGAATCATCCTTCAACTGGACAATTAATTAGGGTTTTGAACCCAATTGATCTAGGATTTCTACTCAAGAACCTTCAATTAGGGCTTTGAAATCGAGGAACTATCAATGATCAACATTGTGGAATCGATTCAATTGAAATTAATAAATCATCATCAAAATTTTGATATGATCTAACCTCAAACAGTTTTGAGGTCATTTGGATGACCTCCAAATGGTCTTGAGACTGTTTACCCCATCCTATCCTTGGAATTTGTGAAATTCCATTAAGGTTTAGATTATTGGATTGATCGCCAATTCAACTATTAATTGCATTTCAATTTGGTATCTCTAGACCTTCAATTACTCAACCATACTTAACCCTAGACCTCCAAACGGTCTTGGTTGACCTACAAATGGTCTTGAGACCGTTTAGGTGACCTCCAAACGGTCTTGAGACCATTTGTGTTATTCAATCCAAAAATTTAAATCAACCAATTAGAATTTCAACACTTAACTCAATTAGGGTTTGGTAATTGATGAACCTTCAACTAGTTAACCCTTTGGAATTAATCAATTAAATTTAATGGGTCATCAACCATCATAATTAGCATCAAATCTCGAAATGGTCAACTGTGGTAAACTCTTCCAAACGGTTTGAAACCGTTTAGTTCCTAACGGTTTGATGAAACCGTTTAATTCCAAACAATTTTGTTGAAACCGAATGGAAAACTTGTTGAAACCGATTGGAATAGGAATTCCTTGGGAAATGTATCCAAGATGATGTCATCATCATCTACCTTCGTCCCTGTAACTTATAGTACTTCTTATTTCATGAATTTACCAATTACACCAAACAATTAATCAAGAAGATGACGAAATCAACGAAACTGCAAGATTGATAGTTGAATAACAATGTAAAGGGGTTCATGTTATAAAACCCACCTCCAATTGAGCTTCAAAGCTTCAAGCTCACGTAAAAAATGGTGGATGCAACTCCTTTCACTATTCCATGGCCCGTCCTCAAGGTTTGAGTGAAAAGGAATGGTTAGAATTGAAGATGGGATCGAGATAAGAAGAAATCATGCATTGATTTTTTATTTCCACCATGGAATCAAGGTGAAAGGAAATCAAGAAGCTTACCAACAGGTTGGGGGTCGTCCTCCTGGTCCTTCAAAGCTTCCTTGGTCTTTTTTCAAGCAAAGAGAAGAAGTGGATTCGAAATTACCCTTTCATTCTATGGATAAATGATCTTATATGCATTTCTATTAAAAAAATCATTTAAGAGAGAGAAAGTTGGAATTATCTCCCCCATTTCCTTGCCACTTGCCCCCTTCTCTTCCTTAGATATGATGCTATCCTCCTTGCCTCTTATTCCTCTCAATTATCCACAATTTAAAGAAAAGCAAATTAAGCACCTTGACCTTTATAATATTAATATCCTAAAGTTAGTGAATATTTCTTTTTATTTTCTTAATGTGAGTGGGCTCTCCACTCACGTAGATATTTCCTTTGCCTTTGCAAGACACAAGGACTTTCATACTTGAGCAAATCCAACCATCTCGTTTTTGGTTGAAGGCCCTTCAATTATTTCATTTATTTTTGCATTAAATTCAATTGGGTTTTTTTTTTTGGGCAAAAGAGAGATTATGTATTCATCCCGCTCTCTCTAGCAGGCCTAAACAGACCCAAATCAATGTCAACAGGTGCATCTAGCCATGATGGCTTAACAGAAGTAAACGATAGAATTAAAGTAGTAGATGGTTCCGACCTTCCCGGAATGGAAATGGAACAAGTAGCAAGGTTTTGCAGAGCGGTCTTAGCAATGCTATCTGCTACCTTGTTGAGTGTCCTTGGTATCAAGGCCACTCTACAAGATGAGAGGGGAGAGGTCAGCTGGCGGAACCTCTCCACATAAGGCATAAATTTTAGAAGGAGCTTTCCAGAATTGAAGATTGTCACTACAGTGGCGCAGTCAGACAAAATGATTGCCATCCTAGACGGGAGCTTATTAGCGATCACTGCCGCTTGTAAAATAGCTTGTATTTCCGCATGTAAAGCACAGTCAGCCGCCATGCAGTGGCCTTCTTATTGCTTGCTCTTGCCGAAGATGGTGACGACGTGGACTCCTATTCCTGCCTTGTTGTCTTTGAAGGCGGTGTCTGTGAAAAGAATAGCAGAGTCTTGGGGTAACGCTGGAAGAGCAGCATGTCTTATAGGGGAACGCCTCTCCACAGTGTGTGAAGAAAGGTTGATGATAGAGGTGGCATGGTTCCTGATGAAGTTAACCATCATTTGTAGGGTAGGTAGCTGTGTACTGTGAGTAAAAGTATTCCTCACACTCCAGGTGTGCCAACAGGCCGTTTCACAAATCATGTGCATGGTTGGAGAGATGGAGGCAGAATTGATAATATATGCGATCCAGTCTTCTTCATTAAGCGCACACACACTATTCCAGAACCCTAGGGCTTTCCAGATTGGCTTGCTTAGCCTGCAGTCATGTAGGCAGTGGAGTAAGGTTTCTTGTTCACACCCACACAACTGACAATTGGTCGAGGTGCCAATGTGTCTTTGGGTTTTCTCTACATTCATCAACAAGCTGTGATGTTGCAATTGCCAAAGAAAGAGCTTGATCCTCTCTAGCAGTGCAGATTTCCAGATGCATTCCCATTTCCCCTGGACCACCGTCTCTTTCCCTTCTCATAACCACCTGTAAGCTGATCGAGAGGTAAAGTCCCCACTTGGTTCATACGGCCATGACCAGTTGTCTTCTTGAAGAGAAGAGTTGGGAGGGGGCAAACCTATAATGTACAACCATTGTTCAATCGGAATGTAACTCTTAATGAAACACCAGTCCCAATTCCCATCTAGGTCAATCATGTCCCGCACTCTCAAGTCCAAGAGGTCGGAGGGAATGTAGCTGGATCTTCCCTTTTAAAGATAGCATTTGGTCCGCACCAGTGGTCGAACCAAACGTTTGTAGATGCCCCATTGAGAATAACTTTCTTGCTAGCCTTCTGAAGGCGAGGGAGAGCTTTTTTAATGAAATTCCAGACCGAGGAGCCAGAAGCTTTCCCAGGTTTATCATTTTTCATGTATTTGTCTTTCATGATCTTAACCCATGGCACCTTCCTATCTAGTAGAAAATCCCAGGCGTTCTTCAACATTAGAGCCTGGTTTTGGTGCCTGATGTCCTTGATGCTTAGACCTCCAACATCTCTATGGGACGTGAGCTTCTTCCAGGAGACCTGTGAGAGCTTCTTTATTTCAGAATTACCTTGCCATATAAAATTGTGGATATGCTGACTAATATTGTCACACAGAGAGGGGGAGATGGTGATGGACTGCATGGTGTAAGATGGTATAGCTTGTAATGTGGACTTCACCAAACATATCCTATCAGCTAGGATGAGTTGCTTCACTTCCCAGTTATTGATTTTGCTTTTGATGTTATCTAACAGGTAAGCATGTGTTCTTTTGTTAATGCGCTGATGAATGATGGGAACTCCCATATATTTCCCCAAATCATTTGTAGTCTCGATGCCCAAGACTCTGCTAATCTGCCTACGTTCACTATTGGTAACGTTCTTGGATAGGAATATGCGAGATTTGGTGTTAGACACCTCCTGACCGGAGACATTGGAGAATTTTGTTAGGGTCTTCAAGATGATTCTGGCCTGTTGTTTCGAGCCTTCTGCAAAAAGAAGCAGGTCATCGGCAAAACAGACATGGGTGAGGGGAATGGATTCCTTGCTAAGGAACACATGCTTCCAGCTACCATTTGTGACTTTCTCGTTAATGGCTTGACACAACCGTTCAATGCAAAGGACGAACACATAGGGACTTATAGGATCCCCCTGCCGGACACCTTGACCTGCTTTGTATGCTGGCAGCGGTTCACCTTCCCAAAGAATAGAAGTATCTCCCAGAGTTATAATCTGCATAATGATTTTGATCAGGGTGTTAGTTAAACTAGTTTTGATGAGAGTATCTTCAATGAATGCCCAGTGCATCTTATCAAAAGCCTTAGTCAAGTTGAGTTTGATTGCCATGAGTTTTTTCTTGCCTTTCTGAAATCTCATCGAGTGTAAAGCTTCTTGCACGAGGATGATATTATCACTGATCTTCCTACCCAGTATGAAGCTCGACTGCATTGGTGATATCCAGTTGCTCAGTAGCGGTTTGAGTCTTTCAACAATTATTTTTGAGATCAGCTTGAAACATACGTTATTGTGGATATAGGTCATAACTCACTGCATTTAGTAGGGCATTTGACCTTAGGGATGAGAACCATGTGCACATTTTCCAACTGAGGGTCTACACGGGCGTTTTCAAAGCAACTGTAAACAGTCTTGTGCACAGAATGGCCAACATGAGTCCAGTTAGATTGAAGGAAATCTGCTGAGATGCCGTCAGGTCCGGGGGCCTTTGAGGCTGCCATCATGAAGATAGTATCGGTCGTCTCCTTAAAATTTGGAATGTCTATGAGTTTAGTTATGATCAGCAGTGTAGGTTCTTCGAAGCTGCCAGGATAGCTAGTGATCACACTTCTTGCATCCTGCGCAGGAGGGGCCATCAGCTTTGTGTAGTAAGAGGTTATGAGTCATTTCAGGCTTGTTGGGTTGGTAACCCAGTTTCCATCATCATTCATCAACTTGCTAATCTTGTTGTGGAGGCGCCTACTTTTTACAGTTGAATGGAAAAAATTATTATTACCATCACCACTTTTAAGCCATGTGTCGTGAGCCTTGTTCTTCCAATCCGTCTCCTCTTTCAGTAAGATATTACAGAGCTTTTCCTGCAGATTGAGAATGTGTGTATGACTTGCGGAAATATTCCTATGGCCTAGTTGTACATGAGCTTTGTCAATCTGCCATAGGAGTGTAGCCTTCTCTTGCTGCTGCTTCTTGGTCATCTCCCTATCCCACTTGATGGAGGCCGTCTGGAACGTCTTTACGGCTACCAGAAAGGGGCTGTCTTTCTTCTAGTTCTCTTCGAGGTGGCTCGAGAAACCTTCAGTAAGGTTCCAACTTGCTTTAGTTCGGAAGTGTGGGTTGCGTCTGGTGCATTTTGTGTTGGTGTTGAGGAGCAGTGGGCTATGGTCTGACTTACCCGTGGCAGGACATTGACAATAAAGTTAGGAAATTTGGAGGCCCATTCTTCATTGATAAGTACTCTATCAAGCTTTCGAGAAGGAATTTCTTCTGAAAAGTAAAGAATTGCCCCTCAGATTTGGCTTCAATCATCCCAGTGTCATTCATCATGCCCTGGAAATGGTTGCTGCTTCTCGAATCGAAGAACTGACTACCACTTTTTTCCTCGATGCTGAGAAGGGTGTTGAAGTCTCCTGTGACTGCCCATGGGCCATGAGTGATTTGGCTTATCTCATAAAGCCTGGACCACAATTTCTCTCTGGGTTTGGGTGAGGGGCTCCTGTAAACAAAAGTAACTGCATTTCCATCGATAGTGCAATGAACAAATTGCCTATGGCTGTATTTTATTTCTAGAAAACATCTGGAGCTGTTCCACATTTTCCAGATACCTCCGGAATAGCCGATGGCCTCACTTCTGTGAGAGGAATCGAACTCGTATGTTCTTATGATGTTTATAGCATGATCCCCGCTACAACGTGGTTCTAGGATAGATAAGACATCAATCTTCTGAGAGAGTTTAAAATCTTTTATGATGTTGGTCTTATGCTGCGATCCAGCTCCCTGTATGTTCCACACTATGAGTATAATTAGGGTTTTCAATTATACTTAAATCTTGATTATTTTAATATCAAGATTCTCTCTCCTTCAAAGAGATACAAATGAGACGCCCCTCTCATTTTCTTTACTCTACATGATGACAATAAATATTAGGGACTATTTTGAAGTGGTTATTTGCATATTGAACCCTGGGTTTTGGGTAAATTGCACATTACACCAAAACTAGGTTTTATTGCACAAACATTGTTCAAACAACTCTTTCTTGGTACTCATGCTACCACAAGCCATACCTCTGCATCATCTTCATTATAATGATGCTTCAACACATGAGGAACATATTATCATGCACAATTTGCAATTTAACCCCTCAACTTGGGTAATTGCACTTTAGTCCAAACAAGTAAAACATTACTTTCAACATTATTCAAAATGGACTAAAATTGACATATAAGTTCCTCTTGAGCTTTAATTACTTTTCAAAAGATAATATCAAGCATATAATTATCTTTCTTAAACAAAACACCTAGGGTTAAAGCATAACCCAGGTCAGGGATGTTACAAAATCCTACCTCCTCAGTGATGGTCAAGGATGCCCTCTCCTTCATCCTGGATTGCCGAATTTGTTGAGGCCTCTAATTGCTCTAGAGGTGGCTTGGGCAAGGAGAATGGCTAAAGGGATTCTCCAGTTGCACAGAGATGAATCAGGAAGATGGGAGGTAGGGTTAACAGTGAAATTGGCATTTGCGGTCAATGCCAAATGCCTAGCGAAGTCTCATGTAAAGATTGGGGGTCTTGTAGAGGGTGTTCATCCCCTTATATAGTCTAGGCTATGTTGAGTTGGCCTTAAAAGGATCTGATAATTAGTTTAAGCATTAGTAACCATCAATTAGGGGTGAAACTGGGGTTTAATGGTCTCGGAATTGTCTTCTGATTGCAATGGAAAGATTTCCAATAGAGCTCATGAATTGGAGAGAGAGAAATATGAAAAATCAATTTGAAAGTAATTGTTCCCGTTTTCTGTATTTGGATAAAGGTATCCTATGATCTTCTGATAATCAAATATTGATCCTAAGGCCATAAACACAAATATAAAAGGCTAGGCATTGATTTCCTATTTAGAGTATGTGCGTGACATTTAATATATTTCTCATAATCTTCTTCAATTTAGGAATTCTAATAAATTCCATATCTTCCTCTTATTTAATATTTTTAATCTCAAAATTTAAAGGAAGGTCTTAATTACTTTTGTCTAGGTGTAAGCGATATTGGAGACCAAAATACAAAAGTTAAAGACACTTTTCTTTGCCTCCAAGTATCTCTTTAATTCCATTTATTTAAGGCATGAAATCCATCGTTTTCTCCTCCCATCTTGGCCATATTTCTTATTTTGGTTACTTTTCTCATTTAACACAATATGGAAATGAAACGAATCCATTAGTTGCCTTAAAACCACTTTTCCAGAAAACTCCTCACAAGTCAATGTGTAAATTATTATTTACCCATTAGCTTTAGTAATTCACTTAATATTGGATTTTGTCTCTTTCTGTTCCAAATATCTATTATTGGTCTATTCAAAATAGTAAAAACCTCAAAAACCATTGCAAAGGAGAAATTGCATTTTAAATCCATATTTATAAAACAAGGCATAACAAGTATCTGATATATACTTAGTATTCAAATATTTACATTTAGAATATGTAAGAACATGTGGAAAACCATGTTATAACAAGAAGGACATCTATAAATCTACAAGTAGTGCATGGAGGTGGTGTCGAGTTAAAGTGAAACCTTAGTGATGTTATCAGCGATATAAACCGCATATACAATGTGCTTTTAATTGTCGATCCTTTCTATATAAAAATACAGGTACCCCTACCATATAAATATGTAGCCATAAACTATCTATTACAACAAACGACCTAGATATAAATTTTTGACAATCTAGTAAAGCTTGATTGTAAATATGGACTAGGTCTACTCATTTTTCCTTATTCCCTATCATGGTTATAATACTCCCACCTATACAAGATAACATGCTTAAATAGGATGAATACATCTACAAACCCATGGAGTTTTATCCAAGGCTCTATTATAACAATATTAGTCAACTATTTACAAATTCTCAAAATAGTTTGATATTGTTCTCATGTGTAGATCATACTTGACAACATATGCAAGAAAGTATAGAAAAACATATGCATATTTTGTCATTTCCATCAATTGCTACCTTAAAGTCCTAGACTGATGGATTGTGTGGCCAATATTTGTTGTACAATAATAATGCATCTTAACTCTCATTTAAAATTCACACTGAGTTAGACTCTATTCAACTATTGTCTCTCTTCTGTACTCCACAAATGACTTTCACTTCTTTGAGGAGATAGGTAGCATAGTCACACTCTCTCCTTGTACATGCATGTGATGAACAATATTTATCTACCAAAATTAAGTCTTATTTATGCATTACCTTAAGGATGGGTTCTCTCATATTCATGTGTTTTTTTGAACATTTTTCCTAAATTTCTGAAAACATTCCTTGTGCATCAATATTACTAATTTTACACCTATTTAGTTCAAAATTGCTTTGTTTTTCCATTTGCAAAATAGATTATTTATTTATTGTAGACATGACTAAGTGAATATGTTACAAATTAAGACATAAATAGAATGTGAACTGGAAACAAGAAAGGAGGAATTGAGAAGAACGAAGGGGAAGCATAAAAAATACATCTCGTTACCACTGACTCAAGTTGGTGCCACCAACAAAGCAATCAGCAATTAAGTGGTTTACTAATTTATCCTATAAAAACCAAAGGGGGGATCCACCTGGGGGCATTTAACATGTGGGAAATACCTATCACTTAGGACATCTCATCTAGAGGACATCCCATCAGCCGCACTTGGATGAACCAAAGTCCAAGAAATAAGAAATAAAGAGTTGAAAGAAACCTTTCATGAGTTGTCAATGGAATTTGTGACGAACAAAACGTCATTAACCAAGTGGAAGCAATCAATAGCAGCGGATTACTGAAAATCACTAAAAATTAAAACTTTTTACAAAGAGATACATACACTTGGAAAAAATCTTTTAAAAAGAACCAAGGTAATTTAATTACATTCTGATTCACAAGTACATCTCTTATACTATTCCTTCTCGAGAGTTACAAGCATCAACTACCATGTTAAACTATACATAGGCAGTATAAAAATCTCGAGGCATCAAGCCAAAATCTCATATCAATATTAAACTAACTATTGACTCCTAGGACCTGAGAGTACAGAGACGACACATAGGACTCTATACACAAACATGACAGCAAGTGTCTCCACCTGGATGTCCATGTTGTCCCTGCTACTATTGTTCTTCACCCGCTATAGTGTTTCTACTTCTTCTTCTGCATCTACCTAAAAAGTTGGATCCCACGGGGGTGACACAATTGAAATTGCCCCAGGGTGAGATATAACTCTCTTCCAGAAACATTATTATTGCAATTAACAGAATAAAACTGAGCAGAAGAATCATAAGTATTCAACAACAAATAAATCAATGTCTAAATAGATTAGAGCATTATTCTCTATTCAAGTCATTTCAGCTATATCTTGATAAAGCATCATGTCTCTTATTCAACAAGGAATATGAAGAACATGTATAAAATTTATCCATAAAAGATATACGAAGTAAGATATCATCAACCAATGATTCTCATATTTCAACCTTAAGAAAATATGCTACACGGCTGATTACATTTTACAATCATACTTAAGCCCTGAGGAGATGAGGTATATCGTTCATACTCCAACTGACCATTGTGAAATCGAAATTGGTACCATACATAGGTCAATTGAAAAGCCGGATTTCCATGACCTCATCTTCCTCAGTCAGTGTGAGGACCAAATGCAGGACATCTAGTGTCTCTGCTAAATAGCTTTCCAGGGTATACTAGCTACTTCACTATTAGATTACAGTGGCATGTTGTACTCCCTTCGAAATCGAGAGATATTATATTTATCTCACATCGATCCGGCATTAAGATCATCAGGATATTAATGATACATCCATCCTGGCATATATATATATAATGAAGGATTGAGATATTTAATGTTTACCTCACATCAATTCCTCCATTAGGGCATAAGGATATTCACGCCCATAACCCCCAAATACTCAAAAGTTTGCCCTCTAGGAGTTCTCATACGAAAACCTATTTCACCATCACCAAACTACTGACGATGATGGATCTATGGCCAGGGATCTACATGATAAGATTTCACTTGATTAATTAAGTACATTATTGTATTCTTTTAGCATCAGTCATGTTTTCAAACATAATTCATTATAACAAATGTTATAAAGAATAAGTATTACTTCTATCAAGTCCTTTTCAAAGCTTTATAAACATTGGGATTTCAATATCCCTTGTCACATCAGGGGCATTCTCATCCCTAAACATCTCATCATCATGATTATGGAATATGGGAATTCAAACCCTTAATTTGTCAAGAACACTTGTTACCACTATTAGGTAACTAACACCTTCAGGTCATCTGACCAAGGTAAACATAATACTCACAATACAAATATCTCACATGGCTCCTAAAGCCCATTAATCTCTTGTTACCTTTCACTAGGCAACACAACATATTATGGCTCACAAGGCCCATAAAGCAATTTCAATAGTAATCATCGTAGCTCATACCTGGCTATGTCCAACATCTCATGATACCTGCATGATTAGTGCACATGATAACAGTTATATTAATTACATATGCAATGTAAGAGTAACATCACTATTTCCACTTTTAGAGTTAGAATTTCTCAAATCATGTCAATTAGAAATACTCATCCCATTACCCAAATTAGGGTTATGGTTTATCATCATATTGCCCAACATTAGGGTTTCATGCACTATAACCCAAGATTAGGGCTCCACATACCTTTACCCTTTATCAGGGTAGGATTTCATATCAAAGTGTCACATATCAGTACATAGCATCACCTTGAGTTAGAGTTCCACATCACATTGTTGCATTAAGGTTTCACCTTGACATCACCCTTGATTAGGGTTCCACCTGACATCACCCTCAGTAAGCGTTTCATATGGCTTCACCCTTGATTAGGGTTTTACATAACATTTCTGTATTAGGGTTTCACTTAGCCTAACTCTTGATTAGGGTTTCTCATAACATCACCCTCAATTAGGTCTAGGGTTTACTATTCACATCCAATTAGGGTTTATCATTAATAAACCCTGAATTAGGGTTTCTCATGTCATTACCCTAAATTAGGGTAACACCATCCCCCCTGGATTAGGGTTTTACATAGAACTTCCCTAAATCAGGGTTTAGGTTCATCAACCACCTCAATTAAGGTTTCATGATCTCTTTATCAAGGATCATACCCTAATTACATATTCTATTTATTTTGAATGTGTTGAGGCTGGATTGCTACATGATTATTATACATGTATGAATTTCCCTCTGTCATACTCTCTAGGATGTTCATTACTCCAATCTTAATTAGATTGAGTCAACTCCTCATTTAAGTATACACACTTAGGGTTAATTTAGTGTGTTGAGTTATTGTTTCCATAACATCAAAGGTTAATCATTTTCGATGTACTAATCACCTAAATACCTTAGGGTTTCAACCATTTTACTTATCTTTGATAATCATCATTATCAAACATGGAATCAATTGATCTTTTGTAACCTTGAGTCTCCAAACAGTTTTGGAGTACCATAACCTCTAAATGGTTTTGCCCTTTTTGACCTTCAAATGGTTTTGAAACCATTTGGGAATTCTAGGTCTAAGACTGTTTAGCCTTAAATGGTTTGAAACGGTTTGGTACCTTCAACCTATGAAACCATTTGAACATTTGTACCTTGAAACCATTTGAACAGAGCCAACTTGAAACCGATTGAACAATTCACCCTTGAAGCCGATTGGATCTCCAAACGGTTTGAGATCAATTATTCTCCAAACAGTCTAAGGACTGTTTGATCCCAAATGGTCTCAAGACCATTTGGACTCAAATGGTCTTAAGACCATTTGGTCCAAACCATCTTAAAACTAAATGGACCAATTAGGGTTTCCATCATGCAATCGATTTAGGGTTTGTACTTATGGAATCATCAATCAATTGAATTCTTGAAGGTACATCAGATAGTAGCCCTTGGATCTTCAACCATCCACCACAATCCATCATTGAACTCCAATCGGTCTTAAGACCGTTTGGTCTCAAATGGTCTTCAGACCGTTTGGTCTCAAATGGTCTTCAGACCGTTTGACCTCAAATGGTGTTGAGACTGTTTGAGTCAAACAACTATAACATTGACTCAATCAATTAGGGATTCAACCCATTCAATCAATTAGGGTTTACAAATTGTGGATCATCCCAACTTGGAATCATTATCATAAATTAAATTGAATCCAATGGATCACCATTCAACAACATCAACACTTGATCCCCAAATGGTCTGAGACCATTTGATCCCAAATGGTCTTGAGACCGTTTGATCCCAAACGGTCTGGAGACCGTTTGGTTTCAAACGATCTTGAGACCGTTTGGTGTCAAGTCATGAAACTGTTTGCACTAGTTCTTTGTTAAGGTGTGTGCTTAGGATGATGTCATCATCATCAAGCTTCGATCCTTCAAAAATTACTTCCGTACGTATGGAAATTGCATCAATTGATCAAAGGAATTTCAAGAAGAACAAAACAATCAACAAATGATGGAGAATTGAATGTAGTAATAAAATTTAAAGGTACAAGTTATATAACCCGGCTTCGAAACTGAATCCAAGCTTCAAGATCCACATATTTAATGGTGTAAGAAGCTTTCTCAACTCCACAAGGTTCGTTCCTCAAGCTTTGAGTGAAAAGGATTGCCTAGGATTGAAGATTGCATGGAGAAAAGAAGAAATCAAGCATTGATTTTCGATTTCCACCATGAAATCAAGGTTGAAGATGACTAGGGAGCTTACATACAGGTTGGGGCACGTCCTACTATTGATCCAAAGCTCCTTTGTCTATGGCCAAAGCAAGGAAAGAAAATGAATCGAAAAAGCCTTTGATTTGGGTTGGAAATGGGATGTATATAAGGAAATTCAATGGGAGAGAAAGTAATAATTAATTCCTTTATTTTCTTAAATTGATGCCACATCTCCCCCTCAACTCCTTGCCCACGAAGCCATCCTCTTCCCCTTTGCAATCCTCTTCTTTATCCATGAATTAAAGGAAAAGAAATTCAGCACCTTAATTCATATAATAATAATATCCATATTTGAGTGGATATTACTTTTCTTTTAACTAATGTGAGTGGGCTCTCCACTCACTTAGATATTTTCATTGCCTTTGCAAGGCACAAGGACGTCCATTGTTGTCCAAAATCAACCATCATATTTTTGGTTGAAGGGCACTTCAATTAACATATTTATTTTTGCATTAATTTGAATTAGGGTTTCAATTATGCTTAAATCTTGATTATTTTAATATCTAGATTCTCTCTCTTCCAAAATGATTCTAATGAGGCACCCCTCTCATTTTATTTTCTATACATGATGCCAAGAATCATGAGGGACCCTCTTTATGTGGTATTTTGAAAATTGAACCCTAGGTTTTGGGTAAATTGCACATTACACCAAAACTAGGTTTTAATGCACAAAGATTGCTCAACAAGCTCTATCTTGGTGCTCAAGCTTGTGAAAGCCATAAAACTGCATCATACTCATTCCTATGATGCTTAAACATCTGAGGAACATTTTATCATGTACAATTTGCAAGTTAACCCCTCAACTTGGGTAATTTACTCTTTAGTCCAAAACTAACAAAACATTGTTTCAACATTATTTAAAAAGGACTAAAATTGAAATATAAGTTCCTCTCGATCCTTAATTACTTTTCAAAAGATAAGAGCAAGCATATAATCAAACTTATTAAGAACAACATCTAGGGTTAGCACATAACACAGGTCAGGGATGTTACAAATTATCCACCCCTAACAGGGATTTCGTCCCCAAAATCATCGACGAAAACATTAAGATAAAAGAGAAGGGTACTTCCTCCTCATCTCTTCCTCTAGTTCCCACGTAGCTTCTTCAATGCCTCGATGATGCCAGAGAACTTTCACAAGACATATGTCTTTCTTTTTCAGCTTTTTAATTCTTTTATCAAGGATCATCACAGGTTCTTCAACATATGATATATCATCATTTAATTCTACCTCCACAGGTTGCAGAACTAACTCTGTGTCAGAATGACACTTTCTCAGCATGGAGATATGGAACAATGGATGAAACTTGTGCAACTCATATGGAAACTCCATTTTATAGGCTACCTTTCCAATCCGTTCAATGATTGGATAAGGCCCCATAAATCTAGGAGCTAACTTTCCCTTCCTTCCAAATCTAACGACACCTTTCCAAGGTGAGACTTTGAGATATACTCTATCTCCAACATGGAATTCTAAAGGTTTTCGCCGTTTGTCAGAATACAACTTCTATCTATCATGTGTATCCTTTAACTGTTGTTGGATTACTTTAATCTTCTCTGTTGTCTGTTGCACAAGCTCAGGATCCAAAAGTTGATATTCTCCGGTTTAATACCAACATAAAGGAGATTTGCAATGTCTACCATACAATGATTCATATGGTGCCATATCAATATTGTGCTGATAACTATTATTATAAGAAAATTCTATCAAGCTCAGGTGTAGATCCCAACTTCCTACAAACTGAAGGACACATGCCCTAAGCAAATCCTCCCAGGTTTGTATGGTCCTCTCAGATTATCCATCGGTCTATGGGTGAAAGGCTATACTAAACCTTAACAGCGTACCCAAATATTTATGTAGTCGTTCCCAAAAATGACTCATGAACTGAGGTCCTCTATCAGAAAGAATAGTAATTGGGACCCCGTGCAACTGCACTATCTCATATACATATATCTGTGCCAGCTTCTCAGTAGTGTAGGTTGTTTTGACAAGAAGAAAATGTGATGTCTTAGTCAACCTATCAACTATCACCCAAATGGAATCATGACCTTTGGTTGTTCTGGGCAAACCAACCTCAAATTCCATGGTCACAGGATCCCATTTCCACTGTGGTATAGGCAAAGGTTGCATTGTTCCTACGGGCTTTTGATGTTCATGTTTAACCTGCTGACACACCGGACACCACATAACAAACTCAGCTACATCCTTCTTCAATCCTGGCCACCAATACATATCCTTCAAGTTATGATACATTTTGGTGCTCCTTGGATGCATTACATACATCGAAGAATGAGCTTCCTCCAAGATTAACTTCCTGAAGTCATTGTCATCAGGTACCACCATCCTACCATTATAGTAGACTACCTGATCTTTTGACTCATGAAAGCCATCCCATTTCTCACTACCATACTCTGACATGATCTACTGAACTACAACATCAACTTATTGTACTTCTTTAATCTGTTGTCTCAGAGTAGGTTTTATGTGCATCTCAGCTAACAACCCAGCTAACAATGATACTTTAATTTGTATATTGTCTTGCCTCAAGGAGATAAGCATATCTCTCTTAGAGCACACTAAGGAATTCAACTATGCTTTATCTAGGGCTGGTGATGATGATTTCCTGCTTAGTGCATCAGCCACTACATTAGCATTCCCTGGATGATAATCAATTATACAATAGTAGTCCTTGATTCACTCCATCCAGTGGCATTGTCTCATGTTCAACTCATGTTGTGAAAAGATATATTTTAGATTCTTATGGTCTGTGAAAATTTGGAATGTCTCTCCATAGAGATAATGCCTCCAGATCTTCAAAGCATGGACTACAGTAGCTAATTCTAGATCATGTGTCGGATAACTCTCCTCGTGTTTCTTAAGCTGTCGAGAGGCAAAAGAAATCACTTGATTATCCTGCATCAACACACATCCTAGTCCATTCTTAGATGCATCACAAAAAACTATGTACCCCTTCCCTTGTTCAGGTAGCACCAGCACAGGTGCACTTGTCAACCTTTCTTTCAGCATTGGGAAGGATTGTTGACACTTGTTATTCCAAACAAAAGGAACCTCTTTTCTGGTCAACTTGGTTAGGGGTAAAGCTATAGAACTGAAGTTCTTAATGAACCTCATGTAATATCCTGCCAGTCCTAGGAAACTGTGTATCTCTGTCGGTGTCTTTGGCTTTTCCCATTGCAGGATAGATTCTACCTTATTAGGATCAACACGGATACCTGAGGCAAATATTACATGTCCTAGAAACGGAACTTCTGGTAACCAGAACTCGCATTTGCTAAACTTAGCATACAACTTATGCTCTCTTAGCAAAGTTAAAGCCTAACGGAGGTGCTGCTCATGCTGTTGAGCATCTCTACTGTATACCAAGATGTCATCTATGAAGACTACTATGAACTGGTCAAGGAAAGGTCGAAAGATTCTATTCATGAGTTCCATGAATGCAGCTGGTGCATCAGTTAGTCTAAATGACATAACTATGAACTCATAGTGACCATACCTTGTCCTAAAGGTAGACTTAAGTATGTCACTCTCCTTGATATGCAACTGATGGTATCCCGACCTCAGATCTATCTTAGAGAAGATAGTTGCACCACACAACTAATCAAACTTGTCATCTATCCTCGGTAGAGGATACGTATTCTTTATAGTAACTTTATTTAGCTCTCTGAAATCAATGCATAACCGCATTGATCCATCCTTCTTCTTAACAAAGAGAACCAGAGCACCCCATGGTGAAGTACTTGGTCAGATAAAGCCTTTCTCAAGAAACTCCTACAACTGCTTCTTGAGCTCTGCCATCTCAACAGATGCCATTCTATACAGTGTTTGTGCTATTGGTTGCGTACCTGGGATTAGATTAATCTCAAAAGCAATCTCTCGGGGTAGAGGTACACCTAGAAGTTCTTCAGGGAAAATATCTTCAAACTCCCTGACTATCAGAACTTCAGAAAGATTAGAGCTCTTCATTGTGGTGTCTACCACATGAGCCAAGAATGCAAAGCATCCTTGTCTCATCAGCTTTTCAGCTACCATAGCTGACACAAGACAAGTTGGAAGAATCTTTCTGTCTCCCTAAAAGATCCATGTGTCACTATCAATTGTGAACACAACTTGCTTGGACTCCCAATCCAAGACAACCTTATACTTTTCTAGGGTGTCCATCCCATGAATTATGTCAAACCCATGTATCTCAAGTGGTAATAGGTCTAGCTGAATGTGATGTTCAGAAAAAGAAAGAGCAGGGAGAGCACACCTCCCGCAACACTTCATATCCCAACAAAGGGGTTTCTAATAATAGACTATCTGCTCTATGACTGACAATCATGTTGCAGTCAAAGATCACTCTTCTAGTGATAAAGGAATGCATAGCACCCAGATCAATTAAAATAGATATGAAGTAGGATGTAGACATATCAGAATAAAATAGTCCCATCTGACCTGTCACAACCCTTGGGTTAACTACTGCATCAGGCTGATTCATCGCACAGAATCTAGCTGTTGCTTGCTATTGACCTTGTGCTCGGTTGTTGGGTGCCGACGATCCAGCTTGGGATGCTTGTCCACGTCCTCTAGCGCCACTTGGAAACTATCACCTCTGGGAGCCTTGCTGACTCTGCCTCTGAGGTTGAGTCACACTTGCTTCTCTAGCTCGACAATCTTTCATCAAATGTCCCATCTTTCCGCATATAAAACATCCTCTATTCCCCAACTGTGGCCTGGGTTGTCCTAATACTGACACTGATGCAGAGCTGTGAGCTCCTTCTGGTGCTAAACTATGGCCTCTACCCCTATTTGACGTCCATTGCGTCTGGGTATTGAACCTTGGTGGTGCTATTGGTGCAGAAAATCTTGGTTTCTTAAAACTCTAAGACCTTTGTCCTTGGAACTGAGTCTACACCTTCTTACCACTGGTCTGTTGCTTCTCAACCACTGACCTTTCTATCTGTCTTACAGACTCCACAAAAGTGGCAAACCTCTCCCTGTTCTCTAAAGAAGACACCCAAGTGGTCAAATCAGCGTTTAACCCCTTCTCAAAACGTCGAATTGTTTCATCATTAGAAGCTTCCATATACGGACAGAACTGCAAAAGCTCCATGAACTTAGCCTCATACTCGCTAATGTTCATTGGTCCTTTCCTTAATCTCTCGAACTGAGAGATTTTCTCATCTAGAAACGTCTTAGGGAAATATCTACTAACGAATTATCGTCGGAATACTTCCCATCCGATCACAACACCTAGCCTCTTTCCCTCTTCTATGGTCCACCAGTGGCCAACACTTCCCTTAAGAAGGTACACTACATGTCTAACCTTCTCAGCTTCTGGGATATTAAGGATTCTGAAGGCCTTTTCCAGCTCAGTCAGCAAGATGTCAGCATCTGTTGGGTCAACTATACCATCATACTCTATGGCTCCAACCCCGTGAAGTCATTCAAAAGTCTTTTCGGTGCCCTGTCCTTCATGGTGAGCTGGTGCCCTAGCTACTGGTGGTGGCATCCTATCCGCCATATGCATCATTGTTGCCATGAACTGCCCGAACAGATCATGGAAGGCTGGGTTCTCTATCATGGCTGGGTCATACTAGGTATGTTCAGGTATAGGTTCCTCCCTAGTATGGTCCCTTACACCTCCTCCTAGTACAACAACACTTCTCTCATCAACATGTTCCTCGTGTGATCTAGACATCTTCATGTTCATCTTCTCCTATATGAGCAGAAGACACTATCAGATTAAACTGGAAGACACTAGAACAGACTCAACAACCTTAATCCTATGTCTATGTAGACTCAGCGAACCTAGAGCTCTGATACCACTAAATTGTGACGGACGAGTTAACCAAGAGGAAGTAATCAATTGCAGTGGATTACTAAAAATCACTAAAAATTAAAACTTTTTACGAAGAGATCCATACACTTGGAAAAACTCTTTCAAAAAGAACCAAGGTAATTTAATTACATTCTGATTCACAAGTACATCTCTTGTAGTATTCCTTCTCGAGAGTTACAAGCATCAACTGTCCTGTTAAATTGTACATAGGAAGTATAAAAATCTCTAGGCATCAAGCCAAAATCTCAGATCAATATTAAACTAACTATTGACTCCTAGGACCTGAGAGTACAGAGATGACACATATGACTCTATACAAAAACATGACAGCCAATGTCTCCACCTGGATGTCACTGCTATCCATGCTACTGCGGATGTTGTTGTTCTTCACCCGTTGTAGGGTTTCTACTTCTTCTTCTATGTCTACCTAAAGAGTCGGATCCCATAGGGGTGAGACAATTGAAATTGCCCCAGCGAGAGATATAACTCTCTTCCAGAAACATTATTATTGTAATTAATAGAATAAAATTGAGCAGAAGAATCATAAGTATTCAACAAAAAATAAATCAATGTCTAAACAGATTAGAGCATTATTCTCTATTGAAGTCATTTCAGCTATATCTTGATAAAGCAGCATGTCTCTTATTCAACAAGGAATATGAAGAACTTGTATAACATTTATCCATCTAAGATATACTAAGGAATATATCATCAACCAATGATTCTTGTATTTCAACCTTAAGCAAATATGCTACACGACTGATTACATTTTACAATCATACTTAAGCCTTGAGGAGATGAGGTATACCGCTCATACTCCAACCGACCATTGCGCAATCAAAATCAGTACCATACATAGGTCAATAAAAGAGCCATATTTCCATGACCTCATCTTCCTCAATCACTGTGAGGACCAAATGCAGGACATCTAGTGTCTCTGCTAAATAGCTTTCCAGGGTATACTAGAAACTTCACTATTAGAGTTACAGTGGCATGCTGTACTCTCTTCGAAATTGAGAGATATTATATTTATCACACATCGATTCGTCATTAAGATCATCGGGAGATTAATGATACATCCATTCCAGCATATATATATATATATATATATAATGAAGGATTGAGAGATTTACTGTTTACCTCACATCAATTCATCCATTAGGGTGTAATGATATTCGCTCCCATAACCCCCACATACTCAAAAGTATGCCCTCCAGGAGTTCCCATAGGAAAACATGTTTCACCATCACCAAACTACTGACGATGATGGATCTATAGTCAGGGATCTACATGATAAGATTTCACTTGATTAATTAAGTACATTACTGTATTCTTTTAGCATCAGTCAGGTTTTCAGACATAATTCGTTATAACAAATGCTACAAAGAATAAGTATTACTACTATCAAGTCCATTTCAAAGCTTTATAAAACATTGGGATTTCAATATCCCTTGTCACATCAGGGGCATTCTCATCCCTAAACATCTCATCATCATGATTATGGAATATGGGTATTCAAACCCTCAATTTATCAAGAACACTTGTTACCACTATTAGGTAACTAACACCTTCAGGTCATCTGACCAAGGTAAACTTAATAATTGCAATATAGATATCTCACATGGCTCCTAAAGCCCATTAATCTCTTGTTACCTTTCACTAGGAAACACATCATATTATGGCTCACAAGGCCCATAAAGCAATTTCAATAGTAATCATCATAGCTCATACCTGGCTATGTCCAACATCTCATGATACTTGCATGATTAGTACACATGATAACAGTTATATTAATTACATATGCAATGTAAGAGTAACATCACTGTTTCCACTTTAGAGTTAGAATTTCTAAAATCATGTCAATTAGAAATACTCATCCCATTACCCAAATTAGGGTTATGGTTTATCATCATATTGCCCAACATTAGGGTTTCATGCACTATAACCCAAGATTGGGGCTCCACATACCTTTACCCTTTATCAGGGTAGGATTTCATATCAAAGTGTCACATATCAGTACATAGCATCACCTTGAGTTAGAGTTCCACATCACATTGTTGCATTAAGGTTTCACCTTGACATCACCCTTGATTAGGGTTCCACCTGACATCACCCTCACTAAGGGTTTCATATGGCTTCACCCTTGATTAGGGTTTTACATAACATCTCTGTATTAGGGTTTCACTTAGCCTAATCCTTGATTAGGGTTTCTCATAACATCACCCTCAATTAGGGATAGGGTTTAATATTCACATCCAATTAGGGTTTATCATTAATATACACTGAATTAGGCTTTCTCATGTCATTACCCTAAATTAGGGTCACATCATCCCCCCTGGATTAGGGTTTTTCATAGAACTGCCCTAAATCAAGGTTTAGGTTCATCAACCACCTCAATTAGGGTTTCCTGATCTCTTTATCAAGGATCATACCCTAATTACATATTCTATTTATTTTGAATTTGTTGAGGCTGGATTTCTACATGATTATTATACATGTATGAATTTTCCTCTATCATCCTCTCTAGGATGTTCATTACTCCAATCTTAATTAGATTGAGTCAACTCCTCATTTAAGTATACACAGTTAGGGTTAATTTAGTGTGTTGAGTTATTGTTTCCATAACTTGAAAGGTTAATTATTTTAGATGTACTAATCACCTAAATACCTTAGGGTTTCAACCATTGTACTTATCTTTGATAATCATCATTATCAAACATGGGATCAATTGATCTTTTGTAACCTTGAGTCTCCAAATGGTATTGGAGTACCATAACCTCTAAATGGTTTTGCCCCTTTTTGACCTTCAAACAGTTTTGAAACCATTTGGGCATTCTAGGTCTAAGACCGTTTATCCTTAAACAATTTGAAACCGTTTGGTACCTTCAACCTATGAAACCATTTGAACAATTGTACCTTGAAACTATTTGAATAGAGCCAACTTGAAACCGATTGAAGAATTCACCCTTGAAACCGATTGGATCTCCAAACGGTTTGAGATCAATTGTTTTCCAAGCGGTCTGAGGACCGTTTGATCCCAAACGGTCTCAAGACCATTTGGACTCAAATGGTGTTAAGGTCTTTGGTCCAAACCATCTTAAAACCGAATGGACCAATTAGGGTTTCCATCATGCAATCGATTTAGGGTTTGTATTTATGGAATCATCAATCAATTGAACTCTTGAAGGTACATCAGATAGTAGCCCTTGGAATCATCCACCACAATCCATCATTGAACTCCAATTGGTCTTAAGACCGTTTGTTCTCAAATGGTCTTGAGACTGTTTGACCTCAAACGATCTTGAGACCGTTTGAGTCAAACAACTATAAAATTGACTCAATCAATTAGGGATTCAACCCATTCAATAGATTAGGGTTTACAAATTGTGGATCATACCAACATGGAATCATTATCATCAATTCAATTGAAACCAATGGATCAACATTCAACAATATCAACACTTGAACCCCAAACGGTCTTGAGATTGTTTGTTCCCAAACGGTCTGGAGACCGTTTGGTTTCAAACGATCTTGAGACTGTTTGGTCTCAAGTCATGAAACCATTTGCACTAGTTCATTGTTAAGTTGTGTGCTTAGGATCATGTCATCATCATCAAACTTCGATCCTTCAAAAATTACTGTTGTACGTATGGAAATTGCATCAATTGATCAAAGGAATTTCAAGAAGAACAAAACAATCAACAAATGATGGAGAATTGAATGTAGTAATAACATTTAAGGGTTCAAGTTATATAACCCGCCTTTGAAACCGAATCCAAGATTCGAGCTCCACATATTTAATGGTGGAAGAAGCTTTCTCAACTCCACAAGGTTCGTTCCTCAAGCTTTGAGTGAAAAGGATTGGCTAGGATTGAAGATTGCATGGATAAAAGAAGAAATCAAGCATTGATTTTCGATTTCCACCATGAAATCAAGGTTTAATATGACTAGGGAGCTTACCTACAGGTTGGGGCACGTCCTCTTATTTCTCCTAATCTCCTTTGTCTATGGCCAAAGAAAGGAAAGAAAAGGAATCAAAAAAGCCTTTGATTTGTATTGGAAATGGGATGTATATAAGGAAATTCAATGAGAGAGAATGTAATAATTAATTCCTTTATTTTCTTAAATTGATGCCACATCTCCCCCTCAAATCCTTTCCCATTAAGCCATCCTATTCCCATTTGCAATACTCTTATTTATCCATGAATTAAAGGAAAAGAAATTAAGCACCTTAATTCATATAATAATAATATCCATATTTGAGTGGATATTACTTTTCTTTTAACTAATGTGAGTGGGATCTCCACTCACTTAGATATTTTCATTGCCTTTGCAAGGTACAAAGACGTTCATTCTTGTCCAAAATCAACCATCTTATTTTTGTTTGAAGGGAACTTCAATTAACATATTTATTTTTACATTAATTTGAATTAGGGTTTCAATTATGCTTAAATCTTGATTATTTTAATATCAAGATTCTCTCTGTTCCAAAATGATTCAAATGAGGCGCCCCTCTCATTTTCTTTTCTCTACATGATGCCAAGAATCATGATGGACCCTCTTGAAGTGGTAGTTTGCATATTTAACACTAGGTTTTGGGTAATTTGCACATTACACCAAAACTAGGTTTTAATGCACAAAGATTGCTCAGCAAGCTCTATCTTGGTGCTCGAGCTTGTGAAAGCCATACCACTACATCATACTCATTCATATGATGCTTCAACATCTGAGGAACATTTTATCATGTACAATTTGCAATTTAACCCCTCAACTTGGGTAATTTGCACTTTAGTCCAAAACTAACAAAACATTGTCTCAACATTATTCAAAAAGGACTAAAATTGAAATATAAGGTTCCTCTCGAGCCTTAATTACTTTTCAAAAGATAAGAGCAAGCATATAGTCAATCTTATTAAGAAAAACATCTTGGGTTAACACATAACCCAGGTCAGGGATGTTACAAAATTCTTCCCATTCCTCCCTTATTTTGATTATTTGTTGAGCATGAGGAGATAAACCCCCATTATTTAAGACCCCAGAGCAACCCATTGTTAACTGTATGAATGTTCAAACTTTTATTCGACACAATATCATCTTTTGATTTAGATTTTTATAGTAGAAAAGCTTAATTGTCTTATTTATGCTTGATCACCATAAGCTTGTAATGCACTGTAACTACTAAAAAGAAGGGCTAGCAGTTAAAAGAACCCATATCACCATAGTCAATAACTAGTTGAAAAATAAGACTAAGATGAAAGATCTAGAGGGGGGTGAATAGAGCTTTTAGGGTAAATTAAAAATAATTAAAACACTCAACCAAAGGAGGAGGAAACAAGGAAGACACTTGTGTTTAGAGTGGTCCAACCTTTGAATGAAAGTGTCAGTCCACAACCCAATTGTTTCCAATTGGGATTTTGAAAGTTATTAATTTTATTACCTCGCAAGGATGTTACATAAAATACAATCACCTTACTTAAACTAGCCTTCACCTAGAAGTAGCCTCAACCCTCCTTGAAGCAGCCTTCTTTGAAGTATCTCCAATTCCTTAGAGCAGCCTTCTCCTCCTAGAAGTAGCTCTACCACCTTGAGATAGCCTTCCTTTTGAAGTAGCTCCAACCACCCTTGAATCACCTTATCTTGAATTAATCTCAAGCTCCTCTTGAAGCATCCTTCTACACCACGAAGTAGATTCAACTTTGCTCCCTTCAGTAGCCTCCACAATCTTGGAGTATCCAAGGAGCAAAAGTAGCTTGTACCTATGAAGGGGGATTGGAAGAAGGAAATACAACAGTGAAGTATAGTGTTTTGATCCTACATCAGGTGTTAGAATCTCCTATCCACATAAGATGAACATGTCTATGTGTGGTGTCTAGGAGACTGTAGCTATAGGACACCTTCTAGAGCACAAGGAGGAAGACAACAAGTGAATCTTAGCTTGATTGCTCTCAATAGTGAATGCTAAAGTGTAGCTTAGGTACCTTAGGTGTCCTAATGCCTCTCCTATTTATAGGAATGGTTTGCAAGTGTCTAGGGACATTCTAGGGACTGTCTAGAGTGTTCTTAGTGCTTAACTAGCCGTTAGGTGTTGGCTAGCAATTGCTAATTTGTTTGTGCTTGAAAAGAACAATCCAGAACCCTTCTCGGTTGACAATTTGTCTAACCAAACTGTGTCTCGTTCGAGGTTCTATTCAACCAACTCTGGGGTTAAGGAAAAAGTGTTGCAACGTCTATTTTCAAATCCCAACTACCAACTACCAACCACCTAGTCTAATGGCCATAATCTTTAGACCGAAGTTTGCTTGGTCGAGGATGTTTTTGACTGGAGACTATTTTAGAGAACAAATGTGTAAGTTGTTGAATAGTGCTCACAATTTCGACAGAGGTGGTTGTTGGTCAACAAAACTTCGACTGAGTATGTCTCAGTTGTCAAGTTCTTCGATCGAGGGTGTTCCTATTTTAGATTTTTGAATCACATATTAACTATGTGTTTCAATGTGTGTTGGTGACTCTAAATTTGGGGGGAAACTTATCTAAGTGTTATAAGTGGGTAGGGAAGATCTAACACTTGATTTACATGATGTCTAAGTACTTGTACATTATATTTTTGTACAAGTGTTTACATTTGAGTACAATCATGAACATTTATACAATTACACGCAATTGATCTTCAATTTGCATTGATCTTCCTCTTCCCACTTAGTAGGATTTCCTTATTCCTTTGAACCCTAAAATACTCAAATAACATGTTAGATTCACAAGGGTGAAATGTTTGTCATCCTCAAAATGAAGGGTATATTAATGTCCAATTTAGGTAAAAATCTCCCCCTTTGTGAAGATGATAGACATTTGTAAAATATAATCAACATAATTTGAATGAGATGAGTTTAATACCTATTATTTACCTGAGACGAAGAGTATTTTCTTATTTTCATAAAATGTGTGCTAATTATTCTTAAAGAGATATGGAACATAGTATCCATCTCTTAAGGAATATAACATCAATTAATGTTAAACCAAGAGACCATGGAACTCATTTATTTTGTTTTATATTATTTCTCCCTCTCTGTCATTTAAAAAATATAGCAATATAAACATTTTACTCCCCCTGAATGGGATACTCCCCCTCAATGTAATACACAAGTTGCAAAACAAAGTGATAGAAAATGTCCAATGAAAGCCACAAGATAGATTTTTACAAACATGATAAAGTTAACACAAACAAGCTCAATTCCATTGATAGAAACATAAGATAACATCATAAACTTCACTAGAAATGATTACATAAGTTGTACAACTCACTACATAGGACATCATCACTAGAAGGATTGCAAGATTACATGAACCTCATGATCTTTCCCAAGAAATGGAGCATCACCATAGTACTTAAGAAGTGTTTTCCAATCAATAGCACCTATATTAGTAAGAGCATATGCCTCCATATATGTTGGTGCCTATCAAACCTAAAGTGGGCAGCAATGTCCTGGAGTTGCATGGGTGAGTATTGGGTATGGGAAAGATCATGTGAAACTGGTCGTGGGACTTGGGTGTATTAGATTTAAGGGTTAAAAGGATAGAGACTCCCGGGATAGAGTGTATATGGATATGTGTCCCGGAACATTGGGAGACAAGGCTTGCATTCTTTGATTAAGATAGGTCATGGCATGATGATTGTAATCTTATTGTCTCCCAAGATGAAAGTTAGCCCCTTTGAGATAACACACATCATTTGCTAGATTTTCTATGGAGTAGCTAGGAGGAGTAGGAGGTGGAGGATTTGCTTTGGTGGATGTCTCTCCTTCGGTCCTAGCCCTCTTATGTCCAAATCAAGGACCATTTTATCTACAATGTGTTTGGTGAGTTTTTGAGGACGCCTATCACACTTGTAGTTTAGATTATCTAGGTGTTTGTCAAGGCAAAATTGGATAATTTGACACACAAAATCAGAATAGGGAGGATTTCTAGAGAATTCAAACATATTGGATAAGATAATGTGAATGAAATTGACTAGAATGCTTTCTATGATAACATAAATTAGATACATCCTAAATTGTGGGATTTCAGTTTTGTTTGCTCTAGAGTAGATGTTGTGGGAGATAATGAGGTTTTCTACCCTAGCTTTTGGGGTGAGGGATGTAGTGTAGTAAGTTCCCCTATTCTCATGACATGAAGTAATAGGAAGGAAAATGACCCTTTTGATGTCTCCTAAGGTAATGGTGTTATCATTGGTGGAGAGTTTGGATAAAGGGTTTTTGCTGGTTAAGTCTATGAAATCTCCGTATTCCTCCTCATCTATATCTAACATTTAAAGATGTATTTTTCAAAAAAGTAAAATCCTAACCCATCAACCATGGAAGTGAAAGAGAAGTGGTTATTGGAGTCCCTGGTTAGATTAGCATAGAACTAATTTACGGCCTGGGTGGACCAAAAACAAAAGGATGGTTCAAGAAACTCCAACAACATTTACATCTTGAAGATCTCAGGGAGGTAAAGGAGCGTGATGAAGTCATTGGTATCCATTGGGCATCGGGGAAGAGGGGTCATTGAGGTGAGCTTGAGGTAGCGTTCTCTAGTAGCAATGTCGTTGAAGGGAATGTCATTGATGACACTCAAGGATGGAGTGACCATTCTTCCCTTCCTTGGTGCTACTTGCTTCTACCCACTGTGTGCTAAAGATGAGCGTATCTTTATAAAGTGGAGGTGGAATAAGAACTAGGGATGGTAGTGGAAGAGTATTGCTGAAGAATATCTCTAAAGATCACTAGAGAGGAGGTGGAGAAGAGAGCAATTGAAGTGTGAGTAGAATGAACGAATTGGGGTCCCTTTTATAGAAAATCAGGGACCTGCTCGGTCGACAAATTTTGTTTACCGAGAGCCCAATGACTCTCTTCTGACACTCCTCATAACGGCTAGTTCGGTCGACCATTGGAGTTTAAAAAAATGACCATTATAATGAGGATTCGGTCAAATGTTTCTTACAATGAGGGGCCTTTTTGCAAAAAAAGTTAGTTCGTGAAATTTTTAGAGAAATTTGGTTCAAAAATGCCTTGTCGTCCGAGAATCATCTTGGTCCAAAATATGTTCGACTGAATAGGAGTTTGTGAGTAGTTTTGGTGAATTGTTTGGAGCTTGTTTATGTACTTGTGCATGATAATATATTATTGTGACTAATCAAAGAAATATTACTAGATTTTTTTGTAATAAAAATAAAATGAAATTCAATTAAGAAAATTAAAATTTTTGAGTACATATATCAAAGAATACATCTTCTAGGGGAGTAATAAGTAACCTATTTCTAAAATATTGAAATTGATTAAGAGGAAGTGGTTTAGTAAAGATATTCGCTAATTTCTCTTCAGTATCAATATGATTGAGAGATATATTATTTTTAGAAGTATGATCTTTTAATAAATGACATCTGATTTCAATATGCTTGGCATGACTATGTAAAACAGGATTATGGGCCAAGTTTATGACACTAGTATTATAAAAAAAATAGTGTAGAAGAAAAGGCAAAGCCATAGTCATTCAAAACTTGTTGCATATAGAGTACTTGAGCACAACATGAACCAGAAGCTAGATATTTGGCTTCAGTGATGGATAGAACAACTATATTTTATTTCTTACTAAACCAAGATACTAAGGCTCTTCCTAGTACGAAACAACAACCACTTGTGCTCTTGTGATCAACTCGACAACCAACATAATCAACATCAGTGTAAGATTTTAGATCTAGTGATTATCCTTTAGGATACCACAAACCATAGTCGATAGTACCAAAAAGATATCTTAAGATCATTTTGATAGCTTAAAAATGAGAGTGCATTGGTTTTGATTGAAATCTAGTGCAAAGTCCAACGAAGAACATGAAATTCAGTCTAGAAGAAGTCACATACAGCAAACTACCAATCATGGCCCTATACAAGGAATCATCAATGGGTTCACCATCTTCATTCTTGTTAATTTTTGTAGAGGTAGCCATGGGAGTGGTAGCATGTTTGCATTTTTCCATGCCAAATCATTGTAAGAGTTCTTTGGTGTATTTCTCTTGGCTAAGAAAAATTCCGACAGTTGTTTGCTTTATTTGAAAACCAAGAAAAAAATGTTAATTCTCCCATGAGAATCATTTCAAACTCTTTTTGCATAATATCACTAACTTGATTTCATAAGGAATTGTTTGAAACACCAAAAATGATGTCATCAACATATATTTGAACAACAAGAAAATTTGATTCGTATGTTTTGTCACATAGTGTAGAATCTAATTTTTCAATCAAAAAGCCATTATCAAATAGGTAATTTTAAGTCTTTCATACCAATTATGTGGGGCTTGTTGTAGGCCATATAGAGCTTTCTTAAGTTTATGTACATGTTCAATTTTGTTCGGAATCTCAAAGTCAGGTGGTTGAGCAACATATACTTCTTCTTCTATAATTACATTTAGGAAGGCACTTTTTACATCCATTTGGAATAGTTTGATGTCTTTGTGAGCTAGTAGACCTAATTACATTTTAATAGACTCAAGTCTAGACACAGGAGCATAGGTTTCATCAAAATATATTCCTTCCTGTTGATTATATCCTTGAGCTACCAGCCTAACTTTGTTTCTAACTACTTCTCCGACTTCATTAAGTTTGTTTTGAAAAACCCACTTAGTTCCAATAATGGTTATATGTCATGGTTTAGGAACTAAGTCCCATACATTATTTTTTGTAGCTTGATTTAGTTCTTCTTGCACATCCATTATCCAATATTCATCCTTGAAAGCTCCATTAACCTTTTTAGGTTCAACAATTGATATGAATGCCATGTTTGCAACATCTCT
This sequence comes from Alisma plantago-aquatica, assembly GCA_963693085.1. Taxonomy (NCBI): domain Eukaryota; kingdom Viridiplantae; phylum Streptophyta; class Magnoliopsida; order Alismatales; family Alismataceae; genus Alisma; species Alisma plantago-aquatica. The sequence continues at coordinate 1,285,112,066 of OY856412.1, read as the reverse complement.
TAGTGATGATCAGGTTTTTACTTTATCAAAAGGGTTTCCTATAATTAAGTTTTGAGGATGGTCCGTGATAAATCTAGGAATGGGCTTTTGTATCTCACTTTGTTGTTCATTTTTAGTATTAATAATCTTTAGTAGATATAGTTAAGTCATCAATTTGATGAGTTACGTTTTTTAAGTTTTCAATTTCATTTTCAGGACTTTGTGTTGTCATTTCATGAAATGTGATATGAATTGATTCTTCAACTTTTCTAGAGATGGTCTTATAGATTCTAAACGCCTTTCTAGAAGTTGAATATCCCAAGAAGAATCCTTTATGTCATTTAGGGTCAAATTTATCTTTATCATCCTTTGTATTTATGATGGAATAGGGTGTACAAAAGTATGAAAATAATCAACTCTTGGTTTCTTGTTGAACATAAGTTCATTAGGAGTTTTCTTAACATGGGAGTGAATCGTTACATGATTCAATACATAACATTCCATATTAAATGCTTCATCCCAAAAAAATTTAGGTGTATTGTGTTCAAGTAACATATTTCTATCGATTTCTTGTAATGATCGATTTTCCTTTCTACTACCCCATTTTGTTATGGGGTGCGTGGAGCTGAAAAATTATGAGTGTACCCTTGATCTGTAGAAAATTCTTCAAAAATGTGATTTTCAAATTTCACATCATGATCACTCCTGATGGTACATATTTTGTTTTGTAGTTGATTTTCAGTTTTAGAGCATAATTTAATTAATATTATAATTGTATCATCTTTATTTGAGAGGAAAAAACCCCAAGTGTATCTAGTATAATCATCAATAATAACAAAGAAATATATTTAACTCTAATAGATTGAGTCCTCATAGGGCCAAACAAGTCCATTTGAATGCGTTCTAATGATCTAGTAGTGCTAAGTAAAGTTTTGGATTTGAAACAAGTTTTACTTTGCTCGCCTAAAGTACAAGATTCACAATTTTTAGGTTTGTCCAAAGAGAGTTTAGGTAAACCATGAACAAGATCATATTTAATCAACTTTTTGATAGCATCTAAACTTGCATGACCTATTTTTTATGCCATAGTTGTAAAGAATCATCATTTGCGATAAGCAATTTTCCAACAATAGCTTGCATAGAATTAGGTCTAAGTATATACAAATTTCCTAATCTTTTTCCTTCATAAACAACATTTTTTGTGTTTTCTATGAGTAGCTTGTAGCAAGATTTGTTAAAAAAAAAACATCATAGCCACTATCACATATTTGACTAACACTAATCAATTGTGATGTAATCCATCAACAAGTAAGACATCTTTAATGTGAAGATTTGTACCAACATTACCTATTCCAATAATTTTACCTTTGGTGTTATCTCCAAATGTGACCGTACCACTATTCTTTTCTTCAAAAGTTTTAAAAGGTTCTTTATTTCCAATCATTATTTGGAGCAACCACTATCAACCACTCAATCCTGCAAAATAGATAGATTTTGGTACCCATGTGATCGTCCTTTTGATTATGGATGTTTATTAAAGCATTTTGTATTATAAAATAACTAATTTGAAGAGGTTTTGAAGGTTTTTGAGCACTAGAGTTGAATATAGTCACAAGTTCATTAATTTAGTAACAAACTCTTTACAGAATAATACTCGGTCAAAAATTTATTCGACTGGATGGTTTTTCAGTCGAGATATTTTTCGGTCGGGATGATTTGCCAGCATATACGATTTTAAATAGAACAATCTTTTTTCAACAATTTCTATGATCGAAGAGACTCTCAGTCGAGAATTTTGTTGACCGAAACTAGTTCTATGTGAATATATCAATTTCAAGCACATATCTTGTTATTTCTAATCAAATCATGAAAAAATATGTAAGTTAAAGCTTTGTTTAGTTGAGATAAGACAATCATATTTTCAAATTTAGTTTTAGGTCAAATCTCAACTAGGTATCTCCATATTTATAAGTATGTGGTTTTGGAACCCAAGCTAGATCCTTATCTTTATTTTTCTTGTAAGGGCATAAAATGAATAATGTCTAAGATGTAAACAATAATGACAATAAATAAAATCAATTTCATTTCTCTTTTTAACATTATGGTCATGAACTGGAGTGTTTTTAGGTACATACATGACCTTGATCTTGGGTACTTGTGTCTTTCTAGTTCTAGGTTTTTTATAGGATTTTTCTTTGGATTCATAACCTAGACCTCTCCTCCCGATTTGACTAAAGGAGTCCTTTAGGATTTTATCAAGAATGTCTTTATTTTCCAAGCTACTAATATCTTTTTGCAACTTAGCAATTTCGTCTATTTTCCTTTTAATATCTAACTTTTCTTGATATAGATTTGATAGTAAACTCTCTCTTTCTTTGATAATAATATCATAATCCAAATGAGTGTATAAAATAGGTTGAGTTTGAAAATTGTTCATTTTAGCAAGCAATTCAACCTTTTCTTGACAAAGAAAGTTATAGTTTGTTTCTACAACAAGCAACTTGATATTATGCTCTTTAATATAAGATTTTAAGGTATCTCTTTCAGATATGAAACTTTCATTTTCAGAAGAGAGGGTATATAGCTTAGCATGCAAATCATCATTAGTTTTTGTAAGCTTTTTTAATTTCTTTTTACAATTAATATATTTGTCATGTATTTCTTGGAGACTGGTGACTAGTTCTTCTTTAGATAATTCAAGAAGGCTTACCTCACTTGAGTCCTATTTTTCATCTTCTTTGGCCATAAGACATTCAACTTCCTCCTCCCCTCTTTCACTTTCATCACTTGATTCATCCCAAGCACTTTTGTAAGTGTTATCTCCTTTGTCCTTTTTTTTTTGAAGGAAGACTTCTTACCTTTCTTAATTTTAGGACATTCATTCTTCACATGTCCTATCTTTCCACATTCAAAACACCTAATGGAAGAATAGGAAGAACCTCTAGATTTTTTTTTATTTATACCTTCTATATTTCTTACCATTCACAATGAGTGCATCTTCTTCATCATCTCCTTCACTTGTTTCATTACTTTCTTGAGTGATGACTTTTGATTGAACCTTTGTTGTAGCTTTCAAGGATATATCCTTCCTTTTTCCCTTTTGAAGCTCAACCTCCACTCTTTGTTATTCTTTAAGGGTGACCTCATGAGTTTCTAGATTGCCAATGAGCTGCTCCATCCTCATTGTGGTGAGATTATTTGCTTCTTCAATAGTCGTCACCTTTGGTCTGTATTTTGGAGGCAAAGACCTTAGAATTGTTGACACTTGATCTTCCTCACTTATATATTTTCCTAATGCACTTAAGCTATTAACAATGGAAGAAAATCTTGCATACATTTCACTAATAGATTCATTAGGTTACATACGAAATTGTTCAAACTTTTGCTTAAGAATATCAATTTTGGTATTTTTAACATGTGTAGTTTCTTCATGTGTTATGGAGATCTTATTCCATATATCATAATATATATCACATGAGGATATTCTATTGAATTCACTTACTTAAATAGAACAATATAGTATGCTAACCGCTTGGGCATTTAATTGAACCCGTTTTATCGTGTTTGGATCCCATGATGCATATTCAGTTGTGGGAAACACATAGGGAGTAGACACCATCCTCCATAACTCCAACCTGAGTACTTGGAAGTAGAATTGCATTCTTCTTTTCCAGTAGGTGTAGTTGCCTTTATCAAAGGGTGGTCCCCGAGTTACGTGAGTTCCTTCAAGGTTGAGGTTGCTGAGTATGTTGACCCCCATTGTAACATCCCTGACCTGGGTTATGAATTTACCCTAGGTGTTTTGATTAATAAAAGTTATTATATGCATGCTCTTATATTTTGAAAAGTAATTAAGACTCAAGAGGAACTTATATTACAATTTTAGTCCTTTTTGAATATTGTTGAAATCAATATTTTGCCTGTTTTGGTCGAAAGTGCAAATTACCCAAGTTGAGGGGTTTATTTGAAATTTTTGCATGATAATATGTTCCTCATGTGACAAAGCATCATGAGAGTGAAAATTATGCAGAGGTATGGCTTGTGATAGCCTAAATACCAGGAAAGAGCTGATAAAGCAATGTTTGTGCATGAAAACCTAGTTTTGGTGTAATGTGCAATTTACCCAATTCCTAGGGTACAATATGTAGATTACCACTTCAATAAGGTCCCTAATTTTTTTTGGCATCATGTGGAGCAAAGAAAATGAGAGGGGCACCTTATTTGAATTAAGTTGAAGGAGAGAGAATCTTGATATTAAAATAATCAAGATTTAAGCATAATGGAAACATTAATGCAAAAATAAATAAAATAATTGAAGGGCCTTCAACCAAAATTAAAATGGTGGAGTTCAGATGTGTGTGTTTACGTCCTTGATCTTTGCAAGGACGAGAAATTCCACTCACCTTATTATAAAGAAAAGAATTTCCACTCAAAAAGATATATTAATATTATAAGGGATTAAGGTGCTTATTTTCTTTTCCCTTAATCCATGGATAATGGAAGGGAGATCAGTGTGATTGAGTTGCCTTTGCATGCAAGAAAACCAAGGAGGAAGTTGTGGCAACATTTTTGGAATTAATTGATTTTTATAAAACATTTTCTCTTTCATCAATTTTCTCATAAAAGAGCCTTTTCCAATCCACCTAAGGATCTTTTTCGATTCCTTTCTTCTCCTTGCTTACAAAATCGACCAAGAGAGATAAGAACAGCCGGAAGGACGCTCCCAACCTGTTGGTAAGCCTTTGACCTTTTTTTTCTTGATTTCATGGTGAAAATCATAAAACAATGCATGATTCCTTCATTTCTTCACTCTATCTTCAACCCTAGCCGATCCTTTCACTCCAAAATCTTGAGAAACGACCTAGGGAGGTTGCTAGAGCTTCAACCACCATTGGAGAAGTTAATCTTGGAGCTTGGGATCATATTTGAAGGCGGGTTATATAACCTAAACCCTTAATCTTTGTCATTGAATTTGATTTCTTCATGCAAATGAGTTAATTGTTATTATTGCAATAGCCTTGCTTGATTAATGGAATTTCCATGGAAAAATGGTAGTAGTTCTGTGAGTCTAAAGGTTGAAGATGATATCATGTTCATAAGCACACACCTTAATTAAAAATCAAGAGCAAACGGTCTTGGACCTTTGGTCCAAACGGTTTCACTAAATTGTTTGGGACCAAACGGTTTGCAAACCGTTTGGTGCCCTAGACTCCAAATTGCATGGATGAGTTGACCGTTTGAGGTCTAAACTTAATCACATGTTGGATGATGATCGAATGGACTCAATTGATTGATCCAATGTTTGCATGATCCTTTAAGTGGAAACCCTAATCAAGTTGATTGAAGAAATCCTTGATTGGTCCTAATGATTTCAAGGCAATTTGGGTCAAACGGTCTTGAGACCGTTTGAGCCCAAACGGTCTTGAAACCGTTTGGGACCAAACAATTTCAAAACCATTTGGTGGGTTAGTGGTTGATCCTTGACCCATGGATGATGATCTAATGGTTTAGATTGATGAACGCTTCAATTGAATAATCAATGATCAATTCAATGGTGCAATTGGAAATCGATTTGATGGGGAAATGACCTAGTGAGCCCTTGCGGTTTTGGGACTGATTTGGCCGAAACGGTCTTGAGACCGTTTGAGACCAAAAGGTCTTGAAACAGTTTGGCATCAAACGGTTTCAAAACCGTTTGGTGATGAAACTTCAAAACAGCATGGAGGTTGTTAGTGGTTCAATCATTTGGATAATGAAGGTAATGATAGTCCTAATTATCCAATGATGGTTAGTAATGTTAATCAATGAAGGTATAGAGGTTAAAACCCTAATAGTACCTAAGTGATTAGTGTCAATTAGGGATAAACCCTAATTGTTTATAAGATCAATGACTTGGTACACTATGTTAATCATAGTTGTATGTACTTGACTAAAGGGTTAATATAACCTAATCAAGTTGAGAGGGTGATAATATGAAGTTAATACATGAGCATGATTCATGTGGTGACTAAGGGTATGATCCTTAAGTAAAGAGATCATGAAACCCTAATCATGAACATAAACCATAATTGACAAGGTTGTTGCACCTTAACCCTAATCTAGGGTATGGATGCGACCCTAAACTAGGGTGATGATATATGTGAAACTAATTTAGGGTAATATGATGCAAAACCGTAATTATGGGTAATGGAACATGAAACCCTAAATGGGATGAATAGAAAACCCTAATTATGGGTGATGGAGCATGAAACCCTAATTGGGGATGAATAGTAAACCATAATTATTGGGGATGGAACATGAAACCCTAATTGGGATGAATAGTATACCCTAATTATGGATTATTGAATGTAAATCCTTTTCTAGGGTGAAATTTATGTGAAACCTTGACTAAGGATGGTTTCATGAGAAATCCTAATGTTTGATGTTCTGTGGAACTCAAATCCAGGGTAATGTTATGTAATGCTTAACATACTCTAAGCTTGGGCAATATGGTGATAAACCATATCTTTGATGAGATAATGGGATGATTATCCCCATGTGACATGAAATGGGAAACCCTAACCATAGTGAGGGAATAGTGGTGTTACCCATGAATAATGAATTCACATTTGTTGTGCATGGTTCTGATATGCAATTGATATCAATATTATCATCTGTGCTAACCATGCAGGTATATTGAAATAATGATCACGGCCAGGTATGAGCTATGATGTTTAATTCACTATTGTGACTGTGCCTTGAGTGCCATAATATACCTTTCTTCCTGGTAAGAGGTAACAAGAGAGTTAATGGGCCTCAAGTACCATGTGTGATGCTTTCAATAGCAAGTATCATGTTTGACTTGGTCAATTGACCTGAAGGTGATGGTTACCTGAAAAAGTGATAACAATGCTTAATGATGAATCAAGGGTTTAATTACCCAGGGCCATATGATTATGGTGATGAAATTGTGAAGGGATGAGAATTCCCAGCTTTGAAATAAGGGACTGAGTCCCCAATGCCTTTTAAAGATTGTTAAGTAATTGATGAAAATAGTACATGTTTCTTTATAGCATTGTCATAATAAGTTTTATTTGAGAACTTGCCTGATGCTAAAAGAATATGAAAATGTACTTAATTAATAAAGTGAAATCTATTCATGTAGTGCTCTGACCATAGATCCATCATCGTCAACAGTTGGTGATGGTGAAACATGTTTTCTATGGAATTCTTAGAATTCACATATTTTGAATATGTGGGGGTAAATGGGCGAAAATATCCTTATGTCTAGGTGAAGAGATTGAGGGAAGGTAAACATTAGACCTCTCAATCCTTCATGTGTCAGGATAGATGTATCTTAAATCTCTCGATGGTTGGAATGAATGTATCATTAATCTCCCAATGTTATTTTATGTGGGGTCGACGAAGATAAACATTGATGCCCTCGATTGCCGATGAGAGTGCAGTTGACACTGTAACTCTATAGTGAAGTTCCAGTATACCCTAGAAAGATATTTGAGCAATCGACACAGTCCTGCTTGTAGTCCTGTGCTGACCAGGATGTGGGAGGTCATGGGAATCTGGCTCTTCCATTGACCTATTTATGGTACCGATTTCGATTCTAGAAATGGTCGGTTGGAGTATGGGCGGTATACCTCATCTCTTGAGAGCTTAAATCTGTTGTAAAATATTATCAGCGGTGTAGTGTATTGCATAAGATTGAAATACGAGAAACATTGATTGATGATATACTGCTTAGCATGCCCTTGATACATAAATGTACTTATGTTCCTTTATTTCTTATCGAATATGAGACATGCTTCTATATCAAGTTATAATTGAAATACTTGTATAAGAATGTTGCTCTAATCTGTATAGTTGTTGATTCACCTGCTATTGATTTATATTATCCCACTGTTCAGTTTATTTCTATTTAAACTACAATGACAATGTTTTGGCGGAGAGTTATATCTCCCGCTGGGGCAATTTTTATAATTGTCTCACCCCCGTGGGATTCAACGTTTTTAGGTAGATGTAGATGACAAGGCAGAAACTCTTCTGTAGAAGAAGAGCAGCAGCAGTAGACACAGGGACAGCAGTGATCCATCAGGTGGAGACATTGGTTGTCTGGTTTTTGTGTAAATAGTCTTATAGTTGTCGATGTACTCTCAGGTCCTCAAAGTTAGTGTTTTGATACTTCGATCTGAGATTTTGTGCATGTATGCCTCGAGGTGCAATGATGCATGTAATGTATATATATGAACCAGGATGTAATGTTTTACTTTGGTTCTAAATGAAAGAGTTTTCTTGTGAATGGATCTCTTGATAAATGGTTTTAATTTTTAGTGATTTTCAGTAATTCTGCTGCTAATGAAACACTTCCGCATAGTTATTCTCGTTTTTATGAGTTGAATGCCACAATTAGAGTGGTATTAGAGCTCTAGATTCGCTGAGTCTACAGAGACATAGGATTAAGGTAGTTGAGTCTGTTCTAGTGTCTTCCAGTTTATCTGATAGTGTCTTCTGCTCATATAGGAGAAGAAGAACTAAAGATGTCTGGATCACACGATGAACAAACAGATGAGAGTAGTGTTGCTGCACCAGGAGGAGGTGCAAGAGACCTAGACAAGGAGGAACCTGTACCTGAACAACCCCAGTTCAACCCAACTGATATGGGGAACCCAGCCTTCTAGGCTATGTTCGGGCAGTTTATGGCAGCTATGACCCACATGACAGATAGAATGCCAATACTTGCACCTAGGGCACCACCCCATGATGAAAGACATGGTGTCGGCAAGACTTTTGAAAGGATGAAGAGGGTCGGGGCCTTAGAGTATGCTGGTACAGCTGATCCAGCAAATGCTAATCTATGATTGACTGAGTTGGAGAAAGCCTTCAGAATCCTCATGATTCCTGATGATGAGAGGGTCAGACATGCTGTATATCTCCTCAAAGGGAGTGTTGGCCACTAGTGGACCATTGAGGAGGGCAAAAGACATGGAGTTGTGATTGGATGGGATGAATTCAAGCTTGAATTCATTGCTAGATACTTTCCCAAGACATATCTAGATGAGAATATCTCTAAGTTTGAGAGAATTAAGCAAGGACCAATGAACATTAGTGAGTATGAGGCCAGGTTCATGGAGTTGTTGCGGTTTTGTCCACATATGGCATCTAATGGTGAGGAGAGAATTTGGTGTTTTGAGAAGGGGCTGAACGCTGAATTAACCACTCCGGTGTCTGCTTTGGAGAACCGGGAGAGGTTTGCCACTTTCGTGGAGTCTGTAAGACGCATAGAGAGGTCTGTAATTGAGAAGCGACAGACCAAGGGTAAGAAGGAATACCCATAGTTTCAAGGACAGAGTGCTGGGAGTTTCAAGAAACCAAGGTATTCTGTGCCTACACCACCACCAAGGTTAAATACCCAGACATAGTGGACGTCAAGTAAGAATAGAAACCATAGTTTACCACCAAAGGGAGCTCATAGCTCAGCCTCAATGTCAGTAACAGGACCACCCAGACCACCAAGGGGGATTATAACCTGTTATAGATGTGGAAAACAAGGCCATGTGGTGAGAGACTGTCCTGAGAAAGTCAGGAGTGTGACCCAACAATCGAGGCAGAGTCAACAGGACTCTCAGAGGCAACAACCTGGCAGTGGTGCTAGAGGACGTTGACCAACGTCCCAAGCTGGTTCTTCAACATCCAATAATCAAGCACATGGTCAACATCAAGCGACATCTAGGTTCTATGCTATGAACCAGCCTGAAGCAGTAGTCAACCCTCGGGTTGTGATAGGTCAGATGGAACTGCTTTATTTTGATGTCTTTATCCTACTTCGTATCTGTGTTAATTGATCCGGGTGATACGTACTCTTTCATCACTCGAGAAGTGATTGATGACTGCAATATGGTTATTAGTCATAGAGTAGATAGCTTGCTGTTAGAGACACCTTTGATGGGATTTGCAGTATTGTGGGAGGTGTGTTCTCCCTGCAATCTTTTCTTTTCGAATCACCGCATTCAAGTGGATCTTATAACACTTGAGATGCATGGTTTTGATATAATCCTTGGGATGGACACCCTAGAGAAGTATTAGGTTGTCTTGGATTGTAGTTCCAAGCAAGCTGTGTTCACAGATGGTGGTGACACATGGATCTTTCAGGGAGATAGAAAGATTCTTCCAACATGTCTTGTATCAGCCATGGTAGCTGAGAGGTTGATGAGACAAGGATGCCTTGCATTCTTAGCCCATGTGGTTGATACCACAATGGAAAGCCCTCATCCTGTTGAAGTTCTTGTAGTCAGGGAATTTGAAGATGTTTTTCTTGAAGAACTTCTAGGTGTTCCACCGCCCTGAGAAATTGATTTTGAAATAAATCTAATCCCAGGAACACAACCAATAGCACAAACGCCATATAGGATGGTGCCTGCTAAAATGGCAAAGCTCAAGAAACAATTGCAAGAGTTTCTTGAGAAGGGTTTTATCCAACCGAGTACTTCACCCTGGGGTGCTCTAGTCCTTTTTTTTAAGAAAAAGGATGGGTCGATGTGGTTATGCATTGACTATAGACAGTTAAACAAGGTAACTATAAAGAACAAGTATCCTCTACCAAGGATTGATGACTTGTTTGACCAATTGCGTGGTGCGACTGTCTTTTCTAAGATAGATCTGAGGTCGGGATACCATCAGTTACGTATCAAGGAGGGTGACATACCTAAGTCTGCCTTTAGGACAAGGTATGATCACTATGAGTTTATAGTTATGTCGTTTGGACTAACTAATGCACCAACTGCATTTATGGAACTCATGAATAGAATCTTTTGACCTTTTCTAGATCAGTATGTTGTTATCTTTATAGATGACATCCTGATATATAGTAGAGATGCTCAACAACATGAGCAACATCTTCACCAATCTCTAACTTTGCTAAGGGATCATAAGTTATTTGCTAAGTTTAGCAAATGTGAGTTCTAGTTGCTAAAAGTTTCCTTTCTTGGACACGTAATATCTGCCTCAGGTATCCGTGTTGATCCTAAGAAGGTGGAATCTATCCTACAATGGGATCAACCGAAGACACCACTACTACAGAAACGGCCTTTGGCGTCGGTCGTTTAACCCCATTTGGCGTCGGTTTCCGACCGACGCCTATGTGGGCGCTGCTAAAGGTCGAACACTTCGGCGTCGGTTTTTTAACCGACGCCTATTTATTCTATAGGCGTCGGTCGTTTAGTATATAACCGACGCCAAAAGTGTTCGCGCCACAGAAAATTGCGTCATCTAGGGAACTTTATGTGTCAGTTATTTACTAAACAACCGACGCCTATATAGAATATAGCGTTGGTCTTTTAGTAGATAACCGACGCATAAAGTGCCCTAGATGACGCCATTTTCTGTGGCGCGAACACTTTTGGCGTCGGTTATATACTAAAACACCAATGCCTATATTTCAAGACGACACAGCCGTGCTTCCCTGCACGGCCGTGTTTAGTACTATAGGCGTCAGTTTTATATGAATAACCGACGCCTTTTCCACCACGGCCGTGCTATCCTACACGGTACTATTAGGCGTCAGTTTTTATCAAATAACCGACGTTGTATGTCTTTTGTGACGGTTTTCTATAAATAACCGACGCCTATTTCTATTTTTTTTTTCATATCAGTTTGCAGGCCTGCTGTGGCTGGTCAGCAGGATGAGAACCTGCAGTTCAGTTTTCTGAACTGCAGGTTTACGACATCCATTGATATCAGCCTACAAACAGGCCGCAAACCTGCAAAAGTCACAAGGAAAATTTCACACAAGTACATACATTCAGACATCAATTCAATTCTCACATTAACACATATAGAAACATTCAAATACATGTATTAACATTCAAAAATATTCATTTACAAAGTATCATTCATTATCGCTATCAACATCCCAATTATATCTTACAGTTGCCACTGCTTGTATGGCTTTTGCCCATTCTTCTCTTACTTCATTTAATGCTTCCATCGTATATGGAGCATGTATATTTTTTAAGCGTTTACCTATAGTGTGGTCAGTTTTAAACACCTGCAAAGAGAATGATGTATATATATAAGTAATAATATAAAAATAAGATTGATATATTTCATACTAACTAATGAGACTATATATAATACCTCATGTATGCTATCGATGTCCAATGCGGCATGTTTGATAATCATCTGCATAAATCGCATCACATAGTATGCGCATGCTCAGCCATTGTCTTGTGTAGCACACTATAAATTGAAACATACAAAATAATACAACTAAGCACAATTCACATCAATAATATATATATTCGAGTCGGGAACTTACTTGTACGTTCTGCCAATTTATTGGCTGGTTCTTTTTCCTTGGGACCGTTCCTCCAGCCTTTTTGAATGCATATAAACCCCTACATGTTAATATAACACAATAAATTTCATAAGTAAATAGTAATGTAATAAAAGATGTTAACGGATATAAAAATGAAATATTTCTCACCAGAATAATGGCATTCTCATTACGTGTCCAATTTTAGTGTTCAATGTACTCCCCGCAGGATCTAGATAATAAACAGTGAATGTCCCGGGGACAATAACTAGTAACTCCCAATGTCTACCGCTAGAGGTAAGAAGTTAACAATTAATAACTCAAAATGCAAAATAAAAATGGAATTTTCTTAAGTCCAAATTATAAATAAAGTAAACTTACTTGACATTGAATGGAGCTATTATTATCGTCTTCTTTTGCTGACCAAAAGTTGTAAAAGCATCTATACAGTATTGTTGAACATTATCAGGGTCTTTAGCGACCAAACTAATCAATGATGGAATCAAAAATCCCACATGATCAAATGCAAATTGTTTGCAATGATCTTCGACTAAGTAGCTGCAAAACATATAGGCGTATGCATTAATATATAAGAAACCAGATCACCGGATCTTACACAAGGTATATGGATGTATAAACAAGATCTCACCTTATCCATGTCTCTATCATTGATGTATTCAGCCAATCATACATAAAAAGCTCAATAATATCTTGTATAAATAAAGAGCTATCGTATGATTGACCTGCATAATTTGCATCTAAAGAAACTATTATAGGGCAATGTATATTATGTGCCCGTAGCCAACATGCCATTCCCCTACAAGCAGGACCTAACGGGTATGTTAGGTCAATTGGAACCCAAGTTGGTAATGCGGGAAGTGGAGGTGGAGGCCTAGGTGCTCCTGGTGTCTTCTTTTTAACCTGTATATATAATTTCAGATCAGTTGACATCATATATACACATTAACAGTCTAAATCAATGTAAATTTATCTTACAATTTTAGTCATGTAGACGACATCTGCTTTGGGCCACAATATGACCCCGCCTTCTGCCTCACCAAGTGTATCAATATCTGGGTGGGCATATGGCAACGCAACTTCCCTCCAATCGGGTAATACATGTAGCGGGCTCACACGAATGTAGCTCTGCGGCATTGGAGTCCCATGAAATGTTGCCCCAGGAAGGGACTGGTAAGCCTGCGCCTCTGCAACAACATAGTCTTGCATTCTTAAGCGGCATGGCTTCAATGCCTACAAATTTACGTAAAGAATGTTATACATATATACATAAAATCTTGAAAACATATCATCTTGAAAAGACTAGCTACAATGTCATAAACAATACTTACAACAGACGTGTTAGGCGATGGGTCTCTAGGATTACTCGCAGTCTGTGCATCAGGAGAAGAGTGGGTCGACATAGGCTGATTGGAAGCCTGAGATGCCTGCCACCGCAGCAATTCTTCCTTGACCTTCTCAGCAACTACATCGTTGACCTTCTTAGCAACTATATCCTCAACTCTCTTATTCTCCTATACATGGATAAAAGAAACATTAGCTTCTTATTAATGAATTTCCTTTTGCAGTAACATTATAAAAAAAGAATAGGTTACCTCTTCTTGAGAAAGTCCCGCTCTGGGTTTGCGCTGGGATGGCCCAAAGAATGCTTTGATGCCAACACCAGCGTCGGCACCTCTAACACGTCCAGGATGCTCTGGGTTACCCTGAGCAACTGTCAATTCATCCCTTGTGCCCTGAGGGATGAACGTGCCTTGTTTCCTCTGCTCGTGCAGCTCCCGCTAATCACCATAAACAGAAATTGGTAAGTTAACACCACAAATAATCAATATTCAAACGATGTCTCTAAGAGTTGTATTTTACCATTTTTGCAGTCGCCTCAGCAGTTACAGGCTTCTTTATTTCACCCTTCTTGTTTTGCCTACCAGCTATCCAGATATCATGGTGAGGCATGGGTGTGGCAGACTCCTGAGTAGGAGCAGACTCCTGAGTAGCAGCAGACTGCTGAGTAGCCGCAGACTCCGCCTGTAGTCTTTGGCGAACGCTTGCATAGCCTTTCGGACCCATAGTGTGGTCATGCACATTCAGTGCACGCCTTGCTTTTTGTGCGTCACTGAGGGCCTAGTTAGTATGCACATTAATGATTTGGTTAGTAGCACTAAATGTTAATATTGAATAGGTGAATACAATGTATATTAATTAAATTGGGAGTGACGCCTAATACCTTGAATTCTTCAGATTTTCTTGAAGCAACAAAATTGTCCCAATCTTCTTTGTCCAAGAAGTTCCATTGTTCAAGGGCTGACTTCTTCTTCTTATCACCCTCTTTTATGTATTCTCTGTTCAGATTTGTCCTATAATTCCTAAGCATCTTTCCAGCGCGTTGCATCACACTTTTACGATGCAACTTCTCATCCAATGCAAACAGATTCTGTAAAATAGAAATGTTATTAACTAGTATCCAAAATAGAATTGCAAATAATAGAATTTGTAATCTACAAAATAGAATTGCAAATAATAATAACTCACACATAAATCCATCCATATCAAGTCTTTTTTCCCTTGAGGAACTTTATGCCAATTATCATACTTAACACCACAATGGCTCCGAGTGGTACACCCAAGATAGTTTACAAAATTATTGTGGTTCACTCCAATTGCATTTCCTCCATTATCAAACTCCACCACCAATTTGGATCCACTACCACTTAGCGCTAATAACTTCTTCAACAGAGTGATGCCCCTTTTCTTGTTAAGTGTTTGGTGTTGCGCATCAAGTTGCTCCAGTGCTTCAGTGGGTACAGGTACATCATCAACCTAAAATTTGACAAAAATAAACACACTAAATTAGCCCAATATAGAAATATAGGATATATGACATAACTAGAAGAAAATGAATTTTATAGAAATACAGGATATGTTTTTAGAATTTACATTGGTATCCTCGCCATGCTCGTCATGGACAGCATGCTCATCATGGACTTCATGCTCATCATGGACATCATGCTCATCATGGTCAGCCATCTAAAAATGTCATTAAAAAGGCAAACATTTAGCATTTGTATTAACTAGAAAAAGGCAAACATTTAGCATTTGTATTAACTAGAAAAAGGCAAACATTTAGCATTTGTATAAACATACATGTCTCTAAAATTGTGATCTTTTATCAATTAACAATCCTTCATTGTGATCTCCGCGCACATATAAGTCATCATTAGGTTCAATATTTTGTGGAGTTGGCAACCCAACTGAGAATGGACTGGAGTCATCATACTTATCATAGTACTCTTCTTCATCTATAGGATCTTCAATGAATTGTCTTTTACCATGAAGAACAACCGACCATTTATCATTCGCAGGATCATCGATATAGAATATTTGTTTCGCCTGTGATGCCAATATGAATGGTTCACCCTTCTCGCCAATCTTTTCAAAGTTCACCAAAGTGAAACCCAATTCATCCACTATAACTCCTTTGGTGTTATCAACCCAATTACATTTAAAGAGTGGAATTTTGAAATCTATGTAGTCAAACTCCCAAATGTCCTCAATGACACCGTAATATGACATTTTAGCTTCACGTGGACTCTTATCCTTTGCACTTGCAAAGTACATAGTCGACGCTTGAAGAGTGACCACACTATTTTGTACGACACTCTTATCATCTTGGCGCTTTGTGTAATATGTGAATCCATTAATGTCAAACCTTTCATAAGACATAACATTCAGTTTTGGTTTAAAGGCGAGACATTTGATAGTTTCTATAATATCATTTGGTGTTTGAGATAGTTGATGTAAGACTTTATCTTCAAACCACTTAGTAAAAGTTTTATTATGCTCTCTAGCAAGCCACATTGAACTTGCTCGAGGATGTTGTCTCTTTATGAAATTGGTATGTTCCTCGATATAAACACTCACTTCATCCATATTGTGTAAAATATACAAGTGAGCTTGTTCCAACTGCTCACGGCTGATTACTTTCACCCGTGATCCCAAAATTCCTTTGCCCTCCTCAATATTCTTGTCATTATCAGGAGTGTCATTACCACTGAGAAAGTCATTGCAAAAATCCATAACCTCTCTCGCCACATAACCTTCAATAATACTCCCTTCAGGCCGATAACGGTTTCGAACATCACCTTTAAAAACACTCATGTATCGTTCAAAGGGATACATCCAATGCAAGAAAACTGATCCCAACATTTTCACTTCCCTAGTCAAGTGGACAACAAGATGTACCATGATATCAAAGAACGAAGGAGGGAAATACATCTCAAGCTGACATAGGGTAACAACCACTTCTCTTTGCAAATTATCGAGAGTATCAGGGTCAATAACTTTACTGCATAGACTGTTGAAAAAGAAACAAAGTCTGGTAATTGCAAACCTTACATGCTTCGGCAATATAGATCGAATTGCCACGGGTAATATTTGTTGCATTAGAGTGTGACAATCATGAGATTTAAGACCTATCAACTTCAGATCTTTCATTGATACCAATATACAGATGTTGGATGAGTAACCATGTGGCACCTTAACATTTACCAAGCATTCACAAAAAGTTTTCTTCTCCTTTCTAGACAACGTGTAACAAGTGGGAGGTAAGTATGTTCTTTTACTACCCATTTCACGTAATTCTGTTAATTCTGACCTTATTCCCATTTCACGTAGGTCCAGTCTGGATTTTATCCCATCTTTAGTCTTACCTGGTATATTTAACAGAGTACCAATGATGCTATCACATACATTTTTCTCAATGTGCATTACATCGATACAATACATGACTGTCAAAGAACTCCAATAAGGAAGATCCCAAAATATTGACTTCTTCTTGAATGAAGAATTATCACTCCGTGTGGCCATACTACATTGTGATTTCTTACCAAATTCATTGACAATGTCTTTTACTCTTTCATAAACAACATCCCCTGGTAGGTTTTTTCCTATCTGTAGGTTTTTTCCTATGTTCCTCGGCAAATCTAATAAACTAATCAAGACCAGATATAAACTCTGGGGTGCAACGATTACGAATGGACATCCATGATCTATCCATTCTATGATCAGAGAAAACAAGTATATATTAGGAAACAAGTATTATTAGGAAAAGATTAGGGTATACACTTACATCCTAAGTGTATAATGTGATGTCATTCTTATATATAATAAATGTGTACCTCCTATCCCATCCTTGAACACCTAATCTCACTAGTAAGTGTATAATGTGTATTGGGTTTTCAAGAAAATTTCGGCAGCATTTCCCCACTGTTCTCTAAGTACATATGTACTTAGAGAACAAACGGGGAAATGCTACCGAAATTTTCTCGAAAACCCAATACACATTATACACTTACATCCTAAGTGAGATTAGGTGTTCAAGAACAGTCCCAAACCGGGGACTATCCAAGATTTACTCCTAATGAGTCAATCTTGGACGGGTTTCTAGGCCAACAAACACATTTGATGTCATTCTTATATATAATAAATGTGTACCACCTATCCCATCCTTGAACACCTAATCTCACTAGTAAGTGTATAATGTGTATTGGGTTTTCAAGAAAATTTCGGCAGCATTTCCCCGCTGTTCTCTAAGTACATATGTACTTAGAGAACAAACGGGGAAATGCTACCGAAATTTTCTCGAAAACCCAATACACATTATACACTTACATCCTAAGTTAGATTAGGTGTTCAAGAACAGTCCCAAACTGGGGACTATCTAAGATTTACTCCTAATGAGTCAATCTTGGACGGGTTTCTAGGCCAACAAACACATTTGATGTCTTTCTTATATATAATAAATGTGTACCACCTATCCCATCCTTGAACACCTAATCTCACTAGTAAGTGTATAATGTGTATTGGGTTTTCAAGAAAATTTCGGCAGCATTTCCCCACTGTTCTCTAAGTACATATGTACTTAGAGAACAAACGGGGAAATGCTACCGAAATTTTCTCGAAAACCCAATACACATTATACACTTACATCCTAAGTGAGATTAGGTGTTCAAGAACAGTCCCAAACCGGGGACTATCCAAGATTTACTCCTAATGAGTCAATCTTGGACGGGTTTCTAGGCCAACAAACACAATAATAGATATCTACAATGAAGCCGGACTCCATACAAACAATATATAATTTAGTGATCATTGTTCATTCTAATTTATACCAATGTACAAGTAATATAAAGAACAATGTGGATTATATGGGACATAAATTCATTGTTCATTGTCCAACATTAGGTTCAACACTTGAAACATACATTCATTTACAACATAAAAAATTTGTATCATTAGGGTGCAACATGTGGATTATATGGGACATACACATCAAGGTGGTCATAAGGGAGGATATTTCCTTATTTATGAGTAAGCGATATAAGATTAAGATCCATATAAAAATTAGGGCAGAAGGAAGAAATAAATCTTCTTTAGGATACAATAGACCCTTATGGATGTATTTAGGGTCATAGGTACCATCATAGAACAAAAGGGGTACACTCTAGGATTTAAGATCACACTACATCATGTATTTTATACAAAATTACATGTATGTGTATATAAAAAATATATTTATAAGGAACTTCTATACATATCAGTATCTCTAATCATTAAAATCGGCAAGCAGATCAGTAATTGTAAATAACAAACTACGAATTGTTGAATTAAAGTAATCACTAAAGTAATACTAACCAGTAGTACCAATCATTAATCACTGAAAGCAGCAAGGAAATCAGTAAAACTAATCATGCATTACTAGTATAATAGAGCAATAGGATATTTACTTCGATGCATTACAGCAGTACCCAATTATTTCAGCTTACATACCTTTCGTTAGCGGCGGCGGACAAGTAGGTGAGCTCCCAGCAGTGGTGGTCGAAGCAGGAAGAAGGGGGGCGGCACTGGGCGTGAGCAGGGAGGAAGGAGCTACGGCGGCGGGCGACGCTGGACGAAGTAGGAAGAAGCTAGGGCGGTGACGCTGGAAGAATCTACAGCGGCGGGTGACGCTGGAAGAAGCTAGGGCGGCGACGAACAACAGCAACACCGGCAGCGTTGGCGAGGCGAGGAGCACAGGACGAGGAGAAGGAGCGGCGACACGTCAGTGAGCAGCAGCACAGGAGAAGGGGGCGCGACGGAGAAGGGGGCGCGACGGAGAAGGGGGCGCGGAGAAGAAGAAGAAGGCAGCAACAGTGGCGGCGTGGCGGCGCTGTCGTGGAGAAGGAGCAGAGAAAAAGGGAAATCGGCGGCGACAGTAGAGAAAAAGGGCAATCGGCTCGCAATGAAACAGAAGAAAGGGGAAGAGTCGGGCGATCGCGGGATATTAAGTTCCCAAATAGCGTCGGTTGTTTAAAACAACCGACGCCTAAACATCTTTAGCGTCGGTTGTTTGAAACAACCGACGTCCAATTGGACGATATTTTCACGAAATTATTTGGCAGGAAACACTTTCCGCGTCGGTTATAAAAGGATAATCGACGCTGAAAGTGACACTTTTTGCGCAAATTTCCATTGCACATACGCGTCGGTTTTTATCTACATAACCGACGCTGAAAGTGACACTATTTGTTTTGCTCGAAAATTGGATTTTGCGGGTGACTTTAAGCGTCGGTTGTTTATAAACAACTGACGATGTATTCAAAGCGGTACCCGTGTCTGGTTGGTCTTTGAATATAGACGTCGATTTGCCTAAATACCCGACGTCTAATATTATAGGCGTCAGTTTTCCTAAAGAGCCGACGCCCAGAAAAGCGACATTGAATGTTGTTTCTGTAGTAGTGCACTGACTGAGATAAGAAGTTTCCTAGGACTGGCAGGCTATTACAGGAGGTTCATTAAGAACTTCAGTTCAATAGCGTTACCCCTGACCAATTTGACAAGGAAGGAGATTCCTTTTGTCTGCAGTGACAAGTGTCAACAATCTTTCCAATTGCTGAGGGAAAGGTTAACAAGTGCACATGTGTTGGTGCTACCTGAGCACGGAAAGGGTTACATAGTCTTCTATGATGCATCTAAGAATGGCTTAGGATGTGTGTTGATGCAGGATAAGCAAGTGATTTCTTTTGCTTCTCGACAACTTAAGAAACACGAGGAGAATTATCCGACACATGATCTATAGTTAGCTGATGTGGTCCATGACTTGAAGATCTAGAGACATTATCTCTATGGAGAGACATTCCATATTTTCACAGACCATAAGAATTTGAAGTATATATTTTCTCAGCATGAGCTTAACATGAGGCAACACCGCTGGATGGAGTTAATCAAGGACTACGGTTGTACAATTGATTATCATCCAGGGAAAGACAATGTGGTTGCTGATGCAGTAAGTAGAAAATCAGCAACACCAGCCCTAGATAAACCACAGTTAAACTCCTTAGTGTACTCTAAGAGGGATATGTTTATATCCTTGAGGCAAGGCAATGTATAGCTTAGAGTGTCATTGTTAGCCGGGTTGCTAGCTGAGATGCACATAAAACCAACTCTGAGACAGCAGATTAAGGAGACACGTCAGACTGATTCTATGATTCAGCATATCAGGTCAAAATATGGCAGTGAGAAACAGGATGGTTTCCATGATTATGATGATCAGGTAGTCTGTTACCATGGTAGGATGGTAGTACCTGATGTTGACAACTTAAGAAAGTTAGTTCTGGAAGAGGCTCATTCTTTAATGTATGCTATGCATCCAGGGAGCACCAAGATGTATCATAACTTAAAAGATATGTATTGGTGGCCTGGTTTGAAGAAGGATGATGTTGAGTTTTTTATGCGGTGTCTGGTGTGTCAGCAGGTTAAAGCTGAACATCAAAAGCCCGCAGGAACAATGCAACCCCTGCCTATACCACAATGGAAGTGGGATCATGTAACTATGGACTTTGTTGTTGGTTTGCCTAGAACAGCCAAAAGTCATGATTCCATTTAGGTGATAGTTGATAGGTTGACAAAGACAACACATTTCTTACCTGTCAAGACAACCTATACAGCTGAGAAGCTTGCACAAATCTACATAGATGAGATAGCGTGGTTGCATGGGATACAAGTTATCATAGTTTCTGATAGAGGTCCTAAGTTTACGAGTCATTTTTGGGAACAACTTCATAATGTTTTGGGCACTCAGCTGAGGTTTAGTACAACTTTTCATCCTCAGATAGATGGACAGTCTAAGAGGACGATACAAACCTTAGAGGACTTGCTTAGGGCATGCGTCCTTCAGTTTGTGGGGAGTTGGGGTCTACATCTGAGATTGATAGAGTTTTCTTATAATAACAGCTATCAGCACAGTTTAGAGATGGCACCATATGAGGCTTTGTATGGTAGATGTTGTAGATCTCCCCTATGTTGGTATGAAACTGGTGAATATCAACTTTTGGGTCCTGTGCTGGTTCAACAAACAACTGAGAAGATAAAGATCATACAACAACAATTGAAAACAACCTAGGATAGACATAAATCTTGTGCTGACAAGCGTCATAGACCCTTAGAATTCCAAGTTAGAGACAGGGTGTACCTCAAGGTTTCACCTTGGAAACGTATCTTGAGATTTGGAAAGAAAGGGAAGTTAGCTCCGAGATTTATGGGGCCTTATCCGATCATTGAAAGGATGGGAAAGGTAGCCTGTAATCTAGAGTTACCACCTGAGTTGCATAGATTGCACCCAGTGTTTCATATCTCTATGTTGAGAAAGTGTCATCCTGACACTGAGTTAGTTCTACAACCTGTGGATGTAGAACTAAATGATGACATAACTTATGTGGAAGGGCCAATGTTGATTCTTGACAGAAGAATCAAGAATTTGAAAAGGAAAGACATTAATCTTGTAAAAGTCCTTTGGAATCACCGTGGCATTGAAGAAGCTACGTGGGAACTAGAGGATGAGATGAGGAGGAAATATCCTACTCTTTTCTCTTAATGTTTTGTTGATGATTTCGGGGACGAAATCATTGTAAGGGGTGGATAAACTTGTAACATCCCTGACCGGGGTTGTGAATTAACCCTAGGTGTTTTTCTTAATAAAATTTATTATATGCTTGCTCTTATCTTTTGAAAAGTAATTAAGATTCAAGAGGAACTTATATTACAATTTTAGTCCTTTTTGAATATTGTTCAAATCAATATTTTGCCTGTTTTGGACTAAAGTGCAAATTACCCAAGTTGAGGGGTTTATTTGCAATTTGTGCATGATAATATGTTCCTCATGTGACAAAGCATCATGAGAGTGAAAATGATGTAGAGGCATGGCTTGTGATAGCCTGAATACAAAGAAAGAGCTGATAAAGCAATGTTTGTGCATGAAAACCTAGTTTTGGTGTAATGTGCAATTTACCCAAAACCTAGGGTGCAGTATGTAAATTACCACTTCAATAAGGTCCATAATGTTACTTGTCATCATGCGAAGCAAAGAAAATGAGAGGGGTGCCTTATTTGAATTAAGTAGAAGGAGAGACAATCTTGATATTAAAATAATCAAGATTTAATCATAATGAAAACATTAATGCAAAAATAAATAAAATAATTGAAGGGCCTTCAACCAAAATTAAAATGGTGGAATTAAAATGTGTGTGTGGACGTACTTGATCTTTGCAAGGACCGAAAATATCCTAAGGAGGTGAAATTCCACTCATCTTATTATAAGGAAAAGAATTTCCACTCAAAAAGATATATTAATATTATAAGGGATTAAGGTGCTTATTTTATTTTCCCTTAATCCATGGATAATGGAAGTGAGCTCGGTGGGATTGATTTGCCTTTTCATGCAAGAAAAACAAGGAGGAAGTGGTGGCAACATTTTTGGAATTAATTGATTTTTATAAAACATTTTCTCTTTCATCAATTTTCTTATAAAAGAGCCTTTTCCAACCCACCTAAGGATCTTTTTCAATTCCTTTCTTCTCCTTGCTTGCAAAATCGACCAAGAGATCTATGAGCATCAGGAAGGATGCTCCCAACCTGTTGGTAAGCCTTTGACCTTCGTTTTTCTTGATTTCATGGTGAAAATCATAAAATAATGCATGATTCCTTCATTTCTTCACTCTATCTTCAACCCTAGCCGATCCTTTCACTCCAAAAGCTTGAGAAACGACCTAGGTACGTTGCTAGAGCTTCAACCACCATTGGATCCATGAATCTTGGAGCTTGGTATCAGATTTGAAGGCAGGTTATATAACTTAAACCCTTAATCTTTGTCATTGAATTTGATTTCTTCATGCAAATGAGTTAACTGTTATTATTGCAATAGCCTTGCTTGATTAATGGAATTGTCATGGAAAAATGGTAGTAGTTTTGTGAGTCTAAAGGTTGAAGATGATAACATGTTCATAAACACACACTTTAATTAAAAATCAAGAGCAAACGGTCTTGGACCTTAGGTCCAAACGGTTTCACCAAACCATTTGGGACCAAACGATTTGTAAACCGTTTGGTGCCCTAGACTCCAAACTACATGGATGAGTTGACCGTTTGGTTTAGTTGACCGTTTGAGGTCTGAACTTAATAACATGTTGTATGATGATCCAATGGACTCAATTGATTGATCCAATGTATGCACGATCCTTTAAGTGGAAACCCTAATCAAGTTGATTGAAGAAATCCTTGATTGGTCCTAATGATTTCAAGACAATTTTGGTCAAACGGTCTTGAGACCATTTGGGACCAAATAGTTTCAAAACCGTTTGGTGGGTTAGTGGTTGATCCTTGACCCATGGATGATGATCTAATGGTTTAGATTGATGAACCCTTCAATTGAATCATCAGTGATCAATTCAATGGTGCAATTGGAAATCGATTTGATGGGGAAATGACCTAGTGAGCCCTTGCGGTTTTGGGACTGATTTGGCCAAAACGGTCTTGAGACCGTTTGAGACCAAACGGTCTTGAAACCGTTTGGTGTCAAACGGTTTCAAAACTGTTTGGTGGAAAATGGTTTCAAAACCGTTTGGTGATGAAACTTCAAAACCGCATGGATGTTGTTAGTGGTTCAATGATTTGGATAATGAAGGCAATGATAGTCCTAATTATCCAATGATGGTTAGTAATGTTAATCAATGAAGGTACATAGGTTAAAACCCTAATAGTACCTAAGTGATTAGTGTCAATTAGGGATAAACCCTAATTGTTTATAAGATCAATGACTTGGTACACTATGTTAATCATAGTTGTATGTACTTGACTAAAGGGTTAATATAACCTAATCAAGTTGAGAGGGTGATAATATGGAGTTAATACATGAGTATGATTCATGTGGTGACTAAGGGTATGATCCTTAAGTAAAAAGATCATGAAACCCTAATCATGAACATAAACCCTAATTGACAAGGTTGTTGAACCTTAACCCTAATCCAGGGTATGGATGTGACTCTAAACTAGGGTGATGCTATATGTGAAACTAATTTAGGGTAATATGACGAAAAACCCTAATTATGGGTAATGGAACATGAAACCCTAATTGGGATGAATAGTAAACCCGAATTATGGGTGATGTAGCATGAAACCCTAATTGGGATGAATAGTAAACCCTAATTATGGGTGATGGAACATGAAACCCTAATTGGGATCAATAGTATACCCTAATTATGGATTATTGAATGTAAATCATTTTCTAGGGTGAAATTTATGTGAAACCCTGACTAAGGATGGTTTCATGAGAAACCCTAATGTTTGATGTTCTGTGGAACTCAAATCCAAGGTAATGCTATGTAATGCTTAACAAACTCTAAGCTTAGGCAATACGGTGATAAACCATATCTTTGATGTGATAATGTGATGATTATCCCCATGTGACATGAAATGGGAAACCCTAACCCTGGTGAGGGAATAGTGGTGTTACCCATGAATAGTGAATTCACATTTGTTGTACATGGTTCTGATATGCAATTGATATCATTGTTATCAACTGTGCTAACCATGCAGGTATATTGAAATAATAATCATGGCCAGGTATGAGCTATGATGTTTGATTCACTATTGTGACTTTGCCTTGAGTGCCATAATATACCTTGCTGCCTGGTAAGAGGTAACAAGAGAGTTAATGGGCCTCAAGTACCATGTGTGATGCTTGCAATAGCAAGTATCATGTTTGCCTTGGTCAATTGACCTGAAGGTGATGGTTATCTCAAAAAGTGGTAACAATGCTTAATGATGAATCAAGGGTTTAATTACCCAGGGCCATATGATTATGGTGATGAAATTGTGAAGGGATGATGATTCCCAGCTTTGAAATAAGGGACTGAGTCCCCAATGCCTTTTAAAGATTGTTAAGTAATTGATGAAAATAGTACATGTTTCTTTATAGCATTGTCATAATAAGTTTTGTTTTGAGAACTTGCTTGATGCTAAAAGAATATGAAAATGTACTTAATTAATCAAGTGAAATCTATTCATGTAGTGCTCTGACCATAGATCCATCATCCTCAGCTGTTGGTGTTGGTGAAATAAGTTTTCTATGGAATTCCTAGAATTCCCATATTTTGAATATGTGGGGGTAAATGGGTGAAAATATCCTTACGTCTGGGTGAAGAGATTGAGGGAAGGTAAACATTAGACCTCTCAATCCTTCATGTGTTAGGATAGATGTATCTTAAATCTCCCGATGGTTGGGATGAATGTATCATTAATCTCCCAATGTTATTTAACGTCAAGTCGATGAAGATAAACATTGATGCCATCGATTGTCGATGAGAGTGCAGTTGACGTTGTAACTCTTTAGTGAAGTTAGACTATACCCTAGAAAGCTATTTGAGCAATCGATACAGTCCTTCTTGTAGTCCTGTGCTGACCAGGATGTGGGAGGTCATGGGAATCTGACTCTTCCATTGACCTATTTATGGTACCGATTTTGATTCTAGAAATGGTCAGTTGGAGTATGGCCGGTATACCTCATCTCCTCAGAGCTTAAATCTGTTGTAAAATATAACCATCCGTGTAGCGTATTGCATAAGATTGAAATACGAGAAAAATCGATTGATGATATACTACTTAGCATGCCCTTGATACATAAATGTACTTATGTTCCTTTATTTCATATTCAATATGAGACATGATGCTATATCAAGTTATAATTGAAATACTTGCATAAGAATGTTGCTCTAATATATATAGTTGTTGATTCACCTGCTATTGATTTATATTATCCCATTGTTCAGTTTATTTCTATTTAAACTGCAATGATAATGTTTTGTCGGAGAGTTATATCTCCTGCTGGGGAAATTTTTATAATTTCTCACCTCCGTGGGATTCAAAGTTTTTAGATAGACACAGACGACAAGGCAGAAACTCTTATGTAGAAGAAGAGCAGCAACAACAGACACAGGGACAACAGTGATCCATCAGGTGGATACATTGGCTATCTAGTTTTTGTGTAAATAGTCCTATAGTCGTCTCTATACTCTCGGGTCCTAGGAGTTAGTGTTTTGATACTTCGATCTGAGATTTTTTGCATGTATGCCTCGAGGTGCAATGATGCATGTAATGTATATATATATATATGAACCAGGATGTAATGTTTTACTTTGGTTCTAAATGAAAGAGTTTTCCTGTGAATGGATCTCTTGATAAATGGTTTTAATTTTTAGTGATTTCCAGTAATTCCACTGCTAACGAAACACATCCGCATAGTTAATCTCGTTTTTATGTGTTGAATGCCACACCCTTCTTCAAGACTTGTTAGGGCTCCTTAAAGACCTACTCTGATACCAATTGAAAGATATAGAGTTGGGTGAATACATCTTTTTAGATAATTTTAAAATAATTAAAATAATGAACCAAAGAAGGAGGAGGAAACAAGGAAGATACTTGTGTTTAGAGTGGTTCCAAACTTTGAATACAAAGGTTGTCAGTCCACTACCCAATTGTTTCCAATTGGGATTTTGAAAGTGATTAATTTTATTACCTCACAAGGATGTTACATAAAATACAATCACCTTCGTTAAAGTAGCTGTCACCAAGAAGTAGCCGCAACCCTCTTTGAAGTAGCCTTCTTTGAAGTAACTCCAATTCCTTAGAGAAGCCTGCTCCTCCTAGAAGTAGCTCCACCACCTTGAGATAGCCTTCCTTTCTAAGTAACTCCAACCACCCTTGAAGAAGCCTTCCTTTCCAAGTAGCTCCAACCACCCTTGAAGAAGCCTTCCTTGAAGTAATCTCAAGCTCCTCTTGAAGAAGCCTTCTCCACCAAGAAGTAGTTTCAACTGTGCTCCCTCAAGCAGCCTCCACAATCTTGGAGTAGCCAAGGAGCAAAAGTAGCTTGTACCTATGAAGGGGGATTGGAAGAAGGAAATATATTAATGAAGTACAACACTTTGATCCTATGTAGAATTAGAATCTCCTACCCACTTAAGATGAATGTGGCTATGTGTGGTGGTGAGGAGATTGTAGCTATAGCACATCTTCTAGAGAACATGGAGGAAGACAACAAGTGAATCTTAGCTTGATTGCTCTCAATAGTGAATTCTCAAGTGTAGCTTAGGTACCTTAGGTATCCTAAGGCCTCTCCTATTTAAAGGAATGGTTTGAAAGTGTCTAGGGATGTTATAGGGAGTGTCTAGAGTGTTCTTAGTGCTTAAACAATCGTTAGGTGTATATTAGTTGGCAAGCAATTGCTAATTTGTTCATGCATAAGAACAATCCAAAACCCTGCTCGGTCGACAATTCAATTGACCAAACTGTGTCTCGATCGAGGTTCTCTTTGACAGAGCCTGGGTTTAAGGCAAAAGTGTTGTAACATCTATTTGCAACTCCCAACCACCAACCACCTAGTCTAACAGTCATAATCTTTAGACCGAAGTTGCTCTGTCGAGGATGTTTTCGACCGAAGACTATTTTAGAGAACAAGTGTATAAGTTGTTGAATAGTGCTCACAATTGTGACTGAGGTGGTTCTTAGTCGACAAAAACATTGATCGATCATGTATCGGTCGACAAGTTCTTTGACAAGCTATTTTAGACTTTTGAATCACCCACTAAGTGTGTGTTTCAATGTGTTTTGGTGATTCTAACTTTGGGGGGAAACCTATCTAAGGGTTATACGTGGCTAGGGAAGATCTAATGCTTGATTTACATGATTTCTAAGTACTTGTACATTATATTTTTTTACAAGTATTTACATTTGAGTACAATCATGGACATTTATATAATTAAGTGCATTTGATCTTCAATATGCATTGATCTTCATCTTCCCACTTAGTAGGATTTCCTTATTCCTTTGAACCCTGAAATACTCAAATAACATGTTAGATCCACAAGTGTGGAATGTTTGTCATCATCAAAACAAAGGGTATATTAATGTCCACTTCAGCCAACATAAGCATTGTGAAGTAATAGTCCAAACATAGTTCTTACCATTTAGTCTCTTATATTTATGTTGCAAAAGTGGAGTAGTAACTAAAGTAAACATTGTCCTATGTTGAGAAAGTGGATAGTACAAATTACATAAGATTCATCTAAGGAAGAAAAAATATGTTGTGTTGATATTATAAAATGCATGTATACATTGACACCATGGTGAAACTGGTATCCTAAATAATCTATCAATATGATCTTTCACCTGCTTTGCATCTTGTGCTTTTAATTCTTATTATTAGTTTTTACTCACAAGATTAACTCCTTTATCAGGCTTAGCCAATATTTTCCACTTGATAATTGTTTCTAGTTGTTCCACTCTCCCGAGTTTGAGGTGTGGGCCTTGTTGAGTCCCTTTACTACTCCGACGCATACAATTGTTCTTAAAACATTTAATTAAGGTATCTAAAATTTTTGACAACATTGTCTGCAAATTTGCAACACTAATATGATGAAGCTGAAACCCACCACTCAAGGACAATTTTTATATTTCTATTAATTCTTTTTTTATTAAATATTTATTAAACATATTTTTGTCTTGGTATTTCTTATTATTTTCATAAACCATTTTCTTTTTATGTACTTATTCATGGTTCACACATAAACTACATACTACCGTGAGTCTTCTTTATTGGAACCTAAGAGCAATCCAAAAGTTGAGCACAAGAAAAAGGCTATTCTTCAACAAATGGTGGTATAATTAGACTACATATATGACTACAAGGAGATTAATTACGAGGTGGATTTTTCATATGATGAAAAGTACATATGGGAAAAGATCAAGGTCTCATCCATGACAACAATATCGGGTCACATAAAAGAGAAGAAATTAATGTGGGAATCTATGAGATACATCGTAGTCTTGTTTCACTTATAAATTCGAACATTGTTCATGGGTACAGTAATGAGGAACCCATGCTACACATAAATAGTTTGGTGGAAAGTTGTGAGATGACTAAAATATACCAAACACATGCCATTATCATCTACATAAAACTATTTCTATATTATGTAAAAGATCAGGCAAAAATATGGTTTTTAAGTTTACCCTTTGAATCTATAGGGTCATGGGAAACAATGTGATGTGGATATTATCTCACTGGAAAATTCACTAGGGGTGATATCCCTAGAGTTTACGTAAATAAATACAATACTCACCACCAAAAACTGGATGGATCTTATTATAATATAGTTAGGATCGGACCTCAAAGACAACCTTTTTAAAAATTGACAAGTTAACCATGCAAGAATTAACATTTAACACAAGATTGATGGTTGTTGATTATACTAAGTTGCTAATAGTAAATGGGATGAATTAAAAGAATTCATAAATCAACAGAAGAGGACACTAGGGTGAAATGGGTTTCAACATCACTACCAAACAATCACTCTCTCATTAAATCACATTAAGCATGGAAATACATATGTTGGGGCTAGGAAAATCTGCCCTTTGGCTTTAGGATTAAAACCTACACATATATAATCTAAGTTTTTCACCACGTTACCTAGAAATCATACATCTATTTCCCCTAAAAAAAACCTAACTGATGTTCTCATCAATGGTTGTATATGAATAAATTGTATCCTAGATCCTGGGTTAGAAGTTCTCTACACCCAAGATCTAAATTACATACAAATGTGATGATTAGGAAAGAATATACGCATAAAAACAATTGATTCAATGCATATATTGGTGCACACAATAGTAGCTGAAATAAAAGAGCAAAATCGGGTAGAGATGCTACTCCCCACACCCTAGAGAGAGAACTACTCACTCTTGGAAGAAGTAAAGAAACGATAAGGGAAAAGAAGAAGAAAGATACAGTCATAGAAGAAGAAGGGCTTGTAGCCATGGTGCATAGAAGCATCTCTTTGAACTCTAAAACTATGGCGTTGAGAAATGAAGAAGATCACCCCTAGAAAGTTGTCAGGGATGGACCATGATCATCATTCTTCTTTACTTGTGTTCTAGATCTATTGTTGGGTGGAGAAGGTAGCAAGCTGATGAAGATGGAGGTCTTCAACCAATGGGAATGAACTCCATAGAATAGACCTCCTTCAAGGTCAGTCCTTGGAGTCTTGGCAGAGGCAGAGGGAGCTCCAGTTGGCATTTGCATACCAATGGATGATGGTCTATGGATGTGGAGGTCAAAGGTCTGGAGTGGATGTGGAACCATTGTGACATCTATGGAAAATACTTTCTTCATTCGTTGTCCCCTTATATTTATAGGCATAGTCTAGAGTTCAGAACCCTCCCAGTAGCCATGGGGTTAGGTCCTCCTCCATCAAGAATTTGAAGATACGATGATAGAGGTAGATTAAGGGTTGGTGGAGTTCAGTAACTCCATCTGTAGGCAAGGTGTAACATCCCAGGATTGGAGGCCTCAGATAACATGATCTTAAAAGGAATGATTGGACTACCCATATCACCAAGGTGCACCTCCTTTTCCGGGAGCCCATCACTAAGAACTCCATTGTTAAGCGTGCTCAACTTGGAGTAGTACTAGGATGGGTGACCAGTCGGGAAGTTGATCCTAGCTTGCGTGTCATTGTGGAAAAAGTGCACAGTTAAGGCTAGTGGTGATCTGTGGGGCCAGTCGTCATTTCTGAAACTCTACTAGAGCCTAGGGCAGTGGGCCCGGACGTTACAAATGGTATCAGAGCCAAAACCCCTCCAGTAGGTGGGGCCCAGATGGACATGGCATGCCAGTCTTGATCCGTACGGTCCAGGCATGTAGGAAAGGGTTGTCCATGGTAGACGTAGCCACCCTTGCGCTGGTATTCCGTGATCGGGAGCTGGGTGTCCATGGGCCATTGTGGGTCTGCACTGAAATGGGGTTAGATTATGAGGCCATATAGTTGAGCCTTGACGAGGACGTCAAGAGTCTAAGTGGGGGAGATTGTAACATCCCAGGATTTGAGGCCTCGGATAACATGATCTTAAAAGGAATGATTGGACTACCCATATCACCAAGGTGCACCTCCTTTTCTGGGAGCCCATCACTAAGAACTCCATAGTTAAGGGTGCTCAACTTGGAGTAGTACTAGGATGGGTGACCAGTCAGGAAGTTGATCCTGGCTTGCGCGTCAGTGTGGACAAAGTGCGCAGTTAAGGCTAGTGGTGATCTGTGGGGCCAGTCGTCATTCCTGAAACTCTACTAGAGCCTAGGGCAGTGGGGCCGGGCGTTACACAAGGAGTTAGGGAAGCCACCAAAAGGTAAATCAAGATACTTCCTAAGTTTGTGCAGGAGAACCATCATTTATTATGTGTTGGAGAACCATTGGATGTTGGACATCGGTAGACATGCGTAATACTTTCTTTGGAAGATAATGCGGGTCATCCATATAAAGGTGAGCACAGTACAACCATGTGTTCTTGGTTGCATAGTAACGTTTTGGAGGTAGTGCAGGGGAACCATTAGAGGGTGACCATTGATAGGCAAGGGGTTTTCTTAAGTTGTCAAATGATTGATAAAAAAAGCTAAATCGATGGATTGACAGAAAGATAAAAATAAATAGTTAGGCACATGCAAGTGAAGGCCTATGGTTCAACAGAAGGTACCCACCCCCCTAGGGGGGAATTGGCGTAAGGTCAATGGACTCCATTGATAGAGCATCACCCAAAGGAAAGGACAACCGATGGAAGGGAAGACAACTAAAAATTGATGGCTTGGTAGGTGATATGAAAACTATTGGCTTCAACATCCAATTAAGGAACGAGTCATAAAAAATGTGGTCTATTTATTTTGGACCACTATAAGGTTATCAAGACTACAATCTCATCTTCTTTTTTAGTGCATGATTTATGAGGTTCAAGACTACCATGAAAATGAGGGAATCGGATCAAACTCTTATAAATGAACACAAAATCAATAAACCAAAAATGTCAGCAATTCCTAAGTTGAAATGATAGAAATGGATGCAAAACTAAATTGAAAAAATACAACTAAAACTAGGATGAATATGCATTTTACAAACAACCCTCAATTTCAACACCGCTCATCATCGAGTAAATCAAAATCTAAACCAGCAACAACATGAATACTTTCAACCCATTCGATTACCTCACCTTCACATTATTCTCATTTCCCTACCACCTGATATGGACAAGAAGCCCAATTTCCTAAGACCATGAACACATCTATCCATGTCTTTGTTTCTAATTTTTCTTTCCCAAAATACTTCATTACCACTATTCCCAATATTAGGCATGTGTAAGAGTTTTCATGAGCATTCAAAGAATCTCACAGAACTACAAGTACACAAATGATCTGACATAGAGTTTTGATGAGCATTCAAAGAATATCAATGTAATATCCCTAGACTCCGCCATCCTGAATCCTCGTGGGGACAAGAAGATGAACTTCGAAAATGTTAACCAAATTGATTAGAGTACATTGCAGAAGCAATATGTACATATATGAAAAAACAAACATAACATACGCCATAAAATTCTCAACATTCAACATGTGTATATTACAAAATGAGTTATTACAACATGAATTACAATTACATATTGAATGAAGAGTCTACATGTCTATGAACATGTATGCTAACTAGGATCGACACAATAGGTACAACCTGAAAACTGCTCACTTCCTAACTTTTCTCCCCATACTAGCTCTAAATCTAGAAGATACATGAAATAACATATCAACATATGAGGTGTTGTGTATGTGGGTAAAAGATACATACTAATATTCTTACATAACTGAAATAATTTGAGAAAGAAAAGAAATAGTAAAAGAAACATTATTTTATGTGATCATATAATAGTCCATAATCAGTTTCTAGATCATATAATAGTTCATCACTATATTTCCTAGATTTAATACACCTCCTTTGCTGATTATTTCATTAAACCAACCCTAAAAAGAAGCATTATAATCCATACTAGAAATATTAATTTATAAATGATCAAACATATGATCTAGGGGTCCAGTAATATAGGGCAAACTTTACTGACTCTAGGGGTATTTTTGGGGAAATTACTGGCCAAGAGATCTATTTCTAATCATATTTCTAAGATCTATAGATTAACATAGGTATATACCGGACTCCAGAGGCAGTTGATTCTATACTTCGTGCATGCTTAAGGGAAGGTGATACCCCCAAGAATACATACATACCACCACAACTACATAAAATGGTACTACTAGTCCTTTTCCCTCACAGTAAAAAAGGAAACATAGCAAGCAATTAATAAAAAATTATTGATATTTTACACAAATTTGAAGTAATCCTTCCATCTATAGAAGCCATTAACTAAATCTCTTACTATTGTAAATTTTCTAAAAGATATAACTATTACAGGAGGATTGCAGATTTTGGTGTAATAGTGGTGCATGAGGAGGTCATCCCACTAAAATAAAAAAGATGTCTTGTAAAAGGTAGAACCCATGGTGCTTCAATGTTCCTTTCTCAATTGGAATCTTATATTTTGGATGCATCTTGTGACTCATAGCCAAGCATCAATATGATGTGTCTCTCCAAGTTAAAGAAATTGGGGCTGATGAAGCAAAATAAGACCATAATGTTGATCTAACTAGCTGATAAATCAGTTGTGAGACATTTAGGAATATGTGAGGATGTGCTTATGCAAGTTCAAATATTCATTGTCCATGTGTACTTTTTAGTGATGAAGTTGTGAGTAGATTATAGATCTAAGATTTTATTACATACACCATTTGAATCCACTACCAATGTTGTTTTCTATGGAGCACATGAGTGATGATGTTTTATTACTTTTAGAGTAACCTTTTTATTAAAATGTCTAGATTGCTAGATCAAATTGATATATGTTCTCTATAAGTGCACACACTGAATTAAGTATGCATAAGTTTTATTCCTAGAGCAATGAAACACCCTATAGACCCATTACATACTTTTTACCTTCTACACTCATGAATTGATGCCTGTAGCGAATACTCATTCATATTGTAGCTATCTCAGTAATGCTTTTTTTATGAACATGACATATGATGTTATGTGGGATGATGTCTTAGAAGAATGTGAAATGAACCTCTCTTTGCTTCCTTCTTATTGCAGCAGCCAATATAAATATTTGGGGCCACCCCACAACAACTGAAGCCATCATTATAGTGCCCTCTAGATTGAAATTGAAGGCATTGCCTCCTCATATAATATAAGTGTTCCTTCAAGAGAATGATAACTTTCCAATTATTTTTAAGTCTACTTCAATGCATTTGAAGAAGAGAAAGTTGATAAAAGTCTTATAATGACACCATGTAACATTTGGTGGTGTATTGTAGATATAAAGGGGATTTCCCCTTATCTTTTCTAGTACATGATTAGGTTAGACGAAGGAGAAAAGATAGTGGTGCAAATGCCACAAATATTGAACCTATTCATGGAAGAAGTCATCAAGTAGGAGAAAATAAATGCTAAGTCTAGACCTATGAGTCAGTTCATGCTCATGTAAGAATTCTATATTGAGGTTCAAGATAAGGCGAGTATGAGAATCTGGTAGATAACTGCAACTATAGTCTAGAGAGAGTAAATGACTACGACTGCTTTGGAGATCATCCACTACCAATAGTTATTGAGCCCTCATTTAAGGGCATGTTCTCCATGTAAGATCCCACCACCAAGTGATGTGCTGATATACACACTCCACTTCTCTTTGTCTATATTTGAATATGAATAAAATTCGAAAATCTTACTTATGGAAAATTCTTTATGATTGTGGTATCTTGTACCAATACACATGGCTCATGGTATCTCACATATCTCTTAATCCATGGTAATTGTTTTGGTGATAGAATTGCACATGACTTTATTTTAAATTTGATAGTTTTATTTCATAATAAGCACCATTCCTTTTATTAATTTAAATCTTTTACTTTAAAGTTTGAATTATTATATTATATTTCTTTAATAATCTAATTAGGTAATAGTTCTGCTTCATTTTCATTTTGAGGCGTGTGCTAAACCACATTCAAAACACCCTAGGACCCTAATTCCAAGCAAAGAAGGGTTTCAATTAAACTCTTTTATATAAATCATGTAATGAAAGAAATAACATATTAACTTATGCTTTCAAGTAATATCCAACATAATTAAAAGAAACACCATAACATATGGAGACACATACATACCATTAAAACAAGGGTTTATGGTAAATTTGTAAACTATTCCTACAAATTAATATCTCCTTCAATAGTTTTCTCTTCAATCTCTAGAAATGACCAAGATGGTATCTCATAATTTCACCATGTTCTTACTATGTTAAAATCCTCATCTCCATGGTGTCTTCATAATACCTTTATAAAAAGTATGTGTCTTTGTAGCTTCTTAATCATCCTATCCATAATTAGCATTGGGCCTTCATCTAATGTCACAACTTAATTAATTGCAAATTACATGAATATAAAATATTATCAATATCATGTAGCATTTTGAGCACAAATACTAATTCGAGTTTGTCATCAACTTTATAGATTCTTTACAGAAAAGGTACAATCCCATATATCTTATTCTATAATTTATGTATCATTGTTTATCTTAGATTTAAACCTTTTGAAAGTATAATCCTTATAAGAAACAACTTATTAGTGGTAAACAATAGTCTAAACAATTCAAAATTTGTTGTGCAAATGTATATGTACCTTACATGAATTGTTCTTGTATATCATTTATGTTATTATTTATATTTGTAAGTATTGTGAAGATAAAATAGAGATAATCATAGAGCCATTTGATTGTATAAAACATATTCAAAATATTCATGATACACATACTTGTGCAAGAAACCTAAACTTACATGCAATTTAGTAATTTTCCTACATGTATATAGGTGGTACATATTTTATCCATCTTCTTCACAACTTGTGTTGCCAGAATGTGAACAAATGTGTTTCATGCCATTTTATGGCTCCACTTGACATTCCCCTAAGAAATGACAAGTTCTTTAATTATGAAACCTTATCAATTTGTTATACAATAACATCATTTTGTATGATAATACAACCTTTGCATAAACCTTTTCAACAAAGATTTTGTATTTATACACATTCCATAAGATTTTTCTAGTTTACACAAATCCATCAATTTCTTTAATGCCATGTACACTTCACTAAACAACTAGTCTTCACAACAAGGGATATTGAAGTTGTCTATAAAATCACCTAATGTGTCATAACTAGGATTAATTAATGAAAATGATAACAAGTATCCCCAAATGATCAAGTACTCTTGCACATGTTATGATGTTAAAAATCCTACATAAATCCCTAAAAATTTATCAAAATCCTAGGTTTGGTTCAATGAGGTTGAAATAAAACATTCACTAATATATTTTAGGCTTTCTCAAATTAGTGAGGTTGGATGACATAATTTATTATTTAAATGATGCAATATAATCATGATCCAATTAGACATTGTTTTGAAAGGTTAGAGTAACTATGAAATTGATAGTTTTAGAAAAATTACACCTATATCAATGTAGAATGTGATACTAGATGCAAATTATAGATGTCAGGCATTGATGGGTTTGAGATATATGAATACCCACCCTCCACCCAAACTCAAGAATTTTATCATCCCCATGGATGCCTAAGTGTCACATCAGAGGGAAGAATTTCTCTAATTGTTGTATGGGTAGTTGTGGAAAGTTAAAGAAACTTCACTCGAACGAATAAAAGTAAAGGTTGAGACCTTGAACAAGAGAGATCCATGATGCAACAGGTGGTAAGGTGGTCATGGAGTCTTTAAGGGTATTAATTAGTATTTTAAGTACGGATGTGTTTCACCCCAAAATCTTTTTAGTAAGATCCAAGAAAGTCCAATCAATAGGTGGGGGTGTTGTAGTTGTGTGTGGATATGTAAGAAAATGAAGAAAAGCAAAAGTGGTGCTTGTCTGGAGACTTCTATAGTTTCTACTCCTTGAAATCCTGTGATTTAATATTTCATTGCTAAGGTAGTACATGTTAAATATTTAATTAGTAGCAATGATCATATTGAATCATGTGAAGGATTTGGATCTGCTTATTTATTTCAGTTCCTCGATTTTTTTGCATAAGATTTGTTGATATCATAAAAGGAATTATCGCATTTGTAAAATTTTCCTAGTATATAACTATATGTGGTTGTGCATCCTCTTTGTTTTCCATCTAATCAACAATAATTTCAAAGGAAGAAGTGGGTCTTCCACGGACTAGACTTGTTTATTTAGCTTCTTCAAGTAGCACATACCAACTCAATATATGATTTTTAAGAACTGGATCTATAAAACTCACAAAATGCTTTGATGGTGGCATGAAATCCAACTTTTGAAATAGTACATATTTATAAGAAACACCTATGTATATGGTATAATTTTGTTGTCCATTTCCAACATGCATATTTTCTTGAGTAAAACTAAAGTCATCTTAACAGTGTAGAATATGTCATAGGCTATACAATGGTGAAGTGTAATGGTGCCTCTAGTTTTAACTCCATATAATTATAACATTCATTCCACTACTCTAAAGGATTTTATTGCAGGTGTCCTATCAAACAACTTTAAAGTTTGTCATGCAACATCTCATCTTGCATTGAGGAAAATCATCATCATTTCTTACCTTTCACTTTTGATAACTTTGAGATTCTTGTTGACAATGTCATTTATCTACATTGGTGCATTCAATGTATAACGGATAGGAATCTTATTTTGTCTTCTTCTACATTTAGTTTTTGTATTTTAATCAAACAGTTTGGCCTTCAGAAAAGTTTGGCAACCTAATTTGTTGCCATACTTTTGCGATGATATTCTTGTAATTCTTATTGGGAAATATATTGTTATTATAGTAATTAATTTCTCTCACTTGTAATTAGGAAAGATAATAGAAGGGTTATACATGAATGTTTGTCATTGTTTCTAGGTGGATGTAAATATTCATAGTGAGAAACTTCATATTTCCCTATGAATATTATTTATTATGTTACACTTCTTATTATTGGTGGTCATACATGGCCCAACTATGTGTGTTGGTGTCTTATATTTCTTTCAAGTGTCAATACATGTCAAGGTAATATCGTTCTACATGATTATATATGTAGAGTTAACATTTTACACTTTGTAGTGTCATAGAATGTTTAATTTTAGTGAATAGAAAATACTAAAATCAACTATATAGATCCCAATTTTTTGGCACCAAAATATAAGATAGACAATCTTCTATATTAAAATAGAAAATACTAAATTATGAAAATAGAAAAGATAGAATACTATGTACAAACTAATAAGTCTTAAAATATAAGCAAAACCCAAAACATTAAATTCAAAACCAAAATAAAATGAAATCAAAATCAATACTACTCGACCCATCAAAAATATCTTTCTGAAATATATGAAAAGCAACAACATAATTTTACACTTGTTTTTTTTACTCCCATGGAATTCACAAAATTTGGAACTTGAATTTATAATATATTAGTTACAAGGAAACTACTTTGTGATAACATGAATCACATTGCACTATCATGGTATCTATGCATGGAAATTTAGAAACTAAGTTTTTTGAACCATATAGTTAATATATTTAGATGTGTGTATATTAGAATATTTGTATTTTGAATTTATTTAAACAATATAATAAATAAATAATATAGAGAGTAACAACATGATTTATTGAAGTACATGTAGAGGTTCACACATTGGGTGTCACCAGCATGAATGCATACAAATTCTCATAACTAGTTATTCTATTCATCATGATACAATCAACGGTAACACAAGCTAAAAATTTGTTGACTGTTAGCTCTTCTACTTTGGAAAATAGAAGTGTTTCTATAAGAAATATAGTCACCCAGTCCCCAACATGGTCTATTATGTTTCATGGTAGTTGATGTAATCATGTGTTTCACCCCAAAATCCTTTTAGTAAGATTCAAGAAAAGTCCCATTAATAGTTGTAGTTTTATTTTTATGTGTGTATATTTATGAAAATGAACAATATAGAGGTGCTTCTTGTCGAGTGAATTATGGATCAACATGTAAAATACAGCCTGTCGGGGTTGTTGTCTTCAAACCGTCCATTTGCCACATTTGTGCCATCCGTGTATACTCGTACGGTGCACTAGAGCCCACATGGACATGATGGCATTCCATTCTCCTTTTTAAGATAGACAAACTAATGAAAGAAAATGTGATATTTTTTATTATAAGGCATATGAAAATTTGCATGTACTATAGAATTTGAGAGCACATGTGAAGTCATAGATCAGTTGTCAAACACTAACATTGTATTAAACAAAGAGGGGAAGAGCACATGTGAACTCCTAGATGAGTTCTCAAATGCTACACAAATGATGATAACTGCAAACTCAGCTCAACGAGTATCCCAAGTGAAATTGGAAATTATTTCACGTAGTACATCACCCTCCCTTGCATCGGCTGAATCTATTTGTTGTAGCACACTCAAGTCGATGCCATTGGGTGGGACGACATATGTTGAAATGTTATTTGGTATTTCCTCCATCATAGCATCACCATCATTCTGGCGACGTATAAAATTGTGGAGGATACAACAAGCCATTACGAGACGATACTACGAATGAATAGGATATGTCACCCCCTTTTTAAGGTAGGAAAACCACCTCTTAAGCACTCTGAATGCTCTTTCTATGATATTATGTAATTGAGCGTGGTGGTGGTTGAACATTTCCTTCTTGTTGTTGTAGGAATGTCTATTTCCCTGGTACTCAGATATATGGTAAGCTGTGTTGTGATAAGGTGTAAGAAATTGATGAGTGTTCGCGTATCCTGCATCAACTAGGTAATACTTTCCTATCGGTACATTAAAACCGCATGTGGTCATTGCTTCTTGTAGTACCCTTTGGTCAGTGGCAGAGCCCTCCCACCCAATCAGTACATATGTAAACTCCATTGAGAAGTCTACAATAGCCATGACATTCAGGGAGACTTTCCCATTTCTATCTCGGTAATGATTTTTCTTATCGCGTGTCACCAAGATTGGGATGTGTGTCCCATCAATTGCCCCGATGGCATTCTACAATACCAAAATTAAGTTTCAACATAAAAACAAATTGAAAAATATTAAAAATTG
Source organism: Alisma plantago-aquatica (assembly GCA_963693085.1). Classification (NCBI taxonomy): domain Eukaryota; kingdom Viridiplantae; phylum Streptophyta; class Magnoliopsida; order Alismatales; family Alismataceae; genus Alisma; species Alisma plantago-aquatica. Next base: position 1,285,071,373 of record OY856412.1, on the reverse strand, counting down.
TAGGGGATGACTATTACTACCTTGAAGTAAGGGTAGACCCTTGGACTCTCCAATATACGGTGATGTGTGGTTGTGTTTGTGGTTTGCATGACAACATACTCAGGGCACAACGCACACACCACGTCCAAAACTTTGTTGAACTTTCTGCTTATGGTTTCTCTAGAGTGAATGTAGTCCTCAGTTAAAGCATGATTTGTATGGCCATGGCCAACCATCTGGAGGAAGTTGCATACAACCTCAACTGATGAGACTCCTCTACTACTTTTTAACAACCCACAATCCTGAAGCTTGTTCACGAGGCCTATTATAGTTTGTGGATGCATTCAGTATAGGTCATAAGCCCTTTGTTCATGACCAGTCATGATTTCTAGCACCTTTTGGTGCCCACTCCTAATACTAACTGACCTAGGTATTGAAGGAGGTACGCCATCATCATCAAAAATATCGTCCATGATGGAGTTTGCTATTGACTTAGCTATTGCATCAGCAACACGATTTGCAAGACAAGACATGATATCTAAAATCTGTGTAAGGAGGTTTATTGGTTCTGTATGACCACTACCAGACATGATGCCTACAAGCAAAAGGATATAAAACTTGACATGATCCCTAAAATTAAAAGACTAACAACATGAACATTATATGATAGATGTGACAGAAAATGAACTACATCAACATTACATACGAATAAACTGTTACACGCAACAAATGTTTGACGGTGAAGTATTTATTACAGTAATAGTGAATTGGTTATCATGTTCTAAAACAAATAAACCAACAATGCAGACTAAATTTCTGATATTCTTAAATAAACGATACTGGAAAGCAAACAAAAACCTAAACCATCCTCTAACTTATAATGTGAATGACCTATGTTATTCCCACTTGTGCCAGCATCATTGGTTCTAGTATACCACATAGATGGCATACTTGATGTGAAATTAAAGATTGATGATGGGTACTATGAAGCATATCCCTACTGAGATGGCACATAACTGGATGGCATTGAAGGTAATGGTGTTGCACTACCTCCTTGGGACCTTTTCTAAAGGACATGCAACCATATTGTTAGTTTCTGTAGGGGTGTGGGTGAGGCTGAGGTAGATGCTACAGTTTGTTTACTCCTTCATGGAGTTCACAAAATTTTTAAATACATGGGTAGGGGCCTCAGGGAAAGTGTCATTGAAATGTTGTAAAATTGTTGCAAACTCTTCTTTTTCAATTGATCTAGTGGCAACATGTGCCTAACTCGTGTACCTTTGAGTACACTTGTGTGAATTCAGTTAACACATCATTAGAAAGGACACAACACTCTTGTGGCATGGACGGTCACTTCCTATTCCTGTGGCTATGAGGAGTCCTTCCCCCAACACCCTATGTATTTGTTCCGACTCCCCCGGTGTCACCCTCACTCTGCATCCCAGGTGTGCCTAAGTCCCATTCCACCATGGGAGTTTCTGTGGGCATGGGTGTATCAGATGCATCTAAGTCGACAACAACTTCATCCTCAGAGGCGACATCAGACGGTATTTGTCTATCAGTAGAAGACCTTGGATGGTTTTCTCTAGCAATGTTCTTCCCCGCCATCAGCTCAATGTCGTAGTAGTGGGGAAAGGGACATGTTAATCAACATAGCAAGATACTTGTTTGCCTAATTTAAAAAAATGTCTTTATTAGGAGATTGATATGTAAATGTACATCACTACTCTTGGGTCGGTGTATGGTTATTGTATGTACTGCAAGGCTCTCCTTCCACTCAGGGGTGTCGGGCAGCCTAGGCTCGTCTCATCCCAACTGACGACACTCTTATTGGTTACAAGCTTCAATTTGGCATAGTCCTTCTTGAGGTTTTTCCACCTAGTTTTCACCTGGTCCATCGTACAATCCGACCTCGACATCCTATTTTACATCTCACGGAGCATCTCCCTCCAAGTGTCCCTAGTAAATTGTCCGTCAAAACACCTACCTATGTCGTACTACCTTCTTAGTGATGAAACTAAAACGTCTTCAGACTCTCTCGACCATATAAAATGGAGCTTGGGGTCTGCGGACGACACACTCCCATAGGTGTCACAATATATAATTACTGTGAGCGGTAGATATATAATGACTTACATGGTTATTAATAGGTACAACAAATGGAGGGAATTTATACATGGGATACATGATTCACCGTAAAAACCTATCCAAAGAACATCAACTTACATCATTTCATCACTTGTAGCACTATATATCTAAACCCAACAAATAATATGTGTATAAGTTTGAAGTTCTACAATATATATCTAAACCCAACAAATATGTAGAAATCACTAGTTCAACCATTTCCATGATTGGGATTTAACAAACCAATAAAGGTATGCTAAAAATGGGCAGTAAATGGTCCCAACCAAATTCAATGTACAGGCCAATTGGGAAAATAACACTTGAATGCATATATGTCAGCTAAGTCTTACATGTAATTGGAAGTAGGGGATAGATCATAGTTTATTTTTGGTTGGATTTCGGAAACATTAGTAATTATATTAAAATGAATAATTCAACCAAACTTTCTACATATGAAGTATACACATCTCTGCCAATGAGGATACACAAAATGATAGCATCTTTGAAAAGATAGAAAGAGTCAAATGCATATTATTTTCAACTGCACATACACTAGGAACATATGGAAAAATTACCTACAACTCACAATTAAAACAAATAGGATTGGTTGGACACAATTTGCTGAGGAAGTGCTGCTACAAAACATATATAATTAACATTTGTTTTGCATTAAAAAAATATTCCTATCACCATCAATTTGATTTACAAAGTCAAACCTAAATCCATTTGAATCACACAACCATATATAGTTACAACAATGATCAGGTAGTCCATATGGATTCAAAGAAATTATAGAATCTTTGACAATAAAGAACACAAGTTTTCATTTAGAAACAAAAATATCACAGGACATACAATGATACCTTACATTCCAACACCTGATTCAGTGTTTGAAGCTATCATCAGGAGGCTAAACCATAAATAGGCTGCAATACAAAGATGTGGACCTATGCCAAGGGAACTACTTCATTGAGCACATTCTGAATGGGCACCATGATGTTGTCTAAAGATCAGAGCATATATATTTATTATATAATAGAGGCTTGTTATGGTGTGTCTCCCACAAAGTAGTGTTTGTTTTCCATCATCACTAGTTACTAGTAGTGTTTTATCTTTACTCTGCAAGACAAACATTCCATTCTATCTGTCCTCACTATGTATCTGATTTTGCAGATGTGATTTCAAACACTATTTTATTAGTATATAAGAAAAATAAAAGAAAGTTATCTATACTAATTATGACTCATTCAAGAATGTATTATGCCTCATTGAACTTACAAGTAAATTCCAAAATAAAACATGATCATATGTTTAGCTCTAAAAGTTGATGTGCACTTTTCACACCAAACATGGAGTGCAAAATTATAGTTTGTGATGTATCTGTGACATGTAAAACATTGACCTAATACTAAAATATGACAAAAATATGGTTACAAACCATATAAATAAAATAATGCATATGTCTACTTGACAAATATGCATATATAAGTGGGGAAATAGTGCTACAATACCTACAAAGGTAGAACATAAATGTTCTTTCTGTTGGATTTTGAGACATATGATTATTGCTGCAGATTTGATTCACTCAACCAAATATGATACATTACAAGTAGATTCAGTTGAACAATTCAAAATTTGTACTTAGGATATATAGTATTCATATAATAATCCACACCAAAACCCTCATCTAATATATAAGAAACCAACTTAGGTAAGGTTAAGGCAACAATGAACTGTAAAAGTTGATAAATTAATACCAAAGTCAACACTAAATAGATTATTCCAACTTTTATATATCACAAACTTGAAGGACATCTTAATAACAAGCATTGCTCAAGTGTAATGTGGTATATTGAGAAATTATGGTGTTTATAATAAGAAATTTGTATTAATCATACACAGACAAAACAACATTTAAAAACATGTTGTTGTACATGTATGACATGAAAAATAGATAACACAATGGACATATAAAAACAACCACAATGATAGAGAGGCAGAAAATAGGGTGAAAAAATCAACCCAATAACATCATTCAGGTGTTCATGTCAATAAAATGATATTTTTATATATAATCATTCGACCTACCTCTACTAGAGTTAGTATAGAACTGTGTAGGTGTCTTACTGATGATATTTAGACATATAAACAAAGTAAAAACAATTATTGTCTTAATATAATAAAGATAACAATATTGTATTAATATTTTATAGACTACAATATGAAATCAATCAATTTGGTCAAACTACATGCAAATTATATAGTAAGATTTAATCATCTATGACTAACACACAATACACATTCAATGTCTGTGTCTACGAAGAAGGTGACAATACCTATACAATCCTACACGGAATGGTATTAGGTTTAGGTGAGAGCATATGTGGTTAGATGAGAGCACCAATCATCCATACATACGACAAGTTGTGCATCACCTACACTCCCATAATCTACTGCTACAACCAGATAATAATAGTCAAGCATATCATCAATTTAAGGTTACATCATATAAGTTTACAGTATGTATTAGTTTATTAAATTTAAGATAAAAATAAAGTAAATGTGAAGAAGATACAAACAAACGATTCAATTTGCACTTCAAACGGTCCCTCTCAGTTAATTCATGGATCGGGTCAAATAGTGATTTATATCAACAAGGTAGGTCAAAGAGTGACTGAATATAAACAAATGTACAATATGGTCATGCTTGGAGTGCAATGTGATTTATATCAAGATTACAGCCTCAATCACTGATAATAGATTCCCCAACATATATCCACATTCAACTGACATCTAATAGAGGAATTAAGTTAAACCAATCTACAATTACACCCAAAATGTTAGCAGTACTACATCAAGCAATAGGGCGAGTGAAATACCTACATTGACGATTGATAAGGAGAGGAACCACATCGTCCAGATGGATGGAGCAGCACAGACCAAGCAACAATTTAATAAGGAAAACATTAGTTTCAATCAAATAAATATGTCATGAAAAAATGAAAAAATGAGAAAACAGGTTGTAGAAGAAGACTCACCTCAGCAGTGTGGGTAAATCAGCGAACAAGGATTCACAAGCGGAAGATTCTGTGATCAACTAGACTATGATATGAAGATACATCAGAACCAATTCGACTACAGACAACCCCAATTTATAGCAGAAGCTATACCCCAGTCGATAGGGTTTGTGTACCTCCTGTGCCCCTTTCTACCTATTCCTTGAAACTGTGGTGGGAAACAATGGTCAAATTTACTAATTTGACGTGACGGGGGCGATGTTACAAGATGACTTACCTCCTGCTAGCCCCTGCTTGACTCCTCTTGTGACCAGCTATTCTGCCTATGATGCTGTAGCTGCTCATACAAGAAGGGCATAGGGGGGTAGATGGGCTCCTATTCTGCCTCCTACAAACTATTCCTTCGGCGGGACAGAGTGTCGCCCTCATTTTCAATTCAAAGACAACATTGCAGGCTTCTCTCGGTACCAAGGGTTGCCTTTCCATCTTCCTCAGGAGTTGTTGTTCCAGCCACAGAGTAAACACAAGGGAGGGAGGGAGTCGGGGGTGTCGGGGGGAGAAATGACCCTAGACTGCAAAACCCGAATTACAAATCACAATCATGCTCAGACTGGGACCTTGTTGGTCTGGATTTGGGGATAATGGAACACCAAAATGGACCCGTATCAGGATAATGAACCAAACAGACATCGAAGCAACCAGACCAAATTTCACTGAGCTGGCACAAAAAGACAACCGCTAATCCGGACTCAGTCCCGAAGCAAATAAGGGGATGACAAGGTGTCACCCATTTTAGAGGCGGAGAACGCGACATCACATTTGAGGTGGAGACGGGAGTAACATGTTAGATAGGGATGGGGAGGAAGTAACGCAACACTATGTTACATTGACGGGAGAGTGCATTTAGGAAAATACTTAAATGGTTAGTCAATTACCACTATTAAAATCTATGGAAATTAAGGTTTTCAATACCAATTGGGACAACAATTAATATCTGATTTTCAAGAAATTTAAATGGAAGGTTAATTAGGAGTCAAGGAGGTTTCCTTTTTCACATGCATCATGCATTTTTATATATTAGAGTGTGCATATTCATTTAATTAATTAAGAGCATAAATGAATTCTAATTGACTTAAAAATCCAAGGGTTTGCTAATTAAAGTGTGTGGATTCTAACATTGCATTAGTTTTTCCTTTTGAACACATTTTGTATATGATTGTATGCTAAGTGTCTAATAAATATATTTAGTACCTTTCTTTATAAATTTTGATATAAAATTTCTTATTTCTCATTTGTTGTCCCACAAAGCCATAAAACTCTAAATGAAAATAATACACTAATTATCTCTCATTAATTGTCATTTTGCATTATTAGACTATAATTAACACATTAGTTCCATTCATTGAAATGAATGTGGGTAAATATAGTTCAAACCATTAAGGATTGCTCAATTTCAACATTGAGGACAAAGAGGATAGAAAAGATAGGAAAATTTATGGAAAAGGATAGCAAATAAACCAAGATTCAGTATGTTACACCAAAATTAGAACCCAAAGTGAAAGACTTAGTGATCCGTGATAGCTAATTGTAGAAAGAGTTCTAGAACATATCAATAGTATGAGACTTGCTGGAATCAACTCCAGTCCTGTAGTTGGTGAAATGGGTCAAATTTGTCATGATCTATTGGTTCTTGATGGATCAACTCCTAGGCCGAATACATGCATTCATCAATCCATTGCATCCAACAAGGATGGAAATTCAACCTTAGCATCATTTGTATAATGTATCTTCTATTTATTGAGTCATACACTTCATCAAGATTTCCCTTTATACAAAACTTGGGCCAAGCATTTGACTTAAAGATACTCAGAGTTGGTTCGCAAGCAAGGTTGCATTTGGGATTCGACTCCCCTTAACAAAATGTGATTAAGATTGATTAGGATCTTGAGAATAATTTGGATGTGATTTGTAAGGATTTGAGGAAGAATTGATATAAATAGTTATGGAGAGATATGGGTTGCCAATCTTTGATATTACAAGCGTATTGACTCTTTGTGATAAGATAAATGAATGTGTTCTTAACTTCACATAGTAGTCTTCCACTTAGGAAGTGATTATGAATGACCTTGGTAAATTCATCCCTAATGATGGACCATGCCTCTTAGAGGAATTACACATGAAATCCATTAGATACAACTGCTTTGTCCCCTTTTGTTTCCCTAATCACAACTTCTAGTTCCTCCATGGTAACAAGCTTGAATAGTTCTTGGATTTTCTTGTGGTTGACAGTTGGCATATCCTAAATTCTAAACCATTAAAAAGTGTTGGTCTAGCCACTATTGAAAAACTTAGTACAATTATTCAAATATATGCTTCCTGATATTTGATATGTTACTTTTTCTCCTTCAATAAAAAGATACTGGAGTTGGTTCTTGTGTCTTCTAATATTTAGGGGGTTCCTTTAGGATTTATAGAACTACTTCATCTTGCATTCACCCAGTTCTAACAATTGTAATCAAGATTTCTGTCTAATAATGGACTCTTCATACTCCATGGTAGTAAATGTTTCCTTCCTTATGGCGTTAGTTGATTCTCTTAATGGAAATTTGTTGGATCTAGATCCGATGTTGAAGAGAGAGAGCCTTATTTTTCTTGTTCTTGGGACTAACAATGAAATCTCCCATTTTTTCCTTGTTCCGCTTAATAAGACTTTTTGAGTTTGAATTGATGTATGATCTTGTACGTGGTACAGTCTTTTTCTTTCGCATTTGATCTATGAGTTTCTTTATTTAGTAACAAGATTTTAGGAAGAGATTAGAGAGGGGTTGTAACAAAAAATGAGAAAAAGGTTTTCTTTCCAAGCTATGGAGTGAATTTATAATGAAAGTAGTTGTTGAATTCTATAGATATAGAAATGGAGGCAAGAAGTTAATTTCTTGCAATATCAAGGGCTTCTTTGGGGGTTCAGTAGCTGAAAAGTGAAGTAATTACAAACTCGCACAACAAATATGAATATAATATAAGGATAAAGGGGTGAGGGAAGTCAAAGTAATAAAGTCAAGATTTTGGTAGAGGATGTGTTTTTCTCCTTTGCTATGAATGTGAGTATCTTAGAAGGACTGGTTGTTGCACACTTGACATCTCAGATTGCATTTTTGCCACCACACCATGAAATGAGAATCAAATAAGTTGACATTGCACATGCATCCACCAAAGTCTTATCTCAATCCTTAGTTTTCTAAGGGAAGGAGTCAAGACTTCCAATAGTAGGTATGGGACTTCGTTTTAACAATTTCTGAAAGAGGAATGTATTATTGGGACTGCCCCAACTGCCGATGTGGGTTGTTCTCATTAGAAGAGTTGCCCTAAATGCCCTTGGGGGATTGTTGCAAGAAGTGAGGTCTTTGTAAGTGAAGTAGACTATTTTCAAGAAGTGAAGGTGACGGACGCATTGGGATTCAATAGTCCTCTCTCTCAATGGGAGACTTTCATTCTTCTGCAAAATCCGACATGTTTTCAGTACAAGTTGCTACTCTATTTAACATTTCTTTGTTTTCTTATATCACTAGACAAATCCGAACACTTTTATTTCTTATTGAAGTGGGTAGAATCAAGGAAATTTGTCTATGTGAGTCTGCAAGATTGATTAAATAGTTACACATAATAAATGCACATTCACAACATAAGCGTGGTGGCCATGTTAGATCACTTGTAATTCTATTCAAGACGTTTTGGACTAGTGCAAGTGGGACATTGTTGGTTGTATTCCTTGAAAGCCATCATTTTATGATTATAATAGGGATACATTGTGTATGGTTTGAATATAAATACAATAAGTTTTTCACTCTATGATGTCTGCACTGCTAGAGTTTCCTCGTGGCAGCGACACATTCCGTGGATGAGGAGGACAAGCAAGCGGTAAGGGGGTCTGTGGACACGGTCTGCCGGAGGCCAATGGAAACCAGCAAGACCAGCCCCTCGTTGAGTCTGTGAATAGCGGAATTGTTGAAGAGGAAGTCCCACCAAAGCCGACCACACGAAGCTTTAAGGACGCCATGATCGGGAGAAAGTTTTCCGACGTCGTCCCCATGGTCTCTCCTGACACCCTGACGGTGGCTGATATTACCATAGACAAGAGCGGAGCTCTACCAGTCATCACAATCAACCCCGCCTCCCTTCCACTGCTACTTGAGCCATGGAACCACGTCGTTATCATCAAGCTCCTGGGCGGAAACATCGACTTCCACACCTTAGTCAATCGACTATCTGTGCTCTGGTCACCGACTGACACGTTTTGGGCCATCGACCTTGAGAAAGGTTACTATATCATACAACTCGGGAATAAAGAAGATTTCGTCAAGGCCATGACGGGAGGGCCCTGGGTTATCTTCGAGAACTACCTCTCTGTTCAATCCTGGTCATTGAACATCCGGCCATCCGACCTGATTCCGCGCAAGTTTCGCGTCTGGTTACATGTGGCCGACCTCCCCATCTTTCTTTATCAAAATCAACTCTTATCAAGCATTGGCGACCTTGTGGGGAAAACAATCAAGATTGATTCAACCACCACGACTGGAGACCATGGAAAGTTTGCTTGGCTAGCCGTGGAGGTGGATACCACTGTGCCATTGCTACCGGCTATCCTCCACAATGGGGTGCACTACCGACTTGAATATGAAAATATTCCATCCTTCTACATGCGATGTGGTAGGGTTGGTCATGTAGATGTGAACTGCACATTCATCAAACCGTTCGTTCTCCAAGAGCCCTCGACATCCACCACTGTGTCTATCATTCCTCTCACCTACTTTGAAGCAATACATGAACTGAAACCCACTCGGCGCACACAAGCTAACAAGGATGCACCTCCATCTACTAAGAACCCCACGGCTACCAAGCCGACAAAGTAGGCGGGAGAAGGAACAAGCACTGTGAAGGTTGACACAACTACCACTGTCACTGGAATGGGGGGGGACGACTCTGATTGGGAAATAGTTGTGAGACGCAAGAAAAATAAAAGAACCCTACTACAAAACAAAACAGTTCGACAAAGTCCAATACTGAGAACACCTCAGCTGTGACCCTCCTCGAAAATCAAGTCTCGGAGGGTAGGCAAGATGTCCCAAATAATGGCGACATCTTCTGTTTTCAAGGTGTCCCACCCCCTAAAAATCCCAATCGACCCACCGATGGCTTTCAGTGGGGGAACAATGAGAGTGGACATGGTGTTATCCTTCGTAATATAAGGATAATTTATCATAATGTTATGGTTAGCCCTAGACGGGAGAGGAAAAAAGGTAAGATAGCCCAGTTGGTTGAGAACTTGAGCACTTCAAAACCCAAGAGGCATTTGAACTTTGAGGATGACAACAAAGTCATGGAAGACATAGCCAACACCAATACCGCAGTTGCTACAGACTCAGACGGCAGTGCCCAGGTGATAGGCCTTTATGCGTCTATCCATTAAAAGAACCTTTATATCCCCACATCTCTAAGTTATATAGAATGGTGAATATTCTTTGTTGGAACGTCCAAGGAGCCCACTCCAAGGACAAACTTCATCTTCTCTCTGAATACAAACGTCTTCATAAACTACACATCCTGGTCTTAATTGAAACCAAGTGCAGTGGTAACTCAGCCAATACAATTACAAAAAAGCTCGAGTACAATGTGTCCCATAGAGTCGAGGTCCTTGGTTTCTACGGGGGCATCTGGATCCTATGGAATGATGTTATCTGTGTTGTTGACATAATTTTCAACCATCGTCTGTTCATTCATTGCAAGATTAATGGAGCGTGGTATATGACTTTCATCTATGGCAGCCCCAACCCAACCAAGCATCGTCTTCTTTGGTAGAGGCTTCTGGAGATTGCCCCCACCGTCCCCAATGCCTGGGCATTAGTGGGAGATTTCAATAAAATGTTGGATACATCTGAGAAGAAAGGTGGAAGGCACTTCGACCACCACAATAGTGCCTTATTTAAACATCTACTTATTAAAGCTGGGTTGTCTGAGACCCGTATGGAGGGCCACTTCTATACCTTCAAAAGATGCAACCTCCTCGAGAAGCTCGATCGAGTCATCGCTAATGATGAGTGGCTATCAACCAACGGGGGGTACGAATCCATCGTGCTTCCGCGATTATATTCAGATCACCATCCAATACTCTTGTCCAGTTCAAGTCATCGACACGATAAGAAGGTTTTCTTCAAAACTAAAGTCAGTTGGGCGGCCAACAAGGAGTTCTGCGAGAAAATCCTGTCGAGATGGAACGGCACCCTACCGTTCACGGAGGCATTATCCCAATTTCAAAACAAGGCCATCAAGTGGTAGAAATCCAATATTCGTCAGACGCATAAAGACAAATCCAAGCTGATTGCCCAAATTGATCACTGCCAGGTAATTAACACCTTCAATCCTAGTATAGCTAACGACCTACTTTCCATATCCCTGTAAGAGTAGTACAACCAACTGCTTCTCTACGAGGAACATGATTGGCATCAGAAATCCCATATTCAATGGTTGCAATATGGGGATGCCAATACCAAATTCTTTCAATCATACATCAAAGCCTGGAGGCACTTGATGAAGATTAATAGACTACACGATGGCCAAGGAGAATGGGTGCATGATATAGCTGACCTCAAACACCTCATCCATGATTTCTTCATTGAGCTCATGTCCACGGATGAAGCACTGATAGCTACACCAAGCCTATCTGCTGATTATGCGGGCCAATTCTACCGCATCTCGCCTCAAGGTCTAAACTTCCTTGCCCAAATGCCAAGCCTGAAGGAGATCCTTGATACAATACACCTTATTCCACCTTCAAAAGTGCCAGGTCTAGATGATGTCTACATAGAATTTCTACAATCTCACTAGAGCAAAGTTGGTGTCTCTATCATTAGAACCATGCAACATGCCTTCAACACTGGTCATATTGATGAGGGGCTTGCAGACTCATTTATGGTCCTCATCCCGAAGACAAGGCAACCTGAACATTGTTCCGAATTGTGCCCGATCTCAGTCAATAATAACTATTTTAAGTTAATCTCAAAAATCATTGTTGAATGTCTCAAGGCTCATCTTAATAGATGGATCTCGGTAACTCAAACAAGCTTTATTTCGGGTAGGAAAATTAGTGATCATATCTTGTTATTCCAAGAGGTCATTCATTCTATGAAGTACAAAACTGGGCAAAAAAAAGGGTGTGCATTAAGCTTGACTTAGCTAAAGCATTTGATAGAATGCGTTGATCTTTTATCCAAGACACCTTAACCAAGCTGGGACTCTAAAAAATAACTATCAAGTTGATTTAGAATATTATATCAAGTGGGAACACCTCCATCCTCTGGGAAGGTATACCTCTTGAAGCTTTCAAGTCTACCCAAGGCATACGCCAAGGAGACATCCTAAGCCCATACCTCTTCGTCCTCTGTATGGAACGCCTCTCGCAGGCCATTAACCAAGCTGATCAAGAAGCTACATGGAAACCCATTAGTCTATCTCATAAAGGGATACCTCTCTCCCATATCATGTTTGCAGATGACATCCTTCTCATGGAAGAAGCGGATGTTAAGCAAACAAATAATATTTTGAAGATTCTAAATGACTTCGCCACCGTCTCCGGACAAGTCATCTCTAAAAGAAAATCCAGATGTTCCTTTTCAGCCAATACCACAAGAGCAGAGAAGCGTGCCTTCTGTAGATGCTTAGGAATTGATCACACAAATGACCTGGACCGCTACCTTGGCATGCCAATCCTCCACCACCGCATCAACAAAGCTACCCACCAACAGATTCGCACGACCATCCAGGATCATATGACGACTTGGTCCACTCCCCATCTCTCACTTGCAGGCATAATTACACTTGCCAAATCAACGCTACAAGTAATTCCCTCATATGCTATGCAAACGGTTCACTGGTCTCCTATGCTCTATGATGATATCAATAAACAAGTTAAGAACTTTGTTTGGTCCGGAGGGAGTGAACAACACAAACTCTCACTGGTTTCTTGGACAAAGATCATAGCACCAAAGACAGAGGGCGGGCTGGGTATCAAAGATGACCGCGATCAAAATGCTTCGCTTATGCTGAAGAATGTCTGGACATTCATCAATCGGGGGTCGGCCCTTTGGGTTCAGGTGATGAGGGAAAAATATATATATGGCGATCGAATAAGCAATAAACCATGCTCCTCGGCCTGGGCCTTCATCAAGAGGAATATTCAAAGTCTCACAGAGTCATGCAGTAGGACTATCAACTCAGTCTCTGACACTAATGTCTAGTCAGACAGATGGATTCTCGGTAAATCTGTTATTGAATATGATCCATCCTGGCGAATACCTGACGAACTCGTTGATCTTAAAGTCAGTTCAATGCGGCTAGATGACGGGGAGTGGGACATGAGCTTTATCTGCTCATTCCTCCCTCCTGTGGTCTGACACTTAAGCCGATTCATACCCACCCCTATTACCTCTCCTATACTGGATACATGGGCATGGCCTCACGAAGACGATGGTAATTTCTCAGTCAAATCAGCATATGCGCTCACCCGGACTACCAAGTCCATAGCTGTCCAGGGCAAGTGGCCCAACATTTGGATGATGCGACTGCTGGAATGCATTCATATCTTTATCTGGATACTCCAGCACCGAGCTCTCCTCACTAACATGGAGAAGGTACACAGATAGCTGATCAATGATAGTACATGTCCTTTATGCAATAATGGCCCAGAGACCCTCCTACACTGCCTCAGGGATTGCACACACGTTTGGCAAATTTGTGATGGAATTACAGTCCCGGATCACTTCAACGATCTTGAGGAAGAGGATTGGATCAAAGCCCTTATCAAACCAGCTAGTAACCCGTAGCACTTTGTTCATCTGACAGTCGTGTGCTGGCATATATGGCACACTCGTAATGAAAAAGTACATAACAATCGCCAGCCTAATGTGCAGTCAAGCATTGCATTCATTAAAGAAACAAGAACATCAATCCGTTAGCTCCCATCTCCAGGAATTCAGAGCAAGCTGAGAATCCAACTGGATCATGCGATGGTCAGTTACCATGAAGCGATCATCTTCACTGACGCAACCTTTAATACCGCCTCCCGGAAAGCAGCCATTGGTCTTCATCACTACTACATAACCGACCTTTAGTGTCGGTTATTTAAGGCCTTTAGTGTTGGTTTTTAAGCAACACCTATGTGGGCGTCGCTAAAAGCCCAACCGTTATGCGTCGGTTCTCAAACTGACGCCACAACCCTTCATGCGCCACCGAAAATGCACCAGCAGGGGGGTATAGACGTCAGTTATTAGCTTTGAAACCGACGCCATATACCTTCACGCCGCAGAAAGGGCGCCATCTGGGGCACTATCGGCGTCGGTTTATTAGTGATAACCGACGCCATTTCACCCACTGCCATGGCCGTGCTGGCTAGCACGGCCATGGTGTCTGGCCTCATTAGGGAAATCAATGTCGGTTACTAGTATGGCAACCGACATTGTAACCATTTTTCGTTGGTTTTATACAAATAATCGACGCCTATTTTATGTTTTTTTTGTCAGTCTGCAGACCTGTAGTGGCTGGTCGCATGATGAGAAACCTGCAGTTCAGTTATGAACTACAGGTTTTACAACATCCATTGATATCAACCAACAACAGGCCACAAACTTGCAAAATTAACAACATAAATGTTCACACATTTAGCAACCTGCAATTCCATTCAATTTTCACACATGTAGAAACATTCATGTAGCAATCTGTAAATCCATTCATTTTCACATTCACACATGTAGAAACATTCATATAGCAACCAACATTTTCATTCATTTTCACTCAGACACATGTAGAAACATTCACACATACTAGAATTCAGAAACTCATTTACAAAATATCATTCTTTAGTCATTATTCGCTATCAAGATCCTAATTATATGTTAAAACCCCCACTAAATGTATGGTTGTTGCCCATTCTTCTCTTACTTTATTTAATTCTCCCGTCGTATAGGGAGCATGTACATCTGGTAAGGCCTTTCCTTTAGTGTGGTCAGTTTTAAACACTTGCAAAGAGAATGATGTATATATAATTAATGAGCTATAAATAAGAGTGATATATTTCATATTATCTAATGAGACTATATATAATACCTCAAGAATGGTATCAATGTCCACTGCGACATATTTGATAATCATGTGCATAAATCACATCACATAGTATGCACATGCCCATCTGTTGTCTTGTGTAGCACACTATAAATTGAAACATACAAAATATTAAAAAATACAACTAATTAAGCATTGTTCACATAAATAATATATACATTGCAGTCGGGAACTTACTTCCACATTTGTCTAAATTATTTGCTGGTTCTTTTTCCTGGGGACCTTTCCTCCAGCCTTTTTGAACTCATCTAAACCCCTACATGTTAATGTAACACAGTACATTGCATAATTAAATAGTAATGTAATAACATATGTTAACGAATATGAAAATGAAATATTTCTCACCGAAATAATGTCATTTTCATTTTGTGTCCATATCTTGAATTCAATTTAGTCCCCTTAGGATCTAGATAATAGACAGTGAACGTCTCGGGGACAATAACTAGTAACTCCAAATGCATACCACTAGAGGTAAAAAAGTAAAAAATTAATAACTCAAAATCCACAATAAAAATGTAATTTTCTTAAGTCCAAATTATAAGAAAAGTAAACTTACTCCACATTGAATGGAGCTATTATCAACGTCTTCTTATTTTGAGCAAAACTTCTAAAAGCATCACAACAGTATTGTTGAACTGATGGAGGGTCTTTAGCTACTAGACTAATCAAAGATGGAATAAAAAATCCTACATGTTTGAATGAAAAATATACACATATCTTGTCTAAGTAGCTGCAAAACATGTATTATGTATGCATTAATAAATAAGAGACCAGATCACAAGATCTTGCACATGGTATATGGATGTATAAAGAAGATCTCACCTTATCCATAGCTCTATCACATATGTATTCAGCCAATCATATCAAAACAACTCCAAAATATCTTGTATAAATAGGTTGCTTTCGTATGATTGACCTGCATCATCCGAATCTATAGAAACAATTATAGGGCAATTTATATCATTTTCGCCTAACCATATTGCCATACCCCTACAATCAGGACCTAACGGGATAGGTAGGTCCTGTGGAACCCAACTTGGTAATGTAGGAGGTGGAGGTGGAGGCCTAGATGCTGTTGGTGTCTTCTTTTTAACTTATATATATATATATATATATATATATATATATATATATATAATATTCAAATCAACTGACATCATATACATACACACACCAAGAATTTAACGTAATGTAAATTTACCATACAGTTTTAGTATAGAGGCCAACTACTTTTTGCCATAATATCACTCCGCCTTCTGCCTCACCAAGTGTTTCACAATCCGGGTGGGTATATGGCAATGGAAGATCCAACCAGTTGAGGAATATACGTAGCGGGCTCACACGAACCCAACCAGCTGGTAATGGAGACCCATGAAACATTTCCCCTGGTAGGGATGGGTAAGCCGACGCCTCTGCAATGACAAATTCTTTACTTTTTAGATGGCATGGCTTCAACCCCTACAAATTTTTGTTTAAAGAATGTTATATACATATATACATATCATCTTGAAAAGACTAGTTATTATGTCATAAAAATACTTACATTGGATGTGCTAGGTGGTGGGTCTACAAGATTACTCGCAACCTCTACAGTAGGAGTAGAGCGGGACGCCATAGGTATTGTCTACTGAGTGGCAGTCTAAGATGTCTGCCACTTGCTCAATGCTTCTTCGAGTTTCCTATCAACTAGCTTATCTACCTATACATAGATAAAAGAAACATTAGCTTCTGATTATTGAATTCTCTTTTACAGTAACATTATAAAGAAAGAATAGGTTACCTCTTCTCGTAAAAGTCCCACTTTTGAGACATGTTTGCGCTGGGATGGCCCAAAGAACGCTTTGATGCCTACACCAGTGCCTGCATCCCTAACACGTCTAGGATGCTTTGGGTTACCCAGAGCAACTGTCAATTCCCTTGTGCCCTCAAGGATGAACTTTCCTTGTTTTCTCAGCTCGTGCATCTCCCGCTAATCACCAAAACACAAATTTGTATTTAAGTAAACCCACAAATAATCAATATTTGAACGATTGTTGTAAGAGTTGTATTTTACCATTTTTGCAGCCGCCTCAGCAGTTGCGAGCTTCCTTATTTATCCCTTCTTATTTTTCCTCCCAGCTATCCAGACATCATGGTGAGGCAGAGGTGTGCTACCTATAGTAGAGGACTCCTGAGTAGCAGTAGACTGAGCATTAGCCTCAGACTGTAGTCTTTGGCGAATGCCTGCATACCCCTTTGGGCCCATTGTGTGGTCATGCACATTCAGTGCACACCTTGCTGTTTGCGCCTCACTGAGGGCCTAGTTAATATGCACATTAATGATTTGGTTAGTAACACTAAATGTTAATCTTGAATAGGTGAATACAACATATATTAATTAAATTGGGGGTGACGCCTAATACCTTGAATTCATCATTTTGTCTTGAAGCAACAAATGTGTCCCATTCTTCTTGGTCCAGGAAGTTCCACTATTCTTTGGCTATCTTCTTCCTCTTGTCACCTTCTTTTATGTATTCTTGGGTGAGATTTGTCCTATAGTTCCTTAGGACTCTCCCACAGCATTGCATCACACATTTATGATGCAACTTTTCATCCAATTCAAATATACTCTACAAAATAGAATTGCTATTAACTAATATCCAAAAAATTAGTAATCTAACAAATAGAATTGCAAATTAATAATAACTCACGCATAAATCCTTCCATATTACATCTTCCTTCTCCTTAGGAACTTTATGCCAAGAATCTATCTTACAACCACAATGGCTACGAGTAACATACCCAAGATAAGAAACAAACAAATTGTGATTCACTCCAAGTGCATTCCTTGCATTATCAAAATCCACAACAAGTTTGGGTCCATTGCCCCTTTGCGCTACTAACTTCTTCATCATAGTGATGCCCCTTCTCTTGTCAAATTTTTGGTGCTGCTCATCAAGTGCCTCACGTGCTTCAGAGGGTACATTTGCATCATCAACCTAAAATTTTACAAAATAAACACACGTATAGGATATAACTAGAAATGGACATATAGATATAAATATATGATATATATTTTTAAAACTTACATTGTGAGGTGGCGCATTGATGTCCTCACCCTCACAGTAATCATCAGCACGGTCATCAGGAGAATGCTCAACCATCTGAAAGTTCACATTCACATTGTAAAGTAATTCATATTGTAAATCTCACATTGTAAAGTTCACATTCACATTGTAAAGTAATTCACATTGTAAAGTTCACATTCACATTGTAAAGTAATTAACATTGTAAAGTTCACATTCAGAAAAATAAAACATATAAAAAAATATAAACATGCCTCTAATATTGTGATTTTTTTATCAATTAACAATCCTTCATTGTGATCTCTGCGCACATACAAGTCATCAATAGCTTCAATATTTGCTAGTTTTGGCAACCCAACTGAGAATGGATTGGAGTCATCATACTTATCATAGTACTCTTCTTCATCTATATGATCTTCAATGAACTATCTTTTACCATGAAGAACAACTGACCATTTATCATTTGGAGGATCATCGATATAAAATACTTGTTTCATCTGTGATGCAAATACGAATGGTTCACCCTTCTCGCCAATCTTTTTGAAGTTCACTAAAGTGAAACACAATTCATCCACTATAACTCCTTTGGTGTCATCATACCAATTACATTTGAAGAGCGGAATTCAGAAAACTATGTAGTCAAACTACCATATGTCTTCAATGACACCGTAATATGACATTTTAGCTTCATCTGGACCCGTATCCTTTGCACTTGCAAAAAACATAGTTGACTCTTGAAGGGTGACCCCACTATTTTGGATGACACTCTTATCATCTTGGCGCTTTGTGTAATATGTGAATCCATTAATGTCATACCCTTCATAAGACATAACAATCAATTTTAGTTTAAAGGTGAGGCATTTGATAGTTTCAGTAATATCATCTGGTGTTTGAGATTGTTGATGTAAGACTTTCTCTTCAAACCACTTAATAAATGTCTTATTATGCTCTCTAGCAAGCCACATTGTATTGGCTCGAGGATATTGTCTCTTGATGCAATTGGTGTGTTCCTCGATATAAACACTCACTTCGTCCATGTTGTGTAAAATATACAAGTGACCTTATTCCAACTGCTCATGGCTGATTACTTTCTCCCGTGATCCCAAAATTCCTTTGCCAAATTGCTCCTCAATATTCTTGTCATTACCAGGAGTGTCATTATCATGAGAAAGTCATTGGAAAAATCCATAACCTCTCTCGCCACATAACCCTCAATAATACTCCCTTCAGGCTGATAACGGTTTCGAACATCACTTTTAAAAATGCTCATGTATCGTTCAAAGGGATACATCCAATGCAACAAAACTGGTCCCAACATTTTCACTTACCTAGTCAAGTGGAAAACAAGATGTACCATGATATCAAAGAACGACAGAGGAAAATACATCTCAAGCTGACATAGGGTAACAACCACTTCTCTTTGCATATTATCGAGAGTATCAGGGTCAATAACTTTGCTGCACAGACTGTTAAAAAAGAAACAAAGTCTGGTGATTGCAAACCTTACATGCTTCAGCAATATAGATCGAATTGCCATAGGCAATATTTGTTGCATTAGAGTGTGATAATCATGAGATTTAAGACCTATCTACTTCAGATCTTTCATTGATACCAATCTACAGATGTTGGATGAGTAACCCTGTGGCACCTTAACATTTACCAAACATTCACAAAAAGCTTTCTTCTTATTTCTAGACAATGTGTAACAAGCGAGAGGTAAGTATCTTCTCTGATTTCCCATTTCACGTAATTCTATTAATTCTGACCTTATTCTGATTTCCCATTTCGCGTTGAGACATTTTTCTCAACGTGCATGACATTGATACAATGCATGACTGTCAAAGAACTCCAATAAGGAAGATCCCAACATATTGACTTCTTCTTGAATAAAGATTTGTCACTCCGTGTGGCCATAGTACATTGTGATCTCTGACCAAATTCATTGACAATGTCTTTTACTCTTTCATAAACAATCTCCCCTGCTATAGGTTTAGGTGCACTTTGTTCCTCATTCAATCCATTGAATTCTTTGTGCTTCCTACGATACAGATGGAATTTTGTAAGAAACCTTCGATGACCGAGATATACACTCTTACTACCATGTTTTAGTCTTGTTGAATCAGTGTTCTCTTCACATATAGGACACGATTTAGCTCCTTTGACACTATATCCAGAAAAATTCACATATGGTGGAAAGTCATTATTAGTGCAAAACAACATAGCATGCAAACAAAA
Organism: Alisma plantago-aquatica; assembly: GCA_963693085.1. NCBI lineage: Eukaryota > Viridiplantae > Streptophyta > Magnoliopsida > Alismatales > Alismataceae > Alisma > Alisma plantago-aquatica. Next base: position 1,285,050,780 of record OY856412.1, on the reverse strand, counting down.
TGTCTCTCTTCGTGAATCATCATAGGTCATCACACCTTCACCCCATAGTTTCTTTAAGTCATCAATCAGAGATTCAAGATAAACATCGATATCATTTCCAGGTTGTTTAGGGCCCGATATCAACAACGATAGCATTACGTACATATTTTTCATACACAGCCAGGGAGGAAGATTGTATATAACAAGCATGATTAGCCAAGTGCTATGTTGGCTGCTCAATGCCCCGTACGCATTCATCCCATCTGTACAAAGCCCAATTCTTAGATTCCTGACTTCTTCACCAAATTTAGGGTACAATAAATCAATCTTCTTCCACTGTGGGGAATCAGACGCATGTCGTAGGATTCCATCATTATTTTTCTTAACATCTGCAAGCCACCTCAAATTCTTCCCATCTATCAGATTGGGAAACAAGCGTTGAAACCATGATCTTATAGGTAGATACCACATCACCTTGGCAGGAGAACCAATTTTGGACTACCCCGAAGTCGTCAATTTATACCGTGACGCACCACATTTTGGACAATCTTTCAAATCCATATAGTCCTTTGAAATAATACACAATCATTCAGGCATGCGTGTATCTTCTTGGCATCCATTCCCATTGGGAACAACAATTGCTTTACCTGGTATGTTGATATTGGCAGCTCGTTTCCTTCAGGAAGCATTTCTTTCAATAAAGACAACAATGACGTGAAGCTTTTGTCGCTCCATCTATTGTTAGCTTTTAGCTTATACAATCTCAACACAACGTTAAGCTTCGTAAACTTAGTACAACCTATGTATAATGATATCTCAGCATCATGCACAATGTTTCTAAAAATGGGAGGTGGATCGGTGTGCTCTACCCCACAACTATCCAGCATTGCATCAACAATGTCTACTGGAACTGGTTCATTCACAACTATGTCATCGGAGGCAATTTCTTCTTCCACACAAGCACTACTATCGACATCCACTGGTTTCAAGTTTGAAATCTCTCCATGCCAGTGCCATTCTATATAGCCTTGTATAATCCCGTTGCACATGACATGACTTTTGATTTTGTCACCAGTGCTGACTTTCAAGTTGTTACCGCAATGCCTACATGGACAGTAGATCCTATCTCCGGGTTGTTTCCTATGTTCCTCGGCAAATATAATAAACTGGTCAAGACCAGATATAAACTCTGGGGTGCAACAATTGCGAATGGACATCCATGTTCTATCCATTCTATGATCAAAGAGAAAACAAGTATATATTACAACAAGATTAGGGTCTAGGGTTAATAGATTAGAGTTTTTGCATGGTTAAAACTTTAGGCCAAAAAATACATGTGTTGTCATTCTTATATATAATAAATGTGTACCACCTATCCCATTCTTGAACACCTAATCTCACTAGTAAGTTTATAATGTGTATTGGGTTTTCAATAAATTTTCGGCAGCATTTCCCCGCTTTTCTCCAAGTAGATATGTACTTAGAGAACAAATGGGGAAATGCTGCCGAAATTTTCTTGAAAACCAAATACACATTATACACTTACATCCTAAGTGAGATTAGGTGTTCAAGAACAGTCCCAAACCGGGGACTATCCAAGATTTACTCCTAATGAGTAAATCTTGGACGGGTTTCTAGGCCAACAAATACATGTGTTGTCATTCTTATATATAATAAATGTGTACCACCTATCCCATTCTTGAACACCTAATCTCACTAGTAAGTGTACAATGTGTATTGGGTTTTCAAGAAAATTTCAGCAGCATTTCCCCGCTATTCTCCAAGTATAGATGTACTTAGAGAACAAACGGGGAAATGCTACTGGAATTTTCTTGAAAACCAAATACACATTATACACTTACATCCTAAGTGAGATTAGGTGTTCAAGAAAAGTCCCAAATCGGGGACTATCCAAGATTTACTCCTAATGAGTAAATCTTGGACGAGTTTCTAGGCCAACAAATACATGTGCTATCATTCTATAACATTGATTTCAACATTTTGAGTGTCCATGCATGTTCATCGTCAAGATAAAGATTACACATAAATTAGTATGACCTAGCTAGGGATGGAGAGATTCATAATTGATTTCAAAATTTCAAACTAGCTCATGCATTATCATCAATCTACATCATACAATAGGGATTCATGTAGATGTTAGGGTGACACATCACTACAAAATCAGAGATTTAACAATAGGGTTTTAATATATTACATAGATTGATCACAAGATTTCAACAATATACTTAATTGAAGATTATGGTGAAATGTGTATTAAGGTTTTAATATCTTAATTCAACATGCATCAAAATTTACAGAATTAGGTCAATCATTAGTATTCAATTGCAAATGTATCTTCTTCTTCCTGCTCCCTCCTTACCAAATGGATAAAAGTAAGGCCACGACTATGTGGGTTGGCCACGGTCGTGGCTGTATTGGCCTACCATGGTCATGCTGGCCAGCACGGCCGTGGTCAGACAACACAGCCACGGTCGAGGCCAGCCCACACGGTCGTGGCCTTTCTTTAATCCATTTTGCAAGGAGAGGGAGCAGGAAGAAGAAGAGGTGGAGGAAGAAGAAGAGGTGGAGGCCCCCACGGTCATGACCTCCTCATGTTGCTTCCAGGAAGAGGATCAGGCAGCAGAATGGCAGGGCGAGTAGGTGTTGAGAAAGCAAAAGAGAGGGAAAAGAGAAGAGGGTACCTCCTCTGTCGAGCGGCGGCGAGCTGCAGGTGTCGAGTGGTGGCTAGAAGTGACGACAGGTATCACGCGGTGACGACTTCCAGCAGAGGCGGCGGTGTGGCGGCAGCATAGGCGTTGGCCTGAGCGGTGACATCAGAAGGCGTGGAGGCAGTGGCAGTGAGCAGAGGGAGAGGAGAAATTGATCATCGGACCAAACCCTGGACTAGCGTGATAACGAATGAAATAGAGAAAGGGGAAGAGTTGGGCTCGCGCGGGTGCTGTTAAGTTAACAATAGGTGTCAGTTCCTAAATAAAACCAACACATAAAACTAAAGGTGTCGGTTCAACAAACACACTGACACCTATTCTCGATGATAGTCGTCAGTTTTTACTAGAAAAAAATCGACTTCTATCTACATATGCCAATTAAAAAATTGTTCTCGATTAATGACCATAGTTGTCGATTTCTTTCAAAAACCGACGCTCAAAGGGTGTGAAAAATTTCTCGGGAACAACGCGGGAAAACCCATAAATGTTGGTTATTGTAGCAAAACCAACGACCAAAATGTGCCCAATTTCTGTTTCGCGAATAACCTTTCGTCGTCGATTTAGTAGTTAATAACCGACGCCATATGTTAATTTTTTGAGGTAATTTTTTTCATTGAAAATTTTGGATTTGGCGGTTAATTTTAGGCGTCGGTTTATTATTAGGGAACCGACAGTGAATAAAAGTGATAACCGTGTTTGGTCACCCTTCACAGATAGATGTCAGTTTTTTTATTAAACTGAGGCTTTAGGGTTTAGGTGTCAGTGTATTTATACAAATGACACCTTTAAAAGTGACGTTATAAGCCATTTCTATAGTAGTGCATGCAGTGGATAGCTCGGGATAGTGTTTCCATGGAGAGGGTATCGCGCTTCACTCTGTCTCAGTACTTGAGGCAGAGACACAAGCTCTTCTCCCTGTAGGAAAACTGTGCAAGGATAGGAAAATCAACAATGTTCTCCTCCTCTCGGACTCCAAGCAGGCGGTCACTCTGGTAAATAAGGAATCTACTGCCTCAGCACTGCTCCTTCCCCATTAGAGACAATTTCAACACCTCAAGTCCACATTCAACCAGCTCCTGGTGCTTTATGTACCTAGGAGTTTGAACAATGTGGCTGACGGCATAGAAAAACACACTATTAGCAATTTTGTTTCCTGTAATTTCATTTCTAATAAGCCTCACTGGCTTAATGTAGACATCAATGTCAACTTAAAACTTATTTGGCCTGCGCTAGAGAGCGGGATGAATTAATCTTCTCTAGTTCTACAAAAAAAAATACAATAAGTTCCACTTATAATGTTTGTTTCTATATTGAAGTTTTAAAAATTTATAACCATCCTATGAATATTTTGATTCAATGACATATTGTTTGGATTGTTGACCTAAACATGAGATCATATGTATATTCAACAGTGTTCATTTTTGGTTTTTCCCTAGCCAATTATTATTATGGACAAGTTAGGAAAATAATAATACATACAACTAGTGTCTATGTTGAGTGATGACTATATATCTTTAGTCATGATATTGGATATCAACTCAGATACATGGTAGTTGTTAGAGAACTAGTTTTCGTGGGTATAACCACTTTGACATTGACACTTGGAAGACATGTCATGGATGTCAGAGTCATATCTCAATAAGATTGTGGTGGTTGTGATCCATAGACCTACAATCACTACACTAATCACATGTTATTTTGTGCACTTTGATACTAGTTCAACATAACTCTAAATAAGGATTCCTGTATAGGTGGTGATTGGGTGTATTATGGCACCTGTAAACTATTTTCATTGATTTAGTGGAATTTGTCCCTCTATTGGAGTAACATACTATCCACTTGATAAGATAGACTATGAAATGCATGTCCATGTTTATGTGCATCAATATATGTTACAGAGCTCACAATATCTCAATGGATCTAGTCTATTTCAAGGAACATAGATTGGATGCTAAGAGGATTTCAAATATATACCTTAATTTCAATATAGGTGTTTGTTACAAAGGGATTATATAGTCATGGTAACATTGGTCACTTTATAGATTAAATTTGTTCTCAACATATTCCCATTAATTGGCTAGCAATGATGTATTACTAGACATCAACCTTTTCTTGTGAGGTTGTGAACATCACTACTAACATAATGTGGAACCTACAGGTCAAATACATGAAGGTATAAGGGACTTGAATTTTGGAATTATGATCATATTTATTTACAGCCTCGTTAGGCTACTGGATGCTTTGGCTTAATGGATTAATTGATTGTCAATCACTGACACATTATTAGCTTAGTAAAGTGCTGAGTCGGGTAACTCACTAAGTTAGTTGGGTGGCTGGACCAAGTGAGGGAAATTTTCCTTTCACCATTTGGAGTCAAATTGGAAAATTGATTCAAACATGGACTGATGAGTCGAAAGGACCACTGAGTTGGGGGGGTAGTAGCCAAACATGGTCCCATTCGCTCGACTCGGATTGTAGTTAGCATTTTCTATGTTTTAATCATTTTTAGAGTGGAGATGAAGAATAAGTTTTTATTTTAGAAATTCTAAGAACATGATTCTCCTATATATATGGGTGGACATCCTAGGGTTGAGACCCACAACACAGTGAGACAAGTTGTCTAAGGGTTTTTCCTCTTGACAAAGAAAACCTCACCCAAGGATAGAACCTCATAATCAGAGGAGAATGAGTTCAAACATGGCACATCAGAAACTAAAACTTCCATATCATCTTGGTGATCAACATAGTACACCAAGAGATGTCACATCCTAATAGACGACATACAGGACTAGGCCCTTAGGAGGAGGCTTTCGAACAAGAAGCTTCTTCAAGAAGAAGATGCAATGTTGATGTGATGACAAAGTAGAAATAACAAACTACTTCTTTGGAATAGATCCATATGTGCAAGTTCTTCACCAACATAATAGGTGTCTAGGTGTTCGAAAACTAGTGTGTACCAAGGTATATTCCATATCCTTTCAATGTCTTTAATATGAAGGCATTTAATGAGTAATATGGATAATATGGATGGGATGAATAAAAGCGCCCCCTGACTTATTTAAAAAAAAAATGGATAGGTTGGCTTAAAATCTTCTGGGAGAATATGTTTTATTCCACTACCCAGCAAAATAAAGCAGACACCCTACAAATTCCATGTATCTATAGCTTCCTAATCTTTCTATACATAATTACTATTGGACCTTCCTCAAATGTTAAATCATATGTTAGTTATTAATTAGATGGATAGAAATTTTTTCAATATTGAGATTCAATTATTTATATTCATACATGAAATACATCATGTAGTTTTTGTACAACATGAAAATGTTCAAGTTAGAATTAAGCTTTTGAAATCCTTTACAATATGGTATAGTCCCATGTATCACGTCCTATGATTTATGTATCATTATTCTTTTATATGTATACCTTTTCATCATATGAAAATGGTATTTTAAAACAACTAGCATGAAAAGGGAGTCTACACATATCGGCTAAATATGTATGGAAGGAACCTGAGACAATCTCTCATAGACTGGAAACAAAAGATGAGATTTCCCACCTAACAAACTTGAGGCATTGAATTCTATACTTGGTGTATGTTTACGGGAAGGTGATACCCCCAAGAATACATACATTCAACCACAATTGTAGAAAATGGTAATACTAGTCCTTTTCTATCACAGTAAAAAAGGAAACTTAGCGAGCAATAAAAAAACCATTGACATTTTACACAAATATGAATCAATCCTACCATTGGTAGAAGCCATTAAGCAAATCTATGACTATTGTAAATTTTAAAAAGATATGACTATTAAAGGAGGATTGCAGATTTTTGCATAATAGCGGTGCACGAGGAGGTCATCCCACTGAAATAAAGAAAGCTATGTTATAAAAGGTAGAAGCCATGTTGCTTCAATGTTTCTTTCTCAATTGGAAGCTTATCTTTTGGATGCATCTTGTCACTCATGGGCAAGCATCAATATGATGTGTCTCTCCAAGTTAAAGAAATTGGGACCGATGGAGCAAAATAAGGTCATAATGTTGATCTAACTAGTTGATATATTGGTTTTGAGATATTTAGTAATATGTGTGGATGTGATGATGCAAGTTCAAATATTGATTGTTCATGTGTACATTTTAGTGATGGAGTTGTGAGTAGATTATAGATCTTAGTTTTTATTATGTAGACCATTTGAATCCACTACCAATGTTGTTTTTTATATGGAGCACAAGAATGATGATGTTTGTAGAGTAATCTTTTTATTAAAATGTCTAGTTTGATGGCTCAAATTGATATACGTTATCTATAAGTGCACACACTGAATTAAGTATTTGTAAGTTTTATTCCTAAAGCAATGAAACACCCTATATAGCTATTACATACTTTTTACCTTCTACACTCACGAATTGATGCCCATAGCGATTACTCATTCACATTGTAGCTATCCAAGTGATGATTTTTTAATAACATGACAAATTATTTTATGTGGGATGATGTCTTAGAAGAATGTGAAATGAACCTCTCTTCACTTCCTTCTTATTAAAACAGTCAATATGAATATTTGTGGCCACCCCACAACAACTAAAGCCATCATTGGAGTGCCATCTGGATTGAAATTGAAGGCATTGCCTACTCATATAAAATAATTGTTCCTTAAAGAGAATGATAATTTTCCAATTATTTTTATGTCTACTTGAATGCATTAGAAGAAGAGAAGTTTATGCAAGTCTTACAATGACACCAAGTAACATTTGGTGGTTATTGTAGATATAAAGTGGATCTCCCCCTATCTTTTCTAGTACATGATTAGGTTTGACAATGGAGCAAAACCAGTGGTGCAAATACCACAAATACTGAACCTATTCATGGAAGAAGTCATCAAGTAGGAGAAAACAAATGATAAGTCTAGACCTATGAGTTATATCATGCTCATGTAAGTTCTCTATATTGAGGTTCAAGATAAGGCAAGGATAAAAATCTGGTAGATAACTACAACTATAGTCTAGAGAGAGTAAATGACAATGACTACTTTGGAGATCATCCACTACTAATAGATATTGAGACCTCCTTTAAGGGCATGTTCTTCTTGACAAAACCCACCACCAAGTGATGTGCTGATATACACACACCCCTTCTCTTTGTCTATATTTGAAGATGAATAAAATGTGAAGACACCAGACTTCATTGTGTGTCTTTGGTATATCCCTTTAATAGATACTTCTACTTATCTTAGGAATAACACCAATTCCTAGGGAAAAACTCACATGAACAAGAACGGTCACACATGAAAACAAAAACTCAAATTTACCAAAGTTGCCATATAATTTTTACCCGAATAGATGGATGAAAGAAATTCGTATATATATTTCATGTTGTTATATATCATAGAATAAACTAATTAAGAAACTAGAAAAAATCTATATTCATCATATGTATACATGTTTTGGCTTATTTGTTAGCCCAAATTGTATACCCAAGAAATCAGAACAACCATATATGTTATATAATAAATGATATCTTGGGAGCATGCAGAGTACAAAGGCAGGAGAAGACAATAGAGTGCCACTAGGAGACATCACCAATACGCACGTGAATAAAAGAGGAGAGGCAACACAAGCAAAGGAGAATCACATAGTTGTAAATCCTGAGGTCGATGAAGTAGTAGAAATTCTTGACATCGAGAATATCAATGTTGAAATACCAGTGGTCACAAGTGAGAAGCTGGCCAAAGAGGCGGAAACAACACTTCTAAAACAAATAGCAGATATCAATGAGGCCATCGCTGCAGTGCACATCTATGACAATCATAGGGCTAAAGGGAGTGCAGCCAAGATGAAAAGAAAAGGCAGAGCTCGCAATATTGCAGCCTTAGACAACATCCACATGAGTCCAAGGATCCAAGAGAAGAGTGTGGACAGCAGCCTGGAATATAGTACATGCCACATAGAAGCTGAAGAGGACATGGTGTGCCAGGTGGAAGAGAATAAAGAAAACAAAATCCCACTACTGGAGAACTAAGCGTCACATCTCAGAACTCTATACACCTCCTGTTTAATGTCTTTACAAGACTTAATGTGCTGGAATATCAAAGGGATTGTAAGAACTGAAGCAAGAAGGGTTTTAATAGTACACCTCAGACAGTACAAACCCAAAGTGTTGGGCATTCTTGAACGGTGGAACAGCAGAGAAAAGGCCACACAACCATTAAAAGTCTCGGATTCCAGAATTCCTTCCGGGTAGAAGTGAGAGGCTTTGTGGGGGGAATTTGGGTATGTTGGAATGAGGCCGATTGCAAGGTAGAGATCATCAACTATCACCGCCAATTCATTACTTGTTGCATTAACAAAAACACTCTGGTCACTTTCATATATGCTAGCCCTCATACTAATATTAGAACTCTAATGTCAAAACTTATTACTCGGATGGGCAACATGTTTATAAAGCCTTGGATTGAGCTCAAAGACTTCAACATTACTCTTCGACCGGATGAGAAATCAAGTTCTAAATACTACAATTTCACTAAAGCTAATGCTTTTCAAGACACACTCAAGGATGTTAGGTTGTCGGATACTGGTTTCTCAGGTCCAAGGTTCACGTTCAAGTGCGGACACCTGCAAGAGCACCTAGACCGTGTAATAGCTAATGATTTGTTCATTTGTCAAAGGGCAGAGTTAATGGTAGAAAACCTACCGCACAATCCATCGGACCACTATCCACTCCTTGTGAAATCCACAAAGTCCAGGAACCACCAGAGACGGTTCCAATCGAAAGCAGCATGGACTCACAACCCGTAGTTTAAGGAATTGTTGGGTTCCAAGTGGAACAACAACATTTGCTTTAACGATGCTCTTAAGGAGGCGCAAGCACCTATTTCTAAATGGGACAGCACCTACAGATCCAAATAGAAAAAGAAAAAAGTCTAGTTGTTGAAAAGCATAAAGCGGTTGGAGGAGGAACTTGCTACTCAATATAACCATATATCGGATGAGATTTGCATCAATATGCAGGCAGAGCTTAATGAGTTGCTCAAAGAGGAGGAGGAAGAACTACAACAGAAAATCCATTTGAATTGGATTAAAGACAGGGATAATAACTCAAAGTTCTTCAGTGCCAATATTAAACAATGACGCCGAACGAATACTATTACAAAGCTTAAACAAGCTGACGGTGAATGGGTGAATGAAAAGAAGGCACTGTATACTATAGTTCGTAATTTTTTCAAGGACCAGTTGTCTGACCCCACCGGCACGGTCAATGCTCAACATGACGATATCCCTGGGTGGTTCCGGAGACTCACACACAACCAGAAATGGAGGATGGCATTGCTACCAACTGATCTTGAAGTCCATTCCATCTTAAAGGGCATGAACCCCTACAAGGCGGCAGGCCCTGACGGGATCACGGGGTTGTTCCTGTGCAAGAACTCAGAGATTATTAAGCACTCTGTCATGCACACTGTTACTGATGCAATGAAAGGGTATAAGCTAAACAATGAGTTATGTAATTGTATTATCATTCTGATTCCTAAGGTGTCAGCACCAGAGACATGCAATCAACTATGACCCATATCTCTAAACAATATCTACCTCAAGCTTACATCTAAAATTGTCGTAGAAAGACTGAACCATACATGCCAAACTGGATATCTGATTCACAAAGTAGCTTTGTGTCGGGGCAGAAAATCACATATAATATTGCTCTTACACATGAGGTTATACACTACATGAGGAGAAAGAAGGGAGCGAAGTGCATGGCAATCAAAATCGACCTTAGAAAAGCATATGACTAATTATCTTGGACATTCATTCAGGACACTCGAAAATGGTTGAATTTGCCACAGTCCATATCTGAGTATATCATGAATTCCATTACTACCGGTGAGTACTCGGTCGTTTGGAATGGCAGTAGCATAGAGTCCTTCAAAGCCAGCAGGGGTTTATGCCATGGAGATCCTATGTCCCCATACCTTTTTGTTCTGTGCATAGAGTGGTTATGTCAAATGATTGAGGAGCTGGTGAACCAAGGCCAGTGGAGGCCTGTTGCGCTCGACAGAAGTGGTATTAAGGTGTCTCACCTGTGTTTTGCATGACTTAATTCTGTTCAGCAAAGCTTCCACATCACATATGAGAACAATAAAAAGGTGCTTCAGAAAGTTTGGGACTGCCTGCGGACAGTCCATTTCCATCAAGAAGACGCACATGTTCTTTGTGACCAGTGTACTGAGAAACACCAGAAGAGCAGTATGCCGCATTTGTGGATTCAAGGAGACATCGGACCTAGGGAGGTATTTGGGTGTCCCTATCATACACTCGAGGATCACTAAGAATACATACACATGCATTTTGGAGAAGGTAGAGTTGAAAATCAATAGTTGGGCTGCAAAAAGTCTATCTATTGCGGGACGATGCTGCCTTATTCGCACCACCTTATCTGCTATACCTACATATACCATGCAAACAGCCTGGCTACCCAAATCCTTATGTGACAGAATTGATAGAAATATTTCCAAATTCCTATGGGGAGGCAACCACAAAGCCCGTCCAATGTCCCTTGTTGCGTGGGAGAAAGTCACTAGTCCAAAGAAGGAAGCCGGATTGGGAATTCATTCTATGCGTGAGTGGAACTCCTCCCTCCTCTTGAAGAATGCTTGGGAAATAGAGAACAGAAGGAATACAATATGGTGTAGCTTTATATTGCCCAAGTATAAATCTCACAAAGGGGGAAAACCCATGTACGGGTCAATGCTAGCTAAGGAAGCCTTAGCAGGAAACGAGTTAATCGATAAGTACACTTATAAACAACTGCTTAATGGGAAGGATACAAGCTTTTGGTTTGATAAATGGTGCTCAAAAGACACTTGTCTAGCTGAGGTCACTTTAAAGGAGATTCCCATGGAACTTGCGGACCTGCAGGTTGCAAGTGTCATTACTTACCAGGGCAGTTGGGACACTAAATTTTTAAAAGATTGGGTGTCGAGCACGTACGTAGATATGATCATTAATTCTGGCACTCCAATAGAACACAGGGATAGCGATGTAACAGTGTGGGTAGAATCAACTAACAGAGTGTTTAATATGAGCTCCACCTATAAACTATTGAAGAAGGTGAATAACCAAGTGTCAGAAGACTAGTGGGAGAAAATCTAGAAGGCCAAGGTAGCCGCAAAGATCAAATTCATCAACTGGACATTGGCACATGATGGACTCCTTACCAATAGTAGATAGGGAAAGAGGCACATGGACACTAATGTGGTATGTGATAGATGCAAAGAAGAGGATGAAACCAGTATGCATGCTTTACGTGACTACAAATTCACCAAGGTAACCTGGACAAAATTGCTGAATAGTGCAATGCTACCTAACTTCTTCAACTTAGAACATGCAAATTGGCTGCGTTGGGGCCTCAATGGAGACAATAACATGAAAACTCTATTTATGATCATTGTTGGTATCTCTGGCAATGTAGAAATGCCCATATTTTTGAATGAAGAATCGAACCTACACTACATATGACAAACCTCATCAAGAAGGAGGCTACTTACTCATGGAAAGCGTGGATGGACAGAGAAGAACGATGCAGTCAACAGAGTAGCTCCAATTCGTAGTGGAGACGACCACCCGAAGGATTCATTAAAGTTAACATCTATGCAGCAGTGTTGAGAAAGAAGTGCATGACTGCTATGATCATTAGAGACAGTCAAGGGGACTGGATTGAAGGCAACATCTGGTCTGCTCATGCTGACTCGGCGCTATAGGTAAAAATGCAGGCAATTGAATTTTCTTTACAAAGAGTAGATCAGATAGATATAGATCAGGTGGAGTTCAAGACGGATTACAAGCAGGCAGTAGAAATCCTCAATCAAGAACTGAATGTGAATCCCAAGTATATGAGAATATGTCATGCTATTCACTGCCTCATGATGAAGAGAGTAGATTGGCATATCTAGTTCACACAAAGAGAGTGTAACAAAGCAACTGATGGGCTGGCTAAGTTCCATCTTAGGAACAAATCCGGTCATTTCATTTATACTAGACCACCAGAGGTGACTCTTGATTGGTATAATAAAGACAAATGTAATGGTAGTAGTACTACCACGTTTAATTCTGTTAACACAACATGTACCCATTTTTTTGAATATTTTCCTGCATGAGGAGAGCGGGATGAATAGATGATCTCCTGACTTTGCCAAAAAAATGATATCTTGGGAGTATCATTTGAATTGATTCCGAGATATTAATAACAACTTGATGTATATCAACATGAGAGATGAAATTCACTCCCCTTAGTTAATCAATAATATTATATATTCTAGTAAAAGGATATTTTTACTTGACAATAGTTATAAATACTTATCAATAAATGACACATAACCCACATTGATGTGAATTCATCTTCACTAATAAATTTGGATCTACCCATGATGATTTACTCAATTATATTAGTCCCTTATCAAGTAGATCCTACAAATCCTTTGTCAGTATCCTTAACAAAATTGGAACTATACTCAACAAAGCATGTCCTATAGGTTGAGTTCCAAGTGTTAGATTGATCTAGAAATCAATCTTTCTAATTGGAGGTAACCATAATTGATTTTGTGGAAGAAAACAACATACTCCTTTAATACAAGTACAATAGACAAGGAATAGTTCTCAATCCAAATGGCCTTCACATTTCCAAGAAACATGTCTTTCCCTTCCCCATCAACCTTTTTAGTAATTATTGAAGATATCAGATACATTGGTCTAGATTTCCTATCTCCTTGAACTAACAGCTAACATATCCATTAAAAAGAGAGATTTTATGGTAAATAAATGAATTGTCTTACAATAGTATGGTGACCAATTCATATCCAACATAATATCAAAGTTTTGCACCTCAATGTTTAGTAGGTCTAGTTGAATACATTTCTCATCAAACATCATATCACCTCTAAATCAAACTATTATCAAAATATTGAGATATATAATAGTTATCTCCAATAGAAAATTGTATGCTAGACCCTCAATAAAAAGATAACCTTTATATATCACATCTTGGGTTCGAAAGATATTTTTATGACCATGGTTAAAACACATGGTATTATGTAAAAAAAGTAATTTAGAAACATACACTTGTCATAATAATTGAGTTTACACCTTCTTGGAGGAAGTGTGAGCTAGCTTTTTCTAAATATTAAGGTGGAGGCCTATTGATCAACATGCATATCCTTTATCTATGTCTTCTCCTCTCCCTTTGTAATTTCTTTTACTTTGTTTTGCTAAGTTCCCTTTGTGGAATGTTAGGGTGTAAAATATGTAACTTTAATATCATGTTGGAAAATATTAAGGTATGATACTTTTGATTGCATTTTCAATTGGTGTTATTTCTTGTTCGCTCTCTCCCTATATCTTGCTTTGGCTGTTTGGGCTATGTTATCACCTAAGGTGTAGAGAAAAGAGTGATTTTGGGCTTTTTGGTGGGAAAATTTGTATGTCCAAGAGATGAAACTTATCTAGTTTTCCCTCCTTCCCCTATGTATCTTCATTACATTATCCCTAGATGTGAGATCTAATTGGCTAAGTATGAATCTTTTTTGTTTTGTTTTGCAAGGTACTTATTTAGAAGTTGGATATGGGAAATTAGACCTTCACCCTATTCTCTATACCATCCCATGCCACCAAAGAGGTGAGGAGACTCATGCCTAGAAACCTAGACTCAGATATCAAGATTAGTGTATACCTATTCCTCAGTCAAATGAGTCTGGTAAGGTTGGACTGGGAGTTGTATTGACTAGTTCCCCTATACACTACCATGTCACCTAAGTAAAACATATAGAATAGGATTCATAAGATACATCATTCCTTTTTGTTTAGTTTGATATCTTAATTACTAGATGCATTTGAATTAATATGATCCTTATGTAAGGTTAATGGTTGAACATCCCCCCAAACAACCCACTACTCTCACTACTTGATTAAAGACCTAACTACCTTCTTGCTAAGCCCTTACGAGCATGTCCATGATGTTGTAAGAGAGGCAGATATTCTACAATGATAAAAATATTTGCATAAAGAAAGACTGAGACAAATTTAAAAAATTATGAATCCACTATATTTCTTGTTAAGATATTGATCATATATGTTAAAATTGAACGAAACTGATGTCAAGAATGATTTATTATTTTTCTATCTCACCAAGGAGAATGCTTAGAAGACCTACAAAAGGACATCATGGAGAGAGAAAAAGTACATACTCAAATGATTTGACAAGTAAGGCGTTAGCCAGCACACATGCTTGCAATATGCTAGTTATATGACAACAAATTGGGATCAAACTTAGAAAATTACAAATCCACTTTATTTCAATATAAATATCAACCATACATATATATATAATTAAGTACTTCACCAAGGAGAACGCTAAGAAAACAAAAAATACAACAAAGCATACACTCCAACCATAATTTCACAAAAAAAGCAATAACCAACACACATGCTTGCAATATGTCATTTAAATGTCAACCGCAGTGCCTCCCGCTGTAGTTTTGAATAGGCAGCGCTTGCAATCTGTCACAAATAGGGATGAAGTCCTATACATGTCCTCTCCTCCTACTACGGGCATCTCAACTCCTGGGTTTGCCTCTATGTTCACAAAACCTGGCTGGTAGGTTCTCCCATTAAGCCCTTCCACTATAGGAGAGAGCCTAAGGGAGTTGAACTGAATCTCTAAGTGAGCATAGCTGTCGCCCGCTGGGATATTGTAACTGTGAATCCTGTCATCTTCTTTGGTAACTGGTACAACAGATACTGACATTTCGAGTACATCATCCACTATGACGATCACATTGTTCCTCACCCCTGTTCTCTCCACCGAGAACTTGCCTACAGATGACCTCCAGCTAGAGCACTGACCTTCAGGGACAATGATGGGCTTTCCATCGAAGGAGAAGCTAAAATGGTCTATGGTGTCGTTCCATGAGATAGAGTGTGTATCCTCGATTGTGAGCATGTGCTCAGTGGATATAACCCCTAGAGCCTGGATCCAAGTGAAGTCCCGAAGCCTTCCTGCAGGCCTATGGCCGATGATGCGGACGTTCACCTGGATGGATGGGTCTGAGATGAGCGTGAAATTCTCATTCCGGCGGTCGTGAAAGTAGAATGCCACTCCAGCATGGCCAATGAAGCGGGGATCATAGCATGCATCGCTATTTCCCTCGCAGTTGGGCATGTGACCTACATGAACAGATAGATTGCTTGGCCTATGTTGGGTTCTAAGTTCTATGAGTTTCAAGTTGTATACGGTGACTTACGTTTGCAAGTGGCTTCGCATGTGTGAGCATTGCAGTTGACGTAGCATGCATGAGCCACAGTTGTAGTTAAACAGTTTTAACAAAAAGTTCCTATATACAAATTCCATAATATCATTCAATCAACACAAATCCATCAATTTGCTTATCGCCATGTACACTTCAACAACTAGTATTTACTAGCATTTGCCATGAAAAAACTTCAATCGTCTTTAGTAGGATTAAGTTATGAAAAGGATAACAAAGTATATCAAAGTTCTCAAGTGTACTCTTGCATGTATTACAGTTTCAGAATTCCTAGACAAATCACAACCTTAACCAAAATTCTCGATTTGGTTCAATGAGGATGAATTATAATATTCACGGTTAGCTACTAGACTTGGTCGAATTTAGATAGCTTGGATGAAAAAAGCTATATGTTCATGATGCAACGCGATCCTAATCCAACTAGATAATTGCTTGAAAGGTAAGAGTTACTAGATCAAAAAAAAATTGAGCTGAACTACAACTGTGTACAATGTGTAAAGGCAATACTATAAATAAATTATGAATGTAAAGGCATGAGTCGAGGACCCAAAAAAAATGTAAATGCATGAGTGAATTTGATATATCTTTCCACCTACCCTCCACCTTGAGTTCCATAACTTTATCATTCCTAAGTAAGACAAATAGTCAATATGGAGGGTAAGAATTCTTGTAATACTCATATAGATGGTTGTGACAACTCGAAGAAATCTAGATGAAAGGATTATAAGTAAAAGTTGGGGCCTATAATAAGAGAACTCCATAATATAGCGGGTGATCGAGTGCTCATGTAAACTCAAAGAAGCTTTTAGGGTGGCCAAAACTATGAGGTACTTGACCCAACAATCCTTTGAGTTGTAATCAAGCAAGCAATCACCCTAAAATGAATGCATAAAATCCAAGTATTACTATTTTATCTATAATTTAACATTAAGACTGACTTGGGCTCCAAGTTAGGGTTTGGGGCTTAAATTAGGGTTTCATTAGGGTTTTGGCTTCCTAAACCCTAATTACCATATTTTTATTCTTTTTATCTAAAAACTATAATTTTGATATCATATGAAATCTTAATCTCAATTTATATCCAAGATGTTCTTTTTATCCAAAAAGATTAAGCTTTATTCAATAAACTTATTTAAGTAAGTTATGATCTTTTTTTGTCAAACATAGAGATTAGTTTTCATTCATCCCACTCTCTACTACAGGCCATAAATCATACAGTCAACCATTAACATCCTTTGTAAGCCAAGGTGGTTTGCAGGAAAAAGTAAAGGACGAGACAAACTTTGTAGAGAAGCGAGCTATGCTATCAGCTACACGGTTGAAGGATCTAGGGATAAAGGTGATGTGTGGTTTCCCAACGTCCTCACAAAGCATCCTGAGACGCCTCATGTGTGGGGAAAAGGTTTTTGTTGGTGGTATGGTCCCAATGATAGTCTGAACTGCCTAGATTGCATCTGACCAGATGGTGGGGGATCGTCATCCCCTACTTTTACAGAACTCCAAAGCATTGATGATGCCTCAAATTTCTACATTCAACACTGAGTTAGTGTGGTTGGGCACGCTATAACCCATGATGAACTTTCCATGTACATCCACTATATGAATCCCGATGCCAACTGAGGAAGACGGTGGCATGAAGGAGGTGTCGACAATCATGAGGACAAAATGTCCTATAGGAAGGTTGCCACTCTCTCTAGGCACTGGAGAGGGAGGTTTGACATGGTGTGCCATGGTGAGAATGGACCTTATCTTCTCTATGATGAAGATTAAGCGACATGTTAATGGAATAACCTTTTTGGTTTGTGTGAACTCATTCTTGTACATCCATATCACCCAGCTAGTAAAAATAGGGAGAAAGGAATTGGGGTCATTGCATTTGGAAGAGGTTAGCACCCCAATCCAATCATCCTTAGTGGAGAGGAAGAACTGAGGACCTACACCAAAAGCCATCCATGTTTCTTTACTGCGAATGAAATCCCGCAAGCAATGCATGAGGGTGTCCCGTGCATTAGAACAAATGAGGCAAATGTCAAATGTCAGAATGTGCCGACAAACCTTCTCGGCGTTTGTGAGGATAGCCTTGTGCTGAACGAGCCAGATAAATGTTTTGATCCTTGCAAGGATGCACAATTTCCATATAGAGTCCCAACACCCAGCCAAGGCCAGGCGGGAATTTTGTCTCAGCCACTGGTATGCATAGTTAGCAGTGAGAGAGCCAGAGAGAATGAAAGGCCAATGCCAAGTATCCACTCCCGATGTGGGGACTAGCAGGTAGGTGTGAGCGATGTGTTGCCATGTAGAGGAAGGGAGATATTGGTGGATAAAAGACCAATCCTAGGATCTGACATCCAGGGACATAAAAGTTACACAAAGGTCTAGAAGATCTTGTGGTGGGGTGAAATTTGGCTCTAGATCCTTAACAGATGAGCCATGCATCCACTTGCTTGTACAAACATCAGAAAGCAGACCAAAATTTATGGTGACTGCCGAATTTTCCATAAGAACATGGGAATGCTTGAGAATGAAGGACTAGACTGAGGAACTTGATTTCTTAACATGGTATCCATTGGGCATATACTTCGCTCGCATGAGTTGGACCCAAAGAGTATTTTGGTTGTTCATAAATCGCCACACGTTCTTGAGCATAAGAGCAATGCTCTGGGTTCTAGCATCTTTAATTCCCTGTCCACCATCTTCTTTATGTAGTGTAATGACCTTCCAGAATACCAAAGAGAGATTGCGATGGGCTCGCCCTCTGGACCAAAAATTCTTAACATGCTTATTTGTGTCATCACAAAGGGAGGGTGAAAGTTGAAAAGACTGCATAGCATAGTTGGGTATGGCTTGTAGAGTTGATTTTACCAGTGCAATCCAACAAACAAGTGACAGTTGACGAGCAGACCAGCTGGTCAGCTATTCCTTGATGGTAGTTAGGATATCCCCATGGGTGGATTTGTTGATATGATGATGGAGGATGGGGACATCCATAATTTAACATTTATACTGACTTGGGTTTCAAGTTAGGGTTTGGGGCTGAAATTAGGGTTTCATTAGGATTTTGGCTTCCTAAAACCTAATTACCATATTTTTATCCTTTTTATCTAACAAATCATAATTTTGATATCATATGAAATCTTAGTCTCAATTTATATCCAAGATGTTCTTTTTATCCAAAAATATTAAGTTTTATTCAATAAGCTTATTTAAGCAAGTTATGATCATTAAAACTTAAGAAATTAGGATTTCCATTTTTTAATACATTAAAATTAGGAAATTCAGATAGTTTTGGCATTTAGAGGCACAATTAGGTCTTGCAACAAAATTTAGTGGATCCCTTGCCATTTTCTGATCAACTTTCATGCATTAATTTTCATCATTGGATAATCCTATAATTTTTATGATTTTAGCAAAATTAATTATTTTTGGCCAATAAGGGCTCTCCACCTAGACATAGAACATGGGTCTCAATTGTGCTAACTAGGTTGGGTTGAGAAAATGGGTTCATGCCAACTAGGCTTCCCACACTCACGTACATGGGTGCAAAAATGAAATAAAAGGACCAGTCTATCCCTCACCTTATCACAGACGCTCAGGGGTAAGGGAGTCTCTTCCCTCCTTGTCTTCTTCTTCCTCTTGCTTGCTAGCATGCAAATTCCACTGAGTCAATGGGGAGGTTGAATCAAGAACTCCTACGTCCTGAGCGATGGGCAAGGATGCCCTCTCCTTCGTCCTGACTTGCCAAAGTCGATGAGGCCTCTATTTGCTCTAGAGGTGTCCTAGGCCAGGAGAACGCATAGATGGATTCTCCAGTTGCATAGAGATGAGTCGGGAAGATGGGAGGTTGGGTTAAAAGTAAAATTGGCATCTGATGTCGATGCCAAATGCCTAGCAAGGTCTCATGTAGAGATTGGGGGTCTTGCAGAGGGTGTTCATCCCCTTATATAGTCTAGGCTATGTTGAGTTTGCCATAAAAGGATATGAGAATTAGGATAACCATTAATAACCTTTAGTTGGGGGTGAAATAGGGGTTTAATAGTCTCATAGTTGTCTCCTGATTGCAATGGAAAGATTTCCAAGAAAGATCATGAATTGGAGAGAGAGAAATATGAAAAATAAATTTCAAACTAATTGTTCCTGATTTTTATATTTGGCTCAAGGTATCCTATGATCTCCTGATTATCAGATCTTGATCCTAAGGCCATAAGCACAATTATAAAAGGCTAGGAATTGATTTCCTATTTATAGTATGTGCGTGACATTTAATATATTTCTCATAATCCTCGTCACTTTAGGAAATCTAATAAATGCCATATCCTCCTATTCTTTATTCTTTTTAATCTCAAAATTGAAAGGAAGGTCTTAATTACTTTTGTCTAGGTGTGGGCGATATTGGAGACCAAAATACAAAAGTTAAAGAAAATTTTCTTTGTCTCCAAGTCTCTCTTTAATTCCATTTATTTAAAGAATCAAATCCATCCTTTTCTCCTCCCATTTGGCCATATTTCTTCTTTTGGTTACTTTTCTCATTTAACACAATATGGAAATAAGACCAATCCATTAGTTTCCTTCAAAACCACTTTTCCAGAAAACTTCTCAAAAGTCAATGTGTAAATTATTAATTACCATTACCTTTAGTAGTTCACTTAATATTGGATTTTCTCTCTTTATTTTCCCCATATCTATTATTGGTCTATTCAAAATAGTAAAAACCTCAAAAACCATTACAAATGAGGAATTGCATTTTAAATCCATATTTATAAAACAAGGCATAACAAGTATCTAATATATCCTAAATATTCATATATTTGCATTTAGAATATGTAATAACATGTGAAAAACCATGTTATAACAAGAAGGACATCTATAAATATACAAGTAGTGCATGGAGGTGGTGTCAAGTGAAAATGCAACCTTAGTGATCTTGTCAGAGATATAAACCCTATGTACAACGTGCTTTTAATTGCCGATCCTTTCTATATAAAAATAGAAGTTCCCCTACCATAAAAATATGTAGCAGTAAACTATATATTACAATAAACAACCTATATATAAATTTTTGACAATCCAATAAAGCTTGATTTTAAATGTGGACTAGTCTACTGATTTTTCCTTATTATTATCATGGTTATAATTCTCCCACCTATACAAGATAACATGCTTATGGTGCGATTATGCTAGAGGTGCTACACACTAGCCGATTTGACTTGACTAGATGCGCCCCATGAGATCAGAACATACGGGAGGGTTCACTTTCAAAATTTATAAACCTAAAATAGCTACCTACGTCTACTAAAACACTACACCCGCAAGCGCACAGGGTCGTGTGGTAGTATAGGAAGGTGGCAAGTATAGGGTCGATCCATAGGGAAAAGAGGGAGAGCTAGAGCTAGGTTAGTTTTGCTGGGTTCCTACTGTAGAGACTAGGGTTAAGGGTTTAAAGGTTGATTTGATTGTTAACTAAGGATGAACAAGAAAACAGTTAAAGGCAGGAATGAAACCTACATTAACCCTAGACTAGATTAAGACTAAGCAGGAAAGAAAGGACTAAGCTAGGTATGAAAAGACAAATTATGCTAAGGCAAGCAAGAGAAAAGCAAAAGAGCAATTAAAGAACTAAACTAGCATAAACAAGGCAAGAGCAAGGCAAGAAGCTAACTAAGCAAGAAAAGAACTAACTAAGCTAAGCAAGCACACAACTAGGGTTTTAAGTAGTAAAGAGATGTGTGGGCTGTTTAGCGGTATGAACTTATCACTTAAGCTGGGCGGGTAACATATGAACATTATTATTCCATTTAGATTATCCAAACCAAACAACAAGTTAGAGTCTAATGAATTAACCTAAGCTACTAACTGGCCATGGATATGCTAGGTTGTGTATAGGGGAACTAGTCCCTAACACCCCCTACTACCCTTACGAGGCTCAATTGGGTTAGGGGTTAGGTTCAATCCAATTAGAGTCTAATCAAGTCTATATTTCTATATTGGACATTCCTAGGGCAATTAGGGGCCGAGGGTAGTAATGGGGGGTGAAATTATGGTTTTGGACCCCAATTCCCCCACATTTTAGCCTTGAGAAGGCTCCATGCTAATTGCACTAGAATTACCTAATATAGCTACTTAGATCTCTCACTTAGGTTTAGGGAGATTGATTAGGATGTAGGAAGATGGGAGGCAACCTAGAGATCCAAGAATTGGACCTAGGGGAAAATCCCAAAATTCACACATATAAGCAATTTGCCTAAATTCCTAGGTGATTTCACACACAAACCAACAAGCAGTCCATGGAGAATGAGATGCAAATAGAACATAATCATTAACAAATGGAATTACAACGTTTACATGTCATTTCCCCCCAACATGGTATCAAAGTAACATAATTTCCCCCAAACAGCCCACCCAAGGGGCCTAGCTACTCTTAACAAAGCAAAATACAAAAAGAAAGGAGATAGAGGAAGAAGTAGCCATGGAGCTCGATGTAGATGAGGAATCTCCTCCCTCCAGCTGCTGCAAGGACGTCCTCCTTCTTCTCCTTGGATGTAATGGAGTGGGATGATGGTGGGAAGTGGATGGAAGGCTTAGATATGGGGGGTTATGTGGTGGAAATGGTGAAATGCAGTGGATTTGAGGTGGAGGTGAAGTGGAATGGAGTGGAGGTGACAAGGGAGCGAAAATGGGACTCTAAGCCGCCAACCCCTCGACCCCGAGCCACCACTTGGGCTTATATAGGGATCTAGGGGGTCTAGGGTTAAGTTAGGGGTAAAATAGGTAAAGCAGTGAAAACTAGGTGGGTTTTGTGAGTAGCACGATCGTGGTGGGTTACCACGGTCCTGGTGGGTAGGGTAGGCCACGACTGTGGTGAATGGACACGGTCATGGGTTTATAAAATGTGGAGATCACAGGGAGGTGTGCATTGATGGCCACGACCATGGGGGGTCACCACGGTCGTGGTGGACACCTATGGCCACGGGCATGTTGATCGCCATGGTCGTTTTGGCCATTTTCATCGATTTCTGGGAGTTTTACTGATTTTTTGTACTTGGGGCATGTCCACCACGGCTGTGGGGGCTCACCATGGTCGTGGTGGTGTCTCTCCCATGCATTTGAGCCTTGAACTTGATCATCCATGGAGGGTATTGCTTTAAAACTTTATTTGACCACTTGGGGTAGGTTGGAAGTAGTTTTTGCCTCATTTTGAGCTCCTCCAAGCCTGAGGAAACCCTGGACTGGACCATCCTCTTTCCATGCCATCAAGTAGTGGACAAAGTACCTATAAAACATGAAAAAAGCCTCCATAAGTGCATTTGATATAAATAAGCATATTGGGAGGAATGACATGCAATCTAACAGGTATATATGTGATTGAAGAGCAAAGAGACACAAGATTAAGCCCTAAAATAGGGCTAAATCACCACCCCAAACTTAAAACATACTTGTCCTCAAGTATGCTCCAACTCAATCTCTCTACAAACTTTCACAAAAAGAAATGACAAATGCAATGTAAAAGATGATTGTTGCTGAACGGGATCAAAGATGACTAAGTACATGCATTTCACCTCTCTCCTCTCCTACTTTCACAATGCAATCATGAAAAGAGCACAAAGCATATGAACTTCAAATATAGCGCATAGAATACACAAGTTATCCATATTTCTTCCATTAAGTTCTGGGTAAACCGTTTCATGGTGGCGTTAATCAAGAATGACTAGGAGTGCTGTTTCACATTCATGCATTCAATCTTATATCTCAAATCACATCAAATAACCCACATGGTTGCGGAAAAGGACAAATTGAGCTAAGTTTGTTGCTTCTTAGATCAGTGGGTATGAAAATGGAAGAAAGGGTTGCGGTAAGATTTTGGAGTGTTTTTACACACTCATCTTTTCTTTATTTGAATGCTCTTAAATAGGACCATTGTTACAACCCCAATTTTTTGGGTTCCTTTGATGAAG
The DNA here is from genome assembly GCA_963693085.1 of Alisma plantago-aquatica. NCBI lineage: Eukaryota > Viridiplantae > Streptophyta > Magnoliopsida > Alismatales > Alismataceae > Alisma > Alisma plantago-aquatica. The sequence goes on along the minus strand of OY856412.1, from coordinate 1,285,026,810 downwards.
AAATATAATTTTCTCATATTAAAGATATTGGAACAAATAATGATATAACTTGTATTGAATAAATGGATTCCATTTACAATGGTCTTGATTGTTTGCTTTGTGGGCTTTATGGGCTATTGGGCCCAATAAAGAGGAATTTCAAACAATTGAGGAATAATTGAGATTTTGAGAAAAGAAAATTGTAGAAGGAAAAATAATGTAATCCAATGATGAATTTCGTGCCTCTTGGGTTCCTTGGGTTCCAAGGAGTCCAACGTTGCAAAGAAAAGCAACAAGAAAAGAAAAGATTAATTAAATATTTCCTTATCAAGAAATAATTTGAAAATAATAGTAATATGTGGAAAACAAGTGGAGAGAGATGTAATTAAGGTATCCTTAATGGATTTTCGTATCCAAAGGATTCCTAATGTTAAAAGGGATTCCAATGAGGAAAATAGAAGAGAAATAAAGAGAAATTCTCAAAAGGAGATATTTTTAATAAGAAATAAACAAGATAATGAGAAATAATGCATATTGATGCATTTATAAGGATAATGAGTATTCTTTAAAAGAAATTTCTAATTATTAGAGTTCCTTGGGGTCCAACGAGCCCCAATAAAGAAAGAAGAAAGAGGAAATACCAATAATGTCAAAAAGAAGATAATGGGTATATACTATTAATGAATGTTGTAGTATTGTTAATAAAGTGGTATTTTCTACTTAAGGAAAACTTAAGTTCGTGTCTAATGGACAAAAAGCCAAAAATAGAAAGAATAAAGGAAAAGGTTTTCGAATTATTAAATGCACAAATAGTAGAGAATATTAAAAGGATTAAGAAGAGAGAGAAGGATTTCTTCTCCTTGAATGAATAAGAGTCCTTATGGGAGTGGGACTTGTCCCCTCTTAGAGGGACACATTAGGGCATGTTTGACCTTCCCTATAAAAGAGGTAGAACCCCTGGTTAAAAGTTTAAAGAGATCCCACACTTATCTCTCTCTTATCCCTCTTCATCTTCTTTGGCAAAACCCTAGTCAAGGGGTAGTCCCACCCCTAGGACAACGCGGAGCCACAGGCCAGAGTTCGAAGAAACCATGATGCTCCCACGACGCCGCATAGGAGCACGAATGCTTCCCCGCGCTCTCAAGCTCGCGCATCAACCATTGCTTGGCTGCAGGTCGGGCAGGAAGTGCGGCCTTGGCTCGATGAATCAACTATCTTTGGTAACGACACAATGGCACCCTCATGTGCGCGAAGGCACGAAAGAGGTGGGCGGACCATCCCTGATGGCCGTCGGGGTTCAAGAAGGAGAGGTTGGGCTGCGTTCAGCCCTGACCTAGCGGCAGTAGGCGGCAGCAGTCGCGTGCTTCCCTTGCGAAGGAGTAGCCATCTTAGCAGCATTTTGGAAGATCCCTAGGTACGTATGGGCATGGTGGAGCTAATGGAACAGGTGGCGGCGGTCCTTGTTTCTCTGAGAAGGGAGGGCGGGCCGCGAAAAGAGGGTTATCGGCGGCCAGATCGTGCGCCGCAAGGAAGAAGACGACCGAACATTAGTTGGACGTTTATGCCCTCTGCGGGCTGAAAGCATAGTCAACTTACACGGGGGTTAATGTCATAATTTCGAAATGTTTCTCAAGAGAGTCGCGCCTAAGTTGCATGAGGAGATGACGTGGCGCTCTCTGATTGGTCCCGAGTAAGTGATTCTTATTAAATTCGTATCTCCTCAACCGTAGATCGGATAAATGCACTTAATACATGAAAGTTGCTCAAAAAAACGAGAGGAATCCATTAAAAATATAATACAACTATGAGTCCTTTTGCAATTCGAAAAGTAATGGAAGTTATTAGATTTAGATGTAATAATGTTTAAAGAACCCTATTTTGATATGATTAAAGTGATTAGTGGGGTTTAATAGTTGTTTAAAGTGGATATTAGCCTGTTAATGATAAAAAGGAACATTAGGAAGAAAAATGGTGAAATTTGCATATAATTAGTTAATTTGGAGTTTTATATAAATGAATATACTTTAATGGGCCTTGAAACCCTAATGTTGATTAATTTGACTATTAATGGCTTTAATTGATTAATTTCATGATTAAAGTTGGAATATGTTATTTCGAGCATTAAAGTCCCTAATTTGTGGATAAATAACCTTAATATAAAAATTAGGGTTTTATCATGAATAAAAGGTGGAATTAATAGCAAATCAAGTTCTTATGTGTTTTGGATCATAAGGGACTATGAATTGATGACAAATGCATATAATGACCTTGAAATAACTTAAAAGGATAAAGAAGGTAGTTTTGGTATCAAATAGAAATAATCAACTTTAATTGGGCTTATGATGTTGAAATTAGGGTTTATGAACTAAGAGAGCATTTAATATGATAAAAGTGTTATGGAGGCAAAAACCCTAATGTGGTCTAGAAAGCCTAAGGTGGAATCCAAGTCTAGCTTTAGAATGTTCTGGATAAACTATGACACTTGGATCGTATGCATTGATTTCAGGATATTGTTGATTGCTTGTTGATTGATTCTTTATCCTTATTTCTTGGACAATCAAGTTGCTCTGGATCAGGTATGTGGTTAATTATGAATAACCGCCTTAGTTTCCTGATGATTTTTCGGATGGTTAATCACATTGAATGCAAATTATCTGTTGGATGTTCATACTTGCAAATTATAAAGTCACTATGATTATCACATTAATAATATAAGTATGGATTCTCGCACCTATATGCCACCCTGATGAATGATGCCAAAGGTCAGGCCCAGATGGGTAGACCAATGGACACCTTGAGTGGTGACCCCAGGCACCAAGAAGGTGGCCTATGATATTTCATGTCTAGTGGGCACCATGAATGGTGACCCCCAGGCACCAAGCTCGGGATTGATAAGGTGGCCTTAAGTTATTGGCAAAGGGCACCCTAAGGTGGGTATGCCATGGTTAGGGAAAAAGCGGTGGAGAATGTCATACTGAAAATTGTAAATTGGCTTGTTAATTAATTTGATTGTGATTATTAAATTGTTAGCCATATTTGCAAGATTTTGGTTGTTCCCACATACCAGTATATTTCGATATATTGACCGACGTTTTGTTTGTCGGCGTTTTAGGAACAACAATTGAAAGAACAAACATGAAGGTGACACCTTGTGAAAACAAAACATAAAGTGCAAGGAGGATTAGATAGAGTAGATTCAAGCTTGGATAGATGTAGATATCCCATTTTTGAAAAAGGTATGCAAAGTTTTATTTTATACCAGTTTCATGTTTAGTTGGTAAAATTTATTAATTGTTATTGATTATTTGTCGAACCTTTGATCCTATAATTGAATAACGGCTCTGTCCTTTGGGTCTCCCTTAATTGGGGGTTACCGGGAGGCAGGATCGTTACAATTGGTATCAGAGCATAGGTTCCTCATCTAATCATTAATAATTATTAAATTTTACAAATTTTGTAGAACTCAAGGGAGTTATTAGAGGATTATCTGAAAGACAGAGGTGTCTAGAAAAGGATCACGACTGGGGGCTGGCAATATTTTCCTCTGCACCGCTTGTCAGAATACGAGGACTCCCAGACCCGTGTGACTTCCTGGCCAAAGTCTTAGGGTATGAATCAAAATAAGATACCTTTAGGACTCTCTCATCTTGTTCATCCCTTCTCAACTCAAAATTCTCTTAAGGATGTTAAGGGTTAGGGTTTCCTCTCTCTTCCTCACCCTCTTACGGTATGGGTAAGGTTGATAAAATTAAGGTATCCTCCATCAAATTAATAAAAAGCATGTAAATAAGATGTCATGGACATAAGCTTAATAGATTAAGCATAAATTAAAGAATAGATACATGCTTAGGTCATATGACATAAGTTGTCATGACCTCAGGAGAGACCTGAGTCTATACCTTCTGGTTAGGAGGATAAGTAAAGAAAGTTAGTCTTGGAGGTAGAGATCTCCATTAAAAATAGAAACCTAGCACATACTTTGAGGATGATGCTAACCCTAACCCTAAGTTAAGGTTAGAGGGAGAGATGACATGATAAGTTAGATGTCATGATTGACTGGGTGTTTGGATAGACTTGCCTTAGATGCCATATGGGCCATGGGAAGTTGATGACCGAGTACCTTTGCAACCAAACCCTGGGAAGGGTCGTGCATGTGAGACCGAAGGATAGCTCCTTCATGGGGGAGGTTAGAGAGGAACCTATAGAACCCTATGGGCTTGTGCAAGTAGGGTGTAGCTTGCACCCAGGGTACATCGGTAGTTCTGACAGTAGGATGAAACTCTAGACAAGGAATCATGGTGGATGTCTTATGAGATAAATATAAAGAGCTAAAGGATAATCTTGAGCCAAACATGAGTTGAGCAAAGGCTTCACCCAGGAAGGGATATACTGGTAAGCTTGATCCAACTTCATGAAGTAAGGTTAGATCTAGAGAGAGAAAGCATGACCCTAGAAAGAAGGTTGAAAGCTTAGATTATAAGACATGAGGAATAGTGGGGATGCTTCTAGTACCTATGGTATAGGTAATTACCTGCTGGATGAGATAAAGAGTGCTTTAGACCTTGCAGAGGATGAAGTAGCAAGTTGTGAAGCCTTGTGCCTAGTTGGTTGTCCTAGAAGAGGACTCAACTCTGAGATGTTTCTCGTATAAAAGGTCCATGGGAGTACTTGACATACCTTGGACATGCTTGATTCGTGGTTAAGAGTTTGAGCAGGCAGTTGGACACCCAAAGGTGGACTTAGGGTTCCTAGGCCTAAGAAGGGAAGCAGTGTACCCGATGTTCATGTTGAGATTTTATTCTCTATAGTTTCAAGCATGGTACTCCTCATGTGTAGAGGTAAAGGAAATCCCTTAAGTTAAGGGTATGTTTGATGAACCCCTCACAGCTAAGTTGATCTAATGTTGAGGAAAGAGAACAAGTATGACCTAGAATAGTTAATAGGTGGTCTGCTTGTTCCTTAGTAGTTGTTGGGTTAGGCATGCTCATAAGAATGTAAACCCTAAGGACGCTTGTGACCTTTGTTATCAAGGTGTAGTTTCCTCCCATCCTGGGAGAGGGACCCTTTCGTAGGGAGTACACCAGTTTCGTTGGTTTTGAGGTAACCTAAAGAGGTCTCATAAGATATTGAGGAGCTAAGTGAAAAGTACATGGTACGAGGATGAACCTATAGACCCATAAATAACCATCTCTACGTGCATGTGAATGTGTTACCATGGAGGTAACCGGTATGGAGCCTGACCAAAGTAGGCAGGTCGCCATGATCCCTGAGAAAGGATGAAAGACAGCCCAAGAATGCAGAGAGAGAGGTGATGAAGGCTTGGGTAAGGTTCTAAGTCAGACATGTACTATGATAGAATCCTAAGTCTATCCTAGGGTCGGGTAGGGCTAACACCGATGGAAGTAGGAGTTTCCTAATTCCCTAGTTGCACATGACCATAGGGTTGGGAGGTAACAGCTATCATTGTCCGAGGGCCATGGGTTAGGAGATTGATCACCTTCATGAACTCATGGGACCCAAAAGGTAGATGAGTAGGGCACTCTCTGGATGCATAAGGGAAGAGGGATGACCCCTAAAGTGTCGGCACCCTACAGACCTAGAGGAGGTGACCAAGGATTGTGCTTGAACCAAGTAAGTTTGAGACCAGTTTTCCATGGAAGTAGTTTTGATATCATGATGTTTGTAATGAAAAGACATGTGTGGCACATTTCAACTCAGATTTGAAGGTGTACCGATGAGGTGGGATGTACTATCTCTACTCTTGGAATAGAAAGAACTCTGTATTTAGACGGCCACCAAATGCTTATTTCTTCTTGTTATGGGAGTGAGAGATAGGATAGTACGCATGCCATACACCAAGGATAAAGATGGTGTGAGTTGAGACGTTGCTACAAAGAAGATAACATACCCTGGTGGAGTTAATGATACATGGATGGTTCACAACCACTAAGAGAGTTAAGGTAATCATCTTGTGAGGATGTTTTATCGAGAGCTATGAGTTGTACAAGGTTGAGTTTGAAAACCAAGAAGATGAACTCAGAGTGTTCTTGATGAGTGCAGACTTAGAGTTGAAGACAAGTGGAATACATGAAGGTGTATGTAGCATTACCTAGCACCTAAGGATGTGAAGTAGTAATGGATGCTTTGGTTGAGATATAGCTGCCTAGGTTGGCTAGAGACTGGAAGAGGTTGTTAGGCTAACCCTAAATCTGGAAAAGAGATAAGTTGGCTAACACTCAGATATAACAAGATCTATTAAACAAGACTTAGTGGTTGTTTGGATAGCCAGCCTAGTCCTTGATGTGGTAGAAGGATGGTTGTAGAACTTTGGATACACTTCTTTGGATAGGAAGGTGATGAAACCCTGACTAAAGTGGTTTAGGGTTTCCGAGGAATCAATCTTGAGGAATCATGACATACAGGAAAATCATGATCAACATACACCATGAAACTACAAAGATAGTAAGCGAAGGTAGAATTTTGGATGCCTGATACATGTAACATGTGTCCATGCAAGCCAGGGGGTGAAGGACGAGCACCAGAAACCCAGTGAATGGATATAAAGTATAAACAGTTCCCGAGAGGGAATGGGAGTTCATCACTATGGAAGTTGTGGTAAGTCTCCCTTTGACCAAGAAGGTCAAGATACAATATGGGTCATGGTGGATTGCCTTACCTAGATGACGTGAGAAAGAAAAAGTATTGTCAAGGGACAGATTTGGTTGAACTACTTAAGAGAGAAAGATGGTTCAACTACACCATGATGTGATTTCAAGAGTTCTTGAGCATGATTAGAAGGTTTACTTCCATAAGATGGAAGTAGGTACATGAAGAACTCATTTATAATACCGCTTATCACCCCTAACTAATGGTTAGTATGGTCCAGACTAGAGGGTCTGATGAGAGCAAGTGTGCTTGGTCAGGGTGATACAAAGAACGGTTCTTAAGATGTGACGTTAACCACCATAGCCTTTATCGAGATGCATGAAGTTCTATAAGGAGGTTGAGTCGGTCACCGCTTCATTATGATGATGTTGGTGCAGGAGGCCTCGTGAAGGTCAGAAAAGAACCACAGTGTGTGTAGATGAAGTCGCTTGATCGTGCAATGGCTAGAGAGAGCCCAAGGGTGACATGAGTCACGAGCTGATGCAAAGCAGACTGACATGCAGTTCACTGTAGGAGGATATAATTTGAGAATCTGACCCTTCTGAGCTACAACTGAGAAAGCTGAGTCCCCGATATATGGGTCCTTTTGTGATAGATTGGTGGAGAGGGTTGTGTTTAGCCTTACCCCTCAGGATAAAATGATGTGTTGCATGAGTCCGATCTAGAGCACTGTGTGAGGTACCCAAGCCATGAGTTGAGCCCTGAACCTATTCAGCTCTTGAGAGGCTGAAATGTCCTGAGTCACCTATGAGGGTATGATATACCAAGGTAAGAAAGAACTCAGATGGAAGAATACAAGATAATGAAGGTTCTTGGGAAGCACCATGGAAAGGGTAAAGCCACATGCGAGCTGTGATGGACATATGATAGGTTTATCCTGTTTGTTTGCTTGCTTGATGGAATTTTGAGGACAAAATTCTCATAAGAGGGGAAGGATGTTACAACCCCAATTTTTTGGGTTCCTTTGATGAAGAAATATAATTTTTTCATATTAAATATATTGGAACAAATAATGATATAACTTGTATTGAATAAATGGATTCCATTGACAATGGTCTTGATTGTTTGCTTTGTGGGCTTTATGGGCTATTGGGCCCAATAAAGAGGAATTTCAAACAATTGAGGAATAATTGAGATTTTGAGAAAAGAAAAATGTAGAAGGCAAAATAATGTAATCCAATGATGAATTTCGTGCCTCTTGGGTTCCTCGGGTTCCAAGGAGTCCAAAGTTGCAAAGAAAAGAAACAAGAAAAGAAAAGATTAATTAAATATTTCCTTATCAAGAAATAATTTGAAAATAATAGTAATATGTGGAAAACAAGTGGAGAGAGATGTAATTAAGTTATCATTGATGGATTTCCGTATCCAAAGGATTCCTAACGTTAAAAGGGATTCCAATGAGGAAAATAGAAGAGAAATAAAGAGAAATCCTCAAAAGGAGATATTTTTAATAGGAAATAAACAAGATAATGAGAAATAATGCATATTGATGCATTTATAAGGATAATGAGTATTCTTTAAAAGAAATTTCGAATTATTAGAGTTCCTCGGGGTCCAACGAGCCCCTATAAAGAAAGAACAAAGAGGAAATACCAATAATATCAAAAAGAAGATAATGGGTATATACTATTAATGAATGTTGTAGTATTGTTAATAAAGTGGTATTTTCTACTTAAGGAAAACTTAAGTTCGTGTCTAATGGACAAAAAGCCAAAAATAGAAAGAATAAAGGAAAAGGTTTTCAAATTACTAAATGCACAAATAGTAGAGAATATTAAAAGGATTAAGAAGAGAGAGAAGGATTTCTTCTCCTTGAATGAATAAGAGTCCTTATGGGAGTGGGACTTGTCCCCTCTTAGAGGGCCACATTAGGGCGTGTTTGACCTTCCCTATAAAAGGGGTAGAACCCCTGGTTCGAAGATTAAAGAGATCCCACACTTATCTCTCTCTTCTCCCTCTTCATCTTCTTTGGCAAAACCCTAGTCAAGGGGTAGTCCCACCCCTGGGACAACACGGAGCCACAGGCCAGAGTTCGAAGAAACCATGATGCTCCCACGCCGCCGCGTAGGAGCACGACCGCTTCCCCGCACTCTGAAGCTCGCGCATCAGCCATTGCTTGGCTGCAGGTCGGGCAGGAAGTGCGGCCTTGGCTCGATGAATCAACTATCTTTGGTAATGACACAATGGCACCCTCATGTGCGTGAAGGCATGAAAGAGGTGGGTGGACCATCCCTGATGGCCGTCGGGGTTCAGGAAGGAGAGGCTGGGCTGCGTTCAGCCCTGACCTAGCGGTAGTAGGCGGCAACAGTCGCGTGCTTCCCTTGTGAAGGAGTAGCCATCTTAGAAGCGTTTTGGAAGAGCCCTAGGTACGTCTGGGCATGGTGGAGCTAATGGAACAGGTGGCGGCGGTCCTTGTTTCTCTGAGAAGGGAGGGCGGGCCGCGAAAAGAGGGTTATCGGCGGCCAGATCGTGCGCCGCATGGAAGAAGACGACCGAACAATATTTGGACGTTTATGCCCTCTGCGGGATGAAAGCATAGTCGTGAAGGCACGACAGAGGTGGGCGGACCATCCCTGATGGCCGTCGGGGTTCAGGAAGGAGAGGCCGGGCTGCGTTCAGCCCTGACCTAGTGGCAGTAGGCGGCAACAATCGCGTGCTTCCCTTGCGAAGGAGTAGCCATCTAAGCAGCGTTTTGGAAGAGCCCTAGGTACGTCTGAGCATGGTGGAGCTAATGGAACAGGTGGCGGCGGTCCTTGTTTCTCTGAGAAGGGAGGGCGGGCCACGAAAAGAGGGTTATCGACGGCCAGATCGTGCGCCGCAAGGAAGAAGACGACCGACCAGTATTTGGACGTTTATGCCCTCTGCGGGCTGAAAGCATAGTCAACTTCCGTGGGGGTTAATGTTGTAATTTTGAAATGTTTCTCAAGAGAGACGCGCCTACGTTGCATGAGGAGATGATGTGGTGCTCTCCGATTGGTCCCGAGTAAGTGATTCTTATTAAACTCGTATCTCCTCAACTGTAGCTCGGATAAATGCGCTTAATACATGAAAGTTGCTCAGAAAAATGAGAGGAATCCATTAAAAATATAATACAACTATGATTTCTTTTGCAATTCGAAAAGTAATGTAAGTTATTAGCTTTAGATGTAATAATGTTTAAAGAACCCTATTTTGATATGATTAAAGTGATTAGTGGGGTTTAATAGCTGTTTAAAGTGGATATTAGCCTGTTAATGATAAAAAGGAACATTAGGAAGAAAAATGGTGAAATTTGCATATAATTAGTTAATTTGGAGTTTTATATAAATGAATATACTTTAATGGGCCTTGAAACCCTAATGTGGATTAATTTGACTATTAATGGCTTTAATTGATTAATTTCATGATTAAAGTTGGAATATGTTATTTCGAGCATTAAAGTCCCTAATTTGTGGATAAATAACCTTAATATAGAAATTAGGGTTTTATCATGAATAAAAGGTGGAATTAATAGAAAATCATGTTCTTATGTGTTTTGGATCATAAGGGACTATGAATTGATGATAAATGCGTATAATGACCTTGAAATAACTTAAAAGGATAAAGAAGGTAGTTTTGGTATCAAAGAGAAATAATCGACTTTAATTGGGTTTATGATGTTGAAATTAGGGTTTATGAACTAAGAGAGCATTTAATATGATAAAAGTGTTATGGAGGCAAAAACCCTAATAAAACCCTAATGTGGTCTAGAAAGCCTAAGGTGGAATCCAAGTCTAGCTTTAGAATGTTCTGGATAAACTATGACACTTGGATCGTATGCATTGATTTCAGGATATTGTTGATTGCTTGTTGATTGATTCTTTATCCTTATTGCGTTGACAATCAAGTTGCTCTGGATCAGGTATGTGGTTAATTATGAATAACCGCCTTAGTTTCCTGATGATTTTTCGGATGGTTAATCGCATTGAATGCAAATTATCTGTTGGATGTTCATACTTGCAAATTATAAAGTCACTATGATTATCACATTAATAATAGAAGTATGGATTCTCGCACCTACATGCCACCCTGATGGATGATGCCAAAGGTCAGGCCCAGATGGGTAGACGAATGGACACCTTGAGTGGTGACCCCAGGCACCAAGAAGGTGGCCTATGATATTGCATGGCTAGTGGGCACCATGAGTGGTGACCCCCAGGCACCAAGCTCGGGATTGAGAAGGTGGGCTTAAGTCATTGGCAAAGGGCACCCTAAGGTGGGTATGCCAGGGTTAGGGAAAAAGCGGTGGAGAATGTCATACTGAAAAGTGTAAATTGGCTTGTTAATTAATTTGATTGTGATTATTAAATTGTTAGCCATATTTGCAAGATTTTGGTTGTTCCCACATACTAGTATATTTCGATACACTGATCGACGTTTTGTTTGTCAGCGTTTTAGGAACAACAATTGAAAGAACAAACAGTAAGGTGACACCTTGTGAAAACAAAACATAAAGTACAAGGAGGATTAGATAGAGTAGATTCAAGCTTGGATAGATGTAGATATCCCAATTTTGAAAAAGGTATGCAAAGTTTTATTTTATACCAGTTTCCAGTTTAGTTGGTAAAATTTATTAATTGTTATTGATTATTTGTCGAACCTTTGATCCTGTAATTGAATAACGGCTCTATCCTTCGGGTCTCCCTTAATTGGGGGTTACCGGGAGGCGGGATCGTTACAACCATCCTTTTATTTTCTTTTTCTTTTTTGCAATTTTCTCTTTTTTTTCTTTGTCCTTAGAGTATGTAGGGCATATGGTGGGTAGAGTGAAGCGGGAAGATGGAGATGCGGCCACCCCAAACTTTTAGAGGTGGCCACGGCTGATATGTGCACTTTCACATCCTTTCATGAGGCGGAGGGGTAAGAAGATGGTGAGTGAAAAGTCGAGTCAAAGAGGGGTTATAGGTATGATTCTCCACATAAGACATCCTTCATGAAAATTAATCCAATACTTCATCCTAGATATCACACCACATGAATGAACAAGATGAAATTGATATATCAAACAAGTAATTCCACAAACACTAAGCGTTCAAAGCTTGCTCAATTTCATAATTCAACCAAATCAATCACAACCGTAAGAGAGGTGATACACATGTAAAAAGTCAAACATTGATACCACTTAGAAATAAACAATGATAAGTCACTTGCATTTGTCAAAGATCATCATTTTTACTCAAAATAGTAGAGATTGGGTCAAAACATACTTTTAGGCAAGAAATCTCAAATTTGGGCAAAATTGGCCAAAACAGTGCCAAGTTGCCGTCAATCACATCTAAACTCTATATTATTGAACTTAAAGCAGTAAACAAGCAAATACTAGCTATAACATGCAAGAATTACCAAAAATCTACATGATATGCAATGCATGGAAAAAAGAGCAATTTTTTTGAAAATTATGCAAAAATGACAAGAAAGTAAACGACATGGCATGCAGGTATGCAAAGCAGTAAAGATGACTAAGGTAGATAGCAAAAGAAAGAAAACAAAAGTGGATGTGGCAGGTGAAATGAAAAGTGAAACTAGGGCATACCTGCCCTACCACCCCAAACTTTTGAATCATGTTGTCCTCATCATGATCCTAGAGTTTAGGATGATAGGGTAGACGGTCATGGCTCTCTCAAGGCTCTGGCGGTGTTCCTCCCTGTGGTGGAGGATATGCGTAGTAGCTGCCCCACTAATCTTCCTTGAGTGGCTGAAATTGGTCTGTGGCACGGCCGTGCTACGTAGCACGACCGTGGTGGCTTCAGGTTGCACGGCCGTGCTACCTGGCACGGCCATGGTGCAGTCTTTTGGAAGCTTTTCTCAATTTTGCTTATGAATCCAGGGACTTGGTGTGTTTTTCATGCAAATGACCACGGTCGTATTGATGTGCCACATCCGTGGTGGTCCCTGTAGCTACTACTCTCAAAATGAGGAACATCAAACACTCAAAAACTTGACTCAAAGTGATTTTTCTTGGAATCCTTCTCTCAATTGTACTCAAATTTCCTTCATTTCACCCTATTATCACCTGCACATCTTAAAACTAGACAAAAACTATTAAACACAAGTGTGTGTCTGTTCTTGGAAAATGTAAAAACAAAGAAATTGTATCAAAAAGTGAAGGTTGGGTCAAAATTTCCCAAACCTATGTGGGTTGCCTCCCACAAGCGCTAAGTTTCATGCCTTTAGCCAGGCTTGTTGTTCTTTCACCATCAACCATGGTCCTTAAACAAAATGTTTGCACCCCCATCATAAGCAATCCTCTCAAATGCTTTCCTTGATTGATCTTCCTCCCAAGGGTCATGCGAGCTTCGTAAGTCTTTTTCAGCAATTCTCTCTCCTTGGGGATCATCATCATAGATATTAATTAGCCTTATGACCCTCAGAAATCTCATGCCATAGGTTTTCTCTCTCTTGAGGAATGGGTCTTCATAGGCACCAAGGAGAGGGGTCTCAATCATATCCATTTGCTCATGGGAAGTAGGGGGAGTATGTGATAGTTGTGGTGGTGGCATCAGTGTTGATGGCCGTTGGACTTTAGGTGGAGGAGGGCATTGAGGTTGGAAGGTGAATTGGTGGGAGGGTTGTGCTGATGGAGGTGGTAGAATGAATTGAGGTTGGAAGGTGAACTGGTAGGAGGGTTGTGGCAATGGAGGTGGTGGTAGTGTGTAAGGCTTAGGATAACCTTGGAGGTAGGGTAGTGGAGGAGGGAATTGAGGTTGGAAAGTGAAGTGGTGGGAAGGTTGCGACAATGGAGGTGGTGGAGGTGTGTAAGGCTTAGGATAGCCTTGGAGGTATGGTGGTGGAGGAAATGGATGGGTTTGTGCATTTTGGCCTTCCATCTTGTCTTCTCCGAGTGGCTTGTCACATGCACAAGGCACAACCAAACAAAAGAAAGCAAGTGAGCAAACCAATATACACAAAGAATGCAAAGAGTGATGAATAAAGAATAGCAATGATGAGGGCAGTAAGAAAAGTAAAAGCAAAACTAACTAGCTAGGCCGAGCGCCTCATTCCCCGGCAACGGTGCCAGAAAGCTTGGTGCGATTCCGCTAGAGGTGCTACACACTAGCCGATTTGACTCGACTAGATGCGCCCCATGAGATCGGAACACACGGGAGGGTTCACTTTCGAAATTTATAAACCTAAACTAGCTACCTACGTCTACTAAAACACTACACCCGCAAGTGCATGGGGTCGTGTCATAGTATAGGAAGGTGACAAGTATAGGGTCGATCCACAGGGAAAAGAGGGAGTGCTAGAGCTAGGTTAGTTTTGCTGGATTCCTACTGCGGAGACTAGGATTAAGGGTTTAAAGGTTGATTTGATTATTTACTAAGGATGAACAAGAAAATAGTTAAAGGCAGGAATGAAACCTACGTTAACCCTAGACTAGATTAAGACTAAGCACGAAAGAAAGGACTAAGCTAGGTATGAAAAGACAAATGATGCTAAGGCAAGCAAGAGAAAATAAAAAGAGAAATTAAAGAACTAAACTAGCATAAACAAGGCAAGAAGCTAACTAAACAAGAAAAGAACTAACTAAGCTAAGCAAGCACAAAACTAGGATTTTAAGCAGTAAAGAGATGTGTGGGTTGTTTAGGGGTATGAACTTATCACTTAAGCTAGGGGGTGACATATGAACATTGTTATTCCATTTAGATTATCCAAACCAAACAACAAGTTAGAGTCTAATGAATTAACCTAAGCTACTAACTAGCCATGGATATGCTAGGTTGTGTATAGGGGAACTAGTCCCTAACACCCCTACTACCTTTACAAGGCTCAATTGGGTTAGGGGTTAGGTTCAATCCAATTAGATTCTAATCAAGTCTAGGTTTCTATATTAGACATTCCTAGGGAAATTAGGGGCCGAGGGTAGTAATGGGGGGGTGAAATTAGGGTTTTGGACCCCAATTCCCCCACATTCTTACCTCGAGAAGGCTCCGTGCTAATTGTCTAGAATTATCTAATCTAGCTACTTAGATCTCTCACTTAGGTTTAGGGAGATTGATTAGGATGTAGGAATATGGGAGGCAACCTAGAGATCCAAGAATTGGACCTAGGGGAAAATCCCAAAATTCACACATATAAGCAATTTGCCTAAATTCCTAGGTGATTTCACACACAAACCAGCAAGCAATCCATGGAGAATGAGATGCAAATAGAACATAATCATTAACAAATGGAATTACAATGTTTACATGTCATTTTCCCCCAACATGGTATCAAAATAACATAATTTCCCCCAAACAGCCCACCCAAGGGGCCTAGCTACTCATAACAAAGCAAAATACAAAAAGAAAGGAGATAGAGGAAGAAGTAGCCATGGAGCTCGGTGTAGATGATGAATCTCCTCCCTCCAACTACTGCAAGGACGTACTTATTCTTCTCCTTGGATGTAATGGAGTGGGATGATGGTGGGAAGTGGATGGAAGGTTTAGATATGGGGGGTTATGTGGTGGAAATGGTGAAATGGAGTGGATTTGAGGTGGAGGTGAAGTGAAATGGAGTGGAGGTGACAAGGGAGCGAAAATGGGACTCTAAGCAGCCAACCCCTCGACCCCCAACCACTACTAGGGCTTATATAGGGATCTAGGGGGTCTAGGGTTAAGTTAGGGGTAAAATAGGTAAAGCAATGAAAACTAGGTGGGTTTTGTGAGTAGCACGGCTGTGGTGGGTTACCACAGTCGTGGTGGGTAGGGTAGGCCATGACCGTGGTGGATGGGCATGGTCATGGGTTTATAAAATGTGGAGATCACAAGGAGGTGTGCATGGATGGCCATGACTGTGGGGGGTCGCCACAGTCATTGTGGACACCTATGGCCACGGGCATGTTGATCTCCATGGTCGTTTTGGCCATTTTCATCGATTTTGGGAGTTTTACTGATTTTTTGTACTTGGGGCATGTCTACCACGGCCGTGGGGGCTCACCACGGTCGTGGTGGTGTCTCTCCCATGTATTTGAGCCTTGAACTTGATCATCCATGGAGGGTATTGCTTCAAAACTTTCTTTGACCACTTGGGGTAGGTTGGAAGTGGTTTTGGCCTCATTTTGAGCTCCTCCAAGCCTGAGGAAACCCTAGACTGGACCATCATCTTTCCATGCCATCAAGTAGTGGACAAAGTACCTATAAAACATGCAAAAAGCCTCCATAAGTGCATTTGATATAAATAAGCATATTGGGAGGAATGACATGCAATCTAACAGGTATATATGTGATTTAAGAGCAAAAAGACACAAGATTAAGCCCTAAAATAGGGCTGAATCAACTTACACGGGATGAATACATCTACAAACACATGGAGTTTTATCCAAGACTCCTTTATAACAATATTAGTAAATTGTTCACAAATTACCAAAATAGTTTGCAATTGTTCAGATGTGGTATATCATGCTTGACAACATATGCAAGAAAGTATAGAGAAATGTAAGCATATTATGTCATTGCCATCCATTGGTACTTTGAAGTCCTAGGATGATGGATTGTGTGGCCAATATTTGTTGTACAATAATAATGCATCTAAACTCTCATTTTTAATTCATGCCAAGTTACACTCTATTCAACTATTGTCTCTCTTTTGTACTCCACAAATGACTTTCACTTCTTTGAGGAGATAGGTAGCATACTCACTCTCTCTCCTTATACATGAAGGTGATGAACAATATTTCTCTACCAAAATTGAGCCTTATTTAGGCATTACCTTAAGGGCGGTTTCTCTCATGTTCATGTGCTTTTTGAACATTTTTCCTAAAATTCTAAAAACATTCCTTGTGCATCAATATTACTAATTTTACACGTGTTTAGTTCAAAATTGCTTTATTTTTCCATTTGTAAAATGTATTATTTATTTATTGTAGACATGAATAAGTGAATACGTACAAATTTAGACATATAGAGAATGTGAAATATCAACAAGAAAGAAGTAATTGATAAGAACGGAGGGGAAGCATGAAAAATGCATCTCGTTACCACCGACTCAAGTTGGTTCCACCAATAAGGCAATCCACAATCAAGTGGTTTCCTAATTTATCCTATAAAAACTAAAGGGGGGAGCCACCTGGAGGACTCTAACATGTGGGAAAGACCTCTAATTTAGGACATCTCATCAAGAGGACATCCCATCGACCATACTTGGACGAACCAAAGTCCAAGAAGTAAGAAATGAAGAGTCGAAAGCAACCTTTCATGAGTTTTCAATGGAATTCTCCCCCTTCCTCTCTTATTTTGATTGTTTGTTGAGCATGAGGAGATAAACCCCATTATTTAAGACCTTGAAGTGACCCATTGTTAACTCTATGAATGTTCAAACTTTTATTCAATACAATATCATCTTTTGCTTTGGATTTTGACTGTAGAAAACCTTAATTGTCTTAGTTATGCTTGATAACTAGAAGTTTGTAATGCACTGTAACTACTAAAAAGAGGGGATAGTAGTTAAAAGAACCCATATAACCATACTCAATAACCTGATGTAAAAGAAGACAAAGCATTGTGAAGTAATAGTCCAAAGATAGTTCTTACCATTTAGTCTCTTATATTGATGTCGTGAAAGCGGAGTAGTAACTAATGTAAACATTGTCCTGTGTTGAGAAAGTGGGTAGTACAAACTACATAAGCTTCATCTAAGAAAGAAAAAATAAGGTGTGTTGATATTACAAAATGCATGTATACATTGACACCATGGTGAAACTGGTATCTTAAATGATCTATCAATATGATCTTTCACCTACTTTGCATCCTGTACTTTTAATTCTTGTTATTAGTTTTTACTCATCAAATTAAATTTTGTATTAGGCTAAGCTAATATTTTCCACTTGATAATTGTTTCTAGTTGTGCCACTCCTGAGTTTGAGGTGAGGGCCTTGTTGAGTCCCTTACTACTCCAACACATACACTTGTACTTAAAACATGCAATTAAGGCATGTAATTTTTTTGGCACCATTGTCTGCAAATTAGAAACAATAGCATGATGAAGCTGAAACCCACCAATCTAGGAAATTTTTTATTTTTCTATTAATTCTTTTTTTATTAAGCATTTATTAAAAAATTTGTCTTGGTATTTTTTTATTTTCATAAACATTTTTCTTTTCAGGTATTTATTCATGGTTCACACATAAACTGTATACTACCATGAGTCTTCTTCACTGCAACCTAAGAGCAATCCAAAAGCTCAGTACAAGAAAAAGGTTATTCTACAACAAATGGTGATATAATTAGACTACATATATGTCCACATGGAGATTAATTACGAGGTGGATGTTTCATATGATGAGAAGAACATATGGGAAAATATCAAGGTCTCATCCATTATGTCACAATTGGGTCCCATAAAAGAGAAGAAATTAATGTGGGAATCTATGAGATACATCCTAGTCTTGTTTCACTTATAAATTCAAACACTTTTGATGGGTACAGTAATGAGGAACCCATTCAACACATAAATTGTTTGGTGGAAAGTTACAACATGACTAAAATAGACCACATGCATGCCAATATCATG
The DNA here is from genome assembly GCA_963693085.1 of Alisma plantago-aquatica. NCBI lineage: Eukaryota > Viridiplantae > Streptophyta > Magnoliopsida > Alismatales > Alismataceae > Alisma > Alisma plantago-aquatica. The sequence continues at coordinate 1,285,008,657 of OY856412.1, read as the reverse complement.
TACATAAAACTATTTCTATATTATTTAAAAGAAAGGGCAAAAATTGTGGTTTTTAAGTTTACCCTTCGAATCTATAGGGTCATGGGAAACAATGTGATGTGGATATTATCTCATCAGAAAATTCACTAGGGGTGATGTCCCTAGAGTTTACCTAAATAAGTACAATACTCACCACAAAAAAGTGGATGGATCTTATTATAATATAGTTAGGATCAGACCTCAAAGACAACCTTTTTAAAATTTGACAAGTTAACCATAAAAGAACAAGCATTTAACACAAGATTGATGGTTGTTGATTATACTAAGTTGCTAATAGTAAAGGGGATGAATTAAAGGATTCATAAATTAATGGATGGGGACACTAGGGTGAAATGTGTTTCAACACCACTACCTAGCATTCACTCTCTCATTAAATCTCATTAAGCATGGAAATACATATGTTGGGGCTAGGAAAATCTGCCTTTTGGCATTAGGATTAAAACCTATATAGATATCAATTTAAGTTTGTCTCTGTGTTACCTAGAAATCATACATCTATTGCCCCTCAAAAAACCTAACTGATGTTCTCATTAAGGGTTGTATATGAATTAATCGTATCCTAGTTCTTGGGTTAGACGTTCTCTACACCCAAGATCTGAATTACATATAAACATGATGATTGGGAAAGAATATAAGCATAAAAACAATTGATTCAAAGCATATATTGGTGCATACAATATTAGATGAAATAAAAGACCAAAATCGGGTAGCAAAGATACTCCCCGCATCCTAGCGAGTGGACTACTCGCTAATGGAAGTAGTAGAGATACAACAAGGGGAAAGAAGAAGAAAGATATGGTCATAGAAGAAGAAGGGCTTGTAGCTATGGTGCATGGAAGCATCTCTTTGATCTCTAAAACTATGGCGTCGAGAAATGAGGAAGATCACCCCTGGAAAGTTGTCAGGGATGGACCATGATCGTCATTCTTCTTTACTTGTGTGCTAGATCTATTGTTGGGTGGAGAAGGTAGCAAGCGGAAGAAGATGGAGGTCTTCAACCATTGGGAATGAACTCTATAGAATAAACCTCCTTCAAGGTCAGTCCTTTGAGTCTTGGTGGAGGTAGAGGGAGCTCCAGTTGGCATTTACATATCGATGGATGAAGGTCTATGGCTGTGGAGGTCGAAGGTCTAGAGTAGATGTGGCATCCTTGCGGTGTCTATGGAAAATACTTTTTGTATTTTTAGGCATATTCTAGAGTTCGGAACCCTCCTAGTTTCCATGGGGTTAAGTCCTCATCCACCATGAATTTGAAGATACAACGAAAAAGGTAGATTAAGGGTTGGTGGAGTTTAGTAACTCCATCTGTAGGCAAGGGGTTAGGGAAGCCACCAAAAGGAAAATCAAGATCGTTCCTATGATTGTGCAGGAGAACCATCATTTATTATGTTTTGGAGTTCCATTAGATGTTGGACATCAGTAGACATGTGCAATACTTCCTTTGGAAGACAGTGCAGGTCAACCATCTAAAGGTGAGCACAGTACAACCATGTTTTCTTGGCTGTAGGATAAATTTTAGGAGGTAGTGTAGGGGAACCATTAGAAGGTTACCATTGGTAGGAAAGGGGTTTTCTTAAGTCATCAAATGATTGATAAAAAAGATAAATCAATGGATAGATAGAAAGATAAAAATCAATAGTTAGGCACATGCAAGTGTAGACCTATGGTTCAGTACAGGGTATCCACCCCCATGGGGGCATTGGCATAAGGTCGATGGCCTCCATTGATAGAGCATCACCCTAAGGAAACAAAAACCGATTGAAGGGTAGGCAAATGAAAACTGATGGTTTCAACATCCAACAAAGGATTGAGTTATCAAATATGGTCTATTTGTTCAAATATTTATGGGACCACTATAAGGTTATCTGGACCACAATCTCATCTCCTTTTCTGGTACATGATTTAGGAGGTTCAACCCTACCATGAAATGAGGGAAATGGATCAAAATCTTATAAATGAACACAAAATCAATAAAACATAAATGTTAGCAATTTCTAAGTTGAAATGATAGAAATGGATGGAAAACTAAATTAAAAAATACAACTAAAACTAGAATGAATATGCATTTTATGAACAACCCTCAACTTCAACGTTGCTCATCCTCTAGTAAATTGAAATCTAAACCAGCCACAAAATGAATACTTTCAACCCATTCGATTACCTCACCTTCAAATTATGTTCATTTCCCTACCACTTGATATGGCAAAGAAGCCCAACTTCTTGAGACCATGGAACACATATATCCATGTCTTTGTTTCCAATTTTGCTTCCCCAAAACAGTTAGTTACCACTATTCCCAATATTAGACACATGTAAGAGTTTTGATGAGCATTCAATGAATCTCACATAACAACAAGTACACAAATGATCTGACATAGAGTTTTCATGAGCATTCAAAGAATCTCAATGTAACATCCCTGGACTCTGCCTTACCAAATCCTCGTGGGGATGAGAAGATGAAATTTTCAAATGTTAGCCAATCTGATCAAAATACATTGTGGAAGCAATACACACATACATTAACAATCAACCATAACATTCTCAACGTTCAACATGTATATATTACAAAATGAGTTATTACAACATGAATTACAATTACATACTGAATGAAGAGTCTACAAGTCTATGAACATGTATGGTAACTAGGATCTAGACAATAGGTACGACCTAAACACTGCTCACTTGCTGTCTTGTCTCCCATACTAGCTTTGAACCTAGGAAATACATGAAATAATAGATCAATACACGAGGTGTTATGTATGTTGGTAAAAGATACATACTAATATGCTTGCATAACTGAAATAATTTGAGAAAGAAAAGAAAGTGTAAAATAAACATTATTTTATGCGATAATCATGTCAACACATATTTTTAGATGTCTTTTGATATGATTGTACTACTAAGTTGCATCACACTTCATTTTTCCCAGGTGATAATTAGGTAAACAATGATTTTTAGATTTCTTTTGATGAGATTGTACTATTAAGTGGTGTCACACTTCATTTTTCCCCACCCCTTTGGATATGGGGATCCCTACCCCTTGGGCTATGGGGATGTGCCAACCTTATATTCAGAAAGAGAGAGGGAGAGAGAGATAGAGAATGTAAACACTTAGTATCTACAATCCATCCATATTCTTTGTTGTTTTTAGTGACCTAGCAAAGACCAATACTATAAGCTTAATACATCCAAGAAATATTCTCAGATTAGAACAAACAATATATCATAGCTATTTCACAAAAGAAAACTAGTCATATAGTTAGATAATGCACACATACTTGAGTTTAGAGATTCATTATACATCCATGATCATCTAGATAATCTAGCCATCACCTGATTAATAACAATTAACCATCACTAAAACATGGTACATCATATTCTTGGTATTTTAGGTCCAATTTAGGGTTTAGCCAAATATAGGTTGAAACTATCCTAAACTTGCTATTAAATATTTTTATACTGATCATGAGGTCACAATTAGGGTCTGTTCAATTTTCATAATTTTTAGATGCTTGGTAGCTTTTCTAGAATTAATATGAAGTTGAAAGCATCTAACTAGTCATTAATAAAGAAAGAACTTATATTTGGGAACAATACTTAGATCATAGTCCATAATCAATTTCTAGATCATATAACAATTCATCACTATATTTCTCAGATTTAATACACCTCCTTTGCTGATTATTTCATTAAACCTACCCTAAAATGAAGCATTATCATCCATACTAGAAACAACCATTTATAAAGGATCAAACATCTGATCTAGGGTCTAGTAATATAGGGCATATTTGGCTGAGTCTAGGGGTTTTTTGGGGAAATTATTGGCCAAGAGATCTATATCTAATCATATTTCTAAAATCTATTAGTTAACATAGGTATATACCTGACTAGGAAAAGATTGGGATGTTGGGTCTTCCAGGTTCAACTCTGATTGCCTCCACAGGGAAAGGAAGATAGCTGGTTTGCCTTTCTATCTGGAGTGAACCATGTGGTTCTATACTGAGCCGAATGGGTTCACAATTTGGTTAGGCCCTTCTGCTTCAATTCTCGCACTCTCACCTTTGTAGGGTCTAGTTCTACATGATGCACTAAGGATGCCTCCGTACGCTGGGGCTCCTGCTTGAGGTTGGTGAGGGTGGCAACCACCTCAAGTCTTAGAGATGGAGGATTCTCCTATTTCTTCTCACATAGCATGCCTTAGATCAATCCATTTTCATCATGGAGGGAAGAAATGTTGGAGTCGCAGGCTCCCCAGTTGGGTGCCACTGTGGAGAAGGTCATAAGGGTGGAAGTCAGTGTTGGGTGCTGGAATCAAGCTTGTCAAGGTTCAAGGAGGTACCTTCAACCCGAGACCAAGTACTTGATCTTGATTTTAGAGTTATCCCCAAGTTTCTTCCACTGCCAAGATTAGAAAAGGGAGGACCTAACTTGCTCCTCCTTTGACTCTCCTAAAGAAACAAAATGTTGTAGACAAGCTTCCTAAACTCAACAAAGGCATCCACTCATGCTGCATTGAATCCACTTGCACTCTCCAACTCCGACCTCCAACTGATGATAGGATCGGGTTCGACTGCTGAGGCAAAGGCTACTAAACCCACAAGTAGGACTTGTAATATCACCATGTGTCTCATTAGTTCTCGCACCCACTCCACTATCTCTTCTAGCCACTTTTACTTTCTTCTTGTTCTTCCTTCTCTTCACCTTGTACCATCATTCCTCCGAGACCTATAACCTACAATGGAGAACATTGAGGAGCAGGTGGCCCATTCCCCTTTCTGGCAGAACTATCCTTGAGTGAGGGTTTGATTTGTTCTGGTTGACTCGTAGATCACTATTTTGTGATCCAAAAGTCTACAAATCACCCCATCTTCAACGGATCAAGAGGGCACCTCATCAACGTTCTGTTCCTTCATTTCCAGAGGCGAGGGATGAGCAGATAGCCAACACATGTTGTTAGATTAGAGACTGGTAAGATGCCACACAACACGCCAAGGAAAATGGCCACATGATAGGGCCAAAAGATCGACTTTGCACGAATATATAAAAAATCTTAGTCCTTTCATTAACATGTTAATACTTAATTTTTCCTAATTGGTTTTTCCAAATGCCATGAAATCCTAATCACAAGTCTCTCAATGTGTAATACGGCTTTTTGACAATTTTGGCACTAAACATATAATATTTCTTCATTAAATTAATTCATCAAATGATTCTCATTCACTCAATTAGAAAGGAGTACTCATTATACACCTCAAAACAAGGTCCTATGACCCATATATGCACTAAACACAAAATATTCCTCAAGTATATATATATGTTATATATATATATATATATATATATATATATATATATATATATATATATATATATATATATATATATATATATATATATATATATATATATATATATATATATATATATATATATATATATATATATATATATATGAGAGGTTGTCACATACTTTCATGACAATCACCATTACACATTAAAACTATCAATTGATGGGCCATTACTCAAAGTATGATCTCCTATCACCAAATAGGTTGTCAATCCTTATTATTCATCATTGGATACCAAAATATCAAAATTGGGGTTATCACATTCACCTCACACTATATGAATTTTTCCCTCAAAATTCAACTAAATCATTCTTAAGGTGATATCAAGGTGTTTAGACTTCCTTAAGACACCTCTTCCTAATATCAAGGCATTATATCTATGGATGTACCCTAAGTTGTCATCTTTGGATTAGAGTATTTAGGGTGTACCCACCCCGCGTTAAAGATTGAAGCATATTTTTTTGGAAACTAAGGTATCACTTAGTGTCTTATTCATAACATGAAATTCATCTATTTTGGGTATTTACATCATCATCATCCCTTAACAGTAAGGATTTGTTCATACATTTGAAGTTGAGAAGAAATTTTCAAGGTTTCGTCTTTCACACTATTAAATTCATACAAGGTGATGTCAAAGTTCCATATCATTAATAATTGGAATTATCACACTTAACATCATTTTTGTGATTCATTATAGACATAGTACCATGATATTATCATTGAAGGGATTCAATCATCATATATGCATATTAGGCCTTCACCCTATTGTTTGAAAGACTAGAAGCTTTTATATTGAAGAATTCAAATTAGGCACTATATGTTGTCATCATGAAAGGTATGGTCCAAAGGTATCTTTATTCCAAGATCAAGATTTCAAAATTATATTTTTCATGTATGATATGAAGGGAAAAAATATACTAAGTCAACCTTATCATGATTTTGAACTTTGGATATTACATGTATGATATGAGAAGGGAATACAAAATAGGTCAAGCTTGTATGAGTGATTCCTCATTTATAAATCATCTATATAGCTTAACTGAGTTTTCTAGCATCATATATAAAGAAGGAGAAATGGTAGGAACAATATTTATGGAGTATCTTGTACACAAAGCATATTACTCTCATAACCAGAGTTTCATACACCACCCCACTTGCAATTAATGATGAGCTTCACAAACATAAGTCACTGAAGCTAGGACCTAACTCAGTTAAGGGATCAACTTTATCATAATGAGTTTCTACCCATCATTTTTTTCACCTAAATCTCACGTCTAGGATTTAGACCATAGACATGAATCATGCATAAGGTCTCAACTCATATACTCAAGAGTAACCCAACTTAGGACACATTATTTTACATATAGCATATCCCTCATATATTGGAGGTTAGGTCCTGTGACCATCTCCCTGTGGGTCTCACTCTGTCTAGACTTCACCCTTGTCTCATCCTAACACTAGAGGTCCTATTTTGTAAAAGAGCTTTAGGATCATGAACATTCCACCTAATCTTAACTTAGCTTATCTTAAGTAAGAAAAGAGCATGTACTTTCAACTATTAGAGTTGTCTTAGATGATCCAAAATCAGATTCAAACCTCATATACAATTTGGATCTTTATAAAGAACTTATACCTCAGATATTGAATTTATATAAGATCATCCTTACGTACATCATCTATCATTCTATTGTCTATATAGGTATCACATATCTTGATAAGGCTCTAGATATCGATTCTAGATATACTCTCTTCTAGATTGATGTCACCCCCTTTCACTTAGGTTGCATGAACACTAACTACTCTCCAGTGTGAGGGACACATTTTGATATATACTTGTATATAATAAAATATTATATAGTTTCTTTCGAGAAAATAGATGTCAGAGAAAACTATCGAGGCTTGAGTCGATTGGAAAACAAAACCAAATTAGTAGAACTGAGTGTTCCACACACAATAGATAGTCTAATGTCATGTCACCCCTGTGAATTGGTGAGAACAAGGTCTAGACTAGTGTAGCTACCCAATATATATGAGATCTATATGGAAAGGGTTCCATACACTTATCTAGGACTAGCTCTCAAACATATAGGCTCTAACCTAGAGGCTAAGTCATACCTAGTTCCTATAGAACTAGTACTAAGTTTAGAGAGTTTAAGGTGCAAGGTGAATTTAGTTTTATGTTTCATGGTGAATAATTGTCAGGTGTATTCGTTCATGCTCTGATACCAACTATATTGTCCCCAAACTTCTCCATCTTGAATCCGTGTGGGGACGAGAAGATGAACTCTAAAAACATTAAGCAATCTGATCAAAGTGCATTGTGGAAGCAATATGTGCATACATGAACAAACAACCATAACATATAAAACATTCTCAACATTCAACATGTGTATATCACAAAATGAGATAACATGAATTACAACTACATATTTGATGAAGAGTCTAGAAGTCTATGAACGTGTATGCTAATTAGGATCTAACAATTGGTACAACTTGAACACTGCTCACTTCCTATCTTTTCTCCCGTACTAGCTTTGAACCTAGAAAATACATGAAATAATAGATCAACACATGAGGTGTTGTGTATGTGGGAAAAAGATACATACTAATATGCTTGCATAATTGAAATAATTTGAGAAATAGAAGAAAGAGTAAAATAAGACATTATTCTATGCAATAATAAGGTAAACACATGTTTGTAGATGTCTTTTGACGTGATTGTACTATTAAGTGGTGTCACACTTCATTCCCCTCGGTCTATGGGGATGTACTGACCTTATATCCATAAAGAGAGAGGGGGAGATAGAGATTGAGAGAGAGAATGTGAACACTTATTAGCTACAATCCATACATAATCATTGTTTTTCTTAGTGACATGGCAAAGATCAATACTATAAGCATAGAACATCCAAGCAATTTCTCAAATAAGAAAAAATAATACATCATAACTATTTCACACAAGAAAACTAGTCATATACTAAGATAAATCCCACATACCTACATTTAGAGATTCATCATACATCCATGGTCATCTATATAATGTGGCCATCACCTGATTAATAACAATTAACCATCATTAAAACATGGTACATCATATTCTTGGTACTCTAAGTCCAATTTCATATTTTAGCCAAATCTAGGTTGAAACTGTCCTAAACTTGCTATTAAATATTTTATACTGATTAAGAGGATGCAATTAGGGTCTAGTTCAATTTTCATAATTTATGTTGCTTGGTAAATTTTCTAGAATTAATATGGAGATGAAATCATCTAATTAGCTAGAAATAAATAAATACCTTATATCTGGACATAATACTTAGATCAGAGTCCATAATCATTTTTTAAATCATGTAAGTGTTCATCACTATTTTTCTCAGATTTAGTAAACCTCGTTTGCTGACTATTTCATTAAACCAACCCTAAAAAGAAGCATTAGCATCTATACTAGAAACATTCATTTATAAAGGATCAAACAATTGATCTAGGAGTCCAATAATATAGGGAATATTTTACTAAGTCTAGGGGTATTTTTGGGAAAATTACAGGCCAAGTGATATATTTATAATATATTTCTAAGATATATACTTTAACATAAGTATATACCTGACTAGGAAAAGAATGGGCCACTGGATCTTCCAGGTTCATCTCAAACTGCCACTAGATGGAATGGAAGATAGCTGGTCCACCTAGGTGGATTGTGTGAACCGTGTGGTTCTATACTGAGCTAAGTGGCTTCATCATTTGGACATGCCCCTCTGCTTTCTCACTCTCACCTTTAGAGGGTTTGGTTCTACTTGACGCACTAAGGCTGCCTCCGTACACTTGGGTTCCTTTTTTATGTTGGTGAGGGTGGAGGCCACCTCAAGGCTTGGAGATGGAGGATTCTCATGTTTCCTCTCACATAGCATGCCTTCAATCACACCATCATCATCAGGGAGGGATGAAACTATGGAGTCCTAAGCTTCCCAGTTGGGCGCCACTATGGAGAAGTTCAAAAGGGGGGAAAGTTGATGATGGGTGATAGAATCAAGTGCTCAAGGTTCATGGAGGTACCTTCAACTTGAGACCAAGTACCTGAGCTCAATTTCAAAGTTATCCCTAAGTTTCCACCACCACCAAGATTAGAAAAGGGGAAGACCTCACATTGGGGTGTGTGAAAAGGATATCAAAATGAGACTTTAATTTTGTCTTTGTGTAGAAAATGGAGAGAAGATGGGTTGTAGAAGGAAGATATAAATCATTCCTCTATTCGCCTCAAGATTGCTTTTATATGTGCAAATAGATGTATTGTAAATTTTTTCTTTTTGTTTTGTGTACATTGGAATCTTTTGTTTTTGGTTGTACACCCCTATTACATAAAGTGGGGTATGGAAGAAAAAAAGGAGTAGTGAGGGGGTGTGTCATCCCAAACTTGGAGTTTAGCACTTTTTATGACTTTTTAGTATCTTTTTGATGGATGGAAGGTAAGAAGATGGAAGGAAACATTTAGAAGAGGGTTGAGACCAATGTACAACTTGATTTACAATTCAGTGCACTAAGTTGTTATCTTAGTCACACTAGGCTCGAATACTGACATGATAAGGGAAAAAATGATGATTCGATATATTTGTTCCAATACTCAATTAGAAGAACAATGTGTTTGATCACTGTCAATTCCTTAATAACTTACCATTGTTTTTAGAGAAACATGATGTTTCAATTCCTAGGCAACATATGGTGATTTCTAGCCATTGGTTTATTTAAGAAAGTTGGTCATTGTGAGGTTTTGCTTCGAGTAAGGGTTCTTTTAGTGATGCAAAATTCATGCAATCAAATTGAAAATTTGAAGATAAGCTGGCTAGGTAATGGCTTTTTTTACTATAAAAAATACTTTTTTTGAAAAAGAAGTAAAATGCAATGTGATGATAAAATCATAGGTTTGATGTGAGGATTTTGAGTTGCTTTTATATGCTAGTTTCATATGTATTTTATGCGTTTATTGGTCATTTTCATGGTTAATATCGCATGATTAATTTCCTTTAGTGTATAATCTCGTTATGCATCAAATTTACTTGATTTTATCTTATTTGGTATAAATGATCATATTTCTCATATTTGATTGGTGTTTTTCTTATTATTTTAGGGAAGTTGCATATCTGTAGTGGTCGATACCATCGACATGCATCGATGCCATCGAGATGGTCACAGTGCAGAGCCAGAGAAGAAGCAGAACAGGTCGATACCATCGACGTCATGATCGATGTTGTCGATATTACATCAGCGTGCCAAAGATCAACAAGTCGATACTATTGACATGTTGGTCGATAGTGTCGAGATGCCTTTAGAAAGAACCCCAAGAAATCAAAGAAATGTCGCTACCCTAAGGGGTCGATACTATTGACACCCCGTCGATGGTATCGACATCGTCAGATCAGGAAATTGCCCGGAACGATCTTATTCGTACGACCGTGATGTTTTGGTGGCCGTAAGTGATATATATACCTAAAAAAGACGGCCCAAGCTGTATGATCACATCATTAGCTACCGCACGTGCCTCGAAAGAGAGGAGAAGGAAGAACGGAGCCCAGAGCTATGCCCCAGATGTTTCTAGAGATACAGATGGAGTTTTCTACCACCGGAAGGCTGCAGAATGCCCGTCCCACGTCGAGGATCGCTCGGTTCTCCTTCGTTCAGGGGTTACACCATCTCCATCCACATTTGCCCTATGTTTTCTTCTTCCTTAATGATGTTTTTCATTGAGATGAACATGCGGGGCTAATCCCCTTTGTCTTTAGGACCGAGAGTAGCCCGGATAATCGTTGTATGACACTTTTTGCATAGTTAATCATAATTTGTCTCTCAAATCTGTGGTATGATTTGTTTTCTCAATTCTATCATTGTTCTTGATCACCATAATGGTAATTTAATACCTTTAATTGCTTTTAACAAAGAATTAATGGTTGAAAAGACACAATAATCACATTCACTTATAAATCCCTTGGAAAAGGTGAGGTATGGTTAATGATGGAAACCTAAAGATATGTTCTTCATGCACCTAATTTAGGGTATAGGGTACTACTGACGTGGAACCGACCTAGATTAAGGTAGAGAATTGTATCATGGAAGCAAACAATTCTATATACATGCCACTACCTGAGATAGGAGACAAGTTGTGATGATTGTGTAGGAATTAGTACAACGAGAATCTGCGGTGAAACCACAATCCTAAAGATCCCATTTTAATTGATTAAACCAACCCATTAATCGATTCTTTGTCTTTTTTTTCTCTTTGAAACAACTCTCAGCTTTTATAATTGGTCTAGCTGATCGCAAGTAGTTAGTAGCAGTCTACCGAAATCACGTTCCCTAAGTTCGACTCTCGCCTCACGAAGGCCTATATTACATTGACGAGTGCACTTGCGTTTTACGCATGGCTTAATCGTGTCAATTTTTTGGTGCCGTTGCTGGGGAACGACAATTTTCGGCACTACAAGTGTTAAGAGCGGCCACACTAGGCCACTTTTTAATTTAATTCTTAAATTTTTAAATTTAATTTCATATAATTTAATAACTTATTCCTTTTAGCACTGTACTGAAATAATTTCCATCTTTTCAGGTGGTAGTGGATGGTAAAGACGCGTAGCACATACTACGCTAGTTTTATATGTATTTTATGCGTTTATTGGTCATTTTCATGGTTCATATCGCATGATTCATTTCCTTTAGCCTATAATCTCATTATGCATCAAATTTACCTTGTTTTATCTTATTTGGTATAAAAGATCATATTTCTCGGATTTGATTGGTATTTTTCTCATTATTTCAGGGAAGTTGCATATCTGTAGTGGTCGATACCATCGACATGTGTTGATGCCATCGAGATGGTCACAATGCAGAGCCAGAGAAGAAGCAGAACTGGTCGATACCATGGACATCATGGTCGATGCTATCGATATTACATCAGCGTGCCAAAGATCAACAAGTCGATACTATCGACATGTTGGTCGATAGTATCAAGATGCCTTTAGAAAGAACCCCAAGAAATCGAAGAAGTGTCGCTACCCTAAGGGGTCGATACCATCGACACCCCATCGATGGTATCAACACCGTCAGATTAGGAAATTGTCCAGAACGATCTTAATCATACGGCCGTGGTGTTTTGGCGGTCGTAAGTGATCTATATACCTAAAAAAGATGGCCCAAGCCATATGATCATGCCATTAGCCGCCGCAAGAGCCCCGGAAGAGAGGAGAATGAAGAACGAAGCCCAGAGATTTGTCCCTGACGTTTCCAAAGCTACAAACGGAGTTTTCTACCACCAGAAGGCTGCAGAACGCCCGTCCCACGTCGAGGATCGCCCAGTTCTCCTTTGTTCAGGGGTTACACCATCTCCATCCAGATTTCCTCTATGTTTTCTTCTTCTTTAATGATGTTTTCCATTGAGATGAACATGCGGGGCTAATCCCCTTTGTCTTTAGGACTGGGAGTAGCCCGGATAATCGTTGTATGACACTTTTTTCATAGTTAATCATAATTTGTCTCTCAAATCCGTGGTATGATTTTATTTTCTCAATTCTATCATTGTGGTTGATCACCATAATGGTAATTTAATACCTTTAATTGCTTTTAACGAATAATTAACGGTTGAAAAGATGCAATAATCACATTAACTTATAAATCCCTTGGAAAAGGTGAGGTACGGTTAATGGTGGAAACCTAAAGATATGTTCTTCATGCACCTAATTTAGGGTATAGCTTACTACTGACGTGGAACCGACCTAGATTAAGGTAGAGAATTGTATCACGGAAGAGAACAATTCTATATACTAATCCATTCTTTTGCCTTCTAGAGGCTTCCAGATCTTTCTTTTCTCAAATTCTCAATTATTCATTAATTAATTGAATTTCCTTATTATTGGGCCCAATAGCCAATAAATCCCACAACACAATCATCAAGGATATTGTAAACGAAATTACATCATTATTTGTCCAAATATCTCCAATATGAGAGATTACATTTCTCATCAAATGAACCCAAAAATAGGGGGTTGTAACATATGTGGTGGTCAAAGTGCTTTATTTTATTACATTGTTCATTCTCTTTTGACTGCTTTGGATTTGGTGGCATGAGTATTTCAAATCTATCATCAGCTATACCCATTGTCAACTGGCCTCTACCCATCTCCAATATCATGTCGGCAGTGTCTTGAAAGGGTCTTCCCAAAAGTAGCTCATTCCCTAATTCATCTTGCATTTCCAAAACAACAAAATTAGTCGGGAATACAAACCTACCAACCTTTGCTAAGACATCCTCGCAAATACCATACGGCCTCACCACAGAATTGTCTTCCATTTGAATTTTCATATTGCTCTTCCGAGATTCTTTTAACCCAAGATTTTTAAATGTAGAGAGGGGCATGAAGTTGATACTTGCCCCGGAATCACATAGTGCCTCACCAAATTTTACTTTTCCAATATAGCAGGAGATGTTGAAGCAGCCCGAGTCTTGTCTCTTTAGTGGTAGTTTACCCAGAATAAAGGCGCTAACCTTCTCCTTAAGCACTACCACCTCGGTATCCAGTATCTTCCTCTTCTGGGTAATTATGTCTTTCAAGAATTTACCATACGAGGGTATCTTCTCAATCACCTCCAACAAAGGAATATTAATAGAAAGTTTTCTAAAACTGTCCAAATGTTTTTTGAATTGTGCATCCACTTTCTTGGATTTGAGACTGTTGGGGTAAGGGACAGGGAGGATCTGTGCCCTCTAATGTGGTGGCACATATAGCGTCATATTATCCTTCTCCTTCTCTGCAATAGGCTACTTTGTGGCCTTCCCTCCTTCATCTTCAGTTGTCTCTACTATTGCAGTATCCTCTACAGTCTCACATTGATCTTTTGGCTGTGGGGTGCTTGGTTTAGCAGTCTTAGGATTTAAAAGTTTCTTTCCACTCCTAGGTAGAATTTCTTTAGCCTGGTGGTTCCCTCCTACAACATTTTTATTTCCCAAAAACCCTTGCACTGTGGGCTTCTTCAGACTTGCTATTTCAGCTGCCATCTATGATATAGATGTCTCAAGAGTCCTCATCTGAGCCACATGACTTTGTAGAGTTTTCCCAAATAGGTTCATAAATTCTCCTTGTTGTTTTATTTGTTGGACAAATAAGATCATTAGATCTTGATTCTGCTTTATTACCTAATTGAGCAACTCATTGCTCTTTTCCTCTATTGTGGGATGTGGCTCTGCATCATGATCATGAAGGAAATTATTTGGATCCTTAGATGAAAACTTTTTGTTCCTCCTCCAAGAATAGTCATTATTTATGTACCCTGGTTGTTGGCGCATAACTTTCACTTGTGCCTCGTCATCGGATCCTTCATATTCTTTGGCTAGAAGTCTTTTCGCAATAAAGTCCATTTTGTCATTCAGTTCTTTGATGGCTTTTGCATCTCCTACAACTCTTACTTGTTCCGGTGCATCTCTGTCACCCCATGACTATTTCTTAGCCATATCCTTCAAGATCTCCCAACACCTTGTGTCTGTGTTGTTTAAGAAAAAACCTGAGCCTACTGAATCTAGGTTGCTTCGGTCATGCTCATTGAGAGCAAAGTAGAAAATTTTCACTTATTTCTCCTTGTCCAATCCATGATGTGGGCACCTCCTCAGCATGATTTGGAAACGTTCCCACATCTCAGAATAGGTTTCTCCTGCCTTTTGGATGAAATTGTGAATTTTCCTCACCAGGTTATTGGTCTTCTCATGTGGGAAAAATCACTGGAAAAAGACCTCAATCATTTGATCCCAAGTCTCCACAATTTCATCATCAAGGTTATGCAGCCATTCTTGTGCATTTCCTATGAGAGAGCTGGGAAATAATTTTAAGTAAAGTGACTCCTGTGGAAACCTATCAATCTTTATCATGTCACAATTTCCACAAATGTACTAATGTGAGCAACATGATCTTCATTCTTCATCTCGTGAAATGCTTGAGATTTCACCAGGTTTATCAATGCCAAATCAATCTTGTAAGTGGGAATGTTGATTGCATGCCTTTTGATCGGCCCCTTTGATGCTGGTGAGGATGAAGCCTTGATCTTCTCCCATATTGTCTTTTCTTCAACCATTTCTTCAGGTTCTTGTTCAAACTCCTCAGGTGGTGGATCTGTAAACTCAACTCCTTCACCTACTGGCGGAATGTATGGTAATTCTGCGTAGTCTGTGCTACGCGTCTTTACCATCAACTAGCACCTGAAAAGATGGAAATTATTTCAGTACAGTGCTAAAAGGAATAAGTTATTAAATTATGCGAAATTAAATTTGAAAATTTAAGAATTAAATTAAAAATTGGCCTAGTGTGGCCGCTCGCAGCACTCGTAGTGCTGAAAATTGCCGTTCCCCGGCAACGGCGCCAAAAACTTGACATGATTAAACCGTGCATAAAATGCAAGTGCATGCGTCAATGTAATATAGGCCTTCGTGAGGCCCAAGTCGAACTCAAGGAATGTGATTTCGGTAGACTACTACTAACTACTTACGATCAACTAGACCGATTATAAAAGTTGAGAGTTGTTTGAAAGAGAAAAAAAAGACAAAGCAATCGATTAAAGGGTTGGTTTAATCAATTAAAATGGGATATTTAGGATTGTGGTTTCACCGTCACTAGTACATGAATAGTCTGTAGCGTCGGTTTTTTTAAGCCTGTAGTGTCACTTTATAATCGACTCCTAAGTGGCCGTCGCTATAGAATTTGCTCTATAGTGTCAGTTTATTTGACCAAACAAAATCGACCTTATAGAGTAAACACCGACCCAAAAGGTTGTAAAAAATCTGAACCAGGCGAGAAAAAGGAGCCTGTAAGGTCGGTTATTCCAAAAAAACTGACCCTGTAAACTCTCTCGGTCGAGAAAAACCGACCCTGTAAACTCTCTCAGTCGAGAACTTGACCGAGAGAGTTTGCAGGGTCGGTTTTTTTGGAATAACTGATGATTAAAATTGAATAAACATTTCAGTGTACCCCTTGGTCGAGAAAATTATTGACCAAAAATATTTCGGTCGACAATTTTTTCGACCGAGAGAGTTTATAGGGTCAGTTTTTTTGGAATAGCCAACGCTAAAAATTGAATAAAAATTTCAGTGTACCCCTCGGTCGAATTATTCCAAAAAAACCGACCCTGTAAACTCTCTCGGTCGAGAAAATTGTCGACCGAAAATATTTCGGTCGACAAATTTCTCGACCGAGGGGTACACTGAAATGTTTATTCTATCTTTAGGGTCGGTTTTTATAAATAACCGACTCTAGAAGTTTCAATTTTTTTTTAATTTCTACAGAAAATGAAATAGAATAGAAGAATAAGAAGATTCATATATTCTGGGAGAGGGGAGCATTGATGCTCAACCGTCACCATTCAAAACCACACATTCATGACAAAAATGATTCATAATCACATCATAATTTACAAAATGATAGATTGCAAGTCTGAGATGATATTAATCAGATAAAAAAGTAAATATGAAAGAGTACTCAAACCACATACATAAATGGAGCTGACATATTTAATCTAATGCTATATTGACTTCATTTAGAAAAGCGTCTGACCACTCTTCTCGGAATTCATTCAAGTCCACAAGTGTGTAAGGATGAGTTGTAAAGATCTGTAATAGAAAATGCACATGCTAATATTTTATAAAATGACTACAATCACTTGTAAATTTATGATGTTATTCTTTATTACCTGACTTATAGTCTGAATTTCATGTGATGCTTGTTTGACAATAGCTTGCATATATTTCATTACATAGTAGCCACAAGCCCAGTCATTATTTTGCATAGGACACTACAAATAATGAATTATACTTAATGTTAGTAAACTACTATAAACAACAGTTGAGATAAGACTATAAGAGTTGACATATTAGAATTGAAAATTAATACATATAAGACTAAGAAGTTGTCAAAGTAGCTACCTTGACATTTTTCAAAGTCAATGTCTTTAATTTTGTGGGTATTTGTCCTCCAACATCACGAAAAGCCTTTATACCCCTATCAATTAAATGATAGTTCGTAAAATAGAAATTCTAAATAGAAATATCATGTTGAAGCATGTAGTAAATTTATGCTTACTCCATAGCTGACAATTTCAATTTGTGACTCCATGTTGTTTTACCCATTGGGTCAAGATAATAAAGAGTCATCAATTTAGGGGCAATCACCACTAATTCCCAATGTCTATCTCTGAGTAAGAATAAAACAAACATTAAAATAAATAATTTTATTCATTATTAAAATAATATTGAATAATAATACTTACTGGATGTTAAAAGGAATTAGGATAATTTCCTTCCCCTCACTAGCAAAATATTTGAATGCAGTAGAGAAGTACTCATTCACATCCTCAAAATTTGTCTCCACTTGAATAGTGATTGAAGGAACTAAGAATCCAACATTCCTTATATCTAGGTTTGTGATCTCAGTATATAAATGGATGTAAAACATTTGTAATTATTTCCATATATAGAACTAAGCTAAAAATGTGTATTGTAATTTTATATATATATATTGATAGATCCTTACCTTATCCATACTTCTATTATCGAAGTATTTAGCCAATCATACCGGAACAACTCTATAATATCATCAAAAATAAAATTCTCAAAGTCCCTCCCAACTGCATCTACTATTAAATTGACCAACATATGTGATCTGGAGCTTTGGTTGGCTAAGTATCGACACAAACATTTATATTTTCTTCCCAATTCATCGAATGTAGCTTCAGGAATCAAAGATGGCTTGGGCATAGGAGGACGACTAGTAGAAGTTTTACTTTTTAGTTTACAAACATGTTAATTAAATTACATACTTATATTACACGAGTTCATATATGCAGTCAAATATGAAAAATATGGTAGAAATAAGGTATACCTTGTCATTGATAACCAAGTGTCCAGGACAACCCACCATAGCACCCTTAGCTTCTTCAATTGTACTATATTTAGGATTAGGAATGGGTAGTGGTTTGTCCCCCATTCCATCATACACAAGATGGATGGACACATGACAAATGTCATCAGTAATTTGTTGGCAATGCAATGTACCACCAATGTTGTACACCTTGCCCGCTGCCACAACATTATATTCTGGAACCTCCACTGCAAGTTTATAGTTCATACCAACCTAGATTTAAATAATATTCTGGAACCTCCACAACGCCATCATCATTGGCCTTTAACTCCCCATGCCAAGACAAATTTTGTACATCTTTTGTATTAGCAAATAAGCGTTGAAATTGTGGTATTATTGGTAGATACGACATCACCTTGGCAGGATAGCCATTTTTAGCCTTAGCTGAATTTGTGGTCTCATACCTTGACATACCACATTTTGGACAATTTATCAAATTACTATAGTCCTTCTAAAATAACACACAATCATTTGGACATGCATGAATCTTCTTAGACTTCATTCCCATTGGGCACATTATTTTCTTTGCTTTATATGTTGAAATTGGAAGCTCATTACCTTCAGGAAGAATTTCCTTTAGCAAAGACAAAAATGAAGTGAAACTCTTATCGCTCCACTGGTTTTGAGCTTTAAGAGTATATAATCACATCAAAACACTCAACCTCGTGAACTTAGTACAACCCTTATATAATGGTTTTTTAGCATCATGGACAATGTTTGCAAATAAAGAAGGTGGAACAATGACATTGTCCTGACAACTACATAGCATCTCATCAACCATATCATCCTGAATCCGGTCATCTTGAATCGGTTCATCATTAACATAATCATCATTATCTATATCTTCTATTCCACAACTATTAGTATCGACATTTTCTGATCCATAATTAAATTTCTCTCCATGCCAATACCATTCATTATAACCTTGTATGATCCCATTGCATATGACATGATTCTTAATTTCCTCACCAGTATCAACTTTCAAATTGTTACAACAATTTCTACATGGACAATATAGCCTATTTGTAGGTAGTTTCCTATGTTCCTCAACAAATCTAATAAATTCTTCAAGACCTTTGGCAAACTTTGGACTGCAACGGTTCTTGATAGACATCCAATTTTGATCCATTTTCTATATCACATTAAAATTAATTATAAAATTAACCATTTAATATTGATACTAAAATCTGTAAGTTTTTATTGATAGGAAGTTAATTATTTATATACTAAAGTGTACCACCTATCCCATTTTTGAATATTTAATCTCACTAGTAACTGTATAATGTATGTTTAGTTTTGAAGAAAATTTCAGCAGTATTTCCCCTAAGTTCTCCAAGTACACCGATGTAAATGGCAAATAACCACTCACATATGTACCCAGAGAACAAATGAGGAAATCCTACTGAAATTTTCTACAAAACTAAACATACATTATACAATTACATCCTAAGTGAGATTAAATATCCAAAAATAGTCCCAAACTAGGGACTATCCAAAGTTTACTCCTAATGAGTAAATTTTTAATGGGTTTCTAAGTTAATATATAAATGCATTATTTTCATATTTATATATTAAGTTAAACATCATGCATCAACCCTAATGTTTCAATCTAGGAGTACACATGTCTAATCTCGTATTAATTTCTAGAATTTATATAATGATTACATATGAAAAAATACATGTTTTTATTATTGGTTGGGTTATCAAATCATATAAAATGGAAAAACAATATAATTGTGTAGTTAAAGGAGTGCAGGTCCACTCTCGGTCGACAATTAGTCGACCGAGAGCCCACCTGTCTGTGGCGTCCAGGTCCACTCTCGGTCGATGAATTCTCGATTGCGAGTGGACCTGGACGTTGTGCGCAGGTGGACTCTCAGTCGACAATATTGTCGACTGAGAGTGGACCTGGACGCTACCGTGGCGGCGGGAATGAACTCGGGAACGAGGGAAGCGGGGACCTTACATGGAAATGGCGGCAACCTTCGTGGAGGATGTGACGACCTTCACGGAGAGGCGGCAACCTTTGTGGAAGTGTGGAGAGGTGGCGACGACGAGCTATTTTCGTGAAGAGGAGGCAAGGGCTTTGGTTGTGCGGAGAGGTGGCAAGGGCTCCACGGACACCACGATCCTCTTCGAACATGACGACGAGCTTCTTGGCAAAAGCTTTGGCAGCACGACAACAATGAAAAGTGATGACGCGGGAGAGAAGAAGAGAAGATATCGGTGGCAGAATGATACAAGGAGAGAAAGAAGAAAAGGTCTCGTCACCGCGGGAGAGAAAAAGAGAATGAAATTTATGTTTTGCGGTAGAGAAAGACTAGGTCTCGGCCACTTCAAGCCCCGGGCCCGACCTGTAGCGTCGGTTACAACAAATAAACCGACGCTAGATATAAGCAGTGCCCGTGTCGGGTTATTTAAAAATACTTAAACTCATTCTCAGTCGACGAATTTCTCAACCAAGGGATCCTCGGTCGACAAATTCATCGACTGAGGGGAGCTCTAGGGTCGTTTAAAAGTAAAAAACCGATGCTAGAGGTGCTTATACATACGTGAACTAAACTGGATCTAAAATTCATCTCGGTCAACAATATTGTCGACCGAGGGGCCTTCTAGTGTCGGTTATAAGGAAAAAATTGTCCCTAGAGGTGCATATACACGCACGAAAGGAAATCTGGCTCCTTCTCGGTCGAAGAATTTGTCGACTGAGAGGTTATCGGTCGACAAATTCGTCTATCGAGGGAGCTCTAGGGTCAGTTCAAAGTAAAAAAATTGACTCTACAGGTGCTTATACATGCGTGAACTAAACTGGATCCAAAATTCATCTCAGTCGAAAATATTGTCGACCGAGGCGCCCTCTTGGGTCGGTTATAATGAAAAACCGACCCTAGAGGTGCATATACACGCACAAAAGGAAATATGGCTCTCGTTCTCGGTCGAAGAATTTGTCGACCGAGAGGTTATCGGTCGACAAATTTGTCGACCGAGGGGAGCTCTAGGGTTGGTTAAAAGTAAAAAAAAACTGACGCTAGAGGTGCTTAATTGGATCCAAAATTCATCTCGGTCGACAATATTGTAAACTGAGGGGCCCTCTAGGGTTGGTAATAAGGAAAAAACAATCCCTAGAGGTGGGATTTCGTGCCTCTTGGGTTCCTTGGGTTCCAAGGAGTTCAAAGTTGCAAAAAGAAAGCAATAAGAAAAGAAAAGATCAATTAATTATTTCTTTATTAAGAAAGAAATTGAAAACAATGGTAAAATGTGGAAAACAAGTGAAAAGAGGTATAAATGAGTTATCCTTGGTGGAATTTTGTATCCCAAGGATTACTAATGTTAAAAGGAATACCAATGCGGAAAATAAAAGAGAAATAAAGAGAAATCCTCAAAAAGAGATATTTTAAGAAGAATTAAACAAGATAATGAAGAATAATGCATTTAGATGCATCTAGAAACATAATGAGTATGCAATAAAAAGGATTTTGAAATAATAGAGTTTCTTGGGATCCAAGGAGTCCCAATGAAGAAAGTGGAAAGGGAAAATACCTATAAAAAGAAAATAAGAATATAATGTGAATACATTATTAATGGATTATGTGGTATTGTTAAAAAGGAAATAGTTTCTACTAAAGGAAAATAGAAATTTGTGCCAATGGTTTAAAAAGAAAGATTAAAGAGAATAAGAGAGAGGATTTTTTTATTTCTAATTATCCATGCAATTAAGAATATCAAGAAGGTAAATAGGAGAGAGAAGAATTTCTTCTCCATGAAGGAATTTGATTCCTATTGGAAAGAGAACTAGTGACCCATAGATGGTCATCTTAGGGCATGGATACTCACCCTATATTAAGGGGTAAAGCCCTAGTTCGAGTCCAAGAGAGAGAGAGAGAGAGAGAGATATCCCACACTCTCCTCCTTGTTCTTTCCATAGAAAACCCTATCCATGTGGGTAGAGAGGACCCTGGTGCAATGAACGGCCAAAGAGTGGCCTGGATGGTAGCTTAACGTTCCCACAATGACCACAGATGGTTAACCGTCATCCCTGGGCTCTCACGTAAGAACTACAACGTAGGAGGGCTGCACTTCGGTGTCAAGTTGCAGATCGAACCCGCTCTGACCAACTGCGTTAGGCATGATCTAGGTGGCGCCCCAAGGGTGGCGGAGGGAGAGGAAGCCAAGGGAGGAGTCAGTTGCAGCCATCGGGGGCCATGGAGGAAAGAGGACATGGCCGCAACCTGCTGCAGGTCGGTCGTTCTGCCAGGCTACACAGGGTTGAAGAAGAAGGCTTGCGTTGGACGATTCTGCCCTCCACGGGCTGAAGAAACCACAACTTAAGAGAGGGGTAAAGACAACATTTTGTTATGTTTCCAAATAAACCAATCAATGTTGCATGGGACGAAGTGATGTGGCGCCCTCCGATTGGCCCAGAGTAAGTGAATTTTGTTAAATTCATAACTAATTAATGGTAGCTCGGATAGATGTGCATTATGCATGAATTTTGATCAGGAAAACTCAAGGAATGCAATAAAATTTTTTTTGAAGCCTAATTCTGATTGCAATTCGAAAAGTAATGGAAGTTATTAACTTTAATATAATGATGATTAAGAAACCCTATTTTCATATGATTAATGTGATTAGTAGGGTTTAATTGATGATTAAAGTTGATATTAGCCTGTTAATCATGAAAATGAACATTAGGAACAAAAAGGATGAGCTTTGCATGTAATTACTTTAATTTAGAGTTTCATGTGCATGAAAATACATTAATGGGCCTTGAAACCCTAATATTGGTGAACGTGACTCTTAATGGCTTTAATTATTCAAAATCATGAATAAAGTTAAGATACGATTATTCTAAGCTATTTTGAGCATTAAAGTTCCTAATTGTGGTTAAATACCCTTAATGAGGAAATTAGGGTTTCCTAGTGGATAAAAGGTAGAATTAATGATAAATAACGTTCATATGTGTATTAGAGCATAATGAACTACAAATTGATAATAAATGAGCATAATGACTTTGTCATATATTGAGCAGGGTAAAAATAGTAGCTTTTATGTAAAAGAGGCTTAATGGACTTAATAGATGGTTAATTGTGCATTAATCTGCAATTAAGGTTATGTGTTTGTAAAAGGTAACTTTCATGAAGGATATATGAGATAACTAGGGTTTAAAAGAGTAAAGGGAAGTAAAACCCTAATTGCAAAGTAAACCCTAAAAATAGGAAGAAACCCTAAAAAGGAATAGAAACCATAAGTAGCAAGATGGTTTCGATAGATTTTGATAAAAAGGAATTGAATGTAATTTCAGGACTGAATTGTGTGCTTGCTTGATTCTAGATTACTTTCTTGTTTGGATTATTCCTGCACCTGAGTCTGCCTAACAGGTATGTGGTTAATTATGAATAACCGCCTTAGTTTCCCGAGGATTTTCTGGATGGTTAATCACATTGAATGCAAATTATCAGTTTGGATGTTCATACTTGCAAATCATAAAGTCACTATTATTATCACATTAATAATAGAAGTATGTATTCTCGCACCTACATGCCACCCTGATGGATGATGCCAAAGGTCAGGCCCAGATGGGTAGACCCATGGGCACCATGAGTGGTGACCCCAGGCACCAAGCTCGGGAATGAGAAGGTGGCATATGATATTGCATGACTAGAGGGCACCATGAATGGTGACCCCATGAACCAAGCTCGGGATTGAGAAGGTGGCCTTAAGTCATTGGCAATAGAAACCCTAAGGTGTGTATGCCAGGGTTAGGGAAAAAGCGGTGGAGAATGTCATACTGGAAAATGTAAATTGGCTTGTTAATTAACTTGATTGTGACAATTAGATTGTTATCCATATGTGCAAACTTTTGGTTGTTTTCACATACCAGTATATTTTGATATACTGATCAACATTTTGTTTGTCAGTGTTTTAGTTACAAGGCTGAAAAGAACCAACAATAAAGTGGCATATGTGAAATTAATTAAGAATTAAAGTTCAAAGGAGGATTAGTTAGAGTAGACTCCTGATGCGGATAAATGTAGATATCCCAGTTTTGGAAAAGGTATGCAAAGTTTTATTTTATACCAATTTTCAGTTTAGTTGGTAAAATTTGTTAATTGTTATTGTTTATTTGTCGAACCTTTGATCATGTTAATTGAGATAACGACACTGCCCTTTTGGTCTCCCTTAATTGGGGGTTACCGGGAGGCGGGGTCATTACAAATGGTATTAGAGCATAGGTTCCTCACTTAATCTTTAATAATTATTAAATTTTACAAATTCCACAGAACTGAGGGAGTTATTAGAGGATTGTCCAAAAGATTGAGGTGTCTAGAAAAGGATGACGTCCAGGGGATGGCAATATTTTCCTCTGCACCGCAAGTCAGAATACGAGGACTCCCGGATTGTGTGACTGCCTGGTCGATGTCTTAGGATATGACTCAAAATAAGATACCTTTAGGACTCTCTCATCTTGTTCATCCCTAGTCAACTCAAATTCTATTAGGGACCTTAAGGATTAGGGTTTTCTCTCTTCTCCTCACCCTCTTGAGGTATGGGTAAGGTTAATAAGGTCTAAGGAATCCTCCACCAAACTAATGAAAAGCATATAAATAAGATGTCATGGACATAAGCTTAATAGATTAAGCACAAATTAAAGAATAGATACATGCTTAGGTCATATGACACGAGTTGTCATTTCCCCCAGGGGAGACCTGAGGCTAGACCTTCTTGTCAGGAGGATAAGTAAAGAGAGTTAGTTTTGGAGGTAGAAATCTCCATTGTAAGTAGAGACCTGGCACATCCTCTAAGGATGATGTTAACCCTAACCCTAAGTGAAGGTATGAGAGAGAGATATGACATGATGAGTTAGACGTCATGGTTGACCGAGTGTTTGGATGGACACACCTTGGGATGCCATACGAGCCCTGAGAGGTTAGATGACCTAGTACCTTTGACGACCCAACCCTGGAAGGGGTCATGCATGTTAGAGTGAAGGATAACTCCTTCATTGATGAGGTAAGTGAAGAACCTTTAGAAACCTTATGGGCTGTTGCAAGTAGGATATAGCTTGCACCCAGAGTACATCAGAAGTACGGGCAGTGAGTTAAAACTGAGGCCAGAAGGACATGATGGATAATCATGAGAAAATATAAGGTTGAGCATAGGCTTCACCCACGCATAGGTATGCGTGTGAGCTTGATCCTTCATGGAGAGAGGACCTCTGGTAGTAAGGTTGGATGTAGAGTTAGCTCTAGAGAGAGAAAACATGACTCAAGCAAGAAGGTTGGACATGGGAAGTTGAGGATGATGCGACCTAAGTGTATGTTTGTGGTTGCCTTATGCTTGATCCCTGGAGGTTGATGATATCTTGGTTGCCTTTAGAGGAACCAAACCCTAGCGAGAGGATGATGCTTCTGGTACCTATGTGCCTATGGTATAAGTGGTTACCTGCTGAGATGAGACAAAGAGTGCCTTAGACCGTGAGGAGGTTTAAGTAACCAGTTGTGAGGCATTATACCTAGTTGGTTGTCCTTAAGGAGGACTCAACTATGAGGTGTTGCTCATATAAAAGGATCATGGGAGTATGTGACATACCTTGGACATGCTTGATTAATGGTTATGAAATTGAGTATATAGTTCGATACCCAAAGGAGAACCTAGGGCTCCTAGGCCTAAGAGGGGAAGCAGTGTATCCAATGCTCATAATGAGAGTTGAGTTTCTATAGTTTTGAGCATGGTACTCCTCGTGTGTAGAGGTAAAGGAAACCCCTTAAGTTAAGGGTATGTTTGATGAACCCCTCCTAGCTAAGTTGATGACATGGGAAGATATGATCTTGATCTAATGTTGAGGAATGAGAGCAAGTATGACCTAGTATGGTTTTGTAAGTGTCTTCTTGTGCCTTAGTAGCTTTCTAGGGCTAAGCAAGCCCATGTGGATGTATACCCTAAACATAAAGACGTTTTTGACCTTGTTGTAGTTCCTCCCATCCTGGGGGAGGGACCCTTTTGTAGGGTGTATACTAGTTTTGTTAGTTTTGAGGTAACCTAAAGAGGTTTTAGAGAATCTTGAGAAGCTAAGTGAATTGTACATGGTAAGAGTATGAACCTATAGACTCATAAATAACCATCTCTATGTGCATGTGAATGTGTTACCATGGAGGTAACCGGTATGGGGCCTGACCAGGGTAGGCAGGTCGCCATGACCCCTTTGAAAGGATGAATGACAACCCAAGAATGCAGAGAGAGATGATGAAGGCTTGTGTAAGGTTCCCAGTTGGACATGTACTATGTTAGAATCCTAAGTCTATCCTATAGTGAGGTAGGGATAAGACTGATGGAAGTAGGAGTTTCCTAATTCCCTAGTTGCACATGACCATAGGGTCGGGAGGTAACATCTATCATTGTCTGAGGGCCATGGGTTAGGAGATTGACAACCTTCATCAACTCATGGGACCCAAAGGGCAGATGAGTAGGGCAGTCTATGGATACAAAAGGGAAAAGGGATGACCCCAAAAGTGTCGGCACCCTATAGACCTAGAGGACATGACCAAGGATTATGTGGTGACCCAAGTAGGTTCCAGAACAGTTTTCCATGGAAGTAAATTTTGATATCGTGATGTTGGTAGAGACATATGTGGCATGTTTCAACTTAGATTTGAAAGTGTACTGGTAAGGTGGGTTGTACCATCTCTACTCTTGGAACAGGAAGAACTTTGTATTTGGACTGTAGCCATATGCTTATTTCCTCTTGTTATGAGAGTGAGAGATAGGATAGTACGCATGCTATACACCAAGGATAAAGATGATGTGAGTTGGAAAATTGCTATAAGGTATGAGGATAGAGATGATAACATACCCTTGTGGAGCGAATGATACATGGATGGTTTATAAAAACTAAGGGTATTAAGGAAATCATCTTGTGAAGATGTTTTACCATGAGTTAGGTGGAATTTGCAAGTTATGCAAGGTTGAGTTCCTTGATGAAGATAAACTTAGAGTTTGAGATGAGATGGTAAGTAGAATACATGGAGGTGTATGTATTCAACAATACCTAACACCTAAGGATAAGAAGTGATAATGAATGCTCTGGTTGAGATATAGTTGCCTAGTTTAGCTGTAAGCTAGAAGAAGTTGAGGTTGCTAGGCTAACCTTAAGTTGGGAAAAAGAGATAAGTTTGGCTAACACCCAGATGTATCAATAATGGTTAATCAAGTAAATAATTGTTTGGTTAGCCAGTCTAGTCCGTGATATAATGAAAGGATGGTTGTAGAACCCCAGATGTACTTGTTTGGAAAGGAAAGTGATGAAACCTTGATGAGAGTGGTTTAGGGTTTTTGAGGTATCGATCTTGAGGAATCATGACCTACCTGAGATCATGGTTTTAAGATCACCAAACACCGTGATACTATAAAGAGAGTAAGTGATAGTAGAACTTTGGCAGCTTGATGTGAAATTGCATGTAGCATGTGGCCATGCAAGCCAAGGGTGAAGGACGAACACCAGTAACCCCGTGCTTTGACTTAGAGGTTAAAGAATCCCCGAGAGGGAATGGGATTTCATCCACTATGGATGGTGGTAAGTCTCCCCTTGACCAAGAAGGTCAAGATGCTATATGGGTAATGGTAGATCACCTTACCTAGATGACGTGAGAAAGAAAGGAGTACTGTCAAGAGATAGATTCTGTTGAACTATATAATAGAGAGAGATGGTTCAACTACATCATGATGTGAGTTCAAAAGTTCTTGAGTATGACCTAAAGGTTCACTTCCATGAGGTGGAAGTAGAAACATGTAGAACTCGATGTTAGAATCGCTTATCACCCCTAACTAATGGGTAGTATGATCCAGACTAGAGGGTCTGAGGTGAGAAAGTGTGCTTTCTCAGGGTGATACAAAGAGATAGTTCTTAAGATGTGATGTTAACCACCATAGCCTTTATCGGGTTGAAAGAAGTTCTAGAAGGAGGTTGTGTCAGTCACCACTTCATTAAGATGATGTTGGTGAAGGAGGCCTCGCGAAGGTCAGGAAAGAACCACAGTGTGTGCAGATGAAGTCGCTTTGATCATGCAATGGATGAGAGAGAGCCCAGTGGTGACATGAGTCACAAGCTGATGCAAAGCAGACTGACATGCAGTTCACTGTGGGAGAATATGTGATGTGAAAATCTGACCCCTCTAAGCTACAGTTGAGAATGTTGAGTCCCCAATATATGGGTCCATTTGAGATGGATTGGTGGAGATGGTTGTGTTTAGCCTTGCCCCTCAAGATAACATGATGTGTAATGTGTTCCATGAGTCCGATCTAGAGCATTATGTGAGGTACCCAAGCCATGTGTTGAGCCTTGAACCTATTCAACTTTTGAGAGGCTAAAATGTCCTGAGTCACCTATGAGGGTATGATATACCAAGGTAAGAAAGAACTCAGATGGAAGAATATGAGATGATGAAGGTTCTTGGGAAGCACCATGGAAAGGGTGAAGACGCATGGGAGCCCTGATGGACGTATGAAAGGCTTATCCTAAACTATTTGTTTGCTTGATGGAATTTTGAGGACAAAATTCCTATAAGAGGGGAAGGATGTTACAACCCAATTTTTGGGTTCATTGATGAGAAATGTAATCTCTCATATTGGATATATTTGGACAAATAATGATGTAATTTCGTTTACAATAGCCTTGATGATTGTGTTGTGGGCTTTATTGGCTATTGGGCCCAATACAAGGAAATTCAATTAATTAATGAATAATGGAGAATTTGAGAAAAGAAAGATGTGGAAGCCTCTAGAAGGCAAAAGAATGTAATCCAAAGATGGATTTAGTGCCTCTTGGGTTCCTTGGGTTCCAAGGAGTTCAAAGTTGCTAAAAGAAAGCAATAAAAAAAGAAAAGATCAATTAATTATTTCTTTATTAAGAAAGAAATTGAAAACAATGGTAAAATGTGGAAAACAAGTGAAAAGAGGTATAATTGAGTTATCCTTGGTGGAATTTCATATCCCAAGGATTCCTAATGTTAAAAGGAATACCAATGCGGAAAATAAAAGAGAAATAAAGAGAAATCCTCAAAAAGAGATATTTTAAGAAGAATTAACCAAGATAATGAAGAATAATGCATTTAGATGCATCTAGAAGGATAACGAGTATACAATAAAAAGGATTTCTAAATAATAGAGTTTCATGGGATCCAAGGAGTCCCAATGAAGAAAGAGGAAAGGGAAAATACCTATAAAAAGAAAATATGAATATAATGTGAATACATTATTAATGGATTATGTGGTATTGTTAAAAAGGAAATATTTTCTACTAAAGGAAAATAGAAATCCGTTCCAATGGTTTAAAAAGCAAGATTAAAGAGAATAAGAGAGAGGATTTTCATATTTCTAATTATCCATGCAATAAAGAATATTAAGAAGGTAAATATGAGAGAGAAGAATTTCTTCTCCATGAAGGAATTTGATTCCTATTGGAAAGAGAACTAGTGACCCATAGATGGTCGTCTTAGGGCGTGGATACTCGCCCTATATTAAGGGGTAAAGCCCTAGTTCGAGTCTAAGAGAGACAGAGAGAGATCCCACACTCTCCTCCTTGTTCTTTCCATAGAAAATCCTAACCAAGAGGGTAGAGAGGACCCTGGTGCAACAAAGGGCCAAAGAGTGGCCTGGATGGTAGCTTAACGTTTCCACAATGACCACAGATGGTTAACCCTCATCCCTAGGCTCTCACATAAGAACTACACCGTAGGAGGGCTGTACATGGGCGTCAAGTTGCAGATCGACCCTGCTCTGACCAGCTGCATTAGGCGTGATCTGGGTGGTGCCCCAAGGGCAGCAGAGGGAGACGAAGCCAAGGGAGGAGTCGACTGTAGCGATCGAGGGCCATGGAGGAAAGAGGATGCGTCCGCAACCTGCCGCAGGTCGGCCGTTCTGCTAGGCTACGCAAGGTTGAAGAAGAAGGCATGGCATTGGATGATTTTGACCTCCGCAGGCTAAAGAAACCATGACTTAAGCGAGGGGTAAAGACAACATTTCATTATGTTTCCAAATAAACCGAGCAACGTTGCATGGGACGAAGTGACGTGGCGCCCTCCGATTGGCCCAGAGTAAGTGCATTTTGTTAAATTCATAACTAATTAACAATAGCTCAGATAGATGTGCATTATACATGAATTTTGATCAGGAGAACTCAAGGAATGCAATAAAAATATATTTGAAGCCTAATTCTGATTGCAATTCGAAAAGTAATGGAAGTTATTAACTTTAATATAATGATGATTAAGAAACCCTATTTTGATATGATTAATGTGATTAGTACGGTTTAATTGATGATTAAAGTTGATATTAGCCTGTTAATCATGAAAATGAACATTAGGAACAAAAAAGATGTACTTTGCATGTAATTAGTTTAATTTAGAGTTTCATGCGCATGAAAATACTTCAATGGGCCTTGAAACCCTAATATTGGTGAATGTGACTCTTAATGGCTTTAATTATTCAAAATCATGAATAAAGTTAAGTTATGATTATTCTAAGCTATTTCGAGCATTAAAGTTCCTAATTGTGGTTAAATACCCTTAATGAGGAAGTTAGGGTTTCCTAGTGGATAAAAGGTAGAATTAATGATAAATAACGTTCATATGAGTATTAGAGCATAATGAACTACAAATTGATAATAAACGAGCATAATGACTTTGTCATAGATTGAAAAGGGTAAAAATAGTAGCTTTTATGTAAAAGAGGTTGAACGGACTTAATTGATGGTTAATTGTGCATTAATCTGGAATTAAGGTTATGTGTTTGTAAAAGGTAACTTTTGTCAATGATAGATGAGATTATTAGGGTTTAAAAGGAGTAAAGGGAAGTAAAACCATAATTGCAAAGTAAACCCTAAAAAGAGGAAGAAACCCTAAAAAGGAATAGAAACCATAAGTAGCAAGATGGTTTCGATAGATTTTGATAAAAAGGAATTGAATGTAATTTCATGACTGAATTGTGTGCTTGCTTGATTCTAGAATACTTGCTTGTTTGGATTATTCCTGCACCTGAGTCTGCCTAACAGGTATGTGGTTAATTATGAATAACCACCTTAGTTTCTTGAGGATTTTCTGGATGGTTAATCACATTGAATGCAAATTATCAGTTTGGATGTTCATACTTGCAAATAATAAAGGCACTATGATTATCACATTAATAAAAGAAGTATGTATTCTGACACCTACATGCCACCCTGATGGATGATGCCAAAGGTCAAGCCCAGATGGGTAGACCCATGGGCACCATGAGTGGTGACCCCAGGCACCAAGCTCGGGAATGAGAAGGTGGCCTATGATATTGCATGACTAGAGGGCACCATGAATGGTGACCCCAGGCACCAAGCTCGGGATTGAGAAGGTGGCCTTAAGTCATTGGCAAAAGAAACCCTAAGGTGGGTATGCCAGGGTTAGGGAAAAAGCGGTGGAGAATGTCATACTAGAAAATGTAAATTGTCTTGTTAATTAACTTAATTGTGACAATTACATTTTTATCCATATGTACAATCTTTTGGTTGTCCCCACATACCAGTATATTTTGATATACTGACCGACGTTTTGTTTGTTGGCGTTTTGGGTACAAGGTTGAAAAGAACCAACAGTAAAGTGGCATATGTGAACTTAACTAAGAATTAAAGTCCAAAGGAGGATTAGTTAGAGTAGACTCCTGATGCAGATATATGTAGATTTACCAGTTTTAGAAAAGGTATGCAAAGGTTTATTTTGTACTAGTTTTCAGTTTAGTTGGTAAAATTTGTTAATTGTTATTGATTATTTGTCGAACCTTTGATCCTATTAATTGAGATAACGACATTGACCTTTTAGTCTCCCTTAATTGGGGGTTACCGAGAGGCGGGGTCGTTACAACATCTCTCTTTGTCAAGGGAAGGAATTTCTTGATATGGCTCACTTAATGATGAAGGTAGATAAGGTGACAATTGTTGTGGATATCAAGGACCAGATGAAGGTAATTTCTCTTGTCAAAGCAGTGGGTTATCTCGATGATAGAGAAGAAGAATTTTCACCATCTACTAAGGATGAGGCTATAGTAGTCTCCATGTTTGACTCATACTCTCAACTTCCCCTTGAGGCATGTCTTTTCAACTTAATGGAAGATTGGATGAGAAGCACCTCATTACAAGAATGTGTAAATATGCTTCAAGTGATCCCTTGTTATTATGCGAAGCATTATGAAGATCTGGGACCGCTGCCACCACAAATTCAATCTTCCTTGGTCTGCCCACCTGAGTTGGAACTTAAGTCGATGCCCCCTCACTTAAAGTATGTCTTCTTGGTGGATAATGAGAAGCTTCTGGTGATCATATCAGCATATCTGAGTACTGATGAGGAAGCACATTTGATGATTGTGTTGAAGAACCACCGTGGTGCATTTGGGTGGTCCGTTTCTGACATTAAGGGGATCTCCCCTACTCTATGCCAGCATAAGATCCAGCTTGTGGAAGGAGCCAAGCCAGTGATTCAACCGCAGCGTCGACTCAATCCTAGCATGATGGAGGTCATCAAGAAGGAGGTGATCAAGCTTCTTTCGGCGGGCATCATCTATGTCATTTTAGACTCGACATGGGTAAGCCCCACACAGGTAGTCCCTAAAAAGGGGGGAATCACTATCACTCAAAATATGTTGAATGAACCGGTCACCACCCGATTGGTAACAGATGGCATGTTTGTATTGATTACCACCATCTAAACTCTGAGATGTTGAAAGATCATTTTCCTCTACCATTCATTGATCAAATTTTAGAGCGATTGGCTGGCCGCTCTCATTTTTGCTTTTTAGATGGCTATTCTGGCTATAATCAAATTACCATTGATCCTAAGGTCCAAGAGAAGTTGACCTTCACTTATCCATACAAAACTTTCACTTATCGCCACATGCCTTCTGGTTTGTGTAACACACCAGCCACTTTTCAGCGTTGCATGCTTGCTATTTTCTCTGATATGGTGGAGCGATGTTTAGAGGTTTTTATGGATGACTTTTCCATCTACAGTGCGTCATTTGATGAATGTTTAAAAAATCTTGATAAGGTGTTGCAGAGATGTGAGAACACACATTTGGTCCTCAATTGAGAAAAGTGCCATATGATGGTAAATGAAGGCATAGTTCTAGGACACAAGGTGTCCTGCAAGGGACTAGAGGTGGATCCAATAAAGATTGAGGTTATTTCCAAACTACCTCCACCAAATATGGTGAAAGGGGTGTGAAGTTTCCTTGGTCATGCGTGGTTTTATCATCGGTTTATCAAAGACTTTTCAAAAATAGCTAAGCCGCTATCTGATTTGTGTGAGAAAGATGCAATTTTTGATTTTAACGATAAATGTCTGCATGCTTTTGAGGTACTTAAGGAAAAATTGATTTCTGCACCGGTTGTTTAAATGTCGGATTGGATTAATCCTTTCGAACTTATGTGTGAAGCGTCGGATTTTGTTGTAGGGGTTGTTCTTGGGCAGCGTCTTGAGAACAAACTGACAGTGATTTTTGATGCGTCTAAAACTTTAAATGATGCCCAACTAAATTACACCACTACCGAGAAAGAATTGCTTGCTGTGGTTTTTGCTTTCAAAAACTTTAGGCAGTATTTAGTGGGTCCTAAGGTTGTGATGTGGACTGATCATGCCACCATAAAATACTTAATGGAGAAGAAAGATGTTAAACCTAGATTGATTAGGTGGATCTTATTATTGCAAGATTTCAATATTGAAATTAAGGATAAGGTGGGCATTGAGAATGTGGTTGCAGACCACTTATCTCGGTTAGAGCGGGTTAATGAGAGAGATATTAATATACCCATTACCGAGACATTTCTAGATGAGCAAATTCTTTCAATTCGATCTACAGATCCTTGGTTTTTACATATTGTCAATTACCTTGCATGTAAGGAAATCCCGGATGATTGGACTTATCAAGAAAAGTTTTTTTTTCATTTTTTAAGATATTATTTTTGGGATGAACCTATCTTTTGAGACAATGTAGGGATGGAATCTTGCGCAGGTGTGTACCAGAAAATGAATATGATAGTGTGCTCAGTCACTGTCATACATTACCCATTGACGGTCATCATGCGAGTGCAAGGACGGAGGCTAAGGTGCTAGAGAATGGCCTTTACTGGCCTACACTTTTCAAAGATGCCTATGACTATGTGAGGCGGTGTGATTCCTGTCAACGGGCTGGTAACATATCAAAGCGGAAAGAGATGCCCCCCAATGTATTTCAAGAAGTTGAGGTATTTGATTTGTGGGGTATTGACTTCATGGGACCCTTTGTGTCCTCTAATTCTAATTTATATATCTTGCTTGCTATCAATTATGTATCGAAGTGGGTAGAGGCAATACCCACAAGGACTAATGACACTGTCATAGTGTGTAGTTCGTGAAAGATCATATTTTCTACAGGTTTGGTGTGCCATGGATGATCATTAGCGATGGGGGAACCCACTTCACGAACCGGAGATTCGCTGCATTATTGAGCAAATATGAGGTTAAACACAATGTAGGTACCTCGTATCACCCGCAACCACAAGGTCAGGTGGAAGTGTCGAACAGAGAGATTAAGAAGATCATGGAGTGCACAATGGCCTTGTCAAGGAAGAATTGGAGTGCACTGCTATCGGATGCACTATGGGCATACAAGACTGTATTTAAAACACCTATAGGCATTACACCTTTTAGGTTGGTGTACGACCGTGCCTACCATTTCCAGTAGAATTGGAGCACAAAGCACACTGGGCACTAAGGAAATTGAATTTGAGCATGGATGAGGCAAGGAGAAAGTGAATGTTAGAGCTCAATGAGCTAGACGAGCTAAGGATGAATGCCTACGAGAACTCAAGGATCTATAAGGAGGGGACAAAACAGATCCATGATCGCCACATTCATCTGTGAGTGTTCACAAAGGGTGAGAGGGTGCTTTTGTTCAATCACGGTTAAAAGTGCATCCTGGAAAATTGTGATCACATTGGAGTGGACCTTTTGTTGTAGAGGAGGTGCGACCCCATGGTGCTATCATGGTTAAGGATGGTGATAGAACATTCTTAGTGAATGGTCAAAGATTGAAGCACTATTATGGAGAGGACTACACAAAGAAGGTGAATGAGGTTCAACTCATGACACTTAAGGAAGAATGAATAGCTTGATTTCGTCTAGCCTAAGATGTTAAAGTAGGGCGCTTGTTGGGAGGCAACCCAGTCATTGGTAGATTTCATTTATATTCACTTTAGTAGTTTTGGTTAATTTTTTTTAGTATAAAAATGATACCTTGATGTGTGTGTTCAGTGTGAAGGATTTCTTGGGGGTCGATACCATTGACCCTTGTGTCAATGGTAGTGACGAGGGTGCAAGTGACAACTATATAAAATTTGCTCCGTCAATACTACCAACGACCTCGTTGATAGTATTGACCACCCAACAGGCTGATCGACCCAAATTCTGGAGGAGGTCAATAATATCGACAAAATGGTCGATGCTCGCGAGATCCCTGAAGATTTTTAGAAAAATGCATAGCAAAGATATCGATACCATTGAACCCTATGTCGATGGTATCGACACAGCTTCATAGGAATCCAAGCCAAGGCCTCGCGATGACAAGGATTGGCAACAGAAGTCGATGCCATCGACACCTATGTTGATGGTATCGACGTGACACGTCAGCGATCCGCGAGACGCCATCAACAAAGCACGCCAAACCTGGAGGTCGATCCGTGGGATTTGTCGATAGCATCCACCCTCATTGATAATATCAACACATCATCGAACCGGACCCCCACATCTAGCAAACAATGACCGTCGATGCCAACAAAGGAACAAATTGTGCTACAGGTGTCGATACCATCGACACACTGTCGATGGTACGATGGGGTACTACGGGCGCCAACCTCAGCTATAAAAGGAGGGGTTGTATTTCATTTTTCTTCACACCTTCAGAGAATTCTTCCTCAACCTCGTCATTATGCACTGACGAGCAGACGGAGACCTTCACTGAGCAACTGCCAAGCTACACATCTTCTCTGAGTTCATCAACAACTGCGGAGATCATCTTCTCCAACCTTCACCGAGCTCCTTTTCTCTATCTTTTTTCTGTCATCATGGTGAGGCATGGAGTGTCATCTTCCTCACATACTGCTCCAATGGAGATCGAGACATTCGTACCATCTCCTCCAGGCTCCATTCCCCATCTGAGAATTGCACATCCCTCAGCAGACGTGAAGAAGATCTACGACGAGTTGATGAAGCGGTCCATCGAGCCCACTCATTACGTTGATCAGGCCTTGATCTGAGACCTTGACTTTGAGGACAACCTCAACTATTTCCTCCGTGGCCAAGTTGGGCGGTTGTTGCCGAGGGAAGAATGAATCCCCTATCATGTTCAGGGTCACCCTTTCTTTGGCGAGTGGTCTACATACAAGGAACTTGTGGTAGAGTTCATGGCATCTCTCGACATCTGTGTCGTGCCCAACGACCTCATTGCCACAGACCGTGAATGGATCAAGGGCTGACTCTCCTTTCAGTTGTTCAACTGCAACTATACCATCATGCTTGACCAGTTCAATTCAATCTACAACAAGTGGCATTCCCCCGAGCAGTACATACGGCCGGACAATCCGGCTAACTATGACGAGATGTTCTCGCAGTTGGTGACCACGTCGGTAGGCATGATGCTTAGCTACCACAATGCAGCCGTTGCCGACTTCGAGCACCCGTTCATACAGATTCTTCACTGTATGTTGTGTATCACCTTCTTTGCTTGTGGTGAATTGTTACTGAGCAAGTTCTAGGAGACGGACTTGTTTGTCCTCTACAAGTTACTGAACAGGGAAAAGCTTAACTGGGGAACATTTTTCTTGATGTGCATGATGGTCGTGAAGAGGAGTACTAGACGATCCCCTATTCACTTCGGGGGGGTTTTTAACACACCACTATCCCTCTACCTTGGGCTAGACCTATCCACGCTCCCTCCACTGGTCAGCCGGAACCCCATCAATCTGCCCCATTTCCACTGCTCCAATCTTCTTACACTCCGTGATGGTGTGGTATATTCTCATTGCCACATTAATAAGGAGTATCAAGAGTGTGTATTTCCAGACCCCATCTTCAACCTCCACCCGGGCCATCACTTCTGGTGGCCTATCATTTCCATTGAGGATTCTGAGGAGGAAGAGGACGCAGGAGATGATGATGATGTGGACAACGACGATGCAGAGGAAGAGGTGGCTTTTACACCTCTTCGGTCATGAGTAGCTCCGAGGAAGCGTCCACACTTCTACCCAGGGGCTTCATCATCTTCCCAACCACCACCACCATAGCCTTCCCACGACGGAGGTGACTGCTATTCTATCCAGGGGATGTATACCATGCTCCAGTCTTTCCAGGAGTCCCAGCAGACCATGCAGCAGTCCCACCAGAGAGCTTTTGCAGGGATCAAGGATATGCAGAATAGACTGTATGAAAATCAGTAGGTGATCTTTGAGAATGAACGCCATCTGTTTGCCAACCAGCAGCAGGTCTACGACCAGTTGGGGAGGATAGAGCAGCAACAACAGCCTTTCTATGATCATTACTGGAGCCAACGCTACTTCGGGAAATATCCGTAGCCACCGCCTATGCCACCTTATGATCTGAGCTTTCAGGGGCAATATCTAGATTGGAACCCCCATACCCAACAGTACCCGCCATTTCTGCCGCCACCATAATAGAGGGTATCACTGTTCCACCTTATGAGGTTGTTTTTTACTATGAGGCCATAGTCAAATTCAAGCTTGGGGGTGATGGAATAGCTTCTATCTTAGTTTTTATTTCATTTTCTTTTATTTTAGCATTTTTCTTAACTTTTTGCAATTTCTGTTAAGTTGTTTAAGCTTTTTATTTACAACTTTCTAGGATCCACAATCTATGTAGTGTAATCTATGGATGTCTAATATAAATGCATGTCATCTCTATGTTTGTCATATGGGGAAAATTTGCATTAATTTAAAAAAAATTCAAGAAATTCTAAGCTTCCCTTGTTTGAAATTGAGCACATAACTTATGAAAATCATTGGGTAGGTCAACTTTGAAACATATGATCATAATTGTACATCCTTATGGTTCAAGAAACGTGGATGATATTGGATGTTGAGCCTAAACTAACCAAACGGTAATGGGGCTTTAATCTGAAGTGAGAGAGAGGAACCCGTTGATTAATTGGTACAAATGTCAGTAAGGAGGGACATATAATCTTTTCCAATGGTACTGTCAATTAGTATTGTGATCTATCCACCTCATTTCAATTAAACTCCACCATAAGAATTGGGAGCACATTACAGTTTTCATCTTTTGATTGCATGTCATTTAGATAGGATTGCATTATAGCTAGTTTTTTCATAAAAAATATGAAAAATGAAAAGAGATTTGTATATTAGTCATGTATGCACACATTCTTAAGTGCATGCGATGGTAGTTGCATAATTACTTTCATATAGTTGCATTTTGCATACTCTTGAGCATATAGGACATTATGTACCTTACTTCTTCTGAAAAATAAGAAATGCAGGGGACTTGTTCTATACTCTCTGAGAAGTAGGTTGTAATGCATCAATGGTAGTAGCTACGTGAAAATAAGTCCAAAAAAAATAAATTATTATAAATCAAATATTAGTCAAATTGAAAAAAAAGGACTTGAAAAAAGAAGAAAAAAAATAAAGTGAAATCAGAGGGAGAAAAGAACTTGTTTCACCTGCATAATTGGAAGAATAAGCACATGATGTAGTTTTGTAGATATTCCATCTCACATTGAGACATAATAGTAGAGCATGCATCATACCACCTAAAATGTAGGCAGTAGGTCATTTCCATATGCATATGCATCATTTAAGTCATTTTTATTGTTTATTGCATGATAAACTGTATTGCGCTTCTTTTTCTTCCAGAGCCGCCTATTTTGTCCACTCGTTGCTAAAAATGGTAGGCCACCCATGATTATCTCCTCATTCTTGTATATCAGGAGATATGCTTCCATGTAGATGGTAGTTAGGATATGAGAAACATAGATAGGAGTTCACAAGATGCAACAAGCATGAACCGAAGGAAATTATTATATCAACTACCTTATGTGACAGTGTTTGTTGGTCTTGGGGTGGGCGTCTCTCATGGTTGATAATTTTCACCTTTAGGGTAGTTATCGTTCCATGGTTAGTGAGGGCCAGTATGTGAATGCCAGGTGGGAACCATACATTGATGTCTTTTATGCTAGTATGTTCTTTAGTTGACCCTCACAATTATATTATGTAGTCTTGTTTCTCGAGGACGAGCAAAGTTCAAGCTTAGGGGAGTTTGATGCGAGGATTTTGAGTCGCTTTTATAGGCTAGTTTCATATGT
Source organism: Alisma plantago-aquatica (assembly GCA_963693085.1). NCBI lineage: Eukaryota > Viridiplantae > Streptophyta > Magnoliopsida > Alismatales > Alismataceae > Alisma > Alisma plantago-aquatica. The sequence continues at coordinate 1,284,968,948 of OY856412.1, read as the reverse complement.
ATTTTATGTGTTTATTGGTCATTTTCATGGTTAATATCACATGATTCATTTCCTTTAGCCTATAATCTCATTATGCATCAAATTTACCTTGTTTTATCTTATTTGGTATAAAAGATCATATTTCTCAGATTTGATTGGTGTTTTTCTCAATATTTTAGGGAAGTTGCATATCTGCAGTGGTCGATACCATCGACATGCGTCGATGACATCGAGATGGTCACAGTGCAGAGCCGGAGAAGAAGCAGAACTAGTCGATACCATCGACGTCATGGTCGATGCTATCGATATTACATCAGTGTGCCAAAGATCAACAGGTCAATACTATAGACATGTTGGTCGATAGTATCGAGATGCCTTCAGAAAGAACACCAAGAAATCGAAGAAGTGTCGCTACCCTAAGGGGTCGATACCATCGACACCGTCAGATCAGGAAATTTTCCGGAACGATCTTAATCGTACGACCATGATGTTTTGGCAGCCGTAAGTGATCTATATACCTAAAAAAGATGTCCCAAGTCATATCATCACGTCATTAGCCGCTGCACAAGCCTCGAAAGAGAGGAGAAGGAAGAACAGAGCCCATAGCTACTCCCCGGATGTTTCTAGAGCTACAGACAGAGTTTTCTACCGCTGGAAGGCTGCAGAATGCTCGTCCCGTGTCGAGGATCGCTCGGTTCTCCTTCGTTCAGGGGTTACACCATCTCCATCCACATTTCCCCTATGTTTTATTCTTCGTTAATGATGTTTTTCATTGATATGAGCATGTGGGGCTAATCCCCTTTGTCTTTAGGATGAGGAGTAGCCTGGATAATCGTTGTATGACACTTTTTGCTTAGTTAATCATAATTTGTCTCTCAAATCTGTGGTATGATTTTTTTTTCTAAATTTTATCATTGTGCTTGATTACCATAATGGTAATTTAATACCTTTAATTGCTTTTAACGAAGAATTGACGGTTGAAAAGACGCAATAATCACATTAACTTATAAATCCCTTGGAAAATGTGAGGTACAGTTAATGGTGGAAACCTAAAGATATGTTCTTCATGCACCTAATCTAGGGTATAGGTTACTACTGATGTGGAACTGACCTAGATTAAGGTAGAGAATTGTATCACGGAAGCGAACAATTCTATATACATGCCACTACCCGAGATAGGAGACAAGTTGTGATGATTATGTAGGAATTAGTATAACGAGAATCTGCGGTGAAATCGCAATCCTAAAGATCCCATTTTAATTGATTAAACCAGCCCTTTAATCGATTGCTTTGTCTTTTTTTTTCTCTTTCAAACAACTCTCAATTTTTATAATCGGTCTAGCTGATCACAAGTAGTTAGTAGTAGTCTACCGAAATCACGTTCCCTGAGTTCGGCTCGGGCCTCCCGAAAGCCTATATTATATTGATGTGTGCACTTGCGTTTTACACATGGTTTAATCGTGTCAAGGTTCTAATAGATAGGTGTGGGTAGAGAGTATAATACGTACCCCCACCCTCCACCCCGAAATTAGATATTTTCTCATCCTTGAACAAACACTGAATTTAAGATGGAGGGAAGAATTGTGTTGGTTGGTCTACGAGTCGTCGTTGCTCTTTGTTCAACAAAAGTTATTAACATACAATCAAAATTGTTTGAATTAATGATCTTGTCATTAAATGGACTAATTAACTAAATGCAATATGAACTATGATGTAAATGCAAATAGTAGTGAACATAACACTCATGTTGCCTCCTGATATGCACCGTTATTTAACATCATAGGCTTGATGCCTGAAAATCAATCATGATATGTTGGAGGGAGAAGTGGGAGTGGTTGGTTGGCCTGCATATTGGTTAGTGAAACAAGGGTTTAGTCGTTGGCCACTGATTATGAATTTTCCAGTCTTCTCGCTCCAAATTATAATGTCTCCATGAGGGAAGATGTGCTTGATAATGAATGGACCCAACCATCAGGTCATGAGCTTTCCTAGGAAGAGGTAGAGATGAGAGTTGTGTAGTAGTACTTGGTCTTCAACTAGCAAATATTTCTTCTTTAGGTGGCGATCATGCCACATATTTGTATGCTCTTTATACATGTGAGTATTTTCATATGCAGTTTGTTGTAACTTTTCAAGCTCTTGCATTTGAAGTAAATCATTTTCCTTTGTTGCACATAGGTCAAAGTTGAGCTAGTTGATGGCCCACAGAGCTTTGTATTCAAGCTCCACTTGTAAAAGAGAAAAATTCCCATAGATGAGGCAAAAGTTGTAGTTCCAAGAGGAGTTTTGTAAGAAGTTTTGTATGCCTAGAGTGTTTCATGTAGCTTGTTAGCCCAACTTTGTCTTGTCCTACTAACTATCTTCTATAAAAAAAAACTTTGATATGGAAGTTGGACACTTCCACTTGGCAACTCGTCTGAGGGTGGTATGGAGTAGCACACGGTGAGTGACACCAACCAGTGGAGAAGGGCATCAAAGATGGATTCTAGAAAGTGTGACCCCCCATCATAAATTACAATGTGGGGGACTCCAAATCATGGGAAGATTATGTCCTTGAAAAGCTTAATCACTGTCTTAGAGTCACTAGACTTCGTGGGTATGGCTTTGCCTCACTTAGAGACATAATCAATAGCAATAAGAATGTAGGAGAATCCATAACAAGAGGGGAATTGAACCATGTAGTCCACACCCCAAACGTCAAAAATCTCCACTTCTTGCCAAAGATTGAGGGGAATCTCATCCCACATGGAAATATTGTTAGATATTTGGCATTTATCATAAGACTTTGCAATGTGATGAGCATATTTGTATATAGTAGGCCAAAAGAACCCACTATGAAGGACTTTGAAAGCAATTTTTATGGATCCTATGGGGTCGTCAAGTAAGGAGTCATTGATACAGAATGTGTCACTATCATGGATGTGTAATATGCTAATATGGTCAACAACAACATTTTCAGTCCCCTTCTTGTCCTTGACTTCCAAATTAGATTCTTACAGCAATAGGATCCATTGGATCAAACTTCGATTCATGTCTTTCTTTGACATTATATATTTGATATCAACATGGTCAATGTAGAAAAACACTTGCAAGACAATTAGGTAAGAGAAAAATTTGTCAAAGGAAAAAACAATGGCGAGAAACTCCTTTTTAACGGTTGCATAATTCTTTTGAACGTCATCCTGTGTCTTGTAGGTATAGTAAATAGCGTGATGTTTCTTTTCAACACACTTCCCTAGAAATACGCTTATGGCATAGTCACTGGAACACACATGATCGTGGAAGGAAGAGACCAATCTTGGTCTTGAAGGAAGAGAATAGAAATAAGATCTTCCTTTTGGGTGATGAATCTCTTCATGCATTCAGAATCAAAGATGATGTAACATCCCTGACCTGGGTTATACCTTAACCCTAGATGTTTTGCTTAATAAAGTTAATTATATGCTTGCTCTTATTTCTTGAAAAGTAATTTAGGTTCAAGAGGAACTTATATTTCAATTTTAGTCCTTTTTGAACAATGTTGAAATAATGTTTTGTCTATTTTGGACTAAAGTGCAAATTACCCAAGTTGAGGGGTTAAATTGCAAATGTTGCATGATAAGATGTTCCTCAAGTGTTGAAGCATCATAAGGATGAAAATTATGTAGTGGTATGGCTTGTGGTAGCCTGAATAATAAGAAAGAGCTTGTTGAGCAATGTTTGTGCATTAAAACCTAGTTTTGGTGTAGTGTGCAATTTACTTAAAACCCAGGGTTCAATATGCAAATTACCACTTCAAAATAGTCCCTAATGTTTCTTGGCATCATCCAGAGCAAATAAAATGATAGGGTCATCTCATTTGTATCACTTTGAAGGAGAGAGGATCTTGATATTAAAATAATCAAGATTTAAGCATAATTGGAACTATACTTCAATTTAATGCAAAAATAAATATATTAATTGAAGATCCCTTCAACCAAAAGGTGAGGGATGATTTTGCAAAATAATGGACGACCATGTGCCTTGAAAAGGCATGAAGATATCTAAAGGAAATGGATAACTCACTCATATTATTAAAAGAAAAAGAATTATCCACTAACTTTAGGATATTATTATTATAAGAGTTAAGGTGCTTAATTTGCTTTTCTTTAAAACATGGATAATTGAGAGGAATAATAGGAAAAGAAGATAGCCTCATAACCAACGAAGGGAAGGGACCAAGTGGCAAGGAAACGGAGGAGATAATCCCTACTTTCTCTTTCGTAAATGAATTTTCCATAAAATTCATATATAAGCTCCTTTATCCATGAGTTGAATGGGTAATTTCGAAACCACTTTCAATTCTTGCTTGAAAAATGACCAAGGGAGCTTGGATCAATAGTAGGACGACCCACAACATGTTGGTAAGCTTCTTGACCTTCTTTCACCTTGATTCCATGATGGAAATCGAAAATCAATGCATGATTTCTTCTTATCTCGATCCCATCTTCAATTCTAACCATTCATTTTCACTCAAAGCTTGAGGACGAGCCTTGGGATAGTGAAAGGAGTTGGATCCACCATTGTTGACGTGAACTTGAAGCTTTGAATCTCAATTGGAGAAGGGTTTTATGACTTAAACCCTTACTATTGTTATTGCATTCAATTCCTTATCAATTGTTGATCATTTGTTCTTCTTGAAATTCACTAGATCAAATTGTTAGAACCACCATGAAAATTACAGAAAAATATGAAGGATTGTAGCTTGATGATGATGACATCATCATAAGCACACACCTCAAAAATATCCTAGGCAAACGGTTTCAAAATGTTGGACCAATCAGTTTCAATGATTTGGTCCAAACAGTTTCACCAAACCATTTGGAGACCAAACAGTTTGCAAACCGTTTGGAGGTTTGGATCCCAAACCATTTGGAAGGGTTGACCATTTGGATGGGTTTACCGTTTGAGGTTAGGACCCTAGTACATGTTGGATGATGATCTAATGGATCCAATTGATTGATTCAATATATGGACAATCCTCCAATTAGAAACCCTAATCGGGTTAAGTGCTGAAATTTCAATTGGTTGATTTAAAACTTTGGGTTGATTAACCCAAACGGTCCCAAGACCGTTTGGAGATCACCCAAATGGTCTCACGACTGTTTGGAGGTCAACCAAGACCGTTTAGAGGTCTAGGGTTAAGTATGGTTGAGTAATTTAAGATCCGTAGATATCAAATTGAATTGCAATCAATAGCTAATTTGATGGTCAATCCAATGATCTAAACCCTAATTGAATTTCACAAATTTTAATGATGAGATGGGGCAAACGGTCTTAAGACTGTTTGGAGGTCTTCCAAATGACCTGAAGACCGTTTGAGGTCAAGTCATATCATAATTTGATGATGATTCATTGATTTCAATTGAATCGATTCCACAATGTTAATCATTGAAGGTTCCTCGATTTCAAAACTCTAATTGAAGGTTTCTTGATTATAAATCCTAGTTAAATTGGGTTCAAAACCCCAATTGATGGTCTAATTGAAGGATGATTCAATAGTTAAATTGCTGAATGAATCAAGGATTCAATTGATAGGCGGTTCATTGATTGAAACCTTGAATTGTTTAAGTGTTAAAAGACCTTTTTGGTCCATTCGGTTTTAAGAGGGTTTGGACCAAATGGTCTTAAAACCGTTTGAGTCCAAACGGTCTCAAGACCGTTGGTGTCCAAACGTTCTCATGACCTTTTGGGTCCAAAAGGTCTCAAGACCTTTTGCGTCCAAATGGTCTCAAACCGTTTGGATACCCAAGTCCAATTGGTTTCAACACACTTCTTGCCTAAACGGTTTCAAACCGTTGAGAGAGTAAAGGGTCAAGAAATGTTTAGTGATTCATTGTGATCATATTAATTGAAAACTTATTGTGATGAAGGATCAATTGACCCTATAATTGTTTCTGATTTATCTCAAAGATAATTACAAGGGTTGTACCTTTAAGGTACTAAATGATTAGTAACCCGAGATGAGTTATTCCTTGAAGCTTAAGTGAGGAAAATCTCAATACACTATGTCAACTCTAATTGAATGTAATTAATTGAAGGGTTGGTTGACCTAATATAACCAAGTTTGATGTAGTCAACATCCTAGAGAGGATGAAAGAGAGAGGAATTCATACATGTATAATAATCATGTAAAGGTCAAGCCTTAACACCTTCAATTTGAATAATCATGTAATTAGGATATGATCCTTAACAAAGAGATTGAGAAACCCTAATTGAGGTTAATTCCTTGAGAAACCCTAATTGAGGTTGATTCCATGAGAAACCCTTATTGAGGTTGATTGCATGAGAAACCCTAATTGAGGGTGATTCTATGAGAAACCCTAATTGAGGGTGATGCCATGAGAAACCCTAGTTGGGATGAATAGTAAACCCTAATTATGGGAAATGCGATGTGAAAGCCTAATGAAGGGTGATGCTATATGCAATCTTAACCCTAATGAAGGGAGATGGTATGTGAAATCTTAACCCTAATGAAGGGTGATTGTATGTGAAATCCTAACCCTAATGAAGTATGATAGTATGTGAAACCATAAACCCTAATAAAGGGTGATGGTATGGGAGACCTAATCCTAATAATGGAATGATGACTAATACATTGATAAGGGAAATACCTAAAGTGATTGATTATAGGTAACCTTATAGCAAGCAATGCCTTAATCTGAGATAGGTCCCTATCGTTGAAGATAGTTGGACAATCCTTATGTGTGTTTTATGACCTATGCACTTCACAATAAAGGTGATAGGTTAGTATAGGGAAGTATTAAGATGGGAAATACCTTAATACAATATAAATTGATAAACTTAAGTAAGTTTAAAGTGCTGAGGGAAATGATATATCAAGACATCATAGATATCACATCCATCTCTTTAAGAATGATATCCCTTGATGCATCTCAAATCCAACATACTTGGATGAATAACATATAAAGAGTGCTATCCTAATCATTACATCAAGATGTAATGTGTTTTATGAACCATGAGAATGGTTGTTGCCAAGGGAAAGGTGACAAGATTTTAAATGTGCTTTATGAGCCATGAGATTAGTTGTTACCTAGTGAGAGGTAACAAGATATTTTGATAGGCCATGTGAACCACATGAGTACGTTGATACCTAGTGAGAGGTAACAAGATTATTATAAAAGTTCCCTGTAAGAGATGATAACGTTCTTAATAAACCAACAAAATAGAAACTTAGTAACATAATAATTATAACAAAAAGATACAATAATAATGATGGAACCTTGATTATACAGGTGTGGAGAAGAGAGGGATACTCGTATTACAAAAAGAATATGATTGAGTATGATGGCATGGACAAAGTATTAATGTCAGTAGAAGAATGAGGTACCCAGTGCTGTGTAAACAGACATGGGACATAATCACAGGATTGACATAGTTCAATACCTGGAATAATGTCACAAGATTGACATAGTTCAATACCTAGAATAGATGCACAAGATTGGCATAGTCTAATTCCTGGAATAGATGCACCTGATTGGCATAGTCTAATACCTAGAATAGATACATAGGATTGATAATAACCTAATACCTGGAATAATTGCACAGGATTGGTCACAACCCAATACCTGGAATAATGTCATAGGATTGGCATAGTCCATTACTTGGAATAAATGCACAGGATTGGTCACAACCCAATACCTAGAATAATGTCACAGGATTGGCATTATCCATTACCTAGAATAACTGCACAGGATTGGTCACAACCCAATACCTGGAATAATGTCACAGGATTGGCATAGTCCATTGCTTGGAATAACTGCACAGGATTGGTCACAACCCAATACCTAGAATAATGTCACATGATTGGCATAGTCCATTACCTAGAATAGTTGCACAGGATTGGCATAGTCCATTACCTGGAATAGTTGCACATGATTGGCATAGTCCATTACTTGGAATAGTTGTACAGGATTGGCATAGTCTAACACTTAGAATGGATGCACATTTTTAGCATAGTCTAATACCCGAAATGGATACACAGGAATAATATAAGTCTAATGCTTGTACTAGTTGCATAGGATTGGTATAATCCAATGCATGGAATATTTATACAGGATTGGTATAGACCAATGCCTGAACAAGACATGATGATGTACACTCTCATGTCCAGTATAAACCAAAATTTGTTTAGCAGATTGGCTAAGGCCAACCGAAAGAAACAGGAAAGACCAATGGGTGACATATCAGAGTAATGAGCATCATGAGAAAAGCATGGGATGTTGAATTAATATAACAGATAAATGATATACATTTTCTTACTATTCTTTAGAAAAAAAATAGATGATTTAATGTTCTATCATAGATAGTTGCAATACTTAAAGATGAGAATGATCTAAACTGCTTATCCTCTACTCAGATTTATATTATAAACTACAATAATAATGTTTTTGGCAGAGAGTTATATCTCTCACAGGGGAAATTTTAAATTGTATCACCCCTGTTGGATCCAACATTTTTTTAGGTTGATGCGCATGGAGGATATTGAGAACATCTTGTAGAGGAAGAACTTCAGCTACAACAGGGACAGCAGTGACAGCTCAGGTTGAGTGTACTGTCTATCATGTCTTGTAGATAGAAGTCCTATGTGTCGTCTCTGTACTCTAATGTCCTCGGAGTTAATAGATAGTGCTTTTGATGAATCCTTTGAAATTTTGGCTTGATCCCTCGAGGTTCAAATGTTGTCTGTGTTTAGCTTTTAACAAGGCAGTTGATATTGTAACCTTCGAGAAGAGATGGTAAAAGATATGTACTTATGAACCAGGATGTAAATGTAAAACATTGGTTCTTGTTGAAAGAGTTTTCCTATGAATGGATCTCTTTGAAAAAGGTTTTAATTTTTAGTGATTTTCAGTAATCCGCTGTTAGTAATTGCTTCCTCTTAGTTAATGATGTATGTTTTGAACGCTTCGCAAGAATTTAGTGGTATCAGAGCTCTAGGTTCACTGAGTCTACAGAGACATAGGACTAAGGTGTCGAGTCTGTTCTAAGTGTACCCAGTGTATCATATAGTGTCTTCTGCTTATGTAGAAGAAGGTATATAACTCAAAGATGTATGGAGAACATGGGGAACATGTTGTTGAGAGCAATGTTGTTGCACCAGTAGGAGGTGCAAGGGATTAGGCAAGAGAGGAACTAGTACCTGAGAATCCCCATTTTGATGAGGCTATGATAGAAAACACAAATATCCATGCTCTATTTAGGGAATTCATGACCAAAATGAGGTATATGGTAGACCGGATGCCCGCACCACCACCTAGGGCACCAACTACCAATGAGGGATATGGGTCTGGTAAGACTTTTGAACGACTACGTCGTGTTGGAGCCATAGAGTATGCTGGGACATCAGATCCAGCAGATGCTGATCTCTAGCTCACTAAGTTAGAAAAGGCTTTTGAGATCCTTAGTATCCCAGATGTTGATAAAGTTAAACATAATGTGTACCTTTTGAAGGGTAGTGCTGGACATTGGTGGGCTATAGAAGAAATAAAAAGGAATGATGAAGAGGTTGGATGGGAGGAATTTCGTCAAGAATTCATCAATAAGTATTTTCCAAGGACTTATTTATATGAAAAGATCTCACAGTTTGAGAAGATTCGATAGGGGACCATGTCGATAAGTGGATATGAGGTTATGTTCATGGAAATTTTATGATTTTGTCCTCAAATGGCTTCTACTGAGGAGGAAAAGATCTGACATTTTGAGAGAGGATTGAATGTTGAAGTGTCTATTCCAGTATATGCTCTAGAGAGTAGAGAGAGGTTTGCCACATTTGTGGAATCAATTCGGAGGATATAAAAGTCTGTGACAAAGAAACAAGAGACAACCCTCAAAAGAAAGTCTACACAATCACAAGGACCAATGATTAGTGGTATTAAACAACCAAAATCTTCACAAGTTGAACCTCAATATAGTACCCCAATGTAGAGGTCATCAAGTCAAGTTCAAGCTTGTCATAAATGTGGAAAGATAGGGCATTTTAGACAACAATGTCCAAGAAGAAACAATGAGGTGACCCAACAATCTGGGTACAATCTACAAAACCCACAAGGACCTCAATCCAGTGGATCAAGTGGTAGAGGACGAAGACAAGTGTCACAGTTTGGTCCATCTACTTCTAGTAGTAGAGGACAAAGGCAATAACATATAATAACTAACTCCATGTTTTGGGGTCAGATAAGATGCTAGATAACTTTTAAAAGGTAGACTTGTCAAGATGGAACTTTCTATTTTGAATTATCTTCTATTCCCTACTATAAGAAAGGTAGTTGTTGTTTAGTTCATCTATATAATCATTTAAGGATATGAGGAAGAGATCAGAAGGATGAAAACTTATGTTCAGTTTCATATTCTCTTATATGTTTTGAAATTTCTCTATATATATATGGAACATAATATAAAATAAATACATACTACCTAATTTCAGTTCTTGAATACCCTGGCCATGTATTCATTTATTGAAGGCAAGGTAAGTATGACATACCTAGATTGTTATCTTTTTGATTACCCTGATCACGTATTCAATCTGAAACAATCTAAAAGAACCTAAAGAAGAAGGAGATGTGGCATGGATATTTATACCACATTCTAATTGATATACGGAGGAATTTGATTTAATTATAAATCAACTTATAAACAAAAAGGAAGATAAGGATGTGATGTGTTATCAATACATGTGTTAAACACCAAGGTAAGGAATTCTGGTATCTGAGAAATATCAGGCTATTTTATGATGGTTACCTGGAATGGTTAACTATGGAATCAGTCCAATTACCTAATGTAGTATGGACATCATATGTTAGGGGTTTATGGTTTGCATAAACATAACATTGATGAGAATGAACTATTTGAAGGAATAATTGTAAAATTATTGCAAGAAAAATTTATCAAATTAAATTAACAAATAACCTCTATCTAAATAAGAAAAGTGTTACCTAACACATAATTAACTCCACAGTCAATAATGAAAGGACAGTGGAGTATATGTCCTATATGTTTGAATCTATGAGAATTGTGTGTGGAAAAAACTTTTTATTGATCAAAGTTCTATGGTGTCTCCATAACAATGAGGTGTTATGTGGAGACTTGATGATATAACGAATGAATAATATCTATCTCCTTTTACCTGGGATTTCTGGGACAAAATCCTTGTTAGGGGTTTATAATTTGTAACATCCCTGACCGGGGTTATACATTAACCCTAGATGTTTTGCTTAATAAAGTTAATTATATGCTTGCTCTTATTTCTTGAAAAGTAATTAAGGTTCAAGAGGAACTTATATCTCAATTTTAGTCCTTTTTGAACAATGTTGAAATAATGTTTTGTCTATTTTGGACTAAAGTGCAAATTACCCAAGTTGAGGGGTTAAATTGCAAATGTTGCATGATAAGATGTTCCTCAAGTGTTGAATCATCATAAGGATGAAAATTATGTAGTGGTATGGCTTGTGGTAGCCTGAATAATAAGAAAGAGCTTGTTGAGCAATGTTTGTGCATTAAAACCTAGTTTTGGTGTAGTGTGCAATTTACTTAAAACCCAGGGTTCAATATGCAAATTACCACTTCAAAATAGTCCCTAATGTTTCTTGGCATCATCTAGAGCAAATAAAATGAGAGGGTCATCTCATTTGTATCACTTTGAAGGAGAGAGGATCTTGATATTAAAATAATCAAGATTTAAGCATAATTGGAACTATACTTCAATTTAATGCAAAAATAAATATATTAATTGAAGATCCCTTCAACCAAAAGGTGAGGGATGATTTTGCAAAATAGTGGACGACCATGTGCCTTTAAAAGGCATGAAGATATCTAAAGGAAATGGATAACTCACTCATATTATTAAAAGAAAAAGAATTATCCACTAACTTTAGGATATTATTATTATAAGAGTTAAGGTGCTTAATTTGCTTTTCTTTAAAACATGGATAATTGAGAGGAATAATAGGAAAAGAAGATAGCCTCATAAACAACGAAGGGAAGGGACCAAGTGGCAAGGAAACGGAGGAGATAATCCCTACTTTCTCTTTCTTAAATGAATTTACCATAAAATTCATATATAAGCTCCTTTATCCATGAGTTGAATGGGTAATTTCGAAACCACTTTCAATTCTTGCTTGAAAAATGACCAAGGGAGCTGGGATCAACAGGAGGACTACCCCCATCCTTTTGGTAAGCTTCTTGACCTTCTTTCACCTTGATTCCATGATGGAAATAAAACATCAATGCATGATTTCTTCTTATCTTGATCCCATCTTCAATTCTAACCATTCGTTTTCACTCAAAGCTTGAGGACGAGCCTTGGTATAGTGAAAGGAGTTGCATCCACCATTTGTGACATGAACTTGAAGCTTTGAAGCTCAATTGGAGGTGGGTTTTATAACTTGAACCCTTACTATTGTTATTGCATTCAATTCCTTATCAATTGTTGATGATTTGTTCCTCTTGAAATTCAGTTGATCAAATCGTTAGAACCACCATGAAAATTACAGAAAAATATGAAGGATAATAACTTGATGATGATGACATCATCCTAAGTACACACCTCAAAAATATCCTAGGCAAACAATTTCAAAATGTTGGACCAATCGGTTTCAATGATGTGGTCCAAATGGTTTCACCAAACCGTTTGGAGGTTTGGATCCCAAACCATTTGGAAGGGTTGACCATTTGGATGGGTTGACCATTTGTGGTCAGGACCCTAGTACATGTTGGATTATAATCTAATGGATCCAATTGATTGATTCAATATATGGACAATCCTCCAATTAGAAATCCTAATCGGGTTAGGTGCTAAAATTTCAATTGGTTGATTTAAAACATTGGATTGATTAACTCAAACGGTCCCAAGACCATTTGGAGATCACCCAAATGGTCTCAAGACCGTTTGGAGGTCAAACAAGACCGTTTAGAGGTCTAGGGTTGAGAATGGTTGAGTAATTGAAGATCCAAAGATATCAAATTGAAATGCAATCAATAGCTAATTTGATGGTCGATCCAATGATCTAAACCCTAGTTGAATTTCACAAATTTTAATGATGGGATGGGGCAAACGGTCTAAAGACCATTTGGAGGTCATCTAAATGACCTCAATATCGTTTGAGGTCAGGTCATATCATAATTTGATGATGATTCATTTATTTCAATTGAATCAATTCCACAATGTTAGTCATTGAAGGTTCCTCGATTTAAAAACCCTAATTGAAGGTTTCTTGATTATAAATCCTAGTTCAATTGGGTTCAAAACCCTAATTGATGGTATAATTGAAGGTATATTCAATAGTTCAATTGATGAATGAATCAAGAATTCAATTGATAGGTGGTTCATTGATTGAAACCTTGAATTGTTTAAGTGTTGAAAGACCTTTTTGGTCCATTCGGTTTTGAGAGGGTTTGGAACAAATGGTCTTAAGACCGCTTGAGTCCAAATGGTCTCAAGACCCTTTGGGTCCAAATGGTCTCAAACCATTTGGAGACCCAAGTCCAATTGGTTTCAACACACTTCTTGCCTAAATGGTTTCAAACCGTTTAGAGAGTAAAGGGTCAAGAAACGTTTAGTGATCAATGTGATCATAATAATTGAAAACTTATTGTGACAAAGGACCAATTGACCCTATAATTGTTACTGATTTATCTCAAAGATAATTACAAGGGTTGTACCTTTAAGGTACTAAATGATTAGTAACCCTAGATGAGTTATTCCTTGAAGCTTAAGTGAGCAAAATCTCAATACACTATGTCAACTCTATCTGAATGTAATTTATTGAAGGGTTGGTTGACCTAATATAACCAAGTTTGATCTAGTCAACATCCTAGAGAGGATGAAAGAGAGAGGAATTCATACATGTATAATAATTATGTAAAGGTCAAGCCTTAATACCTTCAATTTGAATAATCATGTAATTAGGATATGATCCTTAACAAAGAGATTGAGAAACCCTAATTGAGGTTGATTCCTTGAGACACCCTAATTGAGGTTGATTCCATGATAAACCCTAATTGAGTTTGATTTCATGAGAAACCCTAATTGAGGGTGATTCTATGAGAAACCCTAATTGAGGGTGATGCCATGAGACACCCTAGCTGGGATGAATTGTAAACCCTAATTATGGGAAATGTGATGTGAAAGCCTAATGAAGGGTGATGCTATATGCAATATTAACCCAAATAAAGGGAGATGGTATGTGAAATCTTAACCCTAATGAAGGGTGATAGTATGTGAAATCCTAACCCTAATGAAGTATGATAGTATGTGAAACCCTAAACCCTAATAAAGGATGATGGTATGGGAGACCTAATCCTAATAATGGAATGGTGACTAATACATTGATAAGGGAAATACCTAAAGTGATTGATTATAGGTAACCTTATAGCAAGCAATGCCTTAATCTGAGATAGGTCCCTATCATTGAACATAGTCGGACAATCCTTATGTGTGTTTTCTGACCTATGCACTTCACAATAAAGGTGATATGTTAGTATAGGGAAGTATTAAGATGGGAAATACCTTAATACAATATAAATTGATAAACTCAAGTAAGTTTAAAGTGCTGAGGGAATTGATATATCAAGACATCATAGATATCACATCCAACTCTTTACGAATGATATCCCTTGATGCATCTCAAATCCAACATACTTGGATGAGTAACATATAAAGATTGCTATCCTAATCATTACATCAAGATGTAATGTGTTTTATGAACCATGAGAATGGTTGTTGCCTAGTGAAAGGTGACAAGATGTTAAATGTGTTTTATGAGCAATGAGATTAGTTGTTACCTAGTGAGAGGTAAAAAGATATTTTGATAGGCCTTGTGAACCACATGAGTACGTTGATACCTAGTGAGAGGTAACAAGATAATTATAAAATTTCCCTGTAAGAGATGATAACATTCTTAATAAACCAAGAAAATGGAAACTTAGTAACATAATAATTATAACAAAAAGATACAATAATAATGATGGAACCTGGATTATACAAGTTTGGAGAAGAGAGGGATACTTGTATTATAAAAAGAATGTGATTGAGCATGATGGCATGGCTAAAGTCTAAATGTCAGTAGAAGAATGAGGTACCTAGTGCTGTGTAAACAGACATGGGACATAATCACATGATTGACATAGTTCAATACCTGGAATAATGTCACAAGATTGACATAGTTCAATACCTGGAATAGATGCACATGATTGGCATAGTCTAATTCCTGGAATAGATGCACCTGATTGGCATAGTCTAATACCTGGAATAGATACACATGATTGGTAATAACCTAATACCTGGAATAACTGCACAGGATTGGTCACAACCCAATACCTAGAATAATGTCACAGGATTGGCATAGTCCATTACTTGGAATAACTGCACTTGATTGGTCACAACCCAATGCCTGGAATAATGTCACAGGATTGGCATAGTCCATTACTTGGAATAACTGCACAGGATTGGTCACCACCCAATACCTGGAATAATGTCACAGGATTGGCATAGTCCATTACCTGGAAT
This sequence comes from Alisma plantago-aquatica, assembly GCA_963693085.1. Lineage (NCBI taxonomy): Eukaryota > Viridiplantae > Streptophyta > Magnoliopsida > Alismatales > Alismataceae > Alisma > Alisma plantago-aquatica. Next base: position 1,284,953,425 of record OY856412.1, on the reverse strand, counting down.
AACATCACAGGATTGGTCACAACCCAATACCTAGAATAATGTCACATGATTGGCATAGTCCATTACCTAGAATAGTTGCACAGGATTGGCATAGTCCATTACCTGGAATAGTTGCACAGGATTGGCATAGTCCATAACCTGGAATAGTTGCATAGGATTGGCATAGTCCAATACCTAGAATGGATGGACATGTTTAGCATAGTCTAATACTTGAAATGGATACACATGAATAATATAAGTCTAATTCTTGTACTAGTTGCATAGGATTGGTATAATCCAATGCCTGGAATATTTATACATGATTGGTATAGACCAATGCATGAACAAGACATTATGATGTACACTCTCATGTCCATTATAAACCAAAATCTGTTTAGCAGATTGGCTAAGGCCAACCGACAGAAACAAGAAAGACTCATGGGTGACATATCAGAGTAATGAGTATCATGAGAAAAGCATGGGATGTTGAATTAATATAATAGATAAATGATATACATGTTCTTCATATTCCTTATAAAGATAATACATGATTTAATGCTCTATCATAGATAGTTGCAATACTTAAAGTTGAGAATGATCTAAACTACTTATCCTCTGCTTAGATTTATATTATAAAATGCAATAATAATGTTTTTGGCGGAGAATTATATCTCTTGCTAGGGAAATTTTCAATTGTCTCACCCCCGTGGGATCCAACATTTTTTTAGTTGGACGAGCACGGAGGAGATTGAGAACATTTTGTAGAGGAAGAACTTCAGTAGCAGTAGGAACAACAGTGACAACTTAGGATGAGTGTATTGTTTGTCGTGTCTTGTAGATAGAAGTCCTATGTGTCGTGTCTGTACTCTCAGGTCCTCGGGGTTAATATATAATGCTTTTAATGAATCATTTGAGATTTTGGCTTGATTCCTCTAGGTTCATATGTTGTCTGTGTTTAGATTTTAACAAGGCAGTTGATATTGTAACCCTCGAGAAGAGATAGTACAAGATATGTACTTATGAAGTAGGATGTAAATGTAATACATTGGTTCTTGTTGAAAGAGTTTTTCTATGAATGGATCTCTTTGAAAAAGGCTTTAATTTTTAGTGATTTTTAGTAATCTGTTGTTAGTAATTGCTTCTGCTTAGTTAATGATGAATGTTTTGAATGCTTCGCAGTAGATGAAGTCCACATCCTTATCAAGAAGATTTGTCAAAGGCTTGGTAATCTTAGAAAACTCAAGAATAAACCTTTTATAGAATAAGACATGTCACATGAATTCCCAAATTTTATTGTTGATAGTTGCAGGAGACATCTTGGCAATCACTTCTATATTTGCTCTATCGACCTCAATGCCTCTAGAGCTAATAAGATGTCCTAGAAAAATGGCCTTTGTCACCATGAACTAGCACTTTTATGAATTTAGCACTAGATGTGCTTCTTCACAACATTCTAAGATAAGGGAAAGATGGTGTAGGCAAGATTTAAAAGAATATCCATACATAGAGAAGTCATCCATGAAAATTTCCATTATGGTTTCAGTGAGGCCAGTGAAGATGGATCGACAGAAACATGGAAATCGATGGTTACACAGATGCAGCATAAAATCGAGGGTTCGGCAGAGAATGCTCACCCAGGGGGGATATTGTCATAAGGTCTATGGCCTAAGGAGATGGGAACATCAACTTAAAGTAAATGATAACCAATGGAAGGGCAACTAATTGAAGTTTGATGTCATGGAAGGTGATCTGTAAACCAATGGCCTCAAACTCTAATGAAGGAACATGCCATTGAAATTATGGTCCATTTTGTCAAAAGTTTCTAGGCCCATCATTCACTATGTGTTGGAGTTCCACTGGATGTTGGCATCGGTAGATGTGTGCAATACTTCCAACGATAGGTAGTGTAGGTCAACCATTATAAGGTGAGTGCAGTGCAACCATTAGTTCTTGGATATAGAGCAATTTTCATAAGTTAGTGTGAGGGGACCATCAAAAGGTGACAATCAATAGGATATGGTTTTCCTTCGATTTTCAACTAATGGGTCGATAGAATGAGGTAAACCGATGTATGGACATAAAGATGGAAATTGATGGTTACATAGATGCAAGTGTAAATCGATGGTTCAACACAGGATACCCACCACCAGGGGGCTATTGGGGTAAGGTTGATGGGCTCCATTGATGGAACATCAACCAAAGGAAATGACAAATGATGGAAGGGCATATAATTGAAAATTGATTGCTTAGGTAGGTGATCTACAAACTGACATCTTCCACATCCGATGAAGGAATGTGTCATTGAAAATATGGTCCATTTATCCATATGTTGATGGGCCCATCATGCATTATGTGTTGGATTTCAGTTAGATGTTGTCTACTAGTAGATATGTTATGTACTTCCTTCATTAGGAAGTGCAGACCAGACATCAAGAGGTGAGTGCAGTGTGGCCATCGATTCTCAACTACAAGACAAATTTCAGAAGTTAGTGTAGGGGAACCATTAGAAGGAGACCATCAATACGAGAGGGGTTTTTGTCGGTTGTCAACTGATGGATCAACATATTGAGCTGAACTGATGGATCGATCGAATGATGGAAATTGATGTTTATGAAAATGCAAGTGTAAATCAATGGTTCCACTGAGGATACCCATCTAGGGGGGATATTGGCCTAAGGTTGATGACCTTCGTTGATGGAGCATCAATCAAATGAAATGATAACTGATGGAAAGTTAGATAATTGAAAACCTATGGCTTGGCAGGTCATCTGCAAACTGATGGCTTCAACACCAATGAAGGAACGAGTCATCGAAAATAGGGTCCATTCAATCAAAAGTATTTGGGTTCGCTAGTTGGTTAGTGGGACCATAGTCTTGGCTCCTTTTCTAGTGCATGAGATATGAGGTTCAAGCCTTCCTTGAAAAATGGGGGAAATGGAACAAAATCTTATAAAATTTTAAAAAAAATCAACTAAACTTAAATGTTAGCTATTTCTAAACTAAAATGATAGAAATGAATGCAAAAATAAATTGAAAGATGAAACTAAAACAAATATGAATACACATTCATCACATTGATAGATGTGATCTTTGAAAAAATTCTCCCTGAAAAAAACTAGTGATTGGGCTAGTAAAATTAATGAATTTAAACAACTTGCTAGTAAATCATACTCAAAGGCCTTGGAATGATTTTGAAACATGTTAAGGAAAGTACCACACCATGTGCTTGATGTTATAGACAAAAAAGATCTTTTTATTATGGCTTGTTGATGAATGTATATTCATCTGTCATTTTGCATAATGTTCACAGTATTTTTGGTCAGAACTTATCTCTTTTCATTAATTTCTTAGGTCAATTTGTAATTTAAACACTTTTTGATTAATTGTGCAAATACTTGACATTTTACTTCACTTTTTGTAGGTTTTTCTTGCAAAGCAAAAAACTGACCCTTGAGCAAATGAACTGACCGATTCAAGTACCAGACAGGCGGTTCATCTCCAAGAATATTTGATTCTTAGAGATAGACAACCATTTGGTCCTCAACTCAACTTTCCATCTTGACACTTTAGATTGGTGTCTCAAAGAAGTGAGATAATTGGCTCATGGCACCAGATGAGCATCTGACTCCATCAAAATAGTCATATCATGACCATGTTAGGTCAAGAGTCTACGCCACATCCAAACCTTAGGGTTTCAAAGTTGATCAATGCAAGTAGCGACACGAACTGGGAATCTCACACTCAGACGACTGGTTTGACATTTTTGCTTGATAACCAAGAAACATTCAAGCTAGCGCCACCACCCCGTAACCCAGGGTTTGACTCATTTTTGAAACGACCGTGAAACATCACTCACGAACTGCTTGTCTCGGCTAGCAAGAAAACCATTTCACAGATCATGAACAACAAAACTCAACAATTGACTCTCCCATTTGTTCTCCCCCCTTTAGGTTTTCTACCCCTCTTCCCATATAAAAGGAGGGGGGGTACTCCACTAAGAAATGTATCATGAATTTTGTACTTGTATCTTTTTATTAAAGCTTGTCATTTCAATTCATAGTTGTGTAAACTTTAAGTCTACAATAAAATTATGTTCTTTGTCCTGGTTTGTAGATCTTTTCTTTTTCTTATCCATTCTTCTTGTTCTTTACTTTGAAGCAGGGAATTAAGAGAGCAAGCCATTTCATCGACATCAGCTAGGTCTCCTTGGAGATTGTTTTTTCTGGTCTACAGTTTCCTACCTTCCTTCCCTTGTTTCTCCAACCCTTGCCATGGCTAGTGAATAGTTTCATTATTGAATCATGGGTATTAGCCCCTTAGACATATGTTTGTTAATTGAAATTTTATATGATTCCTTTAGATAAATAGTTTTTGGTTTGGAAATCATTGATTTTAACAAAGTGATCTCTTATTTTTGTCGCATGTTAATCTTGTAGAATGCGACTATGGAACCCAAGATTTAGAATGACCAAACCGATTACATGAGGATTTGGATGAGACCCTGGAAAAGTCCCTATTAGGATGATTGAACTAGGATCTGAGAACACCACGACCAATAGATTCATAGGGAGTTCATATTTTTTGGTTCATTTATGAATGTTTTGCATGCCTTCCTTTATCTTTCTTATCATATGATCTCTTTGGTTTTGATTCACATCGGTTAAGGTGGTGAAACCCCTAAACCTCGGTATTTTCCCCATATGATTCAATCTATTTTCCTTCAACGACTTGTTTCCAATCTCCTTCATTTAATTCTTGCAATTTATTTCTTGCTATTAGATAATTCTCCTTTATTTTGTGCTCCAAATCTTCTTTATGTTCTTACCTTAGAATAATCCTTTCATTTCATTTCTTTAGTGTATTATTTTATTCCATTGTACTTTAATTTCTTTCTTTAGTGTAGTCATCAACTAATAACTCTGAAATTTACTTTCTACATTTTTTTGTTCAAAAGCATTTAGGGAAAAGAAACAAACCTTAAAAATGTTTTCGTGTGGGATATACCCTTCTATAATAGCCTTAATTGGAAAGTAAAAAAGGTTAAACTCTAGGATAATTTATCTCAGTGAATAGGTGTGCAAAACGACGCTTATCAAATTTTGCACTGTTGCTTAGGAAAACAGATCGTTTTCTCCAATCCAATATTTTTTTGAACAATTTCTTTTTTTCCTACCTTCTAAGTACCATTCTAGAAGTCATACCTCCTCTTTCTACTAAGTTTCCATTCTAGCAGTATATTTTTTTCTACACTCGATAAATCTGTTCAAATTATAATTGTGCATGCGACGTCCGCTGAATGTTGATTCAATGCTGCCAATTTTTTATCCAGAACTAGAAAGAACATTCAATCATTTGAATCGACAAATCCTAGTTAGGATGGATTAGATGGAATTTATGTGTAGGATTGTGCAAGCACTCGCTTCTCTAAAATATGCTATGATGGTCGAGCGTGTGGCTCAAGAAGCCGCTTTGTGATCTAGTTACATATCCGAGCAAGATGCCATAAAAGCCGCTCAGAGGGAGGTCAAAAGACAAAAATAATTATCAGATTTTTTTACTCACAAAATAGGATATGCACAACATCCCATTGTGATAATATAACTAAAAGATTTTTCTACACCCAAAATACGATATGCACAACATCCCGTTATGATAACTGAAATTACAACCCTCCAAATTGCAATCTGCACCCCAATGGATCATAATGGTTCAAGCTAATCTATTTTTTGGGAACAAAGGTGAGAGTTGTCAAGATCACCTCCAACATTTTTTAACATTTATTCTTTGCATAAGATCCAAGTGTTTTTGAAGATGCCAGTAGACTTAAGTTATTCAAATACTCTCTCTCAGGGCAAGTGAAAACTTGGTATAATGACATGGTGGGTGAATAACGTGTCAGCACCTGGGTGATTTCTTTGAAACGGGATTGCCTAGATTCCTCCCTCAACACCTATGAGAGGAAACCTCAATAATTTAGAGTTGTAGAATCTCTCTACGGGATTCACTAAGGGTATGACCATGCTACCCTTCAGTGTCAATATCTCTACAACACTTATGTGTAGTCAGAAGTTGGTCTACTGGAGGACCTAAACTCCATTCACATTGTACTGGGTTAGGCTTACTACAACTCTAATCAAGACAGAAACCATCCCGAATTCCAATATAGAAATTCTTCAGGAGCTAAAAACTCTTCTCAACTGCCTTTCTAGAAAAGACCATTGTATCCCCAAGCCAAAAGCCATCCAACACCAGGATTCCCATACAAAAACAATAAGAGGAACTTTGGGAATCAAGGAAACTACAGGGGCAATTTCAAAACCGTGGCCCCTACCATTACCAACAATATCAAAACCTTAACCAATCACCACCTCAACCTCAATCACAAAAAAATGCCACCATTCCCTCAATGATGATAGTGTATCTACCTTGGAGCAAATCATCCTTGCATAACAAATCCAACAAAAGGTGATTGACGCTTAGTTGGCTCTCCTTGTTGATCAACAAAAGCCACATGCATGCACCTTTACGGGAAGCCCAAAAACAACCCAAAACACCCTGAACAACTTAAGGTTGACTCCACTCATTTGGGAAACACTCATACCCCTTCCCCTCCTCTATAGAAAACCATAGTTGTACCCTTATATTTTGAAGTTGAAGAAGTTGTGATCATTGAAACTGCACCCTCACCAGAACCTACCATACTTGCTCCGGTAGTTCCTCCTGTGGATATGGATGAGATAGAAATCCCTATTTAGAAACCTTGACCACCAAACCAAGTCCACCTAAAGAAAACTAGGTTTGATACCAATTTCATGAAATTTAGGGATTCCATGAAAGAGTTGCATGTGGTATTCCTTTCTTGGATGCTCTAGCCAATATGCCTGCCTGGTCTAAGCACATGAAAACCTTATTGACTAGGAAGTATAAAACCAAAGAGCATGAGATGTTAATGCTTGTTAGAACCAATTCCAATATAATTCAAAGAAAAATGCCTGAAAAGAAGAAAGATCATGCATCCTTTGGTATTAGGTGTTACCTTGGTGATAATGCTTGTAGGAAAGGCCTTGCATATTTGGGTGATAGTATTTCTATCATGCCCTAGTCATTTTTGGAGTTTGGGATTTGTCAACATGATTCCTAATGCCATGACAATCTAGTTCCCAGACTCATCCTTGAAAAAACCTATGGGTATCATTGAAGACATACCTGTAAGGGTTAGGAAAGACACTTATGTCCCATGTGACTTTTTCATCATGGAAATAAGGAAGATTTAAGCTACCCCATTATCTTCGGCTGTGTCTTTTTGGTCATTGCCCAATGCTTGATTGATGTCAAGTCTGGAACCATCTTTTTGCACTTAGGAAAACAAACCCTTCAGTTTAGGGTGTTCAAAACTATGTGAGGAACAAATATCTAGGAAGAGGTTTATCTCCTTTATTATGTTGAGAAGCTTCACTAGTTATGACAAGAATGGGAGATCATTGATGATCCCCTTCAAAATGCCCTCATGGCTCCTATTGAATTCAGTTTTGAAGATGAGCACTTGGATCAATATAGATTTCATCTAGACACCTTTAAGGACATCCATGATGAAGAATTTGAGGACCTCAAAATGATCTCTCTAGTGGATTAAAAACCTAAATTCCCAAGGAACCTTAGATGAAACCCCTCCCAAAAGGACTTAAATATGTTTTCCTTGATGAGCAAGAAATTTATCCTATTATCATTAACTCAGATCTTACCCATGAACATGAATCCAATCTCACGACTGAGCTTAGGAAAAGGAAATCTGACCTAGAATATTAAATGGTTGATTGTATTGGGATCAGTCAATCTATTTGCACGCATAAGATTCCTACAGTAGAGGAATACAATCCATCTCAAGACCCTCAAAGGAAATTAAATCCAAGAATGAAAGAAGTTGTGCACCTAGAGGTTATCACACTGTTGACTCTAGGAATCATCTACACCATATATGATTCACCATTGGTTAGCCCTATCCAATTTGTCCCCAAGAAAAGGGGGACCACTATTGTGAAAAATGATAATGACGAACTCATCCCTACTTATACTATTATAGGATGGAGGACGTGTATCGATTATAGAAAACTAAATAAAGCCACTAGGAAAGATCACTTCCCTCTTCCCTTTCTAGATCAAGTACTTGAGTGCCTTGCCCATCAATAATATATCTATTATCTTGATGACTATTTATGTTTTTATCAGATTCCATCCATCCTGATGATCAGGATAAAACAACTTTCATCTACCTATTTGGCATGTACTCATTTTGGAGAATTCCTTTTGGGTTGTACAATGCCCCGACCACCTTCTAGTGGTGCATGTCTATTATATTTGCTGGATTGACTGAGAGCGTTATGGAGGTGTGCATTGATGAATTCTCCATTTATGGAGAATGCTTTGACTCTTGCCTCAGACATCTAGATCTTGTTTTGGAAAACTGTGAGTAAGCACACATAGTTCTAAATTGGTTTAAATGTCATTTTATGGTAATAGAAGGTATTGTTTTAGGACACAGAGTTAGAAACCATTTCATAGATGTTGATAGAGACAAGATCGAGGTCATCGCCAAGATTCCACCCCCTTCTTCTATCAAGGATATTCACCCCTTCCTTGGGTATGTAGGTTCTAATAAGTGATTTATCTATGATTTTTCAACAATTACCAAACACTTAACTGACCTTCTTAAAAAAGACATCCCTTTGTGTTTGACAAAGCTTGCATGCTAGTTTTTGTGTTTGAAAGATGTCCTCACTTCCACTCCTATCATCTGGGCCCCTGATTGGTCTTTGCCTTTCAGGTTGATATGTAATTCTAGTCATTTTTCTATTGTCTCTATTCTTGTACAATGTGTTAATAAAAGCACCACGTGATTTGCTATGCATACAAAACTCTAGATGATGCTCATCAGAAACACACCACCACTGAAAAGGAAATTTTTTCCATTATCTATGCCTTTGAAAAGTTCTGCTCTTACTTGGTGGGGTCCAATGTGATTGTTTACACAAACATGCAACCATTAGATATTTTATGACCAAAAAGGATGCCAAACATCATCTTCTCTGTTGGGTCCTTTTACTTCAGGAGTTTGATTTAAAAATTCTTGACAAGAAAGGTTGTGAGAATGTAGTTGTTGATCATCTTATCCACCTTGACTTCTTTGATGATGATGGAATCCCCATAAATGGCTCTCTTCCTGATAACAAGTTGCTCCAAATGGAACCCCAATATCCTTGGTTCATAGGTTATGTCAATTATCTAGCTATAGGTGTTTCTCACCCTAAATATAAGGGACATTCTAAAGCTAAATTTTTGCATGATGGGAAAAGATACTATTAGGATGACCCCTAACTTTTTTGGCTATGTTTTGTTGGAATTTATCACAGGTGCATAACTAAGGAAGAAGCTCATGAATCTTGAGTAGTGCCAATCCAAGCCCCACGGGAGGGCACATGAGCTCTCAGAAAATTTCTAGGAAAGTATTGTAGTCCGAATTCTTTTGGCTCACCTTATTCAAAATACACCTTCTTCTTCCCCCTTTATTTTCTCTCTAAAAAAAGATTACCAAAGAATCACCTCTTGACAAAAATCAAGTATGGGGTGGAAAGATTCCCATATCAAAATTTCCATAACCCTCAAAGGGGCGTACCATCAAAAGATGCCAAAGAGCACACAAAAAAAACTCAATGACCAATGTAGCTAGAATTCCACAAATTAAATATATCCCAAGTTGAATAGAGGAGGGATCATCATCTTTCACACCCCTTTTTGTCTTGTTCCTATGCAACAACTCACAAAAAGAAATAATAACAACAACAACAATAATAATTATGATGATGATGATGATCATAATAATAATAATAATAATAATAATAATAATAATAAGAGTGTCAAAGAAGAAGTAAGATGAAGCCTATTTTTCTACAACATCTTGATTTAGAATCAAGTTATGATATTAGTTGTGATAGAAAATATAGAATTTGGTTTTTCGTAATTTTAGGAGATTGGGTTGCTTGGCCAAATTGTGAGGTAAGGAATAAAGTGATGTTACAAGGATGATGATAGACATGTTTCTAGTATAGATTGGATTTAGTTGTGATTTATTTCTTTAGGAAAAGCAAAGATTCAAGTCCAGGGTATTTTTATGAATGTTTATTCATATGTATATTTATCTATCATTTTATATAATTTTCATAGTCTTTTTTATTAGAACTTATCTCTTTTCATTAATTTCTTAAGTCAATTTGTAATTTATCCAATTTTTGAATAATTTTGCAAAAACTTTACAGTTTCCTTTTCTTTTATAGGTTTTTCCTACAAAGCAAAAATCTAACCCCTGAGGAAATGAACCAACCAGTTCGAGTACCAGACGAGCGGTTCATCTCCAACAATATCCAATTCTCAGAGACATACGACTATTTGGTCCTAGACTCAACTTGCCATCTTTACACTTCATATGGGTGTCTCAAACAAATGAGATGATCGACTTGTGGCACCAGATGAGCATCTGACTCCATCAAAACGGTCATCTCATGACCACAGTAGGTCAAGCATCCATGCCACATCCAAACCTTAGAGTTATGAAGTTTATCAATGTGTGCAATGGTGCGAATCAAGCATTTCACACTTAGACGATCAATTTGACATTTTAGCTTCATGACCAAGAAATGTTCAAGCCAATGCCGCCACCCCTTAACTTGGGGTTCAAATCATTTTTGAAATTTCCATGTCACATCACTCATGAGCTGACCATCTCAACTAGTGAGATGACTGTTTAGCGGCTCGCAAACAACAAAACTAAGAAGCCACCTCTCCCATTTGTTCTTCCCCCTTTCAGGATTTCCACCCCTCCTTCCCCTATGATAGGAGGGGGACTCCACTCAGAAATGGATCCTCAATTTTGCACTTGCACCTTTTTATTAAAGATTTTCATTTCAGTTCACATTCGTGTAATAATCAATTCTGCAATAAAATTGTATTATTTGTCTCTAGATTCTAGATCTTTTCTTTCTTCTTGTTCTTTACTTTGGAGTGGTGAATTTAGATAGAAAACCATTTCACTGTCACCAACTAGGTCTCATTGGAGATTCTATCTTTTTCTAGTCTACGACTTCCTACCTTCCTTCCCTTGTTTTTCCATCCCTTTCCATGGCTAGTGAGTAGTTTCATTACAAAGGCAAGGGGAGTATCCCCTTGCGATGTGTTTCTTAATTGGAATTTTATATGATTCCTTTAGATAATTGGTTTTTGGTTTGGAAATCAATGATTTTAATGAAGTGATCTCTCATTTTTATCGCATGTTAATCTTGGAGGATGCAACCATGAAACCCTAGATTTAGACTGACCAAACTGATTACATGGGGATTTTGATAAGACCTAGAAAAATTCCCATTAGGATGATTAAACAAGGATCCGTGAATGCCAGGACCAATGGGTTTAGAGGGAGTTCATCTTTGGTGATTTATTTATGAATGTTTTTCATGCCTTCATTTATCTTGTTTATCGTATGATCTCTTTGGTTTTGATTCACATTGGGCAAGGTGGTGAAACCCTTAAGCCTTGATATTTTTCCTATCTGATTCAATCCATTTTCCTTTAACCGCTTGTTTTGAATCGCCTTGTTTCAATTCTTGCAAATTTTTTCTTTCTATTAGATAGTTGTCCTTAATTTTGTGCTCACAATATGCTTTCTCTTCTTCCCTTAGCATAATCCTTTCATTTAATTACTTTAGTGTAATATTTTATTTCATTGTACTTTAATTTCTTACTTTAGTTTAATATAAACCACTAACACTGAAATTTACTTTATGCATTTGTTTGTTCAAAATCATTGAGGTAAAAGAAACAAATCTTAAAAACGTTGTCTTGTGGGATCGAACCTTCTATAGTAGCATTAATCAAAATGATAAAAAGGTTAAACTCTAGGGTTATTTATCTTAGTGAATTGGAATGCGAAATGACGCACATCACTTACACATAGGAGAATGAACCACAATTTATAGAATTGGTGCATGATTCTTTTTGAACATTAAACTAAATAAATGCCTCGAGATTTTGAGGAATATGGACATAAACTAGTCATGGGTTGAAGAGCATGAAGTGTCTACCTTGTCTGAGAGTTACAAGGAGTCATATGAAGTAATGGGACCTAAAACATATCGGTCCAAGTTAGCAAGAAAGCTTGAAAATAGAATCACTCTCATTTAGAGAGCAAGTAGAATACATGTATATGTAACAACCCAACATGAGGAATGATTATTCTAGAAGAAACATTTCCTAAACAATCCCAATAATTTTCAACATGATCCATTACAAGAATAACAACAACAACATCAAGGACCTTGACAATTATAGCAAGAGCAAGACCCAAAATAAGATAATGATATGATGGATATCATAGGAATTTTTATCAATAAAACTGGGGGCAGTAATGAGAGATCCAATTGGGAGAAGTGAAACAAGGAATCTCAACTCAGGAGCTTGGAAACTCAATTGTAACATGTTGCATTAGATCTGGCACGATTGAATAAAACCTTCTCAACAAGTTTTTCCAAGTAATACCAAGATGACATAAAAGCATCACCGGGCAAAGAAAATTTCTAATTGTGGAAAAAATGGATGTTCCATGAATGTTGAGAAAACATGAACTACAAAATACACTCCTTGCCTGATTCTTTTACGACTCATGCAGTTGCTTGAACAATAATCCTTGGACTTTGATGCTTGGATGAAAGGGCTCTAGGAATACAAAGAGGAAGACGTGATTTGTGCACATGTACAAGTTTTTCCCATTAAGAAGATCATAAGAACAAAAAATGAATATCAATCACTCCTAAAGTTTTAGGAAGGTTCCTTCATATCAACAATAAGTTAGAAGAGTGGATTTGATCGACAAAGAGACATCCATGTTTAACAACAGAAGACAACAACTTTTTTTAGTTGAGTTCTATTGAAATGAAGTGTAGTACCAATTCAAACACAAGGGAGTGAAACCCCAAGCAATCTCATTTCCCTCACACATAGGCAACTCATATTGCCACCTCTAGTATGTATTCATTAGGTAAAATCTATAGACATCCAGAAGTGAAAGAACAAAGAAGATAATCAAATATTTCTTAAATATGTTTCACAAACTCCACATCAACCTTCATTTGATGGAGGTTCTAGAGAAAATTCCATCTAATGAAAATGTTTTTAGCATATCATATAAAATAAAGGGCTCGTCAAAGACCTAATCTATTTCATTATTTATGAGGTTGTTAGTGGGTTAATCCAAATATCCCTCCCTACAAATATCCTAGGATGCTTCAAAATCCCATGTTCTATTGGGAGCATAAAATTTGAAGAAGCACTTTTCCATTCTAGGGCATAAATTTAATGCCTCTTGCCACAATTAAAAGTTTGGATTGATGGAACCCACCAACACTATAATGAAATTACAATTATAAGATGAGTCCCTAACTAGAAGTCTTTGGATTTGTGAATATGAATTGGTTAAGGTCGATGAATTCTAATGCCCAATTGACTTTACAGGATTTAGAAGAAAAGAAAGGACTTGAGTTACTCTTAGGTCCACTATTTCAAATATGAAAGATGTGATAATTATCATGGGCCATGGACACTTAACTATGGGGATCAAGATTGACGAAGTGGAATTATGACTTCCAAAACATGATTCACTACCAACTTGTGATAATCCACGATAGAGGTAAAATAATGTTGAGCTTAGAACACAATGGTTCTTGGTGGGAGTCAATACATACATTTTTGGTTTTTAATAATTTGGTAATTATTGATTTTCTTACATTTGTAGTTCAATTAAAATTTTGATGTAATATGATGGTGTATGTTAAGTATATTTAGAGTGTAGTAATGGGAAGAAGTTGAAATCACTAACAATTGTTGGTAGTATCGACCCATTAGTAATTGAGTAATTGTCATTTGATAGTAAAATGGCAGTGGTACCAATATTTTACTGTCAAACTACAATCACTCAATTACTAGAGTCGATTCCTGGAACTAAGTCAAATGAAATTATGCACTAAGATTCTTTTTACAAGTGCAAGTTGGTGTCATCGACCCTAGTGGTCCACTGGTATGAAGGAAGGATGTGATTGGTCATGGCAAATATGATGGCCACATGTACCAGAATACAACAATGACTAGGAAATTGACTTGCAAATTCCTAAGCATTGGTACCCCCTACTCATGTCTGTACCACCAATTAAACAGACCTGCAAGTCAATGTTCTCTTTGATGACAATCATCAATATCAACAGATGATAGCAAGATAGCACAAGGATAGGGGTGCTTTTTCCAACCACCAACTCAAGTCAGTGTCATTGACTTCTTAGTAATGGGTGCCTCTTGTGCTGTAAAAGGAGGTGGAATTCATTTGCATTATCTCAAAATATAGGGACCCATTCCTCAAGCAATCCTCTATAAGATTCCTCAAGTTCTTCCTTTCTGAGAAAGAACTTCACCAAGCTCTCATCCTCTCCCTCTATCTTCAATGATGGCGAGGAAGAGTCCCTGACAATAAGCGTCTTCCTCAACAAAAAATCCTTCCAAACTCTTTTCCAAACCACAACTAGAACTATAGACTAGTGTGAAAAGAAAGATATTTGTTGACTTGTGAATCATAACTTCGAGGCTACCTACTGTGATGTGTGTCCTTCATTGTGCAATTGGGCTTCACTGAAAACTTGTGCAGAGTGTTGGCAACCATGATAATGGCTTCTACTGACCCCTTGCTAGGGGGATAATCAATCTTAAGGAGATTAAATTTGAGTTTCTAGCATTTGTGAAGGAGTGCTTCCTAACACAACATGGCCATCACTAGGATATGGGCTAGGTAACTTTAGGCTTAACAACAACACCCACCATCTTACTTTGGAGGCGTCGAACATCAATTTAGTGGGTGAACAAAAGAATGTGATGATGCCTAGAAGCCTTTAGTCACTCAATTTCATGGAGTAAGCCCATAGTGCTATTGGCCCGTGACAATGTCAAGTGGAGTCCTTCTAACACCATTGACATCAAGAACCCTTGTATCCATAATTTTCACCAACTCCTAAGGAACATGTTGTTTTTTAGGTCCACTCAAGGGAAAGGGAAGGTCCTATTTACAGATATGTTTTCTTTTTGGGTATTGCTCTTACTAGGAAAAGAGAAGATCGACTTTGGAGCATTGTTCCTTGGACATGCACACCCAATATCCAAAAGGAAGAATAGGAAGCTTCCCATGCATTTTTCTGGTCTCATCACGAGACTAGACATTCATTTTAACCTTGAACATTCTGGTGTGAAGCGCATGGAGTCAAAGAGTGATCTGTGTTTTAGTCATTTTTATAATGACAAGCTTCTTGAGAGGTTTGGAGGTAGCATCCATGCAATCTCCAAAGTGGTTGTAACAAAAATTTCATACCCCATCTTCAACTCTGGTCATATGCAATGTCTAGACGATGATGCAAGTGAGGCAGACTAGGAGGAGGACACTGATGAGGAATTTGGTAAAGAGTACAATGATGATATTCAAGTTGTTGTGTTTCTACCATGAAGTAGATGTATGAGGTCACAATATAGGTTGCATACATATACAACCAAATCTTTTACCCCAACCTTGTCACATGCCGACCCGTAGTCATTTGAGGGAATGTCTCACATGATCGCTGCCATATAAGAAGGTCAACAATAGTAGGAGGCGATGACTCAGTTCAACTCCCAGTAATATATGATTTTCCAAATCTGGAGACATATCTTCATGCATCAATAGGCAAAGTTCAACAACAAAAAGCTTATCCTTAGTAATCAAGACAACTTCAATTCATTCTTGAAATGTGGTTTTTACACTAAAAAACCTCTCTATTACGACTAGAGCCATGGCTAATTTCTCATTACACACATCCACCACCCATGCCATCTGACACACCCAGTTCATCATCACATTCTACCTGTGAGATCCCAACATACTATCAAGAACATTCTATCCCAGTAGAGAATGAACCCTTTGGTATACACATTCCGTCTCTGAGATTATTTTCGATAATGAGGACATTGTCATATTCAAGCTTAGGGGGTTATGCAATATGATTTATCTAGCATTTGTTTGTCTTGCATCTATCTATCTTATTTTATGCCTTTTAGTTTTCTTTTACACTTTATCTAGCGATTTTTTTTCCATTTGATATTTCCATTTTCTTGCATGCATCGACATCTATCTAGTATAATAAATGGATTCATAAAATATTCTCATATGAGTCAGTTGAAGTATTGATATATGTGTACTCTTATATTTTTTAAATGATCTTACTTGTTTAAGAGTTCTCTACATGAGATCTAACTATACCCTTGACTATTTCATTCAAGACGATGTTTAAGTCAGGTCTAACCAGGCATTAGCATGGACTATTATGTTAATTCAAAAATAAAATTTTAGATCACCCTGGCATATTAAGGTAATAAAAGAAAGATGTATCATGGTTAGGAAGAGTATGAAATTCTAAGTCACCTGATCTCATCCACCCTCACCTTACTTCATTTCATTACCACCATAGGCTTCATACACTATTGAAGTTATTTTTCTCTTTAATTGCATATCATCATGATAGCTAGTATGTAGTTTAGTTTTGAATCTAAAAATACAAAACAATTATCGTACTAGTAGTTCATTCATGTAGGTTAGTTTCCATTCCAAATTCCATATATTTGCATTATTCATTTTATCATATTTTTTCTTATGGGTGCAATATATGTGTTTCATATACTTTTCTCAATATAAAGAAAAAAATTGTATGTATCCAAACTCCTTCCTTGACACAAAAAATGTTGGTACGTATGCCCATAGAGCTAATTATATGATGATTGTGACGAAGTGTCATATACTTGATTTAATAATGATAAAGGAATTTCTATCTATTATGTTTGCCTCAATCATGAGATGATGACACATATATACTAGATGTCTAAAGAAAGATGTTACTCGATGACATATGTCTTCAGGTTGAGGACCTAAACAATTAGATCATATGTATGATAAGAGTACATACATTCTTGTTATGTCCCTAGTCAAATATTACTATGGAAGAAAAATAGACGACAATGATACATAAGATTAGAGTAGGTCTTGACTGATGATAGAGTCTCATTAGTCATGATATATGACATCAAGTCAAGCACACATGTGCATGTTAGAGAATAGTGTATCAGACAGACCCACCATGAGAGTGATACATGGAGACCATGGAATGGTAGTCAGAATCAACTCTCATGGTGATAGAGGTGACAATGATTCTTAGACCTAAAATCACTACACTCATCACATGGTGTTCGTTGTACTTTGACTTCATCCAACATGACCTTGAATAAGGGTTTCCATAAAGTGATGCTCCGATACAATTTGACACATAATGATTGAATATGAGTGTTGCAGATGGGATTTGTCCCTCCTACCGAAGATTGATATCTAGGCCACTTGATAAGTTAGATTGAAGGAACATATGGCCATACTCTTATGAATCAATATATGATATGTGAGCTCAAATTCATCTTAGGCAATCTGCTCTAGTTCCAGGAACATGGATTGAATATTTAGAGGATGATGATTCCATGCCTCTAGTTCAATCTGGATATCAATGAAAAGGGAACTATACAATCACGGTAACACTAATCACAAATTCTATGTTGAAGTTGTTTTCCAACTTTCTGAATTACTTTGGTAGCAATGATGTATTGCTAGATACCTCTCATTGCTTGTGATGCGATCAATTAGTTGTGAACATTCACTATCAACATAATTTGGGACCTATAGGGTTGCATGCCTAGGATGAACTTGTAATATGATTTTATTAATGAATGATGTTTATCTTGATTACTAAAGTGTTTAGGTATTCAATTTAAATAATAATGGTTGAAAATTGATTGATTGGATTGTGAACTGGCCGATTCAAGTGTTGAACTAATTGATTCAAGTGTCAGCTCAAATAGAAACAAATTGGTTGAACAAAACCTAAACCATGGCATGAACCGACCAATTTGGTTAGTGAACTGATCGGTTTGAGGTCTGTGATGATTGATTTAAGTGTTGGCTCCCCCGATTCAATGATCAATTTGATTGGATCATGGATTGATGATGACATCATGTTGTGTATTAATCAAATATTGAGTGCCAATGTGATTATAAAAGAGGAAAGAATGTGAGACAATTGGGTCAAGGGTTGAATAAAATGGCTTATTTGTGAACTAACTAGTTCAATAATGAACCAACTGGTTCACCAGTCGCAGCTTATAAAAAGTTCATGAAATTCTATCTCTTTGATACAAAGATGAACTGTAAACCCTAACCATGGTAATCTTGTATAAAGAGGGGCGAAATACACGAAGGGACCTCGCATTAGACAATCTGGCTCAATGGTGTGGAGGAGTATTCTTGGAAACTGAGAGTACATACGAAATCATATGGCTATTTCTATCGGGGACGGAAGGAATACTAGTGTTTGGAGAGATAGGTGGCTGAGAGGAGGAGTGTGTCCAATTCTCAGGATGGGCACTATCATCCCGCCAGAGCTTGAACAGCTGAAGGTAGTAGACATGATCAATCTAGATGGAGACTGGGACTGGCAATTCGTTGGATCCTATTTCAATACGGACTCTATGAACCTCTTAAGAGGTATGCATCTGCCATTACCGGAACCTCATCCAGATTGCATTTATTGGGACACGGCGCAAGGAGGGATACCCACTACTGCGATGTTCTATAAGGATACATACCTACAGGAGGTAGAAGTGTCCTTCCTTTGGGAGCTAATCTAGAGCACTCCTGTGCCTCCAAGAGTCAAATTCTTCTTGTGGCTCACTGGACATAACCGCTTGCTAACTAATGCTGAAAGATACCGGAGGGGCATGTCGGAAGATAAGATTTGTCAATTATGCAATGAAGAAGAGGAATGCTTACTACATACCATTCAGCAATGCACCAAAACTGGACAAATTTGGGACATAACTCCAGGTTTCCAGGAGTATCGGCATCTTTCACAGAACGGGACCAACTGGTTCTGTGAGAATATGATGCAGGCGGGGTGGCGTCAGCGTTTTGCTATCACTTCCTGGCAGGTGTGGAAAGCGAGAAATGAATTCATTTTCGGACATTCTACTAAGGACGCCATTCGAGTGGCCACGAAGGTTCAGGCTTTGATTAATGATATTAACATAACCACAAATGGGAATACTGGCATGGACAACAATGATCATAACTCTACCATTGACAGGTGGAGAGCGTCACGGGGGGGAGTGTACCAAATCTGTGTTGATCTTGCACAAAGGAGCGTGGATTCCACACAAAGTACGAGTTTCATTGTAAGGGATGAAAATGGGCAATGGATTGAGGGAGGTACATGGAAGCACGTAGGGACTGATCCTCTAGAAGGAGAGTTGTTGGCCATTGCAAAGGCGGTGGACATCTGTGAGATGAGGAGGTGGCCTTGCGTGGAGATCATGTCGGATTCAAAGCTAGCAGTGGAATACATGAATGGAACTTCTGAGATTCCTCCGAAGTACAAGAACTTGGTGGCTGGAATCCTGCTGAAAATGAGCATAATTCAGAACATCAAGATTCAGAAAATTAGAAGAACACGCAACAAGCTTGCAGATAAGCTAGCTAAGTGGTTTCTTAAGATTCCTGACCGAGATAGGAGTTTGTTAGTGTGCCCAGCTGAACTAACGGCTATGTTCAAATATGATAGAATGCATTGAAATAGTGTAGCAGGTGAAATTAATGAATAGAGGTGTCGTTTGAAAAAAAAAAATATATATATATATACATACTTATATATATATAAATATATATATATGTATATATATACATATATATATATATATATATATACACACACACACACATATATATATATACATACATATATATATATACATACATGTATATATGTATATACATACATGTATATTTTTTTTTGATAAAGGGTGCCCGCCGCTTTTATTTATTCAAATCAGAAAGTGCAAGAGTTACAAAGTTCTTGTCAAAGTCCTCTAAAATAGTACGAGGAACTTCTAAGCAACAGGCATGCGAGGCTAAAGCATGGGCTAACCCATTACTTTGTCTACGAACAAAAAAATAGTGAATAGAGAGTAACTCTAAGGACTGGCGACATATGTCTGAGACGACGCTATCCTTGTATCCCCTCCCCCATCCGCCGTCATTCACAACATGGACCAAAATGGCACTATCTGACTCAATAATCAAATCCCTCAATCCCAGGGACAACGCTACCCGAATAACATGTTGGACTGCCATTCCCTCTGCACTAAGCACTGAGAATGCATGGTCCATAATGCATTGGTATGTAGCCTTAATGCTTCCCTAGATGTCCCTTATGACTGCTCCAATACCTGCACTGCCCCCGTTACAGACACTAGCATATGCGTTCAACTTGTAACACCCCATAGGAGGGGGTTTCCAAGGTGAAACCTCTATGGAACCAAACAAGTGATCTCTGCTGCAGATCGCTACCGAATACATGTTGTAGTCCTCAATCCACGAAAGGAAATTGGCTGCAAGGGCGGGGATGTACGGTTGTCTGGGTTTGAATATGTGCTTGTTTTTGGCTGACCAAGCTGCTCAAAGTAATGTTGCCCCCTCATCTCTCCTTCTCAGATCGTCATCCCATAAAAGGTCCCTCATGAACTCCCTAACATCCATGCTCGAGTGGGGCTTCCAGACTAACTGTCTTTCTGTCCATACTGGTCCCACTGAAGCACATAGCATAAGGTCGTGTGTAATGTCTTCTCTTTCCAACATGTACCTCAGACATAAGTCATCTTGGGTTGTGTGTCTCCTCAACAAAGCTGCCTTAGTCAGAAGAATATCTCTAAGCACTCTCCAAACAAAGTGTTTGAGCTTTGGGGGCCAGCATTGCTTCCATACTCTCTTCCAGTCCTCCTCCTCCAGGTCATCCAGAAGATCTTCCCATGTGCACATGAGACTATAAGCACTATGAACTGTGAACTCCCCTCCACTATCTTTGTCCCAACAAAGAGTGTCCACACTCCCACGGTCGCACAGCGGGATAGCCCTAACCATACAATAGATGTGAGGAGAGAAAACGTATGATAGGGCAATCTCATCCCATCCCCCCGTCTCCTCGTCCAATAAGCCGGCTACTGACATATATGTGATCGGACCATGCACCAAATATTGATCCACCCTACCACCTAGCTTTGGGACCCATCTATCTCTGTATAGATCAATCTTCCTCCCTGACCCCACTCTCCATAGAAACCCTGGCTTTGCCAACTACAACACCCTCCATATGCTCTTCCATGTATAACTCGGTGTGCCTCCCAGAGCCGCATGAATGACCGTGGTGTTCCTATAATATTTCTCCTTTAGTATCTGGCTCACCAAAGACCCCTCTTTCATAGCTAGGCACCATTCCAGCTTTTCCAAAAGAGCATTGTTGAATGTCACCATATCCCTAAAGCCCATCCCCCCACACTCCTTTGGTCTGCACAATCTTGCCTAGCTGAGCCAATGAATATTCCTCTCCCCCTCCTTCGTTCCCCACCAGAAGTGTGATATCATAGAGTGTATCTCATCAATGAGCCCCTCTGGGAGTTTGAAAATGCTCATGATATACGCTGGGATGGCCGATATCACAGCTTTAATAAGAACCTCTTTCCCCGGCTTGGACATCAACTTTTCCATCCATCCCTGCAATTTCTTCCAAACTCTATCTTTTACCGTGGCAAAGATCACCTTTTTTGACCAGCACACAGCTGTAGGTAAACCCAAATATTTCTCGTGTCAGTCTACCTCTTTCACCCCCAACATGTTCTTGATGGTATCCCTTCTTCCTGCCTCCACGTTTCCACTAAAAGAAACCTCTGTCTTTTTGTAGTTAATTTTCTGCCCAGATGCCCTCTCATATTGGCTGAAAATCTCAGCTAAAATGGGGTATTCTTCTAAGGCAGCTCTAGTGTAGACGATACTTTCATAGGCAAAGAAAAGGTGGGAGACCAGTGGTGCTATTCTATACGCCTTTATGCCATGGATCCTCTTAGCCTAGGCTTCTCTAATAAGAGATAAAGACAAAGCTTCAACACAAAAAATAAAGAGATAGGATCACCTTGGCGTAGTCATCTGGTCGGTCTGGTAGATCCTCTCCTTCTGCCATTGATGACAAATCTGTGTGAAACGCTAGACATGCACTCGTAGACTTTAGACCTCCACCTTTCCGGAAACCCCATCCTCTCCATCACCCTCCCCATGAAAGGCAACGCCTTGCTCATGCCAAGCATAAGAGCAAACAAACCCTACTTCTCTTTCTTTCTATGCTTCATGGTGTGGAACAACTCATATGCCACCAAAGCGTTGTCAGTAATCAACCTTCCTCCTATGAAAGAGCTTTGCTTCTCAGAAATAATAGTATTCAACAAATGTTTGATTCTATTCTCCAGAACTTTTGTGATGATTTTGTAAGAGACATCACACAGACTGATCAAGCGGTATTCAAAAATCTGCACTGGCACCACCGTCTTCGGTATGAGCACAATGTCTGTTTCATTAATCTCTGACAAACTGCGTTCTCCTACCCACCAACCAGCAATGAAGTCAACCAAGCTTGTCTTTATTGTTCCCCAAAATTTTTGGTAGAAGATAGCTTTCATGCCATCTAGACTGGGAGCTTTAATGGGATGTATTTGTTGAATTTCCTACCAGATTTCACCTTACGTGGAAACCTGCTCCATATGTGCCCTATCCTCCTCGTGAAAATCCCCTTGCATACCCTCCAAAAAAACCTCCATACCCGTCGGGTGTGATGTCATGAAGAGATTAGAAAAAAAGGAGGTGATCACGCCCTCAATCTCCTCAGGATCTGTCCTCCAGCTATCGTCCTCCCTGAAGATGCCATCAATGGTATTTCTTCTTTTCCTTTGGCTTGCCTTATGGTGAAAGTATTTGGTGTTTTTGTCTCCATCTCTCATCTCATTGGTGCGTGCTCTAGCGTGCCAGAAGCTCTCCTCCCACTACTATAATTCCTCCAAATCTTTTCCCAGTTGCATGCATTCCTGGACCATGTCATGAGACGGCGCTCTGTTATGTGCTTTTATTAGTTCTCTCTCAGTCTTGCGGATCCTCTTTTTTACGTTCCCAAATTTTTCTTTCCCCTAGCAGCTCAAACTTTTAGCACATTCTTTTGTCTGAACCAAGAGACCCCCATCTGAGTTCCCCATCCATGTTTGTTCCACCACCCCCATACACTCAGGAGATGACAGCCATAAAGTCTCAAATCTAAAGCTTTTCCCACTTTCCTCTGCCTAGTGTGATTTGTCTGCCCACAGGAGAATCTGACTATGATCTCAATTTCCGATAGTATAATTCTTTACTCCACACATTGAAGATATCACAGCATCCCATGTCTACCATAAATCGGTCCAGCCCTTCCCTAATCAGATTGTCTTCATGTAGACCCCTCCGCCATGTAAACTTGCAGCCTATAAACCCCAAGCCAGTAAGTTGACAATTGTCGATAGCTTCTCGAAAATTTCTCATCTGCCATTCACTACGTGTCTGGCCCCCTTGTTTTTCCTACAAAGATATATATATATATATACATATATATATATATACGTATATATATATATACATACATGTATATATGTATATATATATATACACATATATCTATATATATACATACATGTATATACATATATATATATACATACATATATATATATATATACATTCATGTATGTATGTATATATATATATATATATACATTCATGTATGTATGTATATATATACATACATGTATATTATATATATATATATATATATATATATATATATATATATATGAAATGTACACCTGTCACCCTAAAAGTTGGTTTTGATGGTGGATGTAAAGCACGGTTATGTACAATAACCTCCTAGATCTTTGTGCATGGTTGGCAGGTTCTTTTTTATATTTGTATCACAGTTTGCATACCGAGCCTCTCTCTCCTTTCCATATGTAAAAGTATTACTTATTTTCTTCCTACGCTCACCTCTAATGTAACCCAAGATAGCCCTATTACAATGTAATATGTTCTATAGGAGTAGGTTAGTTTCTTTTTCTATTATGGCAAAGGAGGCGCTTGAACCAGATGAATTGACTGAATCATATGTCAAGATGATTGACTGGAGGACAAAGGAGGCCAGACGACAGGAGGAGCCGAGCGTTCAGTTGGTGGCCCAAGTAATCGACTGGAGGATTCCATAAGATGCTTGAACTAGAGACCAGTTGACCCATCCAAGTGACCAATCGATTGACCAGAAAGCCAACACATTGGTTTAAGAGTTCAATCGGTCATTCCAGACTAGTTACAATACACATCTTCATCATCAATAGGTTGCTACATATTATGTGCACCTTAGGTGGTAGTAATGCCTTATGGCTCCAAGGAGTTACAATAGTATGAACATAACCATTTCTTATATTTTATAGTCACAAAATTCTTGTTTGTGGTTATGGAATGTATATGATATGTACTATAAGTATGTGGTGATTAGATTTGTATATATATTTATATATAAAATCCCTCAATAAATATTAAGTCTAAGATGCTTTTTGTAAGAAGTACACATGAAAAGCTTGATCGATGGTGTGTCATCTATCTTGTAGAAGTGTGATGGTAGATATGTGGGTTTTCCCTAGCATGGGGCATATTCTATCGTGTTCACTTATATGTTAGGATTAACTACATGACCTTAATAAGATTAAGTGCTTAGAAGCATATAGATGGACTATGGCAAGTATTTGTGCATACCATCTATCCAAGAATTGTATGAGATGCCATTCAAAAATGTTGCCTACTTGATATGAACTTAATTTTATTGGATCATAGCTCCTTAGAAGGTTGTACACAGCAATCTTCCGAATTGATAGTGAGGGCTATCAATTTGAACAAAATACTGGGAGCAATAATTAGTTAAAATCCTTATTAATATCGTCAAACTTATTAAATCAAAGCAAATAAAAATTGTTTTGACAAAAGTTGCAATTTGTTTTGTAGAATCTAATGACAAATACAAACACATTTTCTTTTTGATCGGTCCTTGAGAAGGAAAATCTAAACTAGAATAACTTCCATAATTGGTTCAAGATGTAGAGAATCGTTCTCACTCAATAGCGCATTCCCTATGTGCTGGAGACACCAGATCCAAATGAATTGCCTCCCACTACGCCCAAGGATGACAGGGATTCTTACAAGAAGCACTATAGAGACATTGTCGATGTTAAATGACTGATGATGTGCTCAATGAACTATGAGTTGCAGAGATAGCATGAGAATATGGATGATATTGAGATAGTAACACATCTTAAGAACATGTACTAAGATTTGGCAAGATAAGAAAGATATGATGTCTCAAAGGTGTTGTTCAAGTGCAACATGGAAAAAGGAGATCTAATAGGTCCCCATATACTCAAATTTATTGGGTATGGGGGGAAACATCCTAGACTGGAATTTCCCTTTGGTAAAGAGTGAAACTCATGTGTGATTATGCAATCATTGTAGAAATCATTCCACCAATTTG
This sequence comes from Alisma plantago-aquatica, assembly GCA_963693085.1. Taxonomy (NCBI): domain Eukaryota; kingdom Viridiplantae; phylum Streptophyta; class Magnoliopsida; order Alismatales; family Alismataceae; genus Alisma; species Alisma plantago-aquatica. The sequence goes on along the minus strand of OY856412.1, from coordinate 1,284,927,830 downwards.
TAATGAACTACAACCTAAATAATGTTCACAAGCCATTGTCAGAATTACTTGGCTTGTTGAGGACATCTCATACACGGATGAAGAAAGACAAACCCAAATCAATGATGATGATCAACTGAGGAAGTACAATGACAAAGGAGAATCTAAGAAGAGTTCTAGAGCTATTCAGAGACCAAAGTCTTATGCACTAAAAGATAAGGGAAGAGTGAATAAGGAAGGAAAGTGCCATCATTGTCACCAACATGGACACTAGAAAAGGAACCATCCTTCTCTATACAAAGGAACTCAAGAAGAAAGAGATAGAGATCTCCACCAGGACATGAGAAGAAGTGATCTACAACTATACAAAGTAAGGGTTGTTGTCACTATAGTTGCAATCTGTCATTCATGTAATGGGCATGTAATAGAATTAGTGAATTTCTATTATGAACCTACCATTAATAAAAAAATGCATGTATCTTGTATGGACAAGAATATTATGAATACATTAGATGTGTTTCTTACAAAGATAAGATCTTTTATGGAAGCATCCCTAATGTCTCATAGTATATATTTGATAGTACTAGAGAGAGTTATATATATTGAATGGAATGATGACCTAAAACAATGAATATCTATGGCATTGTCATTTAAAGTAGATAAATGAGAAATACATTTCTGGAATACATATGATGGTTATCTAAACTCTTTTTATTGTTGAGATAATAGAGACATGCAAGTCTTATTTATTGGACAATATGAAAAAATCATTTTCACCAGAGTTTGTGTGAGAGTGACTATTCTATTAGCGCACATACATACTGATGTATATAGACCTTTTTAAAATAAATTATAATAGTACCTCATTATATTTACTAATGATCTCATTATATTGTATTCAATGAAATACAAGTCTGATCTCTTGAAATGTTCAAGGAAATCATGTTCAAAGTACATACTCAATTTGGTACAAGTATTAAAATACCTTGATACGATCGATGTGGAATATACTTTGAACCAAGAGTTTGAGGACCTTCTGGGAGACCATGATGATGTATCATGATGGAATCCACCTGATACACAATGATAGTGTATCATGATAGTTTATCAAAAAGAAGGAATCACACCATGTTAGTCATGGTGTGATTATTAATAAAATGTAGTTGATCTTCCAATTTCCTTTTGGGCACATGCTTTACACTAAATAATGCACCATATAAATTGGTCCAAATGACACCTTATGAGATATGGCATGGGAAGTGTCCTATTATGATTTTAAAATGATTATGAATGAAAGCTTATATAAGAAAGTAGTTTATTGAAAATCTTTTTCCAGAAATCACATAAATTCTATTTTGTTGAATACTACTTTTATATTCCAATCCAACAACAACAAATTTATTGCTAGGATGGTTGTATTCCTAAAGAATTTAATTCTAAAGGAATCAGTGGGAGAAAAAAATAGAACTCAGAAAGTTCAAGACCAACAAGAAAAAGTTGAAGCAAAGAGGTAATATTGGAGCAACGAGAATCACAAGTTGTTTTAGAATCTCAAGTTCGTTATGTATCACAAAAACCTCACAGGTCTAGTAGAACACACATTGAGTTTGAAAGATTATGATATCTTATAACTCAAGAAGGCAATGAGTTTGTCATAGATGATGAGCCAACAATCTACCTAGAATCTATTGAGGGAGTAGAGTCTAAGAAATGGCTTAAGTCCATGTGATCCAATATGGAGTCCATCTCCAACAAGGTATGACCTTGGTGGATCCACCTAAAGGGTTAAGACTCACATGATGCATTTGGGACTTTTAGAAAAGACCGACATGGATATTAGTGTACAAACCTATAAGGGCTTATTGGCTGTAAATATCTCAAACAAGTTCAAGATGTTGAACATGAAGAAATCTTTTCACAAGTTGCCATGGTTAAATATATCAATATCATGAATGCCATTGCAACTTAGTATGACTATGAGATTTGGCAAAATGGATGTTAGAAATGCATTCCTTAATAGGAACATTATAAAGGATGTGTATGTGAAACAACTTGAGAGTTTTTTAAAGCCAATATTGCAAATAAAGTCTTTAAGATAAAAAGGCCAATCTATGGATTGAAGCAAGCATCTCAGAGCTAGAATCTTCTATTTGAAAAGCTAGTCAATGAGTTGGCTTTAGTCAGAATGATGATCCAATCTATGCTTACAAGAATTTAAAGGGAGCATACTTATATCCCACATAATGACGGTAACAACATTCATATCTTACAAATGTTATAACCTGACAAGGAAGTACCTTCTCTATAAAGAGATTTAGTGAAGCATCCTATGTGATAGGAACTAAGATATATGTAGATATCTCTAGAATGCTTCTTGACCTAAGTAAGAACACATATATTGGCAAGATGTGGAAGAAGTTTAGCATGCATGATTCGATGAGAGAAAATTTGTCCATGTTCAATGGGATTAGTCTCTCAAGAGACAAATGCCCCATTTCTTGTGAAGAATGGAAATACATGACAAAATGTTGTATGCATTCACATTTGGATTTGTCATGAATGCAATGTTATGTACTCATCCCATTGTCTTGTATGTATTGAACATGATGAGTGCACATTAGTCAGTTCCCAGTGAGTATCATTGGACTACAATAAATACAATAAAATACAATTAAGTACTTGAGAAGCACTTATAGGATTGGTTCCTTAATTATGGTAATAAGGAAGAGTTGGGTGTAAAGGATTACACTGATGCAAGCTTCAAAAGTGACAAATAAAAAGATCGCAAATTAAAATTTTGTTTGACATTAAAACAAAATTATAAGCCAGAAGTGTTCTAAGCAAGGGACAATTGCTAATTATACATTAGAAGTTGAGTATCTTAGTTTTATGAGAACAAAAAAGGATGTTGTATGGATCTAGAAGTTCATATCGATGAAATTTTGGGAGGATTCCCAAACTATTGATGTCATTTTAGAGATACTATGTGATGAATGCATATTCATCTTAGTTTTAGTCACCATTTTTGGCCCAATTTTGCATTCAAAGCTCTCATATCCCCACTAAATATGCTCATATATAATTTTCCTCAGTTAAAGTTGATTATTTAGAGTTTTGATCATATCCATTAGTGTCCATTGTAGGATTAAGAATCACACTATTTGCACAAGTGTAGGAGGTGGTGGTCGCGCTAACCAACTAGGGGGCCCAAGAAACTTTCGATAATTTGGATCCTATTTTTGATGGGCAGTTCCTTCAATAGAAAGCATCCTCATCAGTTAGAGGATTCATTGACGTAGGATCATCGACCCATAGTAATAGCCCCTCCCCCCACGGGGGTGGGTTTGTTCAAGGAGGTCGCAACCTGGCCAAGAAGATGATCTGCAGCCGTGGCCAAGAAAATGATGTCATGACCGTGGCCAAGAAGATGATGCCACGACCACGGCCAACAAGAGGATGTCGCTACGGCGGTCAATAAGACAATGTCGCGACCATGGCCAAGATGACATGTTGATCGACAGTCAGCATGATCGAGCCCAGCTCGACACAGTCAGACTGAGGTCAAGGAAGCATGACCATGGCACCCCGTCATGGCCGCAACCAAGAAGGAACCACCGCGACCAACAAGCACACGACCATGATTGCGACATAGATCTCGACTGGTACAAAATGACCTTGACCACAACAATCACCTCGATCGCGGCCACCTCAGCACGGTCTGGTGCACACCCATCATGGTCATGCCGAGGAGTACCGTGACTGATACCAAAGTATGTGACCGTGACAGTTAAGTCAGTTCTCCACGGACATGCACCTAGAAATAAACAACCCCTCCTTCATTTGAGGCATGTATTCCACTCCATCCACACCTATAAGCTATCGCTCTATGCCCAGCTAAGGTAGATGGTCTTCCCCACCAAAAAGTACCTCTTTGGTGTCCTTGCTACTCCACCATCATCCGCTCCATCTCCTACATGAAAGAGCATGAGAAGACAAGGAAGAAGGAGAGAAGATCATCCTCGTCTTCCTTGGTGTTCTTCCCCTCTTTGTCTAGATCTGCTCCACCATCATGTAGAAGACCATTTCTCCACCGATCCATGACTATCTTCTTCACCATGACCATGGCAAAATCTTCCCTCGCTCTTGTTATTTTTGTTTCTATCATGAGGAGCGAGTAGTCCTTTTTGTTCGGGTGCGGGGACTAGCTCCACTGCCCATGCTTACATGTCCATCTTATTACATTCCCTGGCTTGTATATAACTTTCCTTTTCGTAGTTAATCATTTAATACATGCTTTGAAGATTGATCACCTACCTTGCATGATATATTATATTCCTTTGTTGCTAGAACTTCAATACTTAATATTTGAATACCAATTAACATGGTTGATGCCTGAACGAGAACTTTCGAAGGGATATCTCTGGAGTAGTAAGTGTGTGACCTGTGGGTAATAAGACATCAATCCCATAGAGATGTTTTCACAAACTTTATTTCCTAACAGATGGTTTGCTACTCCATTTACATAGTTGTATCTTGCTTGGATGTGTTTGCATGTGTAGTGGTGGTGAAACCTAATTCCACCCCAGTGATTCCCATCATTATTCAAAACATAGTTTTAATCCTGCTCTCTTATTTTCCTTGCAATTCTCATAATCATCCCTGAATCAAATCGTGTTCTATATATGAGTCTTAGTGGATCCAGATTCAACTAGCAAGATTCTTAAAACTGTTGTCCCTTGGGATTCAATCCTTAACTATGCTACGATAAGGCCCGTCTGCTTGCGGGTGGTATTATTGCACAAGATTTTGGTAAAAACTTGGGGATTTCAGCCCTAGGTGGATTTGTTAGTGCAGTAAAATCCATGTCACTATGACAACAATAGAGCTACTTGTTAGGAAAGAAATCTCAGATAGCATACTGTCACACTGACATCCCATATGAAAAGTCATACAGTGAGGAGATATGAAACTTGCAAAACACCAACTAGAAGAAAATGTTGCTAACTTGCTATAAAAGTGCTTGCAAACTAGAAGCATGATGGACCTGTTAAAACCACTTGGAATAATATTTGTGGGTGATTGGCTCTATGTGTAAGTGGGAGTCTATTGGTATGAATGCCCATAGAGCCAATCATATGATGATTATCATTGGGCATCATATACTTCATTTGATAATGATAAAGGTAATTTGTCTATTATGTTTGTATCAATCATGAGATGGTGACACAAATATAATGGATGTCTAAAGAATGATATTACTCAATGACATATGTCTTCAGGTTGATGATGTGAACAATGAGATCATATGTATGATAAAGAGTACACACATTCTGGTTATGTCCCTATTCAGATATTACTATGGAAACACATTAGAAAACAATAATACAATAGACTAGAGTGTGTTTTGACTGATAATAGAAATTGTTTAGTAATGATATTTGATATCAAGTTAAGCACACATGTACGTTTACGTTCTGGAGTACAGTGTATGAGAAAAATCCACCATGAGAGTGATGCAGAGAGACCATGTAATGGTATTCAGAATCAAATCTCATAGTGATAATGGTGATAGTGATTGTTAGACCTCAAACTATGACACTCATAACATGTCAATCGTTGTGCTTTGACATCATTGAACGCGACCTTGAATAAGGGTTCCATAAAGATGATACTTGGGTACGATGCGACACATGGGGATTTAGTGTGAGTGATGTAGATTGGATGTGTCCCTCCTACAGTAGATTGATATCTAGACCACTTTCTAAGAGGGATAAAGAAACATATGTCTATACTCATGTGAATCAATATAGGATATGTGAGCTCACATGCATGTTAGACAGCCTGCTCTATTTCAAGGAACATGGATTGAAAGTTGAGCGGAAGATGATTCCATGCCTCAAGTTCAATCTATATATTAGATACATATGAACTATATGATCATAGTAACACTGATCATAAATTGTAGCTTGAATTTGTTCTCTAACATTCCAAATTACTTGGGTAGCAAAGATGTGTTTCTAGATACTACTCATTTCTTTTGATGTCATAAGTTAGTTATGGACATTCACTGCAAATGTAATTTGGGACCTATAGGGTCAAACACATAGGAGGTACTTGGAATAGGATTTTATTCATGATAGATGTTTAACTTGATTACTAAAGTGTTTAGGTATTCAATTCAAACAACCATGGTTAAATATTGACGGACTGGACTGTGAACCAACCATTTCAAGTGTTGAACCAATCAATTCACGTGTCAGATCAATTAGAAACAACATTGGCTGAACAATACCTGAACCAGGGTATCTAGTGACCAGTTCACTTAGTGAACCGATCCGCTCAAGGTCTATGACGACCGGTTCAAGTGTTACACTATTTGGTTCAATGATCAATTTGATTGGATTAAGGATTAATGCTAACATCATGTTGTGAATTAATAAAATATTGAATGCTAATGTGATTATAAAATAAGAAAGCATGTGAGATAGTCGGTTCAAGGGTTGAACCGACCAGTTAACCTATGAAACGATCGATTCAATAGTAAACTAATTGGTTCACCGTTTGTAATTTCTAGAATATTCATGAAATTTTGTCTATTCGACTCCAAGATGAACTAGAAACGTTGACCCTAGCCATTCTATATTAAGGGGGATGGGGCAGTCTAGGCTTTCAGAGACACAAAAATAAGCTTTGAATATTGTTGTCTTCTCTGGTTGTGGTAACCAAGAGAGCCCGAGCAAGTCCTACCCATCAAAAGGAGGGGTAGCAAGGGAAAGAAAATTGGGAGAACAAGTCAGTGCTAGCACTGTGATGTTTGAAGGGACAACTCTTTCCCTTTGTCTCTAGCAGTGCAATGTGGAATTCCTGATGGTCCATGTGTACTACTATAGAGGCTAGGAGGTCATTGCTATCCGCTAAGAGAACCTCATCAACTGACATTCATGGTGTTGCACCAAGAGGCCGTTAGTGATGACTTCTCGAGTGTTTCTTGAAGAAATAGCTTGCTGCAACAAGAGTTGTCACTGGACTTGATCCAGAACTACATACAAACTCTTATTACCTTCCTTCCTACATACATTGTTGTTGATGTGATCTCGCTGGTTAGGGAATTGGGAATTAAATTTTTTATTTCCATTACCTTATCTATTTTCCCATTTTCCCAATAAAAAGTTCCTCAACTTACACCAATTTGAAGTGGTTACTTTTGCTAAAAATAAAAGAAAATTATATCAAAATAATAAAAAAAGGATAAAGGAAAAGGAGGATCGTGGAGAAAAAAGATGAAGGAAAAAATCATGTCTCTCTACTATAAGGAATATGAATATTATATTTTAATATAACACACCATCCACTTCCACTCATCACTAGGATGAGGTATCCACAACCACATCCATGTCACATAATTGTTCTTACTTCAAGCCCAATCCCACTACTTGGGTAGGCAATGTTAAGGGGATTAGAGTATCCATCTCTAAGTGGCCCATAAATCACACACACATTATATGCACAATGAAATAAAATCTTATTTACTAAAAAAACTCATAAAGTTTATTACACCGGGGCCCATAGGCAACATGGAAAAAACTAACAAGATAAAAAGACTACAAGAGAGAATGAAAAAAACTAACTACAAAACCCACTACATAATATTATCCATGTGAAGTTATGGTTTGTTGTAGTATTTTTCATTCCAAAATATATTCACATAGTAAATAAGAGATCAAAAGATATCATGTCTTCAAGTCTTCAATCTAACTAATAAAATTATGACACAATCAATGCAAAGCATTTATACACCTCATAAAGAGAATACGGAACAATTTAAAACATTTCCTATCAAAATAGTATACTTGGAAGGATTTGTATTGAAATAATTGGTGCACTATTCAGACTTTGGTTTAAGAAACTCAAATTTTTACTACAAAGTTTCCCCATGATGTTGAAATAGTATCATTTGGTTTCTGTAATATCCTCAATTTTGGTGAATTTAAATTACATAAATAAAGACATGAATTGATAAGCAATTTTCTCAATGATATTATTAATGGAATGATAATGTTAACCACGTGTTTAAAAAAAAAATAATGTTAACCACTTTTTTGCATGGGTACAACCCATGGTCCAAGTGAGGCCCGTGAGACTATTTTCTTTGCAAATATGTCCTTATGCAACAAGTTTGAGAAATAAGAGATATCATGCATAAAGAAAGAATAATGGATTTGTGAATTGTTAGATAACTAAAACGAGAGATAAAATGCAAGTTTCCAAATGTTAATAAGATATATGGTGTCTGAGATAATTATGGGAGCAATTATGTAATTGATAATTCAAACACATGATTTGGGTCATCAATCAAGAATATCTTGATTTGACTTTTGGTATACTTGAACATAATAACAAAAAGAAGATATTTCCATAATTTGAGAGTTTTAGGACTCTCCATCTAGTGTGGATAATTAAGTTAAGGATATTCTACAAGAGCAACTGTCAGATTGGAAGTTAATCTAACAAATCCTAAAAATTTGATGTAGGTTGGAAAAGGTATTAATGAGTTATACTCTAATTTTGGGATCAAAAAGATGCTTTGATTGGCCTAGACAAATTTTTAAAGATGAGGGAACTACTTGTAATACGTAAATGCCATTTCCCTTATTTGAGAAGAAAGAAAGGCATGTAGAAACATCCCTCAGATTCTCGATCTTTCCTTGTAACGACCCCGCCTCCCGGTAACCCCCAATTAAGGGAGACTAAGAGATCATAACCATTATCCCAATTAATAAGATCAAAGGTTCGACAAATAATCAATAACAATTATCAAATTTTACCAACTAAACTGAAAACTGATATAAAATAAAACTTTGCATATATTTTTATAACTTTGGTAAACTACTCTATCCATAGCCTGGATACATTCTATCTAATCCTCCTTGCACTTTATTTCTTATTTCCACAATGTGTCACTTTACTATTTTTTTCTTTCAATTGTTGTACCTAAAACGCTGACAAACAAAATGTCGGTCAGCATATAGGAATATTTTGGTATGTGGGAACAACCAAAATTTCTCAAATATGGCTAACAATTTAATTATCACAATCAGGGTAATTAGCAAACCAATTTACATTTTCAATGTGTCATTCTCCACCACTTTTGCCCTAACCCTGGAATACCCCTCTAGGGTTTCTCTTTTTCCATTGACTTAAGTCCACCTCCTCAATACCGAGCTTGGTGCCCGTAGGTCACCTCTCATGGTGCCCCATAGTCATGCAACATAGACCACCTTCTCATTCCCGATCTTGGTGTCTAGGGTCACCTCTCATGGTGCCCTTTGGTTTACCCTCTTGGGCCTGACCTGTATGGCATCTTCTATTAGGATGGCATGTAGGTGCGAGAATACACATGTATTTATATTTGTGATAACCATAGTGACTTTATGATTTTGCAAGTATGAACATCCAAACTGTTAAGTTAAATTCAATGCAATTAACCATCTAGAAAACCTTTGAGAAAACTAATGCGATAAATCGTAATTAACCACATACATGTCAGACTGTCTTGAATGCAGAATTAATCCAAACAAGCATGTAATCCAGAATCAAGCAAGTAGGCACACAAATAAACATGATAAGACTTTCTTATGTCCATCAGGGCTCCCATGTGGCTTCACCCTTTCCATGCTGCTTCCCAAGAACCTTCATTATCTCATATTCTTTTCTCTGAGTTCTTTTACCTTGGCATTTATAATCCCCATAGCTGACTCAAGTCATTTAAACCTCCCTTGGGGATCACTAGGTTCATTGCTCAGCACATGGCCCAGGTACCTCACATAGTGCTCTAAATTGGACACATGGAACTCATCACACATCACATTATCCTGAGGGGTAAGACTAAACATAAGCATCTCCACCAATCGAGCTCAAATGGACCCATCTATCGGGGACTCATTTGTCTCAACTCTAGCTCAGAGGGGTCAGATTTTGATATCACATATTCTCCCCCCAGTGAACTGCATGTCAGTCTACTTTGCATCAGCTCACGACTCATGTCACCCATGGGCTCTCTTTTAGCCATTGCACGATCAAAGTGACTTCACCTGCACACATTGTGGTCCTTTTCTGACCTTTGTGGGGTCCCTTCACCAACATCATCTTAATGAAGTGGTAACCGACACAACCTCTCTTACAGAGCATCTTATATCTAGATACTGGCTATGGTGGCTATAATCACAACTTTCATAGGACGAGAACTATCCCCATATATCACCCTGAGAGAGCACATATGCTCTCATCAGACCCTCTAGTCTGGATCATGCTAACATCAGTTAGGGGTGATTAGTTGTACTAAAATCGAGTTCTTCATGTACCTACTTCCACCTTATGGAAGTGAATCTTTAGGTCATATTCAAGAACTTTTAAACTCACATCATGGTGTCGTTGAACCATCTCTCTTACGTGTAATTCAACCGGATCTGTCTCCTAAGAGTTTCTTTCTTTCTCATGTCATCTAGGTAAGGCGATCTACCATAACCCATATTACATCTTGACCGTCCTTGGTCTAGGGGAGACTTACCACAACATCTATAGTGATGAACTCCCATTCCCTCTCGGGGACTCTTTATCCTCTACATCAACTCTTTGGATTACTGGTGTTCGTCCTTCACCTCCTAGCTTGCATGGCGAGAATCCACGTGCAACTTCATCTTAAGCATCCAATGTACTACTACAACTTACTATCTTAGTAGTACCATTGTGTATGATGAACTTAAAACCATGATCTCTTGTATGTCATGATTCGTCAAGATTGATTCCTTAGAAACCCTAAACCACTCTAGTCGGGGATTCATCACCTTCCTTTCCAGAGAAGTGCATCTGAGGTTCAACAACCATCCTTTTATTGCACCAAGACCTAGGCTGGCTAACCAAACAACTACTAACTTGTTCAACAGATCTCGTTACATCTGAGTGTTAGCCCAAACATATCTCATTTTTTAAACTTAGGGTTAACCTAACAAGCTCTTCTAGCCTCTAGCTAACTAGGTTGGTGCATCTCAACCACTTCACATCCTTATGTGTAAGGAAATGTTGGAGACATACACCTCCATCTATTTCACTTATCATCTCATCACTGACTTAGGTCTATCTTGAACAAGAAAACTTAGAGCTCACCTTCTTGGTTATCAAACTCAATCTTGTATGACTCACAAATTCCACATAGCTCATGATTAAAAAAAAACATCCTCACAAGATGACCACCTTAGTTCTCTTGATGTTTGTAAACCATCCACATATCATTCACTCCATAAGGGTATGTTATCATCTATGTCCTCATACCTCATAGCAACGTTCCAACTCACATCATCTTTATCCTTGGTGTATTGCATGTGTATTGTCCTATCTCTCACTCCCATAACAAGAGGAAATAAGCATTTGGCTACAGTCCAAATACAAAGTTCTTCCCATTCTAAGAGTAGAGATGGTACATCCCACCTTGCCAGTACACCTTCAAATCTAAGTTGAAATGTGCAACATGTGTATCTACATCACAATCATCCTGATATCATAGTTATTTTCATGGAGAACTGGTCTTGAACCTACTTGGGTCACCATCCAATCCTTGGTCAACTCCTCTAGGTCTATAGGGTGCCGACACTTTTGGGGTCATCCCTATTCCCTTATGCATCCATAGAGTTCCCTCCTCATCTGCCCTTTAGGTCCCATGAGTTCATGAAGGTGATCAATCTCCTAACCCATGGCCCTCAGACAATTATAGCTATTACCTCCCAACCCTATCGTCATGTGCAACTAGGGAATTAGGCAACTCCTACTTCCATTGGTCTTATCCCTACCTGATCCTAGGATAGACTTAGGATTCTAACATAGTACATGTACAACTTAGAACCTTACCCAAGCCTTCATCATCTCTCTCTCTACATTCCTAGGCTAACTTTCATCCTTTCATAGGGGTCATGGTGACCTGCTTACCTTTGTCAGGCCCCATACCATTTACCTCCATGGTAACACACCCACATGCACTTAGAGATGGTTATCTATGGGTCTACATGTTCATTATCTTATTATGCACTTTTCACTTAGCTTCTCAAGATCCTATGAGACCTCTTTAGGTTACCTCAAAAGTAACAAAATTAGTATACACCCCACAAAAGGGTCCCTCTCCCAGGATGGGAGGAAACTACATCTTGCTAACAAAGGTCACAAACATCCTTATGTCTAAGGTTTACATCCACATGAGCATGCTTAACCCAGCAAGCTACTAAGGCACAAGCAGACCACCTACTAAACCATTCTAGGTCATACTTGTTCTCATTCCTCAATATTAGATCAAGATCATACCTTCCCATGTCACCAACTTAGCTGTGAGGGGTTCATCAAACATACCTTAGACTTAAGGGGTTTCCCTTTCCCTTAAACATGAGGAGTGCCATGCTCGAATCTATGAAACCTCAAGTCCCATCATGAGTATCGGGTACACCACTTACCCTCTTATACCTAGGAACCCTAGGTTCACTTTTTGGGTGTCCAACTGCATGCTTAACCTCATAACCACGAACCAAAGATGTATAAGGTATGACATGCACTTCCTATCATCCTTCTACTCGAGCAACACTTTAGAATGGAGTCCTCCTCAAGGAAAACCAACAAGGTGTAAGGCCTCACAACCTATTACTAAACCTCTTCAGGTCTAAGGAACTCTTCTTCCTAGCTCAGAAGGTAAGCACCTATTCACATATAGGTACTAGCAACCTCATCCTCTTTCTAGGGTTTGGTCTTCAAACAACTGAAAAAATCTTCGAGAATCATCGTGAAACTAAGGTGGTTAATCCTAAATGTAACCACATACCTGTAACGGTAGTTTTGGTGACAGAATCAATTAAGAAGGGAAACCCAACCAAGCAAGCAAAGATGAACAGAAATCTGAATTTCGTCTACCGCACGATCAATGTGTCGCTGGTCCATGCCTTGATCTGATGCTCCGCGTCGATCTTCCCCACTAACCCGATCGTGTTCACTGTTGCTTGTTGTCAATCATCGGATCTTGATATAACACTTCGTGTCATGAGTGACTTAACTTAACCGACCGCCCTTAGCACCATTAGATCCTTGTGCAGGATCATGGTGATCCTTGATCGAACGATGATTGTACATCGTCTCGTTCCTTCTTTGCTGCTCGAGCCGCGGCAGCACGAGGTGGATCCCTCACCGGAGTAAACACAATCGAGTAAGGGAGAGGGTTCTGAGACTTAGGGATGCAGACTGTAGCACGGTTACAGGGGGATTTTCCACATCACTTTTCTCACGATCTAATGGATGTGAAATCTTGGAAACACTTCCATTGAGTCTGGGGGAGGACCCTGAACCATCACAACCCTAGTTTGTTGGTCTTTGGAAGCTTCTACAAGAGACGCCCAATTGGGATGTGGTCTTGGTTGGTGGCAGGGATGACACAAACCTAAAAGAGCCCCCACACCCTATAAATAGGACCCCTCCTGGTTGAGCGTAGGTTCCTCATTTAATCTTTAATAATTATTAAATTTTACAAACTCCGTAGAACCCAAGGCAGTTATTAGAGGATTTTCCAAAAGACTGAGGTGTCTAGAAAAGGATCACGTCTGGGGGCTGGCAAGATTTTCCTCCACACCGCTAGTCGGAATATGAGGACTCCCGGATTAGTGTGACTTCCTGGCCAATGTCTTAGGATCTGACTCGAAATAAGATACTTTTAGGACTCTCTCATCTTGTTCATCCCTTCTCAACTCAAATGTTGTTAAGGACCTTAAGGATTAGGATTTTCTCTCTTTTCCTCACCCTCTTGAGGTATGGGTAAGGTTGATAAGGTTTAAGGAATCCTCCACCAAATTAATAAAAAGCATGTAAATAAGATGTCATGGACATAAGCTTAATAGACTAAGCATAAAAGAATAGATACATGCTTAGGTCGTATGACATAAGTTGTCATGCCATCAGGGGAGACCTGAGGCTAGACCTTCTTGTCAGGAGGATAAGTAAAGAGAGTTAGTCTTAGAGGTAGAGACCTCTAGTATAAGTGTAGACATGGAACATCCTTTAAGGATGATGTTAACCCTAACCCTAAGTGAAGGTTAGAGAGAGAGATGACATGATGAGTTATATGTCATGGTAAACTAGACGTTTAGATAGACATGCCTTAGATGCCATATGAGCCATGATGGGTTGGATGACCGAGTACCTTTGGCGACCCAACCCTGGGAAGGGTCATGCATGTTAGAGTGAAGGATAGATCCTTAATTGATGAGGTTAGAGAAGAACCTATGGAAACCCCATGAATTTATATGAGCATGTCATAGTAGGCACCCAGAATATGTCAGTAGTGTGAGAAGTAGGTCGAAACCCTGGCCAAGGGAGTATGTTGGATAGCTGATGAGATAAGCATAAAGGGCTAGGGATAACCTTGAGCACATAAGTTTGAACATAAGTATCACCCATGTAGGGGTATGTTTGTGAGCTTGATCCACCTTCATGGAGAGAGGACCTCTGGTAGTGAGGCTATTTGTAGGATTAGCTCTAGAGAGAGAGAGCAAGAACCGTGCAAGAAGGTCGGAAGCCTAGACTCTGAGATATGAGGAAAATTTGGGAGTTGATGATGATGCAACCTAAGTGGATGTTGGTGGTTGCCTTATACTTGATCCTTGGAGGCTAATGATGTCCTGGTTGCCATGAGAGGAACCAAACCCTAGAGAGAGGATGAGTTTGTTGGTACCTCTGTACCTATGGTATAGATGGGGAAGATGAGTTCCTTAAACCATAAAGAGGTTTAGTAATAGGTTGTAAGGCTTATACCTTGTTGATCGTCCTTGAGGAGGACTCCACTCTGAAGTGTTTCTCGAGTAGAAGTATGTCAGGAAGTGCATGTCATACCTTGTACATGTTTGGATCGTAGTTAATAGGTTGAGCCGACAATGGACATTAGAGAAGTGAACCAAAGGTTCCTAAGCCTAAGAGGGGAAGTGGTGTACCTAATGCTCATTATGAGAGTTGAGTTTCTATGGATGCGAGCATGGTACTCCTCATGATTAGAGGAAAGGGAAACCCCTTAAGTTTAAAGTATGTTTGATGAACCCCTCATAGCGAAGTCGATGACATTGGAAGGTATGATTTTGATCCAGCATTGAGGAAAGATAACCAGTATGACCTAGCATGGTTTAATAGGTGGTCTTCTTGTGCCTTCGTAGCTTGCTAGGGTTAAGCATGCTCATGTGAATTTAAATCCTAAGGATGTTTTTGACCTTGTTGTCAAGAGTTGTAGTTTCCTCCCATCATGGTAGAGGGACCCTTTGATAGGGTGTATACCAGTTTGGTGGGTTTTGAGGAAACCTAAAGAGGTCTCATAGGATCTTGAGAAGCGAAGTGAAAAGTACATGGTATGAGAATGAACCCATAGACCCATAGATAACCATCTCTAAGTGCATGTGGATGTGTTACCATGGAGGTAACCGGTATGGGGCCTGACCAAGGTAGGTAGGTATCCCTGACCCCTATGAATGGATGAAAGTCAGCCCATGAATGAAGAGAGAGATGATGAAGGCTTGGGTAAGGTTCTAAGTTGGAAATTTACTATAATAGAATCCTAAGTCTATCCTAGGGTCAGGTAGGGATAAGATTGATGAAAGTAGGAGTTGCCTAATTCCCTAGTTGCACATGACCATAGGGTCGGGAGGTAACAACAATGATTGTCTGAGAGCCATGGGTTAGGAGATTGATCACCTTCATGAACTCATGGGACCCAAAGGGCACTCTCTGGATGCATAAGGGAAGAGGGATGACCCCAAAAGTGTCGGCACCCTATAGACCTAGAGGAGATGACTAAGGAATGTGTGTAAACCCCAGTAGGTTCGAGACCAATTTTCCATGGAAGTAACTTTGATATCGAGATGATTGTGATGTAGAAACATATGTGGCACGTTTCAACTTATATTTAAAGGTGTACGGGAAAGGTGGGATGCACCATCTCTACTCTTGGAATAGGAAGAACTCTATATTTGGACTGCAGCAAAATGCTTATTTCCTCTTGTTATGGGAGTAAGAGATAGGACAATATGCATGCCACACACCAAGGATAAAGATGATGTGAGTTGGAACATTGCTAAGAGGTATGAGGACAGAGATGATAACATACCCTTGTGGAGTGAATGATACATGGATGGTTTACCAACACTAAGAGAAATAAGGTAGTCATCTTATAAGGATATTTTTTTAGCATGAACTACATGGAATTTGCAAATTATACAAGGTTGAGTTCAAAAACTAAGAGGATGAGCTCAGAGTTTCTTGTTGAAGATAGAATTATTGTCTGAGATGAGATGATAAGTGGATTACATGGAGGAGTAAGTCTTCAACATTACCTAACACCTAAGGATGTGAAGTGGTAATGGATGCCCAAGATGAGATATAGCTGCCTAGTTTAGATGGAGGCTAGAAGAGGTTGTTAGTTTAACCCTCAGTTGGAAAAGAGATAAGTTTGGCTAACATTCAAATGTAACTATATCAGTTGATCAAGTTAATGGTTGTTTGGTTAGCCAGCCTAGTCCTTGATGTAATGAAAGGATGGATGTAAACCTCAGATGCACTTCTTTGGAAAAGAAGGTGATGAAATCCCGATTAGAGTGGTTTAGGGTTTCTAAGGAATCGATCTTGAGGAATCATGACATACAAGAGATCATGATTTAAGATTACCATATACCATGGTACTACCAAGATAATAAATGACAGTAGTACTTTGGATGCCTAAGATGAAGTTGCATGTGGTATGTTTCCATGCAAGCTGGGAGATGAAGGATGAACACCAGTAACCCAGTGTATCAATATAGAGGATAAAAGAGTCCCTGAGAGGGAATGGGAGTTCACCACTATGGATTTTGTGGTAAGTCTCCCCTAGACCATGAAAGGTCAAGATGCAATATGGGTTATGGTAGATCGCCATACCTAGATGACATGAGAAAGAAAGAGTATTGTCAAGGGACAGATCCGATTGAACTACATATGAGAAGGAGATGGTTCAACTACACCATGATGCGAGTTCAAAAGTTCTTGAGTATAACCTAAAGATACACTTCCATAAAGTGGAAATAGGTACATGAAGAACTCGATGTTAGTACCGCTTATCACTCCTAACTAATGGTTAGTATGATCCAGACTAGAGGGTCTGATGAGAGTATGTGTGCTCGTTCAGGGTGATACATGGAGACAGTTCTTGTCTTTGGTAGATGTGATGATAACCACCATAGCCAATATCGGGATGTAAAGAAGCTCTACAAGGGAGGTTGTGTCGGTCACCACTTCATTAAGATTATGTTGATGAAGGGACCTCGCGAAGGTCAAGAAAGGACCAAAGTGTGTGCAGATGAAGTCGCTTTGATCATGCAATGGCTAAAAGGAGCCCAGAGACAACATGAGTTGTAAGATAGTGCAAAGTAGACTGACATGCAGTTCACTGTGGGGGAATATGTGACATGAAAATTCGACCCCTCTATGTTATAGCTAAGAGAGCTGAGTCCCCGATGAATGGGTTCTTTTGAGTTGGATTGATGGAGAAGGATCAGTTTGACCTTACCCCTCAGGATAAAGTATTATGTGATGAGTTCCATGTGTCCAATTTAGAGCATTATGTGAGGTACCCAGGCCATGTGCGGAGCAATGAACCTAGTGAGCCCCAAGGGAGGCT
Organism: Alisma plantago-aquatica; assembly: GCA_963693085.1. NCBI lineage: Eukaryota > Viridiplantae > Streptophyta > Magnoliopsida > Alismatales > Alismataceae > Alisma > Alisma plantago-aquatica. The sequence continues at coordinate 1,284,910,138 of OY856412.1, read as the reverse complement.
GAAATGACTTGAGTCACCTGTGAGATATATAGATACCAAGGTGAAAGAACTCAGAGAAAAGAATATGTGATGATAAATGTTCTTTGGTAGTTCCATGCATAAGGTAAAACCACATAGGGTTCAATGATGGACATGTAAAAGTCTTATCTTGAATTGTTTGTTTGCTTGATGGAATTTTGGGGACAAAATTCATATAAGAGGGGAAGGATGTTATAACCCCAAATTTTGGGTTCATTTGGTGAGAAATGTGATTTCTCATATTAAAGATATTTGAACCAAAAAAGATATAATTTGTTTTGAATAAATGTATTTCGTTTACAATAGCCTTGATGATTGTTTTGTGGGATTTATTGGCTATTGGGCCCAATAACAAGGAAAAGATAAAAGAAATTGCATTATTAAATGAGTAAATAAGAAAATGAGGAAAAGAAAGATGTGGAAACCTCTAGAAGATAAAGGAATGATATCCAAAGTTGGATTTCGTACCTCTTGGGTTCCTTGGGTTCCAAGGAGTCCGAGTTGCAAAGATAATGCAACAAGAAAGAGAAAAGATCAATTAAATATTGCTTTATTAAGAAGAAAATACTGAAATACAAGAAACATGTGGAAATATGGATACTGGATCCATCTTGGATAGTATTTCATGTCTACATGGTTTCTAATAATAAAATGAATCAAAATAAAGATAATAAAAGATTTGGAGAGAGAAAATATAAGTTTAAGGCATAAATAAATGCATTATAAGTCTTTGACTTGAAAATGAAGAAAATGAGTTATTCCTTTTGTATTTTGTCTCCCAATTAGGAACATAAGTAGAATAAGTCATAATATACATTCCCCTAAAATTTTATAGAAAAAGGATAAACAAGGAGAGAGTTATTGATTTTATGATTTTGCATAAAATGAAAGGGATAATCATTGATTTCTTTTAAATATCACAATGTTTGAGATGTGTGTGTGACACCACAGTCATTGGATTCTAATCCAACGGTGACTGTGTTGTCATCTACCTTGTGTCTAAATAGGAAAGTCGGAGTAGCAGTTGTGAGCAAATAACTCGATTTCTCTCTCATCTAATACACAGGCAAGCATGGAAACTAGCCCATCAGCTTTGGGAGCAAGAAACGCATCCACCTACCCTAGGTTTTACCTAGTTTAGGGATATCCACAAGATTTGCCTAATTCTTTTGTCCTAGCTGGCTGCCTTTGACCCCATGGCTATATAAGTGGGTGTGCATCCATTGCAAGGGCACTATTATCGTCATGAGACTCAAACAAAGAACGGGGTAATCATCCCATTGTCCAATTCGGCCATCTAGTCACTGTTTGATTCCCTTCCTTCTTCTTTATTCCTCCGATGCGCTTCCCCTTTCCTTCTCTGTTGGCGCCACCTCCCAAGAAATTGAGGATGTTGGTGAGTTTGACAGGGAATAGCGGTGAATTCTGATCCAAAACCTAGCCCTCCCGCACTCTGTTTCTCCAAGTCAACCTCTGGGTTGACTACAGCCTGGAGCTGGGGAGCGCAGGCTCGCAAGAATTAGGCGGGCGTGAGGTTGAAGATGGGAAAGGAGGAAATGACCTCCCTACCCCCCACGCGTGTGTGGCTTCGGATCAAGAACTCGGGGGCAATGGTGTAATATCAGCGTGACCAAGCAAAGCAAGCCGCGGGTGACGAGAAACGTTAGATCCAAAGGGTGGATCATCGGTCCACTGATCAAACGGCCGTTGTTTGTTTGGTAAATTCTCCTCTCAGACTAATATTTCAGAAAAATGGGTTTTCTTGCGAAATTCATAGAAAGTGCTAGGAATCTCGGATTGATAAACTTAATATATGAAAATTGATCAGGAGAAAATGAGAAATGCATTAAAAATATATTTGAAGGCTAATTCCTCTTGTAATTCGAAAATTAGTGTAACTTATCAACTTTAATGTTAATGATTAAGAAACTCTATTTTGAGATGATTAATGTGTTTAGTAGGGTTTAATGGATGATTAAATTTGATATTAACATGTTAATTGTAAAAAGGTACATTAAGAATAAAAGGATGAACTTTTCACGTAATTGGCTTAATTTAGAGTTTCATGTGCATAAATATGTTTTAACTTGAAACCCTAATATTAGTAAATGAGACTCTTAATTGCTATAATTGATCAATTTCATGATTAAAGTTGAGATATGATAATTTTAAGCTATTTCAAGTATAAAAGTTCCTAATTGTGGATAAATACTGTTGATGTAGTAATTAGGGTTTTCTAATGAATAAAGGAAGAATTAATGAAAAATAGAGTTCATATGTGAATTAGACCATAATGAACTATGAATTGATGATAAATGAGCATGGTGATCTTGTCGTGGGTTAAAAGGATAAAAATGGTAGATTTAATGTAAAAGACGCATAATGAACCTAATTGATGGTTAGTTAGGGTTATATGTTGTTAAAAGATAACCTTAATATCTTTCATGAAGAATAGATGAGATAAATAGGGTTTGTGAGTAATTGTATAAAATTAGGGTTTAAAATAGTAAAAGATAAAGGGAAACCCTAATTGCAATAGAAACCCTAAAAGTGGACTAGAAACCCTAGGAAGCAAGCTAGGTTTAATTGATCTTGATGGCATGATCAATAATAGGAAATTGTATGATTATTGCAGGATCTTGTTATGTGTGCTTGCTTGCTTAGGATTTGTTACTTGCATGGATTATTCTATCTCAAATCAGCCTGACAGGTATGTGGTTACTCTTATGAATAATCACTTTAGTTTCACGGCAATTCCCGAACATTTTTATCAGTTGCCTGAAAATAACTGCTTGGAAGACTTTTCTTTCATGCAACTATAAAGTGACTATGATTATCACCATAAGTATGTGTACATGATTGGCTCAGATCCTGGTCCTCCTCTGTGGCTTGCAAATGCTAAAAAGTGTAACCTAGAGCAAGGTCTACGCTATCAAGAGTTAGGGATTGGGCTACCTACATGTAGTGTCATGCAACTCTTTAGCACACCATGAGTTAAGGAGTGGGCTACCTATGTGTAGTGCCATGTGACTCAACCCTAGAAACTGATTCACCTGTTAGGTAGGATCATGAGGGGTTAAATGGGGATCTACCATAAGGAAGGTCGCATCCAGGTCCACTGCAGGGACAATGTAGAGGTTAGGGTATGTAATGATTGAGCAGTTATGTTGAAAATGTAAAGTTGTTTGTTAAATCATAGTTGATTGCGATATGTTGTCACAGTTAATTGCATGATTTTTGCTTCCCCCACATACCATCATAATTCATTTATGCTGACCGACGTCTTCTTTGTCGGCATTTTAGGTACAAGTGAAAAGAACAAACAGTAAGGTGGCATATGTAGAATTAAATATGAATTAAAGTTCAAAGGAGGATTAGTTAGAATAGACTCCATGTGGATAGAAGTAGATATCCAAGTTTTTGAAAATGTATGAAAAGTTTAATTTTATTACAGTCTTTCAATTTAGTTTGATAGAATTTGATAATTATTATCGATTATTTGCCGAACCTTTATTCTGGAAATTGGGATAATGGCTCTGACCTCTTGGTCTCCCTTAATTGGGGTTTACTGGGAGGCGGGGTCGTTACATTAGGGTAACCACATACAGTTAAGGTGGTCTCTGATACCATTTGTAAATGCCCAGGCCCACTACCCAAGGCTCTAGTAGAGTTTCAAGAATGATGACTATCCCCACAGACCACCACTAGCCTTACCTGTGTGCTTTATCCTCACTCACGTACATGCCAGGATCTACTTCCCGATAGGTCACCCATCCCAGTACTACTCCAAGCTGAGCATGCTTAACTATGGAGTTCTTAGTGATGGGCTCCCGGAAAAGGAGGTGCACCTTGGTGATATGGGTGGTCCAATCATTCCTTATAAGATCATTATATCTGAGTCCTCAAATCCTGGGACGTTACATTCCCACTCTGAGATTAAGTTAGTATAAGGCTTCCTTTAAATATTTGGGTTAATTGGAGGAGAGAGGAGAGAGTTAGAGGTTTTATAAGGATTCCCTAAAGTGAAGGATTAATTAATTATTAATATGTTCTATCACATTTAATGTGACTAGAACCTTTCCCTTTTATGTTGCGTGACCAAATAGCCATCCAGTCTTGATCGGACGATAACCATGTCATCTCCAACCTTGCAACCAATAAGGAAACCAACTACATTACCTCTCTCAATTTCTCCGATCTACAATATCACTAGGAAACATTTTCATTGAATTTGGGAGGCCAAACCAAACAAGAATAACCCTGTTGTCCACCTTCTCAATGAGATATGGGGTTTTCATCTTTTGACAGTGGGTGCTAGTTCAAATTCAGCCCCCCTTCATAAGGACCCTAGCATGCGATCTTGAACCAAGGAACTCTATCTACAAGGCAATTGGAAGTTCCCCAAGTCAAGAGTCATTGAATACCTCCCTTCCACACTTCTCCCTACCTCTCCCTAATCTTCTTAGAGGATTCAATGTCATCGATTAATTCAGGAAGGTCATGTAGGAGGTCCCCTTGTTGATGGGCGCCTCCCAGACACCCGAACAACCAGAGTGAATATCTAGTTTGACTCACTGAGGCGCGAGAAGGGCAGGTCATGAGGAAGAAAAAGTCCAGGCATGAAAAGACCTCCTCGCCACTGGAATCGACATAGTTGGATAAAGGTCAGTTTGACTTTTGATCTATTGCTTAATACCATCCAAGTGGGCATAGGATGCCAAGGTGGCATGATCCCATAGGCTCAAGCCTAGACCCATGATTGACTTATCTTGTATTATAATATGTTATATTTTGCTAACATGTCAGAACATTATTAGTCAGATTAATGGTTATCGTGTAAAAATTAAAAACTAATTATTGGTATCACTGATCATGACAAGTTATCAATGAAAATTGATCAGAAAAAAAGTGAGGAACACAAATAAAATATATTTTAGGCCTAATTCTAAAAGTAAATTCTAATGTGTTCAAGTGGTGATTAAGGCATATAAACCCTTGTTTTTGATGAATAGGTTGTTAATCAAGTTAAATATGATTCTTTGATATGTAAACTAATGATGTGGAATATAATGGTGATTTAACATGATTATGATTTTAATGATGATAATTAGAGTTTCTAATAAGAAAAATCTTGCATATGAATAATTAGGGTTAAAGATCATAACTTTCTAGTTGTTAATGAACATAATTGAATTTAAGTGATCATAATGAAAGAATATGATGGATCTGATAACTAGGGTTTCACAATATGATTAATATGCCATGGAATAAGGTTTGCCCTTATACCTAATCCAAACATGAGATTGACCCTAATCCTTAGATTGGGATCCAAGTAGGCTTTAATCTAATCAACTTGTCAGTGACATTTAAGGATATACATACATGTAGATTTAGTATTGAATTGCTTTGATTCCTCTTTTCTTTGTTGATGGGATTATATGCTTAAAGTATGATTGCATAATCTGCATGGTTTTACATTGAGGTATGTGGTTACAATCATGACTACCAATAATATTATTTGCCAAGGTTTGTCGAGTGTTTCTCAAAGATTGTTCAAATATATTATTCATTGTTATTTACATTTGTCTAATTATAATGCCACTATGAGTATCACATAAAGAAAGATATCATATTTTGAACCCTAGGATGACATGCATTTAGGAGTTATGCACATGAGCCCTGGTGGGACAATGGTCACACCTAAAATAACACCTGGGCTCGTGATCATAACTCATAGATGCACCATTAAGTTGATATATGGGGACTCCCTTAGCCACAGTGATACATGCATAGCTAGAACCTAGGGTTTTCCTAAAGTAATGTTTCTTCTAAGTCTTGTCATCTCTAATTTCATCCACTTCTCATCCACTTGCTTAATAAACCCTAATAAAACATCCCTCCTCACCTCAAGTTAGAATTTTTGAGAAGAAGTAGGCTTATGGTATCCTCTGCCAATTTAATGTACATGTAGTAAAAAAATAATGATAAAGTAAAGAAAATTCTTTTATATGGTTTTCCTTGCTAGGGTAAATCCTATATGGAGATAGGTTTGGTTTAGTAAAATCCTAGTGGGTCAAGGGACTTAGAGACCCTAAAAGGCAGAGTGTAATACATAACCCAAACCCTAAACACTAATCTTGGGAAATAGGGGTAGGTGTATACCCATGTGAACCCTAATTAGGGTAGAGGGAATAAGAAAAATACAAATGAGTTAGGTGAGTCAGTCTCTCATGCATGCATCTATGTGGATCAAGGCATTCAAGTAAAGGGTTTAAGAAACCAATGGTTACATCAAGTGAAAATATGAAACCTTAATTTAAATTTTATGATTGGTGTCCTGACCCAAGGTGGGTCAGCCTAAGAGTGGGAATAATATTGACTGGTTCGTAAAACCCTAATTTTGTATGTAAGGTTGCACCCAAAGAGCGTAACATCCTTCCATGATCTAAGAAGGAAACCTAGGCTAGAACCTTCCGTAGAGGGGTGATTTTATATATAAGTTTAAAGACTAACTTAACCATGAATGTCACCTCAAGTATGAAGGGTTAGAAAAAAAATTATGAAAGCACATTCATTCTTTGTACCTAAGCATGCCATCTCTGGGGGACACAAGGAAAGTCACTAAGGAAGTGGGTGAAAGTATGTGACCAATCTAGGGTAGGAATTTCAATAATCGTCCAAGTTAGGATAGGAAGGTGGATATAAAAAATGGAAGTCATTGTAATAACTAGTGATCAAGCCAGAATAGGAAGATCACCAATAGGCCAAGATAGGAAAGGAAGGTCGATGTAAGAGGAAGTCTTTGCAATGAATGGTGGCCAAGCTGGGATAGGAAGTTTGCATGTATGCCAAGATGAGAAAGGAAGGTCGTATAAGAGGAAGTCATTGCTATGAACAATGATCAAACTTTGATAGGAAGGTCACCAATAGGCCAATCTAGGAATGGAAGGCCAATGTGGGAGGAAGTATTTGCATTGACTAGTGACCAAGCCAGGAAAGGATGGTCATTAATAGGTGAATCCTAGAAAGGAAGACCACCATGAAAGACCAATCCCAGGAAGGGAAGGTCACAATGAGCCCAATGTAGGGACATAAAGTGAGGAAAGAAAAGTGTAACCCAAGAGATGAAGGAAATTTGGGTTAATGAATTAGATAAGGAAATAATGTGCTAAAGTTGGTGATATCTCAATAAAACCTAGGTAGGGTAGACCCCTAGGTCAATATTGAGGTCAAGTAGGGAGGATTAAAGGTACATGATACATTTGAGGTTAGAAGTTGATCAAGACCTAAGTGTATGAGACCATGGGGTCAGGAGATAGCCATCCATGTTTTCCTGAGGCCCATGGGTTGGGAGATTTGGCCACCTTCATGAGTTCATGAGGCCCAAGAGGTAAATCTGAGAGGCACTCCCTAAGTGCATACAGTCCGTGAGGACAAGAGGGGATCATTCCAAAGGTACATGTACCCCTAGGGACTAAGGCTAATGAGACGTGAGGTGAATGTAAAAGAGACAAGAAGTCATTTAATAATGAAAACATAAGGGAGTTGTGCCCAAACTCAAGAGTGAGAAAGCCATTTGACTTCATGAAATATATGAATCTTTTTTGATTAAGAGTGTCCACATTTTGGATTTATTGAATAAGGATAATACAATGTAAAATGTGATATTCTAAAATAATGTTTGGATGCACCATCTCTGCTCTTGGAATGGGATGAACTTTGTATTTGGTCTATATTCAAGTTCTTATTTCATCTCATTATGAGTGAGATTGTGTAGACACATGTTATACTTAAAGTTGACCTATAAAAATGAATACGACACTAAGTGAGGTTAATGACATGGGCTAGGGTTGGAGGTGTTTCCTGACTCCTATGTGAAGACAAATGCATAATATATCAGAATTTGGGTGAAAAGAGTAACCACCAAGTTAAATTGAAATTCACAAATAAAAATGTAACCACCAAGAGATGATATCATGTAAATACTAAGGATGTAGCTTTAGACATAATGTGAGGAATATGCATATCAATAAAAGTTATTTAAGATATCCAACAAGGGTTGCTAACGCTAAGAATTGAGATTGAGATGAGTTATCATTCACCTTAACTTGAGTATGTTTTAAATTTTGGGGGAAAATTTCTTCTAAAGCAGGGGTGAATATAATATCCTCAATTTTTGTGAAATTTAATTATATAATATAAGGCATGATTGATAAGTAATTTTCCCCAATGGTTTTATTAATGGAATAATAATGTTTACCACTTCGTGGAATGGGTGCAACCCATGGACCAAGTGAGGCCCATGAGACTATTTGCTTTGCAAATTTATCCTTGTGGTGGCACATGTTTGAGAAATAAGAGATTCAATACATAAATAGAGAATAATGAATTTGTGAATTGTTAGATAACTGAAAAGTGAGAGAAAATGCAAGTTTTCAAAAGTAAATAAGATGTAGGGTGTTTTAGATTATAAAGGGAATAATTGTCTAACCAAGAATGGAAACACAAGATTTGGAGCATCAAACATGAATATTTTGGTTTGAGTTTTAGTGTACTTAGATATAATAACAAAACTAAGAGAGTTCTAGAATTTGAGAGGAGAATGACTCTCCATTCCATGTGGGTAATTGATTTATGGATATGCTAAAAGATTAAGCGTTGGATATGAAAGTTAATCCAACAAATCCCAAAAATATGATATAGGTTGGGAAAGGAATTAATGGATTATGTTCCAAGTTTGGGATCAAAAGGATGTTTTTAGTGGCCTAGAGAAATTCATAAACAAAGAGGCACCTACTTGTAAGTAAATGTTGTTTCCATTGTTTGAGGAGAGAAAAAAGGGCATCTAGAAACATCCCTTGAATACCTAATCTTGCACAATATGAGATTTAGTTATTATAAGGCTTCCTTTAAAATTTGGGTTTTGGAGGAGAGAGGAGAGAATTATGGATTTTACAAGTATTCCCTAATGTGATAGATTAATACATATATCAATGTAATCTATCACATTTAATGTAACCAAAACCTTTCCCTTTTTTTGTGTGAACTAATAGGTGTCCGATCTAGATCGGACGATGGAAAAGTCCTCTCCAACCTTGCAACCAAAAAGGAAACTAGATACAATACCTCTCTCACCCTCTCCTACTTTTCTCTCTCTCTCTCTCTCTCTCGCTCTCTGAACCACAATAACATTAGGAAATGTTTCCATTGAATTTAGGAGCCCAAGCCGAACCAGAATAACCCTCTTTTATCTTCCTTTTCCATGAGATATGGGGGTTTCCCCTTTGGTAGTGGGTGTTGGTTCATAGTCCCCCCTATATAAGAACCCTAACCTTCAATCATGAATCGAGGAAATATATTTGCAAAGCAATTGGAATTTTGAGCAAGTTAAGAGTCGTTGAATACCTCCCTTCCATATGTGCATGTGAGCACCATTGCAACCTGCTCATCACCAATGAGCTTCTCTCCTCCCTTCCTTGCCCTACTCTTCCCAGAAGAGCCAATGCAACGATGGTTGAATTCAGGAAGGCCCCGAAGAGGTCCCCTTGTTGATGGCTAATGCCCAGATACCCAGACAATCGGAGTCAGCATCCCAATTGAGTCGCCCAAGAGCGAGAAGAATGGGTCATGAGGAAGAAGAAGATTGGGCGTGAAAATACATCCTCGCTCCTAGAGTTGACATAGTCAGGTAAGGGTCACTTTGTCTTGTGATCTATTTCTTAACCCCATCCACGTGGGCATAGAGTTCAAAGATGACATGATTCCATAGGTTGATACTAAAACCTGAGAGTGGCCAAGCTAGTTCTTATAATATGGTATATTTTGCTAATGTGTCAACATATTATTCATTATCGTGTGAAAATCATAACTGATTATTAGTAGTTCTGATTATGACAAGTTGTATATAAAAATTGATAAGAAAAATCACAGAAGCAAATAAAATATTTTTGTTGCCTGATTTTGAACCCAATGCTAAAAGTAAATGCTAATTTGTTTTAATGTGGTTGTTAAGGCATATAAACCCTTGTTTTCTATTAATATGTTGTTAATCAAGTTAATTATGTTTCATTGATATGTAAACTGATAATGTGGAATATAATGGTGATTTAAGTGATTATGACCATAATGATGAGATTTAACATTTTTAATGTAAATAATCATGCATATGATTAATTAGGGTTAAACATCATAACTTTCTATGTTGTTAGTGAAAGTAATTGAATCTAAGTGATCATAATGAAAGAATGTGATGGATCTAATAAATAGGGTTGCAGCTAATGATTAATATGTCATGGAACTAAGTTTTGGGCCCTTATTCCTCACTAAACCCGAGCTTGACCCTTAACCCTAGACCAGGACCAAAGTAGGGTTTAAACTAAATAATGTGATGGTGGCACTTTAAGATTTACATACATGCATATTAAATGTTGTATTGGTTGGATTCCACTTTGATTTCTTGATTGGATGCTATGATTAAAATATGACTACATGATTTGCACAATTATATATTGAGGCACGTGGTTATGAGTATGACTACCCATAATATTTATTCCCGAGGTTTTTAGAGTGTTTCCTAAAGATATTTCAAATAAACTATTTGTTGTTTATTTATGTTCGGTTCAATTATACTGTCAGTATGAGTATCCCATAAATACAGATATCATATTATGAACCCTAGGATGACATGCATCGATGAATGATGCACATGAGCCCTAGAGGGATAATGGTCACACCCCATATAGCACATCATGTATGGGTTGGAATATACAAAGAAAATGGTAGCTCTTATTTGTTTGTAATGATTGATATATGTTGTTATGTACTTGCACACTTTTGCATTCATCCCACATACATAGTATATTTTGATATGTTGATTTGTTCTTTATTTCATGTCATTTAGGGTAAATGCAATACATGGAGATATTAAGATATGATAAACTAGATGAAATTACCTAAATGCATTAAAGCTAAGTAAAGGAGGATTAGATAAACACTTCTTCTCATATGTACAATTTTGATGATAGAAACTCATGTAACTCCTTAGAGGATCATCTTGTAAACAATATTTAAATTGATGGAAATTATGATATTATTTGTTATTTGTCTAAATATGGATCCTTGGGAATTTTAGGTGATGGCTCTCAACTTTTTGGGTCTTTCATTAATTGTAGGATGTTGAAAGGTGAGGTCATTACATATGATTTCAAATTTTCAAATAATATTTAATTATTTGTAATTTCAACTAATCTGTAGAAACATAAGGAAACTTATTATGGCATGACTTGATGGTAATGGTGTCTAGAAGGGGGTCATGGCTTTAGGGGTTGGCAATATATTTCTCAGTACCATTAAATTGGTACACAAGGACTCCCTTAGCCACAATGATATCTACCTATCCAGAACCTAGGGTGTGCATAAAGTAATGTTTCCTCTAACTCTTCTCATTTCTAACTTCATCCACTTCTCATCCTCTTGATAAATAAACCCTAAAAAGATACTTCCCTTCTCAGATCAATTTAGGGTTTTTGAGAAGAAGTAGTATTAAGGCATCCTCCACTAATTAATTTATATGTAGTGTGGAAATAATGATAAAGTAAAGAAAAACGTTTTATGGGGTTGGTTTAGGAAAATTGTAGTTGGTCAAGGTCATATAAACCCTAAGAGGTAGGATGTAGTTTCTAAATCAAACCCTAAACCCTAATCCTAGGAAATGGGAGTAGGTGTCTACCCATATGAACCCTAATTAGGGTAGAAGGAATAAGAAAAATACAAATGATTTAGGTGGCCCAGTCTCCCATACATGCATGTAGGTGGAGAAAGGCATTCATGTTAATGTTTTAAGAAACTAATGGTTACATATAGTAAAAATATGAAGCCCTTAATTCAACTTTTAGGGTTAGTGTCTCAACCTAGGGTGTGTCAACCCAAGAGTAGGAAAAATGCCTATGGGGTAGGTAAAACCCTAATCTTGTGGGTTTAGGTTGTGACAAGAGAGCTTAACCTCTTCCTATATGCCAAGAAGGCACCCTAGGTTAGAACCTTCCGTTGAAGGGTGACATAATAAATCAGTTTAAAGATTGAGGTAACCAATAATGTAATGTAAAATGTGAATGGTTGAGATACAAAATATGAAACAACATACATTCATTGAAACTAAGTATGCCATGTCATGAGGACCCAAGGAAAGTCTCTAAGAAAGTGGTTGAAGGTATGTGACCAGACTAGGATAGGAAGGTCACTAATCTACCAAGCCGGGATAGGAAGGCCTATATAACAAGAAAAGTCATTATAATGATTGGTGATCAAGCCAGGATTGGAAGATTTCCAATAGGCCAAACCAAGAAAGGAAGGCAGATGCAAGAGGAAGTCACTACAATTGTTGGACATCAAGCCAGGCCATGCTAGGAAAGGAAGGTTGATATAATAGGAAGTTATTGCAATGACCATTGATCAAGCCGTGAAAGGAACATCACCAATAGGTCAAGTTGGAAAAGGAAGGCCAATGTGAGAGGAAGTCATTGCAATGACTAGTGACCATGATAGGAAAGTAAGGTCACTAAAAAGTCAAGTCACAAAAGGAAGACCGCACATGAAAGACCAAGCTTAGGAATGGAAGGTCCCCATGAGACCAATGTAGGGACATAAAGTGAAGAAAAAAATGTGTACCCCAAGAGATGAAGGAAATCCAGGTTAAAGTATTACATAAGCAAATAATGGGATAAAGTTATGATATCATAATAAAACCTAGATAGGGTAGAGCCCTATGTCAATCTTGAGGTCAATTAGGGAGGATTAAAGGTACATGAGACCTATGAGGTAGAAGGTTATCATGCCCTACATGTGTAAGACCATGGGGTTAGGATATAGCCATCCATATTTCCCTAAGGCCCATGGGTCAGGAGATTTAGACACCTTCATGAGTTCATGATGCCCAAAGGGTAAATATGAGAGGTACTCCCTCAGTGCATAGGGTCCATGAGGAAAAGAGGGGATCACTACAAAGGTACCTATACCCCTTGGGACCTTAAAGGAAATGACTAAGGCTAATGAGACATGAGGTGTAAATGTGAAAGATACAAGAATTCTTGTAATAATAAAAACTTAATGGAGTTCTACACAAACTCAAGAGTGAGAAATGCAATTGACTTCATTAAATATAAGAATATTGTGGGATAAAAAGTGTCCATAGTTGTGATTTATTGATTGAGGATAATGCAACCTAAAATGTGCAATTTTGAGATAATGTGTGGATACACCATATATTCTCTTAGAATGGGATGAACTTTGTCTTTAGGCTGCAGTTAAGTGGTTATTTCATCTCATTATGAGTGAGAGATATTGGGTATACATATGTTATGCTTAAAGTTGACCTATGAAAATGAATACCCTAAGTGAAGTTAATGACATGAGCTAGGGTTGGAAGTGTTACATCACCCCTATGTGAAGACAAATAAATACTTGTTTGGAACTTACATGAAAAGAGTAACCACCAAGTGAAATTGAAATTCGCAAATGAAAATGTAACCACCAAGAGATGATATCATGCAAATACTAAGGATGTGGAAACACCTTGAATTGAATTCAGGTACCAATCTTAGACATAATGTGTTGAATATGCATATCAATAAAATTTATATAAGATATCTAAGAAAGTCTGATAATCATAAGGATTTTATCGAGTTGAGTTATCATTCACTCTAACTTGACTAATTTTTAATTTTGGGGACAAAATTACTTTTGAGGGGTGAATGTAACATCCTCAATTTCGGTAAAATTGAATTTTATAAATATAAGACATGAATTGAAAAGTAATTTTTCCCAAAGGTATTATTAATGGAATAATAATGTTACCCACTTTGTGGCATGGGTGCAACCCATGGCTCAAGACAAGCTCATGATACTATTTTGTTTGCAAATATGTCATTGTGGCACCATTTTGAGAAATAACAGATTTCGTGAATAAATAAAGAATAATCTTTTATAAAGATTTTATAAGGATTCCCTAAAGGGAAGGATTAATATATAAATCGATATAATCTTTCACATTCAACATGACCAAAACCTTGCCCTTTTATGTCACTTGACCTAATATCTACCAAATCTACATCAGAGGATGGCCATGTCATTTCCTACCTTGCGACCAAAAAGGAAACCAAAAAATTTCCTCTCTCATGCTCTCCTACTTTTCTCTCTCTCTAATCCACAATAACACTAGGAAATGTTTCCATTGAATACGAGAGGCCAAGCGAAACTAGAATAATGCTCTTTTGTCTTCATTTCCTAGGAGATATGGGGTTTTCCCCTTTTGGCAGTGGGCATTCCTTCATAATTGGTTTTTGTCGCCTATATAAGGACCCTGGCATGCGATCTTGAACTGTAGAACATTATTTGCAAGGAAATTTGAAGTTCCTTCAAGTCAAGAGTCATTAAATACCTCCCTTAAATTTGTGCATGTGAGCACCATTGTCACTATTCATCACTGACAGTCCACTCTCCTACCTTCCTCTCCCTAGTCTTCCCTATGGAGACAATGCCACCAGTGGTTTTTGGGAAGGTCCTATAGAGGTCCCCTTGTTGATGGCCGACACCTAGACACCCGAACAAACAAATTCAACTTCCTAGTTGACTCATCCAAATGTGATATAGGAAGGTCGTGAGGAAGAAGAAGTTCGATCATGAAAATATTCCTCACCCCTGGGGTCTACATAGTTAGGTAAGGGTTAGTTTGTATTTTGATTTGTTTCTTAACCCCATTCACATGGGAATCGGGTGCCAAGGTGGCATGATCCTATAGGCTCAATCCGATACCCGAGAGTGAATGGGCTCATTCTTATTATATGGTATATTTTGTTAACGTGTCAGCATATTATTGATCAGATTAATGGTTATCATGTGAAAATCATAAATAATTGTTGGTAGCACCGATCATGATAATTTAATATGAAAATTTGATCAAAAAAATGAGAGGAACACAAATAAAATATAGGTGAGTACTAGTTATGAATCTAATTCTAAAATTATTATGTGTTAAAGTTGTGATGAAGGCATATAAACACTAGTTTTTGATGAATAAGTTATTAATCATGTTAAATATCATTCCTTGAGATGTAAACTGATAATGTGAAATATAATGGTGATTTAATATGATTATGACCAGAATGATGATATTAAAGTTTCCAATGTGAATAATCATGCATATGAAGAATTAGGGTTAAAGATCATAACTTGCTAGTTGTTAATGAACACAATCGAATCTAAATGATCATAGTGAAAGACTATGATGAATCTGATAACTAGGGTCGCACCTAACGATTAATATGCCATGGAAAAAGGTTTTGTTCCCTTATTCCTAATCCAAATCCGAGTTTGACCCTAATCCTTAGAATAGGACCTGAGTAGGTTTTAATCTAATCAATGTGTCAGTCACACTTAGGGATTTACATACATGCAAATAGAATGTTGAATTGCTTGGATTTCTCTTGCTTGCTTGATGGGATTATATGCTTAAAGTATGATTGCATAATCTGTATGGTTTTACATTGAGGTACATGGTTATGATTATGACTACCCACAATATCAATTGCCAAGGTTTGCCTAGTGTTTCTCAAAATTTGTTCATATATATTGTTTGTTGTTATTTAAGTTCTATTTAATTCTAATGCCACTATGAGTATCACATAAAGAACGATATCATATTTTGAACCCTAGGAGGACATACATCGAGGGGTGATGCACATGTGCCCTGGCGGGGCAATGGTCACACCCAAGATAACACATTTTTGGGTTTAAATATGCAAAAATTGCTAGTTCTTATTTGCATGTAATTGATTAATTTATGTTGTTATTACTTGCACACTTTTGCATGCACCCCACATACACATGATATTTCTATATGTTGATATGTGCTTTGTTAAATGATGTTTTAAGCTAATACAACTCATGAAGATGTTAAGATATGATAAATCAGATGAAATTACCTGAAGGCATTAAAGTTATGTAAAGCAGAATTAGATAGATACTTCTTCTCATATGTACAGTTCTACTGATAGAAATTCATATAACTCCTTATAGGAGTATATTTTAAACAATATTTGATCTAATGTAAATTATTTTCTATTATTAGTTATTTTGTTAAATTTGGATCCTTGGGAATTTTAGAAAATGGTTCTTAACTTTTTGGGCCTTTCCTTGATTGGGGGGTGATGAATGGTGAGGTCATTACGTTTCCATCACCCCTACCATAGCTGAAACCATGTCTATAGGTTCCATCTCTCCAATAAATGGATGAAGGCATCCAGTATATTACAAAGATCAATACTAAAAGGTGGTGGGATTTTGTATCATTATCATTATCATTATCAATATTGGGTAGTCATAAGAAGATTATAAATTATGTTCAAAGTGTTTCAATAATACATATACAAATCAAAATATTACTCATTAGGAAACATTATAGCTCAAACAAATACATAGCCAAGTACAAAGTCAAGAGAGTACATACCAGTATCATTTAGTATCACTAGTCTGTTGAAGGAGAAAATATTATAAAAGCATACCTCTTTTGAAGTCTATAGTACTACAAAAATCTAAATCAACAACTTTGTTGTGTATAAGATCTAAGTAAGAACAACCATGTATCCATATATATGTTTTGTTACTCTAGTGACCTATTACAACATTCATTCATGTAATATTATTATACTCAAAGTATTTCTTGACCTATACCCATTAAGAGTATTGACCTAGAGTCAGTTGATTGAGATTGTATATGTATAATTCAAATAAGGGTATGATTTGATGTATTAAACATTAGGATTGATGTTATTAGACCATATAGTCATTTTTCATGTAAAAACATGTCAAGAACAGATTGGATGATGATTTATTAATCATAGTCTTGTCATCTACTCATCAATATAATATTGGAGTCCAACAGAATCACGATGTACACATAATTAAATTTGGGAATTATACTTGCAAGTTGGGTGTCACAGACATTTAAATGTTTTCATAGACACATCCTAGTTTTAGTTGCATTATTAGTCTGCATTCATATAGATTAGTTTTCATCAAGTATATCTTTGTTTTGATCTACTTAGCTTTTTATGTTTATATGTAGGAATTTGATACTACTCTTAACTCCCTTTGCATGTTTTGAATTTTATCACTTTGTATCTAGTTTTCCTAGGGGGTCCTTCTTGTTGATGTCCACAACTACTCGACAACTTTATCGACTCTCAAGCTCGACAATACCATCGATCGACAAACTCAGGATAGGAAGTCAAAAATCCATTGCTTGATAGACCCATCGACTGACAACAAATGGTCAACACCGATGGCAATAGCTCAACAGCCTTGACCCTATAAATAGGCCTCTACTGTAGCCATATAAGTTATTTCAAATTTATGTAGATAGAAATGCCAAAAGGCTACCATCGAGATCAGAGCAAGCATGAGATCTATAGACCAAGATAAATCTATTGATCTCAAGCATAGATTGAAAAATATCTTTCATCCACAACTCTAGGTCATCGATCTCCCTTCTTGGGTGATCAATCTCTTCCTCAAGATGAAAGAGAAAGAAGGAACAAAGACTGTTGTGGCACAACATGACAAGCCGCTTCTACCACCATCATTATCATGATTGTGTCCTCCTCCTATTCTAGTGATATTAATCTCACCATGTCGAGGGAGTAGTCTTTTCATTGGGGTGTGGGGACTAACCCCACTGCCCTGTTCTTGCAATTTCATTTATGTTCCAACTCTTGTATGAACTCATTTAATTCACAAACAATCATTTATTGCATGTTTTGTGGATTGATCACCTGCTTTATGTGATTTATTATAATCTTTTACTGTGAGAACTTCTACATTTAAGATTTGAATACCGATTAGCTTTGGTTGACACCCTGATAAGAACTTCTGACAGCAAGTCTCCAAAGTAGTGGATAGAGGATCTGTAAGTAACTTGACATCAAGCTTAAAGGGATATCTTGTAATGACCCCATCTCCCGGTAACCCCCAATTAAGGGAGACCCAAAGATCAGAGCCGTTATTCAATTAACATGATCAAAGGTTCGACAAATAATCAATAACAATTAATAAACTTTACCAACTCAACTGAAAACTGGTATAAAATAAAACTTTTCTTACCTTGGAAAAAAACTGGGATTTCAAAACTTCTATCCACATAGATACTAATCTATCTAATCCTCCTTTGCACTTTAATTCTCATTTAGTACCACATATGCCACTTCACTATTTTTTCTTTTCATTGTACCTAAAATGCCGATAAATAAAACTTCGGTCAGCAAGAAGCTGGTATGTGGGGGAAACAATAAGCATGTAAATATGTTAACAACGTAATCATGCAATTAATCATTTAACAACCAAGATTACATTTTAAGCCAAACTACTCAATCCATACCTATCCACAACTTTGTGTTGTCCCTGTAAGGACATATATAATACCTTTGTAAAGGTAGAGTTGCATGGAACCACCCAAAGGTAGCCCAATATCTAACTCACTATGACTTGATGGACCTACCCTCTAGGTAGCCATATACTAAGTCATTCTACGACCTGATGGACCTACCCTCTAGGTAGCCATATACTAGGTCAACCATTAAGACACAGAGGGGACCAGGATCTGAGCTAGTAGGCACATATATTATGTGATAGTCATATTCACATTATAGTTTGCATGAACTAAATTCATCCAACAATTTATTCAAGTCGTCGGTGAAAATCTCGGAAAACCTCAAAAATCTATCTCGAGATATTCATAAGTGTAACCACATACCTTCAATTGAAGATTTCAAGAAAGATTCAAGTATGCAGAGAAACCCAATCAAGCAGGCAATGAGGAATAGAAATCCTGAAATAAAAGTATCAAGTTCCTTTTATTAATATTTATCCAATTTCATCACATTACTTAGGATTTCAATTCCAATTTTAGGGTTTCTTTGGAAATTAGGGTTTTTGCTTCCATTATAAATATTATGATCTCTAATTTAGAAAAACTACATAAAACCCTAAATTACTTTCATTTTAATATACCCAACAATATTTAGTATCATTATTTGGCAATTTACCTTCTTAATCTGAAATATCAAGGTTTTCTCTTCCTTTATCCCCAAATTAGGGTTTCAATAAATATTATACTTTATTTATGGATCACAACTCTAAATTAAGCAACCTTGCATTCAAAATAGATAAACAAACCACCTTTATCATTAACAGGGTTAATCTTATCAATTTGACCCATTAATTCACCAAATTACACTCTTGACATCCAATTAGGGTTTCCCATTAAATTTTAATACATTTCATTAGAAAAATAAGGTACTTTTGCAAAACAGAGGAGAATCAGGTTCTCAAAGTATTTGTTATTAGATTCCCCACATTTTTATGAGCAATTTTCATATTTTATGCATATTCATCTGAGCTACCATTATTTAAATATGAATTTTGCAAAAAATTATTTACTAGAGCCAAAGAGGGGTTGACACGTCAGCTAAATCATGCCTTGCTCTCCAATGCTAGCCAAGCCAACTCAAAACATAATGAAAGGTTGACTTTGCCCCTCGCGCGATGACCTTCCTCATTACGTTTCAGAGGGTATTTTGTCCAAACCCACCTGCTCGTCTCCTACCCGCGAACCCTCGTGTTGGTGTCGACTGCAGCCGACCGCGGGGGTTCAACTCCTCCTCCCAAGGGCTGGGGGTCACTGGGAACCACTTCCATACTTCCGCTGCCATCTGACACGCCCTCTGGGGCCTTGACTCGTGGCCGAGATGATCAGGTGCAAGGGCTCTGGGTCTGTGACCCATAGCGGTGGTGCAAACCTCCTGTTGGTTCCGCGTGAAGATGAGAGCAGATAGATGTCGACCGAGCCTTCCCCCAGTAGAATGGGAGTGTCCGGCCACCTTCGTACTTCCTTCTGCGGCTCCCTGTTGCTTGAGTGGTCGCACTCGTTCTTCCTACTACATGGATGGTAACTCACAAAGGCCAAGCTTTTCGGCAGAGGGATTACGAGATGTAAGTGTTCGGGCAGGCTCCCCCATAGTCTGAGGGTGTTGGGAATGCCCTCTCAAGGTGAAAGCAGCCCCCTATATATATATAAATATAACTCCCTAGGAGTTGCGATCCCAATACCATGAGGAAAAGGAGATACAACGGGATAGGGAACCTATTAATACATGTTTCCTTCCTTGATCATGAAGTAATATATTTAACAATATTGATTCATACTAATCAATAAGGATCCTACTGCATGGCCTATTGCTATCCTCTCCAATGTTAACCACTTAGATGACAATTTTAGAGTCATTATATAAAAGGAAAGTGAGTTTTCTTTATGAATAAGTTATCACTGACCCATTCATATCTTACGCATTCTTCTCTTGCTTATTCTTTCATTTCTTTATTTTTGATTCCTTTTATCATTAGGATCTATGTGGAGTTAAAATCTCGTCCATATTGATCCAATTATCCATATCCACTTATTTCTTAGATTTTTATCATTATCTCAACTTTCCTTCTTAATAATGGTTTATTTGATTTTATTTCTTTCTAGTTACATTATCATTGCAACTTGGACTCCTTGGAACCCAATGAATCCCCATATTTCGAAATTCCTTGTTAAGGATACTCATTATACTTCTAATTACATCTATATCCATTATTTCACATTATCTTGTTTATTTCTCATTAAAATATCTCTTTTTGAGGTTCTCTCTTTATTTCTCTTTTATTTTCCTCATTGGTATTCCTTTCAACAATAGGAATCCTTGGGATACGAAATTACACCAAGGATAACTACATTATACCTCTTTTCACTTATTTTCCACATTTCATCAATGTTTTTAATTTCTTTATTAACAAGGAAATACTTTATTGGTCTTTTCTTTTCTTATTGCACTATTTATGCAACTTTGGACTCCTTGGAACCCAAGGAACCCAAAAGGCACGAAATCCTCTTTGGATGTGCCTTCTATAGGTTTCCATATTTTCCTTTTTCTCAAATATTCAATTATTCATTTACTAATTGAATTTCTTTGTTATTTGAGCCCAATAGCCAATAAAGCCCACAACACAAACATCAAGGCTATTGTAAACAAAATCCATGTATTCAAAACAAATTATATCATTCTTTGTTCAAATATCTTTAATATGATAAATTTCATTTCTCACCAAATGAACCCAAAAACAGGGTTGTAGCATCCTTCCCCTCTTATAAGAATTTTGTCCTCAAAATTCCCTCAAGCAAACAAACAATTCAGGATAAAACTTTTCCATGTCCATCAACGGCCCCTATGTGGATTTACCTTACCCATGGAGCTTCCAAAGAACCTTTATCATCACATATTCTTTTCTCTGAGTTCTTTCATCCTGGCATCTGTAAACTGCACAGGTGACTCAGGCCATTTCAGCCTCCCTTGGGGCTCACTGGGTTCATTACTCAGCACATGGTCGGGGTGCCTCACATAGTGCTCTAAATTGGACACATGGAACTCATCACACATTTCTTTATCCTGGGGGGGGGGGGTAAAGTTAACCATAACCTTCTCCACAAATCCATCTTAAATGGACCCATGTATCGGGGACTCAACTCTCTTAGCTATAACTTAGAGGGGTCGGATTTTCATGTCACATATTCTCCCACAGTGAACTGCATGTCAGTCTACCTTGCATCCGCTCATGACTCCCATCATCTCTAGGCTCCTTTCAGCCTTTGGATGATCAAAGTGACTTCATCTACACACACTGTGGTCCTTTTCTAACCATCACATGGTCCTTTCACCAACATCACCTTACTGAAGTGGTGACCGACACAACCTCCCTTATAGAGCTTCTTTAAAACCCGATACTGGATATGGTGGTTATCATCATGTCTTTCATAGGACAAGAACTATCTCTAGATATCACCCTGAACAAGCACACATGCCCTCATCAGACCCTTTAGTATGGATCATACTAACCATTAGTAAGAGGTGATAAATTGTACCAACACCGAGTTCTGCATGTTTCTACTTCCACCTTTTGTAAGGGAACCTTTAGGTCAAACTCAAGAACCTTTGAACTCGCATCATGGTGTAGTTGAACCATCTCTCTCTCTTATGTAGTTCAATAGAATCTATCTCTTGATAAAACTCTCCTTTCTTTCTCATGTTATCTAGGTAAGGCGATGTGACGTCCCCGGATTTTGATTTCTCCAAACCCTATTGGGAATGAGATGTCAGAATCCGAAAACATCATCCAATCATATCAGAGAGCGATGCGGAAGCATAATACACATACATGAACATTCAATATAACAAACACCATAACATTCTCAACATTCAACATGTTTATTTATACAACAGGAATTATTACAAAATAATTTACAATTACATATTGAATGAAAATCCTACAATCTATGAACATGTATGCTAACTAGGATCTTCACAATAGGTACAACCTGAACAACTACTCACTTCCCTTCTTTTGTCCCATGCTATCTCTGAACCTAAAACATACGTGAAACAACAAATCAACACACAAGGTGTTGTGCACGTGGGTAGAAAGATACATACTAATATGTTTGCATAACTGAAATAACTTGAGAAAGAAAGAGTAAAAGAAAACATTATTTAAAGAAATAATCAGGTAAACATTCCTTTTATTGCTTTCACATTGATGCGTTTGTACTACACATACTTGCACTTGACTTACATCTAGTGTGGGCAATATAGTATCATCATACATCTAACATGGGCCAAGGAATCATACATCCATGTTAGGCAACATACATCCACACTAGGCTATGTGCTCTAATAGCTACAACCCATCATACTCATTTATGTTCTATTAGATTTGGTGAAGTACAACTCATACTAGTTCAACCAAGAAATCATATCCAAATACGAGCATTCAAGGTATTGCATATCATAGGCAACCAAAAAACTAGTCTTATACTTAATAAATCCCACATACCTGAGTTCAGAGATCTCTAACTTATCCTTGATCATCTAGAAGTCTGGTCATCAACTGATTAAGACAAGACCACATACTATCATCAAATTCTCATCATCTTAACCCTAGTCATGTTCATTAGGGTTTATATTATCTCATTAGGATTTTCCAACGTTTACTTGCATTATTGTCTTATATCTATCTTACTGATGTCATTTTCTAGATTATGATTCATTATTTGAATTTTAGGTTCCATATCCTTTTTGTGAACATAATAACCCTAGTTTATATACATTATTCAAGTTAGGGTTACAACCCATGTATCAAGGTTCATCTTCATATAACATGAATCTTGTGTACAAAACTGGTCTCATATTTACATATTATCTTTCAGTTACAGATATGAGAATGTTCTAAGAATTTCATCATTTATTGAGCATGTATGCATTAATTGCATTATCTTTAGTGTTATTAGCCCTAATTAGCCATATTAATCAAATTACATGATTTCGTTCATCAACATGACCATATCTCGCATCATATGCATTATAAACATTATTATGGAGTTACTGACATTTTTTCATAATTTTATATCATCCTTTGATATTTATTATCCACAAACTAAGAATTACATATCTTACATGATTGGAGAAATCAAAATCCGGGGACATCACAGTTGGTATCAGAGCATGAACAATAGCTGCACCTGACAATTGCTCACCATGAAACATAAAAACTAAATTTGACCTTCCACATTAAACCCTAGAAACTTAGTAGGTTGTTCAGGTTGTACCTATTGTGAAGATCCTAGTTAGCATACATGTTCATAGATTGTAGGATTTTCATTTAATATGTAATTTTAAATTATTTTGTAATAATTCATGTTGTATAAATAAACATGTTGAATGTTTAGAATGTTATGGTGTTTGTTATATTGAATGTTCATGTATGCGTATTATGCTTCTGCATCGCTCTCTGATATGATTGGATGATGTTTTCGGATTCTGACATCTCATTCCCAATAGGGTTTGGAGAAATCAAAATCCGGGGACGTCACAGGCGATCTACCATAACCCATATTGCATCTTCACCTTCTGGGTCAAAGGGAGACTTACCACAACATTCATAGTGATGAACTCCCATTCCCTCTCAGGAACTCTTTTATCCTCTATATCGATACACTGGGTTACTGGTGTTCATCCTTCACCTCCTGGCTTGCATGGCCACATGCTACATGCATCTTTTTTTTAAGCATCTAGAGTGCTACCATCACTTACTATCTTTGTGGTACCAAGGTATATCATAACCTCATGTATAGTTATGATTCCTCAAGCTTGATACCTCAGAAACCCTAAACCACTCTCAAAAGGGTTTTATTACCTTCCTATCCAAAGAAGTGTATCTGAGGTTCTATCACCATCCTTTTACTACATCAAGGACTAAAATGGCTAACCAAACAACCATTAACTTGCTCAACATATCTTGTTACATCTGTGTGTTAGCCAAAACACATCCTCTTTCTAAACATAGGGTTAGTCAAACAACCTCAACTTCTTCTAGCTTCCAGCTAACTAGGCAGCTATATCTCAACTAGAGCATTCATTACCACTTCTTATCCTTAGGAGTTAGGTAATGTTGAAGACATACACCTCCATGTATTCTACTTATCATCCCATCTCAAACTCTAAGTTTGTCTTCAACAAGAACTCTGAGCTCATCCTAATGGTGATCAAACTCAATCTTGTATCACTTGCAATTTCCACATAGCTCATGCTAAAAACATCCTTATAAGATGACTACCTTATTTCTCTCAGTGTTTGTAAACCATCCATGTATTATTCCTTCCACAAAGGTATGTTATCATCTCTATCCTCATACCTTGTAGCAACATTCCGACTTACATCATCTTTATCCTTGGTGTAAGGCATGTGTACTGTCCTATCTCTCACCCCCATAACAAGAAGAAATAAACATTTGGCGGCCGTCCAAATACAGAGTTCTTCCCATTCCAAGAGTAGAGATGGTACATCCCACCTTTCCAGTACACCTTCAAATCTAAGTTGAAACGTACAACTCATGTCACAAACATCATGATATCAAAAATTACTTCCATGGAAAACTTGTCTTGAACCTACTGGGGTTTACACACAATCCTTGGTCATCTCTTCTGGGTCTATAGGGTGTCGACACTTTTGGGGTCATCCCTCTTCCCTCATGCATCTAGAGAGTGCCCTACTCATCTGCCCTTTGGGTCCCATGAGTTCATGAAGGTGATCAATCTCCTAACCCATCGCCCTCAGACAATGACAGTTGTTACCTCCCGACCCTATGGTCTTGTGCAACTAGGGAATTAGGCAACTCCTACTTCCATCGGTCTTACCCCTACCTGACCCTAGGATAGATGTGGATTATATCATAGTACATGTCCAACATAGAACGTTAACCAAGCATTCATCATCTCTCTTTCTGCATTCATGGGTTGACTTTCATCCTTTCATAGGGATCATGGTAACCTGCCTACCTTAGTCAAGCCCCATACCAGTTACCTCCATGGTAACACATCCACATGAACATAGAGATGGTTATCTATGGGTCTATAGGTTCATTCTCATGCCATGTACTCTGCACTTAGCTTCTCAAGATCCTATGAAACCTCCTCAGGTTACCTCGGAACCAACCAAACGGGTAAACTCCCTACCAAAGGGTCCCTCTCCCAGGATGGGAGGAAACTACACCTTGATAATAAAGGTCACAAGCATCCCTAGGGTTTACATTGACATGAGCATGCTTAATCCTAGCAAGCTACTAAGGCACAATAAGACACTTACCAAACCATGGTAGGTCACACTTATTCTCATCCTCAACATTAGACCAACTTTGTCGTGAGGGGTTCATCAAACATACCTTAAACTTAAGGGGTTTCCCTTTTCCTCTATACATGAGGAGTACCATGCTCGGAACTATAGCAACTTAATTCTCATCATGAGCATTAGGTATACCACTTCCCCTCTTAGGCCTAGGAACCCTAGGTTTACTTGTAGGTGTCCAACTATATGCTCTATCTCTGAACCACGAACCAAGCATGTAAAAGGCATGACATGCACATCCATGACCCTTTTACATAAGGAGCACCTCAGAGTTGAGTCCTCCTCAAGGACAACCAACTAGGTATAAAGCCTCACAACTGGTTACTTAAACCTCTTCAGGGTCTAAGTCACTCTTTGTCTCATCTCAATAGGTAATACTTATACCATAGGCACATAGGTACCAAAAGCATCATCCTCTTTCTAGGGTTTGGTTCCTCTCTAAAGGCAACCAAGATATCATCAGCCTCCAAGGATCGAGCATGAGGCAACCCCTATCATCTACTTAGGTCGCATCATCCTCAACTCCCCATAGATCCTCATGTCTAAGCTTCCAACCCTTTTTGCTTGGTTCCTACTTTCTCTCTCTAGAGCTAACTCCACATCCAGCCATACTACTCGAGGTCCTCTCTCCATGAAGGCTCATGCTCACAAGCATACCCTTATGTGGGTGAAGCCTATGCTCAACTCATGTTTGGCTCTAGATCCACACGGCCGTGGATCCACTCGCAGTCTGTGGTGATGATATCATTCGGCACGACGCAGACGTCCAACGACGCCATGAATTCTGCCACCAGCTCCTTGTAAGTAGGTCATTCATTGAAGAACGGTTGGCCATCAGCATGGTACTCCATCTCATCGGGCCTCCTACCCGTATGCCGTGCCTGCCCCTTGAGAACATAGGCCATATTACCCTCGAACCCTAAGTTGCGGATTATCTCCCGGTCAACATAACGGGTCGGCTCTATTTTCCTCTTCATGATCTCCTCATAGATCTTCTTGACCTCCGTGAATGGATGAACAATCCGCGGCCGTGGAATTGATGCAGTCGGTGGAGGCACGAACTTTGGAATGTCCATCGGGTTGGCGCGTGACGAAGACGCACCGACAACATGCACCATGATTGTGGAAGAAAGAGAAGTAGAAGGACCTCGGTGCAGGTCGGAGAAGAAAATCTCCACTCGATGAAGAACGTGCTCCTGGATACTCGTCGTTGAGCTCATATTACTCTGGAATACGCTCAGTACAGGTGGAGAAGGATTGCTCTGGAGTTGTGACGTCATCTGACGACAATCCTCACTACTACAGAAATAGCATTCAGTGTCACTTTTCTGGGTGTCGGTTATTAAGGAAGACCGACGCCTTATATGTTAGGCGTCGGTTGTTTAAGCAAATTGACGTCTATATTCGAAGACCAGCCAGACACGGGTACCGCTTTGTATTCAGTGTCAGTTGTTTATAACAAACCGATGCTGAAAGTCGGCCGCGAAATCCAAATTTTGATAAAAAAAAATAGTGTCATTTTCAGCGTCGGTCATGTAGGTATAAACCCACACCTATGTGCGATGGAAATTTGCGCGAAAAGTGTCACTTTCAGTGTCGGTTATCCATTTATAACCGACGCTGAAGGTGGTTCCCGCCAAACACTTTCATGAAAATATCGTCCAATTGGACGTCGGTTGTTGCAAACAACCGACGCCTAAACATCTTTAGCGTCGGTTGTTTAAAACAACCAATGCTATTTGGGAACTTATACTCTGCGATCACCTGACTCTTCCCCTTTCTTCTGTTTCATTGCGAGCAATTACCCTATTTCTCTGCTGCCGGCGATTTCTCTCCGGCGATTTCTTCTCCAGCGCCATTTCTCCGGCTATTTCTTCTTCGGCGCCCCCTTCTCCGGCGCCCCCTTCTCCGCCACCACTCCTCCTTCTCCGCGCCCCCTTCTCCGCCGCCCCTGCTGCCCGCCCCTGCTGCTCCAAGCACCTGAGCTTATACTCGTCGCGCCACCGCAACCACCGCCAGAGCCACCGGAGCTGCTAGCTGCTCCTCCACTGCCGTCGCTGCTAGCTACTTCTCCAGCCAGAGCCACCAGAGCCTCTGCCTTCTTCCCTCTGACAAGGTTGGTCTTCCCGCTGCTAGTTGCTCTGCTTTTTTATGCATCGATCAAATTGTTGTGATAAAAATGCATGTAATGTATTTGATTAGAGTTAATCTAATCTGGATGTTCATAATAATGGTATGTTAAATATGATGATTAGGGATAAATATAATGTCTAGTACACAAATATTAGATGATATTCAAGAAAACCCTAGTTTGATGAGCATGTTGTTAATCATGTTAATTATGATTCTTCTATATATTCTGATGTCATTATATAATTATGTGATCCCAACATATTAAATTGAATTAGAATGATTTCATGAATTATAGGGTTTTAAAGTTGATAAACATGTACATGCGGAAATAGGGTTATTAAACCAATGCTTATAACATAGTATGATCTTAATCTGATCTGGATGTTCATAATAATGTAGTATGTTAAATATGATGATTAGGGATACATATAATGTCTAGTAAAGATTCCTAGACCTTTTGTTTGAAACTATTTATTTCTTGATTTATTATTTAATAATGCTCTGTTGATTAGGATTAACCATGTTGCCTGTACTTTATAGACATTTATTATATATAAGAATGACAACACATGTATTTGTTGGCCTAGAAACCCGTCCAAGATTGACTCATTAGGAGTAAATCTTGGATAGTCCCCGGTTTGGGACTGTTCTTGAACACCTAATCTCACTTAGGATGTAAGTGTATAATGTGTATTGGGTTTTCGAGAAAATTTCGGCAGCATTTCCCCGTTTGTTCTCTAAGTACATATGTACTTAGAGAACAGCGGGGAAATGCTGCCGAAATTTTCTCGAAAACCCAATACACATTATACACTTACTAGTGAGATTAGGTGTTCAAGGATGGGATAGGTGGTACACATTTATTATATATAAGAATGACATCAAATGTGTTTGTTGGCCTAGAAACCCGTCCAAGATTGACTCATTAGGAGTAAATCTTGGATAGTCCCCGGTTTGGGACTGTTCTTGAACACCTAATCTCACTTAGGATGTAAGTGTATAATGTGTATTGGGTTTTCGAGAAAATTTCGGTAGCATTTTCCCGTTTGTTCTCTAAGTACATATGTACTTAGAGAACAGCGGGGAAATGCTGCCGAAATTTTCTTGAAAACCCAATACACATTATACACTTACTAGTGAGATTAGGTGTTCAAGGATGGGATAGGTGGTACACATTTATTATATATAAGAATGACATCACATTATACACTTAGGATGTAAGTGTATACCCTAATATTTTCCTAATATATACTTGTTTCCTAATATATACTTGTTTTCTCTGATCATAGAATGGATAGATCATGGATGTCCATTCGTAATCGTTGCACCCCAGAGTTTATATCTGGTCTTGATCAGTTTATTAGATTTGCCGAGGAACATAGGAAAAAACCTACAGATAGGTTCTACTGTCCATGTAGGCATTGCGGTAACAACTTGAAAGTCAACACTGGTGAGGAAATCAAAAGTCATGTCATGTGCAACGGGATTGTACAAGGCTATACAGAATGGCACTGTCATGGAGAGATTTCAAAATCAAAACCAGTAGATGTCGATAGCAGTGCTTGGGTGGAAGAAGAAATTGCCTCCGATGACGTAAATGTGAACGAACCAGTTCCAGCAGACATCGTTGATGCGATGCTGGATAGTTGTAGGGTAGAGCACACCGATCCACCTCCTATCTTTAGAAACATTGTGCATGATGCTGAGATACCGTTATACACAGGTTGTGCTAAGTTTACGAACAAGCTCACTTGTATATTTCACACAATATGGACGAAGTGAGTGTTTATATCGAGGAACATACCAATTTCATAAAGAGACAACATCCTCGAGCAAGTTCAATGTGGCTTGCTAAAGAGCATAATAAGACTTTTACTAAGTGGTTTGAAGATAAAGTCTTACATCAACTATCTCAAACACCAATTGATATTACAGAAACTATCAAATGCCTTGCCTTTAAACCAAAACCGAATGTTATGTCTTATGAAGGGTTTGACATTAATGGATTCACATATTACACAAAGCGCCAAGATGATAAGAGTGTCGTCCAAAATAGTGGGGTCACTCTTCAAGCGTCGACTATGTACTTTGCAAGTGCAAAGGATAAGAGTCCACGTGAAGCTAAAATGTCATATTACGGTGTCATTGAGGACATTTGGGAGTTTGACTACATAGATTTCAAAATTCCGCTCTTTAAATGTAATTCGGTTGATAACACCAAAGGAGTTATAGTGGATGAATTGGGTTTCACTTTGGTGAACTTTGAAAAGATTGGCGAGAAGGGTGAACCATTCATATTGGCATCACAGGTGAAACAAATATTCTATATCGATGATCCTGCGAATGATAAATGGTCGGTTGTTCTTCATGGTAAAAGACAATTCATTGAAGATCCTATAGATGAAGAAGAGTACTATGATAAGTATGATGACTCCAGTCCATTCTCAGTTGGGTTGCCAACTCCACAAAATATTGAAGCTAATGATGACTTATATGTGCGCGGAGATCACAATGAAGGATTGTTAATTGATAAAAGATCACAATTTTAGAGACATGTATGTTTATACAAATGCTAAATATTTGCCTTTTTCTAGTTAATACAAATGCTAAATGTTTGCCTTTTTCTAGTTAATACAAATGCTAAATGTTTGCCTTTTTAATGACATTTTCAGATGGCTGACCATGATGAGCATGATGTCCATGAAGAGCATGAAGTCCATGATGAGCATGCTGTCCATGACGAGCATGGCGAGGATACCAATGTAAGTTCTAAAAACATATCCTGTATTTCTATAAAATTCATTATCTTCTAGTTATGTCATATATCCTATATTTCTATATTGGGCTAATTTAGTGTGTTTATTTTTGTCAAATTTTATGTTGATGATGTACCTGTACCCACTGAAGCACTGGAGCAACTTGATGCGCAGCACCAAACACTTAACAAGAAAAGGGGCATCACTCTGTTGAAGAAGTTATTAGCGCTAAGTGGTAGTGGATCCAAATTGGTGGTGGAGTTTGATAATGGAGGAAATGCAATTGGAGTGAACCGCAATAATTTTGTAAACTATCTTGGGTGTACCACTCGGAGCCATTGTGGTGTTAAGTATGATAATTGGCATAAAGTTCCTCAAGGGAAAAAGGACTTGATATGGAAGGATTTATGCGTGAGTTATTATTATTTGCAATTCTATTTTGTATATTAGAAATTCTATTATTTGCAATTCTATTTTGGATACTAGTTAATAACATTTCTATTTTACAGAATCTGTTTGCATTGGATGAGAAGTTGCATCGTAAAAGTGTGATGCAACGCGCTGGAAAGATGCTTAGGAATTATAGGACAAATCTGAACAGAGAATACATAAAAGAGGGTGATAAGAAGAAGAAACCAGCCCTTGAACAATGGAACTTCTTGGACAAAGACGATTGGGACAATTTTGTTGCTTCAAGAAAATCTAAAGAATTCAAGGTATTAGGCGTCACTCCCAATTTAATTAATATACATTGTATTCACCTATTCAAGATTAACATTTAGTGCTACTAACCAAATCATTAATGTGCATACTAACTACGCCCTCAGTGACGCACAAAAAGCAAGGCGTGCACTGAATGTGCATGACCACACTATGGGTCCAAAAGGCTATGCAAGCATTCGCCAAAGACTACAGGCGGAGTCTGTGGCTACTCAGCAGTCTGCTGCTACTTAGGAGTCTGCTCCTACTCAGGAGTATGCCACACCCATGCCTCACCATGATATCTGGATAGCTGGCAGGAAAAACAAGAAGGGTGAAATAAAGAAGCCTGTAACTGCTGAGGCGGCTGCAAAAATGGTAAAATACAACTCTTAGAGAAATCATTTGAATATTGATTATTTGTGGTGTTAACTTACCAATTTTTGTTTATGCTGATTAGCGGGAGCTGCACGAGCAGAGGAAACAAGGCACGTTCATCCCTCAGGGCACAAGGGATGAATTGACAGTTGCTCTGGGTAACCCAGAGTATCCTGGACGTGTTAGAGGTGCTGGCGCTGGTGTTGGCATCAAAGCATTCTTTGGGCCATCCCAGCGCAAACCCAGAGCGGGACATTCTCAAGAAGAGGTAACCTATTCTTTTTTTAGAATGTTACTGCAAAAGGAAATTCATTAATAAGAAGCTAATGTTTCTTTTATCCATGTATAGGAGAATAAGAGAGTTGAGGATTTAGTTTCTAAGAAGGTCAACGATGTAGTTGCTGAGAAGGTCAAGGAAGAATTGCTGCGGTGGCAGGCATCTCAGGCTTCCAATCAGCCTATGGCGACCCACTCTTCTCCTGATGCACAGACTGCGAGTAATCCTAGAGACCCATCGCCTAGCACGTCTGCTGTAAGTATTGTTTATGACATTATAGCTAGTCTTTTCAAGATGATATGTTTTCAAGATTATATGTATATATGTATAACATTCTTTATGTAAATTTGTAGGCATTGAAGCCATGCCGCTTAAGAATACAAGACTATGTTGTTGCAGAGGCGCAAGCTTACCCGTCCCTTCCTGAGGAAAGGTTTCACGGGACTCCAATGCCACAGTGCTATGTTCGTGTGGGCCCATTACGTGTGTTACCCGATTGGAGGGAAGTTGCATTGCCATATGCCCACCCAGATATTGATACACTTGGTGAGGCAGAAGGCGGGGTCATATTGTGGCCCAAAGCAGATGTCGTCTACATGACTGAAATTGTAAGATAAATTTACATTGAGTTAGATTGTTAATGTGTATATATGATATCAACTGATCTGAAATTATATATACAGGTTAAAAAGAAGACACCAGGAGCACCTAGGCCTCCACCTCCACTTCCCGCATTACCAACTTGGGTTCCAACTGACCTAACATACCCGTTAGGTCCTGCTTGTAGGGGAATGACATGTTGGCTACGGGCACATAATATACATTGCCCTATAATAGTTTCTTTAGATGCAGATTATGCAGGTCGATCATACGATATCTCTTTATTTATACAAGATATTATTGAGCTGTTTATGTATGATTGGCTGAATACATCAATGATAGAGACATGGATAAGGTGAGATCTTGTTTATACATCCATATACCTTGTGTAAGATCCGGTGATCTGGTTTCTTATATATTAATGCATACGCCTATAGGTTTTGCAGCTACTTAGTCGAAGATCATTGCAAACAATTTGCATTTGATCATGTGGTATTTTTGATTCCATCATTGATTAGTTTGGTAGCTAAAGACCCTGATAATGTTCAACAATACTGTATAGATGCTTTTACAATTTTTGGTCAGCAAAAGAAGACGATAATAATAGCTCCATTCAATGTCAAGTAAGTTTACTTTATTTATAATTTGGACATAAGAAAATTCCATTTTTATTTTGCATTTTGAGTTATTAATTGTTAACTTCTTACTTCTAGCGGTAGACATTGGGAGTTACTAGTTATTGTCCCCGGGACATTCATTGTTTATTATCTAGATCCTGCGGGGAGTACATTGAACACTAAAATTGGACACGTAATGAGAATGTCATTATTCTGGTGAGAAATATTTCATTTTTATATCCGTTAACATCTTTTATTACATTACTATTACTTATGCAATTTATTGTGTTATATTAACATGTAGGGGTTTAGATGCATTCAAAAAGGCTGGAGGAACGGTCCCAAGGAAAAAGAACCAGCCAATAAATTGGCAGAACGTACAAGTAAGTTCCCGACTCGAATATATATATTATTGATGTGAATTGTGCTTAGTTGTATTATTTTGTATGTTTCAATTTATAGTGTGCTACACAAGACAATGGCTGGGCATGCACATACTATGTGATGCGATTTATGAAGATGATTATCATATATGCCGCATTGGACATCGATACCATACATGAGGTATTATATATAGTCTCATTAGTTAGTATGAAATATATCAATCTTATCTTATTTTTATATTATTACTTATATATATACATCATTCTCTTTGCAGGTGTTTAAAACTGACCACACTATAGGTAAATGCTTAAAAAATATACATGTTCCATATACGATGGAAGCATTAAATGATGTAAGAGAAGAATGGGCAAAAGCCATACAAGCAGTGGCAACTGTAAGATATAATGGGGATGTTGATAGCGATAATGAATGATACTTTGTAAATGAATATTTCTGAATGTTAATACATGTATTTGAATGTTTCTATATGTGTGAATGTGAGAATTGAATTGATGTCTGAATGTATGTACTTGTGTAGAATTTTCCTTGTGACTTTTGCAGGTTTGCGGCCTGTTTGTAGGCTGATATCAATTGATGTCGTAAACCTGCAGTTCAGAAAACTGAACTACAGGTTCTCATCCTGCTGACCAGCCACAGCAGGCCTGCAAACTGATATGAAAAAAAAATATATATAAATAGGCGTCGGTTATTTATAGAAAACCGTCAGCAAAGACATACAACGTCGGTTATTTGATAAAAACCGACGCCTAATAGTACAAACAACCCGACCGTGCAGAATTGCACGGTCGTGGTGGAAAAGGCATCGGTAATTCATATAAAACTCACGCCTATAGTACTAAACACGGCCGTGCAGGGAAGCACGGCCGTGTGGTCTTGAAGTATAGGCGTCGGTGTTTTAGTATATAACCGATGCCAAAAGTGTTCGCGCCACAGAAAATGGCGTCATCTAGGGCACTTTATGCGTCGGTTATCTACTAAAACACCGACGCTATATTCTATATAGGCGTCGGTTGTTTAGTAAATAACCGACGCACAAAGTACCCTAGATGATGCCATTTTCTGTGGCGCGAACACTTTTGGCGGCGGTTATTTACTAAACAACTGACGCCTATAGAATAAATAGGCGTCGGTTTTTTGTTCGACCTTTAGCGGCGCCCACATAGGCGTCGGTCGGAAACCGACACCAAATGGGGTTAAATGACCGACGCCAAAGGCCGTTTCTATAGTAGTGCCTTCTCATATATAGCCGTGGCCGGCGCTGTTGTATGCCCGTCGATACCATCGACGCGGGTCGATGGTATCGACTCACATAGCAAAATCTGTACAGCCACTGATATTGACGGTCGTCGATGGCTGGATGTGGAGGCCCGGATCACTGACGTGTCGATACTATCGACATGTGCCGATGGTATCGACCCATCCCCCAAATCGACTCTTGCTTTCCTCTCATGGATCGGTGACGTGTCATGTCGATACTATCGACGCGGGTCGATAGTATCGACTTCTGGTTAGGGCAACACCCTCGCGAGGCCCGACTGCCACTTTTGCCTATAACTGGGTCGATACCATCGATAGGCATGTCGATGGTGTCAACTTCACTGAGATGATTTCTTCTGAATATCTCCAGAGATCTCACGAATATCGACACCCATGTCGATACTATCGACCTCGTTCTTGCGATCAACCTGTTGGTGTGTCGATACCATCGACGAGGCCGTCGATGGTATCGACGCAGAGCGATTTCTGCAGTCGCAAACCTGTACCCTGGTCGATACCATCGACACAATGGTCGATGGTATCGACTCTGCCTCAGTCCTGCACATTGAGCAAACGATCACGGTATCTTTTTTACACTAAAAACAAAGTCAAAACAAATCAAACTACGAATGTGAAAGAAAGTAAACTACACTACCGATGGTTGGGTTGCCTCCCAACAAGCGCCCTTATTTAACATCTTAGGCTAGATGACTTTAAGCTCCTCATCAACGTAGAACTTTGGAGAGTGTGCCCAGAGGATCGTGCAGTAGTTCAAACTCCACCCGATCTTGGCCAATCCCCAAAGTCAATGTATCTCTCCCAATGTCATTGACAACATCGACCGTTTCTTGAAACAGCCTACCCAATAGCATCTCACAACCTTTAAGTTGTGGCATGTCCATGACAACGAAATCCACCAGAAAGATGAACTTGTCTACCTTGACGAGTACATCCTTGCACACTCTGTATGGCTTTACAATTGACCCATCTGCCAACTCAATAGTTGTCGCTGATTTCTTTATTTTCTCCAACTCAAGCTTTTGAAATGTAGATAGAGGCATAAGATTAATGTTGGCACCCGAATCACATTGTGCTTGAGGAAATAATTGACTGCCTATGGAACATGGAATGTAGAAGCCTCCTCGGTCTTTCCTCTTCTGTGGTAAGCTCTCGTGGATAATTGATCTCACCATCTCATTTACCCGGCACACGTCCGTGTCTTTAATCTGCCTCTTCTTGTTGATGATTTCTTTGATAAACCTCCCGTAGGCGGAAATCTTCTCTATCATTTCCACTAACAGAATATTGACATGGAGTTTTCTAAACATCTCCAAGAACTTCATGTAGTGTCGGTGCTCTTTTTTCGGCCTTAAGCTATCCGGACAAGACACAACTGCCTCATTAAGATGCTTATGAGGTGGCACGTATGGGCTTTTCCGGGCAAGCTCCCCTAAGCTTGCTTCAATGACACATTCTGACGTGGACTTTGGTAGATCATTTTCAACAGGTGAAAGTTGCCGTGGCTCCTTTCTCGTAGTGGATGTATCTTCACCTTGTCGCATGGCCTTCACCTGCTCTTCTTGCCTAAGTGTGGGCGCGACCATGACGGGCTCCTGGCGGGCTTTTCTAACTGGTTGATATCCGCCTAGTAGTCCATAATGACTGCGAGGATACAGTATTTTCGGGGTAGCCTCCATATCAAAAATCATTTTGCCTTTGCTCCGCACCTCTACCATCGGGGGTTCTGCCTCGATATTCACAGATATGTATTTTACTTGATGATGTGCTTGAGCAACTTCTACATTCCCTGCCTGTCTCTGTTGATTGGCATGCTTTATGACCGCCACTTCATTCGAAATTTGGGTCACATTCGTCTCTAGAGCCCTCATTTGTGCTCCATGACTTTGCAGTGTTTGTCTGAACTTGGTCAAAATATTACCCTGGGACTGCAGCTGCTTACTAAACATGCTCATCATCTCCTGATTTTGCTGCACAACTTGACTAAGCAACTCCGTACTTTTATCTTTGGCTCTTGGTTGTGGCTTTGCATTGGGATCTTATAGGAAGTTGTTTGGATCCTTCCATGAGAATTTCTTATCCTTCCTCCAAGCATAATCATTGTTTCTATAGCCATGTTGTTGTATAAATTTGACTTGGTCCTCCTCATTGGATTCTGCCTCCTCCTTGGCAAGCATTTTCTTGGCTAAAAGATCTAGTTTATCATTCAGCTCCTTGATGGCCATGGATTCACATGTGACTTTGACTTGTTCTGGTGCATCCCTATCGCCCCAAGACTACTTCTTTGCCATGTTCTTCAAAATTTCCCAGCACCTTGTACCGCTGTTGTTCAAGAAGAACCCCGAGCCTGCTGAATCTAAGTTACTTCTATCATGTTCGGAAAGAGAAAAATAGAAGATTTTAACTTGTTTCTCCTTGTCCAAACCATGGTGCGGGCACCGCCTTAGCATGATCTGAAACCTTTCCCAGGTCTCGGAGTAGGTATTTCCTGCTTTCTAAGTGAAGTTGTGGATCTTCCTGATCATGTCATTGGTCTTCTCAGGCGGGAAGAACCTTTCAAAGAAAACCTCCACCATGTGGTTCCAGGATTCAACATATTCATCATCTAGATTGTGCAACCATTCACGTGTGTTCCCTGCCAGAGAAGTCGGGAACAACTTCAAGTAGAGAGTGTCCTGTGGAAATCTGTTTATTTTTATCATGTCACAATTCTCCACAAATTGGCTTATATGTGTGACTGGGTCTTCGTTCTTGAGCCCATGGAAAACATTCGATTTGACCAAGTTGATTAACGCACTTGTAAGTTGGAATGTTGATCGCCTGCTTCTTGATTGACCCCTTTGAAGCAGATGAGGAAGAAGCCTTGATCTTCTCCCATGTCGTCTGTTCCTCTGTGATTTCTTCTTGTTCGATTTCTGAATCTGTTTCTTCCAAATGGTCTTGATTGTACCCATCCTTGTCGTCTGGTCCCGGCAGTGGAACCTCTAGTGCCTGTTGCGTGTAGTCGGTGCTATGCGTCTACACCATGCACAGGTACCTGCAAAATGGTAAATTGAGTTCAGTATCGTGCTAGACAAATACAAAATGTGAAGGATAAGCAATGAATTTCGAAAATGAAAATGAAATTATAAAATAAAAATGTGGCCTAGAGTGGCCGCTTGCAGCACTCGTAGTGCCGACAATTGCCGTGTCCCCGGCAACGGTGCCAAAAACTTGACACGCTTTTTATGTGCATAGAAACTCAAGCGTACACATCACTGTAATATAGGCCTTTGTGAGGCCCGAGTCGAACTCAGGGACACGCGAATTATTGGAGACTACTACTAAATACTCGCAATCAAGTAGACCGATTAAATAGTTTGAAGTTGTTGTAAAATTAAAAGAAAAGAAAATAAAACAAAACAAAGCAATCGATTAAATGTTTAGTTTAATCAATTCAAGATGAGATCTTTAGGATTGCGGTTTCACCGCAGGTTTTCATTGTAATAAATTCTATATAGTTACTCAGATTTATCTCTCTATCCGGGTAGTGGCCTGAAATCAGAATTGCCCACTGTCATGGTACAATTTACTACCTATGTCTAGGTCGGTTCCACCGTCGTAGTAACCTATACCCTAAACTAGGTGCATTAAAACCGATCTCTCGGTATCCACCATTAACCTTACACCACCTTGTTCAAGGGATTTGTCAATTAACGTGAATTTTGTCTCTTTTCAACCATTAATTCTTCTTTCAAAGTAATTAAGGGCATGAGATTATTATTATGGTGATCAAGCATAACAATATAATTGAGAAAACGAATTCATAGTACGGATTTAAGAGATAAAAGATGAATTACTATGATAAAATTGTCATACAATGCTTCCTCGGGCTACTCCCGGTCCTAAAGACAAAGGGGATTAGCCCCGCATGTTCATCTCAAAGCAAAACATGGTAAAGAAAAGGGGAAACATGGGAAAAACGTGATTGAGTGGTGAAACCCCTGAACGGAGAAGATCCAAGCGCTCCTTGGCATAGAATACGCGTTCTCCCGCCTTTCGGTGGTGGAAAACGTCTTCTTCGGTGTCCAGAACGGCTGGGGCGTGCTTCTGGGCTCCGTTCTTCTCTCCACACCTCCTCGGGACGTGTGCAGTGGCTAATGACGTGATAGATTTCTCTTGGCCACCATCATTAGGTATAATCACCGAGTTAGGTCACCAAAATATCACAGCGTCGGATTTAGATCAATCTGAAACCAACTTGTATCTGACAGTGTCGACACTATCGACGCGAGTCGATAGTATCAACCTTGCGCGGTATCGACAATTCTTCTTTCTCTTTGTCGTTGCGCCTGATGTTATCTCGATACCATCGACGCGGGTTGATGGTATCGACAACCTGTAGCGACGGTTTTGTCCTTTTGTGTCATTATAGCTCCACTAGTCGATAGTATCGACATAAGCGTGGATAGTATCGACTCTCTTCTCACCAGCAGCCTGATGGTAAATCGATACCATCGACTCTCTTGTCGCTAGTATCGACTTTCTTCTACTCCTTACTGCTGGCAGCCTGTGGTCATGTAGATGGTATCGACCACTGTCGATAGTATTGACAGCAGCAGATACTTGTTTTTCCTAAAATTACAACACGAAACCACATGAGCCGAAACAAAACATATTCTTGTAATAATTTATGCTCAAAAATATGGAAATAAGGGAGATTTGACATAGAGAAGGATCATAGACCAAAGTAGATGGATTATGCAATATTAACCACCAAAATGACCAATAAATGCATAGAACATAAGTAAAATACGTCTATAAATGTGACTCAAAATCATCGCATCAGTCATATTGGAAATAGTGCCAAAGGCACCATCATGGGAGTAAGTGATAATTAAGAAAAGGAGTATATGTAAGAGAACATGATTAAGATGAAGTTAAAATGTAATGATAATGATGATGATCTCTCTCTAGTCTATGAAAAATTACTCAAATATAAATTGATATAACTACTTTGGATAAACTCAAAAAACAAGAACAAATTTCTTAGTATACTTGACTTAAAGAAATTGAATGATTTTATGTTTCTTTTAAAAATTAAGTCCTAGCATTAAAATAAAAGGTGAATTTCGTCTCCTTGTACTGATGTAAATCATAACACTTCAAGAAGTTTTTTATGATAAAACATATATGCATAAAGAGGATCTTACTAGACAATGCTTTACTTTTACTACTCTTGCTAAAGA
Source organism: Alisma plantago-aquatica (assembly GCA_963693085.1). NCBI lineage: Eukaryota > Viridiplantae > Streptophyta > Magnoliopsida > Alismatales > Alismataceae > Alisma > Alisma plantago-aquatica. Next base: position 1,284,869,929 of record OY856412.1, on the reverse strand, counting down.
AAGTAAAAAGCTAAACTCATCTTTGAAAAAAAAATACTAATAGTCGAAATGGACTGCATTCTCATAATCATGATGGTACTCATTGACATATTTCTGAACATGATAAGAAGTAAAGAGATCATGAGCCTTTATGTAAATCTTTTTGAGATAAAAATGTGTGCTTAAATTATTTTTCTACCAAACATTTTGGTCGACTAACTCTTGGATCAAACATCAATTCAATCGACAACAATATCAACCAAGACCTCATCAGTAACATAATTAATTTGGATCTCTTTAAACTTGATTTACAAATTCAATTATTTCTACATTTATTGGTTTCTACAATTGATATGAATGTTTTATGATTGTATGGGTTCTTGAAAGAAATCTCTTTTATTTTAGAATCATTTCACTTGGTATGAGATTACGAGGGAGTTCAAAGTCTTTAAATAGAACTTGCATATCTTTTTTGCTCTTAGTTGATTCTCTACATCAATAAAGTTTTAACATTCTCTAACATTTGTTTTATAGATTCTTTTACAGATGTTATTATGGTACGTAATGGCTTCTCCACACTAGTATAGCCTCAACATCACTTATATCTATTTTAGAGATTCTTTGTTGACCTCATTATATGCTTTATTGGTTCTCTACATCAATATGGGCTTAATGTCCCTTATATTTGGTCTAGAGATGCTTTTGTTGATCCCTTTTTGCACTTAAAGGATTCTCTAAACATTTCTTGGTTTAACATCCTTCGAAAATGATCACGAAATCAGTTTTTTCTTTATCTTTTGATTTTATGGGAAAACTCTATATGATAGAGAGCTTAACATTCCTTACAATGATATTGATATATCCTTGAGAATATAGTGTTTTTGATGGGATTTTTACACTCTGGTGGACTGATCATTACTTAACATTCGTTTTGAGTGTCATTTTAATAGTTTGTGATAATTGATTCTTCTTATCATTAAGGACTTAAAATTACTCTCATCAATAATTTGACAGTATTTTATATCCTTCCCTAATCATATATGGACTTTTTACTATGCATGTAATGTGATTAATGTCTATCTTTGTTTTCAAATCTCCCCATTAAATGTTATTCTTTTTCAATTGTCTTTCGTATAAGTTTTTCCTTCTCCGAATTGAGCATCATATTAAGGGGGAGTATGCCACTAAGGGGGAGTTATTTTCATAACTTTCAATGCTTTTGAGATGACAAAGAGGTTGAATAACTCATGAGATAAGTTTGCTATCATTATAACAAATTAAAAAGGGGAGAAAATTCATGAGATGAAATTAAAGGTACGAAGTTCTTTGTTGACTACTTTCAATTGTTGGGTTTTGGTCATCATCAAAAATGGTGAGATTGTTGGTTTTTTGGATATTCCACACACATATTTTGATGATAAAAATATTTCTTAAATTGTATTACTAACATGTGTATCAAGTATTTCAAGGGATCAAGGAACTTAGTCAAGATCAAACTACAAAGACCTCAAAATTTTATATGTTTGGATGCTTGTAAATCAACTTGTACCAAGTATTTCATTGTACACATTTGTTTTTGTAAAACTTGATAGACATGATGTAAGGACAAGTGATGATCTTCAAAAATAGACCCAAAACCCTAACCCACACTCATTCAAAGCCTTAGGGTTGATAGGTTTTATTAATAAAGTCATTGGATAGGTTTCCAAACATTTGCATATTCATTCACGAATTCTATCTCGGTCGAAGAATTTGTGAACCGAAGTCGATTTGGTCAAACTCTGTCAATCAGGAAATATCCTTTATATAACTTGAGTTCTAGGCCATTATATATCAAAGAAAATCTCGATTGAGATGGTCGCTCAAAAAGTTTGTTGACCGACTATGAGTCATTATGCTTAGTTGGACCATGGAGAGAGACTAACACACAACAATTAGAATTAGTTGACACCAAGACACATCCCGGTCGAAATGTTTGTCGATTGAAACTCTTCTAGTTGATTTTTTTGTCAAGTTAGAATGGTTCTAGAATGTTACTTTATCAACAATCAATTTAATTGTTGAAACTTAATACTTTTCCTTATCAGATAATTGACCACTAAGAACACTCTAGACACTCCCCATAGGTACCCTAACCACTTGTAAACATTAACTGTAAATAAGAGTGGTCTTGGGGCACCTAGACATCAACTTTTTACACAACTTTGCATATTACTTTGCAAAAAACATTTGATACATACTTGAGCATACTTCTACTTTCCATCTTTATCAAAATATCCAAGGTTCAATAATTCAAGTTTCTGTCATTCTAGCCTTGGCCCTTAACTCAATTATAGTATCCTCTCAACCTAATACTACTTTATCTAAACCCGTTTTTGAGTGAATCATCATCACTTTTTCATAAGAATTGAATCATATATCTTATGAGCTTATTTTGTTACTTTCTTGCTCCAGTCATTTTCTTCATTGTTGTATCACTCGTGGGCTACTTCTTGGAGTGAAGGTTGTCCAAGAACCTACAAGAAGAAGGAGCCTTCTCAACTTGGTGCTCTTCCACATTTCGTTAAAGAAGAGGTGACGAACAATGTAATTCCTTGTCTATTAAAGAAGAGGTTGTTTAGTGCTCTTCCTCATCTATCAAAGAAGAGGTGTTTTAGTGCTCTTCCCCATCCATCAGAGAAGTGGTGTTTTGGTGCTCTTCTGCATCTACCAAAGAAGAGTTGCTGAGGGTTCCCTTCCAGTGACCCATCAAAGAAGGTGGTATCTCTCCTTGAGCTGAAAAGGAGGGTTTGTCTTTACATACAAAAGACATCAGTAAATTTTTTGTATTGTGTATCAATATATAAATGTAACAAAATACATGGTTTATAAATCTTGGTTGGAAACAATCAAGGAGTGGACTAATGTAATTTTATGAAAGCACTCTAAATCTATGTCTCTTATGGTTGCCTCCTTTATTTAATAGTTTTACTGCACTTTAAGTAAAGTAATTTTATTTGGTTACAATTATCCTAGATCTCTATTCATCCCCCTCTAGATCTTTCAAGGATTACTTGGTTTACCAATATGATTTTAGGCCTTAATTGCAAAATTACAACTTAAGATGTGAAATTAAATTATAATATGTTATTTTAGATTGGAACTACTAAATACAAATAAGATAAAAAAATTGTTCTTAAAGCCTTCCATCCTTATATGATGCTTCTCCTCAAAGTTTAGCTCAGCTAGTGAATAGTTGTGGGTGTGATTTTTCTCATGTCTGAATTTGGCTCCCACATAGCTTCACCCATGCCATGGTGTTTCAAAATAATATTAAAAATCACAATTCTTTAATCCCTGAGCTCCTTCACCAACAAATATGTTATCCTTAGAGGTGCCTGTGGGTAGTTTAAGATACTTTGGTGCTTTAAAGGTTTAATGTTCAATATATGGGTGGGATCTTTCACAAAATATTATAGGTTGTACACATGGGAAACATCATTTATCAAGTTGTACCGAGGTATTAGAGCCAATTAACTAGTTGTCTTGCAAATTTACTCTAAGATTTCCAATTGACCCACATACTGGGTACTAAGCTACCGATCGTGTTTCTCTATCGCATAAAGGGGTTGGATTTCTAAAAACATTTGATCTCCCACAAAGAAGTTTCAATCTATGCATTATGCACTAGAATAGGATTTTTTCAGTCTTTAATACTCAAAATTCAAAACAACATATATACAGGGTGGATGGATGGATCTATTAGCATCACATGTGTGAAGTCCTACTTGATTCAATATTCTCATGATATTAGGGCTAGAGTAAGTTAAAAATTATTGAGTGATCTATTGTCCATAACGAAGGCTAGCTCGAGATAGTTGTGCATGTCTCCATAATTATCTAAAAGGAACATAATCCTTCTTCAACATATATTTCTTTATGGTTGACTTGAGGAGTACCTTAGGTTGTATCTCAAGGATAAGGTCATTCAATCAAGGATCTACCAATTTCATGAAATTATTTACATGTTCTCTACATATGACCATAGTTGCACAACATTTCAATTTAACCAATATATACCTATATCAGACACCACTAACCCAAGAACATGCTTTTATCAACATACCTCCTCTATTGGATCAGAGGGATCTAGAGGAGGGTCAATAGAGATAAAAACACTTTTACAAAACTTATTATACCTTCAAGTTATTTCAAATAAACTCAATTTCAAATAGTGAATATGATGGCAATTCAAACATACATAGCAAGGATGAGAGAGATTGAAGAAACTAATTAAACAAGTTGCTTTAGAGTGGTTCCACTATCCAAACTAAGAGAGAGTCAATCCACTACCTAGAGAGGTGAAGATCTAGGATTTATTAAGATTGTCTTTTCTTAATATTCACTTATAAGAGTTATAATGTATGGCCTTCCTTTCTGCGACAAGTATAGTCAGCTTCCATTTAAGGCCAAGGGTCACAAAAACCTTACAAACAAGGTCTTACCTATCCAAGAGCTAGTCTTTACCTCATCAAGGTCTTACCCATTCCTGCAAGTAGCTAGATGACTTTACCAAGGAGATCACCTTCTTTCAACAAGTCTTTTGCCTAAAAGAATTTACCAACTCAACTCCTTGGATCTTCCTTCTTGTCCTCCTCCTTCACTCGAAGAAGCTTGAAGCACCTTCTTCTATAGATCGAAGAAGTATGCACCTCCGCCTTCACTTGGAGAATCCTTCATTCACTTGATCTTGAAGAAAGGGATTGGAAAGGAGATGCTTTGAGAGCTTTACAAGCGTATAATGATGTAGCTCTCTAACACAAATCCTATCTCACTCATATTAATGAAATGAAGCATAAATAAGAGAGAGAATTGGGTTGAAGTGGACTAAAAGCACTCAACTATGGCAAGGACCTTGAATAACATGAATCAGATAACTTGGAATGAACTCCAAGGGGTCCTATTTATAGATGGGGGCGTCCATTAGACTGTGTGAACACTTGTGAACATTTTCTAGCCATTTGAAGGGTTGCAATAGATATAATTTCCTGTTTTGCAACATTCCACTTCATCTATGTTTCCATACAGTGCATTCAGTTGAGTTTCAATAAAGATAACTCAACTGATCACACTATGTGACAAAGCCAATTTAAACCATCGGTCGAGTTTGTCGTGGTGGAAACTCAACCAATCCATTTAAATTAGTTTTTGTCTATAGAGGGATCAAATGAGTTCTATGATTTTGAAACTTGACTGAATGAAGTCATTCCCAAAATCCATTAAGGATCGTTTGATTTTGTAACCCGACCAATGAACAACCTATAATGAATTTTTCAAAATGACTTTTAGGTGATCAAATGTTCGAATTAAGTGTCCTTGATCTTTTCTCATCTTAATTATAAGTCATATCATCAATACAAATGATTACAAAAATTATCTAATGTGATTTGGAGTGTTTTCCTTGAATGCGCATTTGCATTGCTTTTGACTTGAACTAAAACAAGCTAGGGCTTGATCGATTTGATCGTTTTCATGTATCTAATAACTGAAATCAATCTTACACAAACATATTAGATACATATGAATGGAATAACTAAGTCACTATCAATAAATGGATAATGTGTAACACTTACGTAAATATTCTCCCCCTTTTGGACAATGACAAACCATTCCTCAACATATGAAAAAGGATATGAAAATTAAACCTTTACCTTTGAGAAAGGATGTGAGAGTTAAACCTTTTACCTTTTAAATTGGAAGGGTTACATGAATGGACAATTTTAATTGCTCCCACTCAATTCATGCTTACCTAAGACTGCATGGTTAGTCCTTGTACACATGATCATATCACATATACATAAAATATGGTCCTCTAAAAATTCACATGATCTATAGATAATTGACAAGAAAAGGATCATATAAGAAATAAAACAATATGGTTGAGTTTAATTCTCCCCCTTTTGACATCATCAAAAAGGTTGAAGGATAGAAGAGGTAAAACCACACATCTTCTCCCTAGACACAAGCTAAAGCAATCAACAACATAGCACACACATCAAATAGAGACGAAGCATAGAGAATAAGAAATCTAGTGTCATAATCAAAATATGGAATTACCATACCAAGAACTCATAAGGTATAGTCAACCAAAGTATTATGGTACATATGATTAAGATTACAACACTAGGCATGCCCTCACGGAACGAGCGACAAACCAATGATAAAACAAAAAGATGAAAACAAGTGTAAGCCTCAGATACATGCCCAAATATCTTAGTACAAAATAGTCTAAAAAGATAGATATAATCAACACCTAAAGACTAGAGAACTAAAACATCTATGTGAGACCCTAACCTTGCTTAAAGCGTTAAACAAGCTTAATTATCATTATTTAATTCATATAACTATAATATAACCTTTTAATATAATTTGGAATCCTAATACAAGCTTAAGTTTCAAGTTTGGTCCAATTTAAACTATGATTATGCAAGTTATGCAATTTTATGCACATTTTGTACTTATATGCAATATACCCAATTGAGAAGTTTTCTTTGCAATTTTTTCACTTGCATTATGTTCTTTGGATGTTATATCATCATTATTGAGATTGTTCATCAATGGGGCACCTAGTTGAACCTTGGTTTGGAGGTGTTTTACTCAAGGATAATTTAGGGTTTACCCCTTTATGGATGAGCTACCTTTAGGAGCTATCAACCAATGATTTATTTGATTGGCCTCGAAATTCAAAAAGGGAGAGATAATCAGGTCTCTATGGATGCTGGGGAGAATATTGTGTGGCTGCTTCTATATCCTTAATAGTTTAAGGCCATGGATGCATGGATAGCTTTTTAGACACCTCATGCTTCTTCTCTCCCTTATCCTAGAGCTTTATATATCTATCTTTGAGCTCCTAAGTGAAATTTTTGCTTTCCACCACTCCCCTCCTGCAACGAAACTCGTTCCCTATCTATTTAGCTGCAGAGGAACTATGCAAGGTAGAAGAAGAAGGAAAAGTTCTTGGCGGAAGCTCTTAGGGTTTTGTTTTGCTCTATTTTAGGGTTTAGAAAGCTTCCTTGTAGTGATCTTGACCTAAATGAGTAATAATCCCCTTCCTTCCTCGATTTATTTCTCTGTTAACCTTCCTCCTACCTTTCTCTAGGTGAGAACGTTGTTTTTCCATGGTAGAAATTGTTGTAAAGCTCTAAAACCCTACCTTTCTTGCTCCTTATGGTTAGGGTTTTCACATTTGATGAAGAAAGGTGCTAGATGGACGAGTTCACAACTTATGCTTGGATTTTCTACCCTACCTTCTCATGATTTCTTATGTTTGGGAGTTTATCTTCTACTTAGAGGCAATTTTTATAACTTTCTCCCATTTATTTCTTACTATAAGCTTTCTAGCTCATGTTCTTGCTCAAAAAATGATGATATATGCACTAAAAAGCTATTCTTGACTTGGATTTAGATTTTTATAATGTTCCCTGTTCTTATTTCAGTTCTAAATGAACATATATTCATGTGTACGTTATTCATAAGGTATAATATGACTGGGATCAGGTTAGTTTGACAACCTATGGTGCTAAACACCTATCAACCAATGGTCAATTTTAGGGTTTTAAGCTTATTTCTTCTATAAACCCATGACTCGATGATGGTATCATTGAAACAACCCTATGGTGTTGTATTCATGACAACTGATGGTGGTTACCAAGGGTGTCAACTAAAATTCACCCCTTAAGTCATGTTTTGGCATAATTATAAGCTTAATGATCAACAACTAAGTACACTAATAATGATATCAATCAATGTTGACATTAGCTTGATATTAGATGGTGATTAATAAATATAGTGTTGATCTAACAACCTATGGTGACTTAATGGTCACTAGTGATGGCAGATCATGTCTTCGCAACCTATGGTGAGTTAAGCATGTAGATGTATCATCAGTTAATCCTTAAACCAATGGTTTCCTAGGACATTTGATGAAATGGTCAGACTTATACTCCAATTGATGCTTTAAATATATTAACGTGACCTAATGGCTAAGATATAACATTTTTTCATCCAATAAATTGGAATGATGCCTAAATGTAATATGTTCGTCCTAATAAAGTGATTTAAATGGTTCCCTTTATGATATCAACTTAAGAATCTCATTTACTAACGACTTGTTTTAAATAAACAATTGCTTGTGGGTTTTACCCTACTCTCAATGGAACATTTTATCTTGTAAATCAAGGGATGTCTAGGGTTAGATGGTGACTCCTTCTAGAGAACAACTCATTGACTTCATAAGTTGTTTGTTCAAGATGTTTACTTATGTAAACAACCAATCATTTTACCTTTTCAACATCTAATGGTTAGAAGTTGATGTCACAATATCCCATTATTTTGGGTGAAGCGTGTAGTGTAATGTTATGATTCTAATGATGAGAATTTGATGGTTCAATGCCTTAAAATTGTAGTATCACCGTCGCCCTCGTATGAGAATGAGGTGTAATCCTCTTGTGTTGATAAGGGTTGATGCCCTGTGATATTGTGAAAAGTATTATATCTTGTGATAGTCTGATGACTAGTGTAGCCTCATGAATGGCAAGTGAATAGTACCATGTGATAATGAGATGAGAAATTATGTTTCACAAGTTTTGTATCATTTGATGTTTTGATATTTATATGCTTTCTAGAAGTTAATTAGGGTTTGTATGTCCACTTATTTGATGTAGCCTTAATTAACCCAATTGGCATAACTAATCAAGTAAAACTCTAATCATGCACTGCCTTGTGCCATAGATCCATCTGAGTGTTAGAACTTGCCAGATGGTGAAATGAGTATTCATAAGGGAAACTCAGAGTGCATACTATTGAGTATGTTGGGTGCTTGTCATCCTAAAACCAAGTGTTTATGAAGGATGATAACGTTCATACCTAGCCCTCAGTTTGAGAACGACTATGGTCATGTCTCGGTGATTATATATGTGATGAGATTGGAGGACAACTGTGGTTGTACCTTAGACGGTACGGTATGTGTACCCACCTCCTATCACTAGTGCCATGACCTATACCAAGGACAATCTAGGTTGTTAGCAGCTTCACCTTATGTGTCGCTGTGGAAAACTTGTACTGACCGGGGGCAGAGAAGATCTTAGGAGTCTGCCTCTTCGTCGATCTCGTATGACACTGATTTTGACTTAGTAGTGGGCAGTTGGATTTTGAGTGGTATCCTCAAATTCCTTACAGTGTAATGAAATATGTAAGACAACTATGTAGCATATCTATTTAGGATTATACACAACGCGTCATGTTATATGATAATCCATTCTTGCTTTCTTTTTAGTGAGATCATGTATAGTACAATAAGAGATAATAAATATACTAGTGTTGTAGTTACGCTCATGTTGTAAACATGGTAATGTTGTCAAATATAATGACACTGATGGTTAAGATAATATTGCTAGCTATGTTTAACATTGCTAGCCTTTCCTATGTAATTATAAATTCTTAAACTACTAATCATTCCTATGCAGTTAATTGTGTTATGATGTTAGTTCTACTTATGATATAGATATGTTCCCTTTGTTTGACATGTCAATATTGATATCCATGTTATGTTACTAGACATATTCATGATGTCAGGGATACTTATTCTACTAGATTGCTTGTGTTGTTAGCAAAGAATATGATGATAGTCATATTAATGATGATGATTGTTATTAGATTCAATTTGAAGAAGTTTGAGTAAATATCTATCCAGAGAAATGGATTTATTTGTTACCCATATATACATTGATAATCATAATTGTTGCTAAGATGAATTGCTTAATCTGTTTAGCATACTTGAACTTTTCAATCTATTTAATTAATTATTATATAATCCAACTGCTCAGTTATCTACTATTTAAAATGTTGTAATTAATAAGCGTTGTTGGAAGTTATATCTCTTGTTGGGACTAGGTCTCACTCTTGTGGTTTGCCACATTTTTTTAGGTAATTGGAAGTGATGAAAACAAACTTGTGGTAGCAAAGAAGAGCTATAGTAATGAATCTATGAGAAAGTTTATTAGATGTCTAGTGTGTCCTAGATTCATCCTTGTACTCTCAGGTCTGGACAGGAAAAGTTTGTATATGGTGTTTCAAATGAATTAGAATTTTGTTAGCATGTCAATGCTTATTTGTGTGGCATATAAAAATATTGTTCTCCTGTGTATATATGTTGTGGCTAAGGAGATGGAACAATTTGTATCAAATTCAAATCATAGTATGGATACAAGAAAGATATTAGGCTCTTATGCAAATGTTTCTATGCGGGTGTTGATGTTGAAATTGGTTTAATTTACCCATATTTTTGGATATGTGGTTAATTGGTGATCGATTGTGTTTTATGTTTTGAGTAATCTCGTTTAGTGTAACGAGTTCTCACAAGTTGTTATTAGAGCTTTAGGTTCACTGAGTCTATAGGGACACTAGGACTTAGGACAAGGAAGATGTCTAAGTTAGGAATGTGACATAAAAATATGGTGCATACTGCCTAATCTCAGTATTTGGGTGCCATGGCTAGGTATTCAATTATTGAAGAAAAGGTAAGTATGGAACTCTTAGATTGTTATCGTTCTAATTACTCTGATCAAGTAGTCATTTTTAAATAATCTAAAGAGCATAACAAATCAAAAATCATGGTGCAAATAACTCAATATTACCTCAAGAGAAGATGTGAATTACATCATTATCTATGAAAACTTGATTATCTGGTAACTATAAAAGAAAGATACAAAACCATGAAAACTAAATCTTAATACAAATAAGCTAAAGAGGAGTTCTTGAAGTTGTACCTTAAGAAGATAATAAAGTAAAAGACAGATAAGTACATTCTTATAAAGTGATTCAAGGTATGAAATTCACATAAGATGGAGATAATTCCTATGATAAGTATAAAATGAGAAGATTAATGGGAACAATGATAAAGGAATAAGGTGGAACCGGAGTTAATCATAGACCAACATATGTATGTAAGAAAATTTTAATGTAAAATCAGCATGGCATGTGAAAGAAATTAAGGGAGGTGATACTTTTTTAATATAGAAAATTTGAAAATTGATGATTTACTTGGTATGTGTGGATTTTTTGTAAACATGAAGGTGGATATCTTTTTATAGCATAAGTTTCTTGGAATATGGTTCCAAGATCTTAAAGTTTGTGATGAGTTTACTTTTGAGCCTTCCAATAATTAGGAAAACTCCTCTCATATGTCTTGAGATTTGTTTTATGTTGGTAAAAGTAGATGAGATAAGGATGTGAGTTCCTTATAGTGTATGAGGTGGATACTAAGGTAATGAATCCTAGTATCCAAGATGTATCAACAATGTGGAAGTATGTGAAGGTTGGAGATGTTTATCAAATGAACATTCCAAGTATTCCTCTCCCTTAGAGAGAGATAGAGAGAGAGAGTTGATGATGAAATCTCAAGGTATTTCAGAGATGCTTAGTAACATGGTCAACATCTTTGCTAAACCTTAAGAATGTACACGGAACTGTACTGATGTGTAACAAGTCTAACAAGAATGAGTTGGGGGTTGACTAAAGTATCCTCTTAGAGGTATGATACCTTTGTTAAGTATATTAGGTGAATCCTAAAAATATGAAGACACTATCGTTGCTCTACCCCTAACAATGTCAATCGGGAACTTATATTTGTTAATAGTTATAGGCAAGTGTATGATTCTTCAACCAAACAAATGGTCAGTTCACCATTGAGATGATTAGAGAATCCTCTCTCTCTATTTATATATATATATATGTATATATATATATATACATACATATATATATATATATATATATATATATATTTATAGTTCTTGATATATATATATATATATATAGTTCTTGAAAATTAGGAGATGCATAACTGGTTGATTGAGGTGTTAATTACAACAACCATTAAAGGGGCATAGATATGAAACCTTGTAAAGATACATATGATAAGAGATACATGATGTTCTATGTTTGGTAAGATCCAATGAGTATGGCCTCTAAGTGATGTGTGATATAATAGATAGAATAGTTTAAGATGACAATCGAATCCCAAAGTTGAAAGGTACTACTAGACTTGTACATGTGGTATAATAGTTCCTATGATGAACCTAGGTTACACATGCAGAAGTTGAGGGAGAAGAATATGAATTCTATAATAATAATGTGACATCATAATGAGATGAAATTTACCATGTGGATGATTGGGGATGAGGTGCATGAGAAGTGTCCATATATGTGTACCTTGAATTTTGGGGGAAAATCCTTGTTAGGGGTTTATGGTTGTGAGACCCCTAACCTTGCTAAAAGTGTTGATCAAACTTAATTATCATAATTGAATTCTTATAACTATAATATAACCTTTTAATATGATTTGTAATCATAAGACAAGCTTAAGTTAAAAGTTTGGTCCAATTTGAACAATGTTTTTGCAAGTTATGCAATTTATGCACATTTTGGACTTTTATGCAATTTACCCAATCAGATGCTTTCTTAGCAATTTTTCACTTGTATTATGTTCTTTGGATGTTCTCTCATAATTATTGAGCTTTTTCATCCATGGGGCTCCTTGTTGAACATTGGTTTGGAGGTGTTTTCCTCAAGGGTATTTTAGGGTTTATCCCTTTATGGATAAGCTACCTTTAGGAGCAATCAACCAATGATTTATTTGATTGGCCTAGAAATTCGACAAATGAGAGATAAGCAGGTGTCCATGGATGGTGGGGTAGCTTCTTGTGTGTCTACTTGTATATCCTTAATAGTTTAAGGTCGTGGATGCATGGAGAGCTTTTTAGACACCTCATGCTTCTTCTCTCCCTTATCCTAGAGCTTTATATATCTATCTTTAAGCTCCTAAATGAAAGTTATTCTTTCCACCACTCCCTCCTTCTAAGAACCTCATTCCCTATTTGTTTATATGTGGAATACATATCCAAGGTAGAAGAAGAAGGTGAATTTCTTGGTGGAAGCTCCTTCAGTTTTGTTTTGCTCTCTTTTAGGGTTTAAAAGCTTCCTTCTAGTGATATTGACCTAAATGAGTAAGAATCCCCTTCCTTCCTCCATTTATTTCTCTTTTAACCTTCCTCCTACCTTTATCTAGGTCGGAACCTTGCTGTTCCATGGTAGAAATTGCTCTAAAGCTCTAAAACCCTAACTTTCTAGCTCCTTATGCTTAGGTTTGCTCATTTGATGAAGAAAGGTGCTAGATGGACGAGTTCACAGATTATGCTTGGATTTTCTACCATACCTACTCATTCTTTATTATGTTTGGGAGTTTATCTTTTAATTAGAGGCAAATTTTATAACTTTATCCACGTTTATTGCTTACCATAAGCTTCCTAGCTCATGTTCTTGCTTGAAAAATGATGATACATGCACTAAAAAGCAATGATTGATTTGGATTTCAATTTTTATAATGTCCCCTATTCTGATTTCAGTTCTATATGAACATGTATTCCTTTTTAAGTTCTTCCTAAGGTATTATATTACTTGTATCAGGTAGGTTTGACAACCTATGGTGCTAAGAACCTATCAACCAATGGTCAATTTTAGGGTTTTATGTTGATTTCTTCTATAAACCAATGACCCGATGATGGTATCATTGCAACAACCCTATGGTGTTGTCTTCGTGGCAGATTATGGTGGTGACCAAGGGTGTCAACTGATGTTCACCCCTTATGTCATGTTTTGGCCTAATTATAAGCTATGATATCAATCAATGATGACATTAGTTTGATATTCAATGGTGATTAATAAATATAGTGTTGATCTAACAACTTATAGTTACTAGTGACGGTAGATCAGGTCTCCACAACCAATGGTGAGTTAAGCATGTAGATGTATCATCAATTAAGCCTGAAACCAATGGTTTCTTCAGTCATTTGATGAAATGGTCAGACCTATACTCCAATTGATGGTTTTAATATATGAACGTAACCTAATGGTTAAGATCTAATGTTTCTTCATCCAATAAATTGGAATGATTCCTAAATGTAATATATTGGTCCTAATAAAGTGATTTAAATGGTTTCCTTTATGAAATCAACTTAAGAATCTTATTTACTGATGGCTTTTTTTAAATAAACAATCGCTTGTGGGTTTTACCCTCCTCTCAATGGATCTTTTTATGGTGTTAATCAAGGGATGTCTAGGGTTAGATGGTGACTCTTTCTAGAGCACAACTCAATGACTTCATAGGTGGTTTGTTCAAGACATTTACTTACATAATCGACCTATTGCTTTACCTTTTCAACATTTAATGGTGAGAAGTCGATCCCTCAATCTTTCCATTGTTTTGGGTGAAGTGTGTAGTTTAATGTTTTTATTCTAATGATGAGAATTTGATGGTTCAATGCCTTAAACGTGTAGTATTACCCTTTCCCTCGTATGATTATGATTTATAATCACCATAATGAATTAATGGGTAACCCTAACAAGGTATAGTTTTTTATACCTAGCTTTAATATAACTAAATAATGATAATTGGGTATGAATAGACCTTGAATGACTAATGCAATAATGGAGTACTCTCTTATTGTTGTTGAAACCCTAGTATGCTATAACCTGATGGTTACACCTTGATTTATGTGTGGGTTCATACCTGATAATAGTATGGAATGTGATGTTGATTCTTCACTTTATGCATCCATGATCCAATGGGGATGTTGTGAGTTAGGGTTTGGGGATAAGTGTTGATTAGTATCATTAATTTAATTTATCTTGTTTAACCTGACTGTAATGAAAATAGATAAAGATGAATATTCATGTTTAACCTTTTTATATGATGGCATGATGGTGAAATAACTTCCTCAATATGATCATAACCTTAATGTGTTAATTGGTCGTTATCATAGCCACATGGTTGATATTTTCTTATGTTAAACATGTGCATCATGAATATGATGAGGGTTAATCATATCTAGATTCCTTGCATGTTGATGTAATAACGGAATGTTCTTATATATTAATATAACCCTGCTATGATTGGTTATGAATATATCCTAGATCATTAATGCAATATTTGTTGATCTGGTGTATTATATGTAAGTGATGTTGTTGAGCCTTCCTATAAGGCATGCAAAGACAATGATGATCTTGTAGGGAATGGTATGATGGTCTTAATGACCTTTGGGCATGGTTGATCCCTGAATGAGGTGTAAACCTCTTGTGTTGATAAGGGTTGATGCCCTGTGATATTGTGAAAAGGGTTTATATCTTATGATAGTATGATGATTAGTGTAGCCTCATGAATGGTAAGTGAATAGTAACATGTGATGATGAGATGAGAAATTATGTTTCACACATTTTATATGTTTTGAAGTTGTGATATTTATATGATTGCTAGAAGTGAATTAGGGTTTGTATGTCCACTTGTTTGATGCAGCCTTAATCCACCCAATTGGCATAACTAATCAAGTGAAACTCTAATCATGTAGTGCCCTGAGCCATAGATCCATTTGAGTGTCAGAACTTGCCAGATGGTGAAACAAGTATTCCTAAGGGAAACTCAGAGCACATATTGTTGAATATGTGGGGTGTTTGTCATCCTAAAACTAAGTGTCTAGGGAGGATGACTGCAGTCATACCTAGCCTGCAGTTTGAGAACGATTGCGGTCATGTCTCAGTGATTAAATATGTGATGAGATTTGAGGACAACTGCGGTTGTACCTTGAATGGCAAGGTATGCGTACCCACCTCCTTTCACTAGTTCCACGACCTGTACCAAGGACAGACTAGGTTGTTAGCAACATTACGTTATGTGTCACTGTGGCGGACCCGTACTGATTGGCGGCAGAGAAGATATTAGGAGTCCAACTCTTCCTAGATCTTGCATGTCATTGATTTTGACTTAGCAATGGTCAGTTGGATTTTGAGTGGTATCCTCAAATTCCTCTAGGCATAATGAAAGATGTAAGACATCTATGTAGCATATTTGTTTTTGTTTATACACAATGCTTCATGTTGGATGATAATCCTATCTTGCTTTCTTTTCACTAAGATCATGTATAGTACAATAAGAGAAAATAGATATGCTAGTGTTGTAGTTATGCTCATGTTGTAAACATTCTTATGTTGTCAAATATACTTACATTGATGGTTAAGATGATGTTGCAATCTTTGTTTAATATTGCTAGCCTTGCATATGTAATTATAAATTCTTAAAATTCTAATCATGCTTATGTAGTTAATTGTGCTATGATCTTAGTTCTACTTATGATGTAGATATGCTCTCCTTAATTGAGATGCCAATATTGATATCCATGTTATGTTACTAGACATATTCATGATGTAAGGGATGCTTATGCTACTAGATTGCTTGTGTTGTTAGCAAGGAATATAATGATAGTCATACTAATGATGATGATTGTTATTAGATGCAATTTGATGAAATTTGAGTAAATATCTATCTAGAGAAATGAATTTATTTGTTACCCATATATACATTGATAATCATACTTGTTGCTAAGATAAATTGCTTAATCTCTTTAGCATACTTGAATTGTTCAAACTATTTAATTAATTATTACATACTCCAACTAGTCAGTTATCTACTATTTAAAATGTTGTAATCAATAAGGATTGTTGGAGGTTATATCTCTTGTTGGGACTGGGTTTCACCCTTGTGGTTCGCCACATTTTTTTAGGTAATTGGAAGTGATGAAAACAAACCTATGGAATCAAAGAGGGGCTATAGTAATGAATCTGTGAGAATTTTGATTAGATGTCTAGTGTGTCCTAGAGTCATCCCTGTACTCCAAATCCAGCCAGGAAAAGTTTGTATATGGTGTTTCAAATGAATCAGAATTTTGTTAGCATGTTAATGCTTATTTGTGTGGCATATACAAATATCGTTCTCTTATGTATATATGTTGTATGTAAGGTGATAGAACAATTTATATCAAATTCTTGTCATAGTATGGATACAAGAAATATATTGGGCTCTTATGCAAATATTTCTGAGCGGGTGTTGATGTTGAAATCAGTTTTAATTTACCCATATTTTTGGGTATGTGGTTGATTGGTGATCTACTATGTGTTATGTTTTGAGTAATCACATTTAGTGTAACGAGTTCTCACAATATAAGATGTAACTATGCTATATGTGTTAATTGGGTCATCATGAACATCATCATTGCCAGCCTCGGGCTCATAGTCCTCATCACCATCTAAAGGTGAAGTAGAGACAATGACAACACCTACATATCTAGAGGAACTGACAAAGCTATCATTAAAACCATCACCAAAGACATCATTCTTGGTGCTCTCAACATTATCAACCTCATCCTCAGTAGCCTGGTCAATTATCTCCTCATCGATAGGAGGACCAAAACCATGATCGGGCCATTTGGCGTTCTTCTCATCCCAAGACATGCCTCTTAATGGTGGTTTCACTGATGCAGACTACTTTCCTACTAGATTTGTAATGGAGATCATGGAAAAGAGAATTCTGAGATGTAAAAGAAAAAAGACCACATCCTAAGGCAGGATATGGGGTAGGTACTAGGGGTGTTCTTCTTGATGTCAAAGTAGGTCATGTGGTGTATAATGATCATGACAACTTGACTCCAACATTCTTTAATAAACAAGACATGATCACAAAAGTGTTTTCTAACATTTTTGTTTGGTTTTTCTTTGGGTTGACATTACAGTTAACAACTAATGTGATCAGACAGTTCTTGATATCTAGGGAAGAGGATGACAATGTTGACTTCTTCCTATATGGTACTTTAGGCTTCTTCAAAAACTTGTGAATATCATGGAGAGTAAGTTGAAAGTGTTTGTAGATAGTCTCAGGGTCAAGAACGTAAAAATAGTTAGGGTAGTCCTTCCTCCATGTGTTGGTGATCTCAGTTCCACTGAAATAGACATTCAAGAAATATTCAAAGATGGTAAATTTTGTACCAACAATCATGGAAGTGAGAATTACCTGGCTATTGGGTGGTGGAACAATTGTGTCATAAATCCATTGAAGATTGGCATAAAATTCATGGACTGCCTTGATGCTAGTTATGGAATTTTGGAAGCACCGATAATTTATGCACAATACAGCTAGGTGATGGGAAGAAAACAACTCCACAACCTCCTTGAATTTTGTAAGCACTGACGTTCTATGCACAACGAACCTAGGTGATGGGAAGAAGGCAACTCCACAACCTTCTTGATGTTCTTCATCATAGTGAGACAAGGTTCAAATAGAGCCCTAAATGGAAAAGGGTTCCTAGGAACGAGCTCTTTATAGAAATTTAGGGCTTCATAGTAGACAAAAGAGGTTCCATCATAGGTTAAGAGGCAAGGATTAGATGACGAGGAGGGTGCTTTACCTGAGACAACTCTTTTCCTACAATTGGATGCCATAGAGACGAAATGGAGAGGCAACTACAACCGAAAGAGAGAGATAGAGATCCTCACCAGCTAGTCTTTTAACCACCTACATGGGTGTGGGAAGAGGCAAGGGAGGCTAAAAAAGGAAAGGGAGAGGGTGTGCAAACCTAGGGTTGGAGGTCAAGGGAGCTGGACTTCTAGATTGGTTGACTTTTCTCTAGTTGAGAATGAAAATGTTGGTTGAAACCCTTTTTAAGTTTGGTCCAGCTCGACCATCGGTCGAGTTCTACGATTTGGAAACTCAACCAATCAGTATTTTCATATGACCTTTGCTAAGGGATCAGTCAAGTTGGCAACTCAATCTAAAGACAACTTGTCAAAAAACATGGAATTTTATTTCCTAGCTTCTAGAGTGCTAATTAAATTTATTCCTTTATCTTATTATTCATTTTATACATACTGAGGCACATTTCACTCATCATTAGGTACTATTTTGTGGTAAAATAGTCAATTGCAAAAAAATACCCAAAACAAGCGAAACAAGGCAAGAAATAAGACAATTATAGCACATATCAAGCAAATGATGAACCAATTTAAGTAGGAAACATATAGGTAGAGAAAAACTATCTAGAAGGCATGTCAATATCATCATGAGCAGTTATAAGTAGTGTTGATCAAATAAAAGTAAATTTCTCTCTAGCTAGATATTTATTGAAAATGTCTACAAGCTGATTCTTCGTATCCACATGTGTGATATAAATATCCTTCTTTGCAATGTGATCATGAAGAAAGTGATGACGTACCTCTATATGTTTCTATCTACTATGAAATATAGAATTGTAAGGACAAGTTAATTTTACTAGTGTTATCACAATAGATAGGAGAAGCATTAAAATTAATGTTAAAGTCTTGGAGAATTTGCTTCATCCATGGGACTTGGGCACAACAACTTCCAGTTGTAATGTATTCAACCTCACTAGTTGAAAGAGCCACAATGCTTTATTTCTTAGAGAACCAAGAAACTAGGAAAGGTCCCAGGAATAAGAAAGTGCCACTTGTGTACTTTCTATCAATCAAACAAACTATGTAATCAACATCACTATAAGTAGTAAGAGTAAAGTCCCTTGACTTGGGATAGCATAGTCCAAAATTTTGGGTTTTGGCTAGATACCTTAAAATCCTCCCAACCACTATAAGATGTGATTTCCTAGGACTTTATTTAAAGATAGCACACAAGCTAATGCTAAACATTATATGAGGTCTAGATGTAGTTAAATAAAGTAAACTTCCATTCATACCTCTATAGAGCATCTCATCTACCTTTTCTCCTTCTTCATCTCTATCAAGCTTGGCAGTGTTTGACATGGGATGTCCATTAGCTTGGTGTTCTCCATCCCAAAGTGCTTAAGTAGTTCACTTGCATACTTGCCTTGGTTGTTGAAGTTCCCATTTTTTATTTGTTTGATTTGAAAGCCAATGAAGAAAGTAAGATCCCCCATCATGCTCATCTCTAACTCACTATGTATAAGAGAACTAAACTCCTTGCAAAGATCAAGGTCATTTCTGACAAAAATAATATCAACAACATAAATTTGAATAATCAAGAAATTTCTAGAAGTGAGTTTTAGAAATAAGGTAGAATCAACTTTTCCTATGATATAACCATTGTCTAGCAAAAAGTTCTTTATTTTCTCATACCAAGCTCGAGGTTCTTTTTTGAGACCATAGAGAGATTTTTATAACAAATAAATATGGTTCGGAAAATTATAATGTTCATAGTTGGGAGGTTGAGCAACATATACTTCCTACTCCATTATGCAATTCAAAAATGCACTTTTAACATCCATTTGATATAGTAGAAAGTTTCTTTTACTACAAAAACAAAGTAACATTCTAATTGACTCAAGTCTAGCTATCGGTGCATAAGTTTCATCAAAATATATACCTTCTTATTGATTGTAGCCCATAACAACTAACCTTGCTTTGTTTCTCACTACATTTCCACTTTCATCAAGCTTGTTGAGGTATACCCACTTGGTGCCAATGATCTTTCTATCACATGGTCTAGAGACAAGTGTCCACACTCGATTCGTTTCAAACTATTCCAACTCTTCTTGCATGTCTAGGATCCATTCAACATTCTTGAGAGCTTCTTTGACATCTTTAGGCTCAAGTATAGAAATGAAGGTTGTGTCTACTTGTTCTTTGTTGTAAGTATCCCGCGTCTTCACCATTTTAAAAGGATTTCCTATGATGAGCTCTTTAGGACGATGCTTTGCAAAGTGCGGTGTTGGGTGCTTCTTTTCTTCATCCTTCTCTTCTTCATCAACTAACACCTCCTTTCCTTTTTCACTAATGTTAAGTTATTTCAAGTGAGGTATCACATCATCTACAATATCATCATCAAGAACATTATTGGAAATAGAGGGGTTAGTCTCAAAAAATCTTACTTTGATAGATTCTTGTACTTTACACAATTAAATGTTAAGCACTTTATAAGCCTTGTTGGTAGTGTTATAGAAAAGAAAGAAAGCCTTGTAGGATTCCGGATCAAACTTGTTGAGGGAATCCTTTGTGTTCAATATAAAACAAGGAAAACAAAAAACATGAAATAAATCAATGGAAGGCTTTCTACCACACCATAGCTCATAGGGGGGTTTCTTTAAAGATGGATGAGTCAAAAATTGGTTTTACACAAAACATTAAGTACTAACAACTTTGGGCCAAAACTTCTTTGGAGTGTCATACTCTAGAAGCATGATCCTAGACATATCCTATGGTGACATATACTTTATCTCTACAACCCCATTTTCAGAGGCGTTCAAGGTGAAGACAAGTTATGTGCATAGCTGAATTCCTCAAAAAATCATTCACAAAAATCATTTTCAATTCTCCCCCTGATCACTACAAATATAAACAATCCAGAGAGAAGTTTTGTTTTCTACTTGTTTACAAAAAATAGATAAAACATTGAGAGTATCACTTTTTGAAACAAGAAAGAAAGCCCAAGTATAGCGATAAAAGTCATCGTCAATTACAAGACAATACTTGCTACCATGAAAAGATTGTGTTTGTATTGTTCCAAATAGATAAATGTGAAGAAGCTCGAGAACTTTGTTGGAGCTAAGGACTCCTTAGTATTTGAAGGAGGACTTGGTTTGAGTTCCTTGGGTACAAGGTTGGCATCCCTCATCCTTTTCAAAATCTAACTTCGGAAGTCCCTTCACCAAATCCTTTTTTATCAACTTCTTCATTTGATGCATATTGACATGGCCAAGCCTACAATGCCATAAAGAAATATCATTTGAATCGAAAACAAGACATCAACCAACAATAGGCTTAATAGAGTCAAGAACAATAATGTAAAGATTACCATTTCTAGTTCCCTTATATATGACATTGTAGGAGAGGGAATCTAGATGCAAACATTGTAAAGAAGTCAATAGAACAAGATAACCATTATCACAAAGTTGGCTAACACTTATTAAATTGTGATGTAGGCCATCCACAAGAAGTACATTCTTGATACAAAGTGAATCACCTACATCACCCTCATCTATTACTATTCCCTTGTTGTTGTACCCAAATGTCATCAATCCTCCTTGCTTATTAGTGAATTGATTGAAATGGCTTATTTCATCCTCATGTGTTTGAACAACCACTATCAACAATCCAATTGCCTTTAACCTAAAACAAAGGAAGATAATCGATGCCCAATTTTAACTTTCGGATCTGGGGTTAAATTGGGGACCATTGTAACATACCGAAACATGTACATTTTCTCTTTTTGGTCCTTTCTAAGTTATCCTTTCATTTCTACCCTTTTTGGCCTTTATGTTGAATTTGTGGAAATAGTAGTGGTTTGGTAAACATTTGTTCATTATTTATTGTCAGCATATGGGTTTATGCACAAATGCCTCCGTTCATTTGTTAATAAGGGTCTAATATGCAAATTTACCACATATGTGAGATAATGATAAAATAATTCATTCTAGATCATTCCTTAGCCTAATGGAGAAAGGAAGACAAAGAAATGAATAATGATGATGTAATCATGTTAGTGTGATATTGAATTATTTAATATGACAAATTGTAGTAACAATGGATAATGGGTTAAAACTCATAAGAGGAAGAGTAATTGATTAAAGATAAGTTGAGATTCATTTTCCTTAGTTTTGAGTTTGCTCGAATGACAAGTTTCACAATTTTGGAAAATTAATAATTATTATTGCATTAATTAGAATTAAAAAATATGAGTTTTTCTCCAAGTTGTTGAATAAATTATTAAATGACTTCAAAAGTGGAAACAAACCTTAATTCGTAATATAAATGTTCAAATTAGTCTATGTGTGAATTTTTATCTACTTTTGGATAATCTTAAATATTTTATTTTATCCAAGACAGAGAAAATGATTTAAAGACCAAAAATATTAAATAATATGTTAAAAAATTAATCAATGGTGAATTCAATTCCCCACACATCATATTTCTTGTAGACCAATTTTTATATTTTTATAAACTTTTTAGGTGCCTCTAACTAATTAAAAGGATAAAATAGGTGATAAGATTTAAATACAATAAATAAAATAATAAAAATCTTCAAAAAAATGAAATAATTTTGAATTCGTATTCTACATGCTAAAATGAGCCTTTGGTTCAATTTTCACTCAATTTAGAAAATACTTATTGAGAAGGTGAATTTAGGAGAGTGAAAGTGTGTAGAACCTTTAAATTATTAATTAAAATAACAAACAATTTCAAAAAATGAACTTAACAGTAAATTTGTGTTCCATATATTTTGTTTTACTTGAGGGTGAAGTTTCACATAAATTGGTAATTATATAAATCTCTAATATATTAATAATGAGAAAATATATATTACTTTTAAGGAATTAAATAAAATACTTAGAATCCCCAAAACTAAAAAGTAATGTTACATTGAGATCTATATGTATGAAATAATACACAATTCCCATTTTGCATTTAAATGGACAATGCCTGCTCTCCTGTCTAGATTATGAAATAAAATTAGAATCTATGTCTGATATTCTAACTATTTAATCATCTATTTATTTCTATAGAAGTTTTGAATTTATGTACTTGTCGTACAAATTTCCTCTCTTGATTTATCATGATTGTTCTAGAACCTACATTTACCTACCTTGATTGAGAATTTCATAATATAGACAATACAATATAATATAGTCTTTTTCCTTCTCCTCTTCTTACTTTTCCTACTTTTCTTATTTAATGCTCACTATTTTCCCCTGATGACTTCCCCCTTATCATTTCACACTTATAAATATAACCACCAAGGGTTGTG
Source organism: Alisma plantago-aquatica (assembly GCA_963693085.1). NCBI lineage: Eukaryota > Viridiplantae > Streptophyta > Magnoliopsida > Alismatales > Alismataceae > Alisma > Alisma plantago-aquatica. The sequence goes on along the minus strand of OY856412.1, from coordinate 1,284,846,300 downwards.
ATTGTCAATCATCACCAATCTCTTCGAAGCCATGTTTCATTATGTTTTTTGGGTTGGGTATGATCTTTCTTTGGAAGTCGCTAAGTCCACTAGAGATCATCTTAGCAAACCTTTTTGGTACGTTACCGGTAAAACTAGCAAGCATGTTTCCATCTTTCACCCACATATTTTATTATTTGTGTTTTCAATATATGATCCTACAAGTTTATTATACTTTACTATGTCTTGTCCTCTGATTGGGGTTGATAGGGTGTCGTGTTCAACTATTATGTAACTCTGATTTCATGATTGTGGTGGCGTGCAAGAGGAATCATGAGAGCTTGCCAATCTTCGTGATTGTTTTCAGACTAAACTTCTTTGGAGTTTTATGATCATAGACCCAACATTGTGTCCTTTACGTTTAGTTATATTCACATTTTAAAAGTTGTATCCTTGGTCTGGCGATGGTTTTCTATACCATTGGATCTCCTCTAGATTCTTTCTTCTATTGATAGATTTATTCATTTTATCCATGTTTGGATTCATCTTCATTTCATGTTTCAGGTTTCATCTTGTTTATACACTTGATATCTTTTGTTTGTAGTTATATTAATCAAAGTTGTAAACTTCAAATCACGTGTCATGTCGGAGGTTATGGTGTGTGGTCTGGCACACCAGGTGGATAATACTTGTCATAGTTGCCGAAACCGCTAGTGATCTCTTTTGATCCTACTTTACGTGTGATTTTGAGTTTGAACTGCTTCTATCAAGCTTTGTCAAGGTCTAGACTTCTATTACCAAGCGTTTTATGAATTTGCCAATTGATTTAGTTTTATTTCTATTACACATACATGCGCTTGCTTGTCCTTTTTTGTCTATTTCAATAAAAATTAAATTATGTTTGGTCGATTTTGTAAAAATCGTATCTTTTGCTCTAGTTTTACAAAAAATAAAGTAAAATATGTTTTGGAATTCAAAAAATGTGATATTTCTAATAAAAATACTTCCAAAGCTTTGTTTTGAGCTTTATTGGAAGATGTTTTTTGAATAAAATAGATTTAATGGATAAAAATCATCAAAAATGCACTTTAATCATCATAACTCCAAAATAGAGAAAATTATATGTTTTATTAATCAAGAGAATCTAACTAGATTAGTGGTGATGTTTTCAAAGTCTAAATTGGAGTTTTGTGCAAAAAGTCCAAAGCTAGGGTTTTCTTTACATTAATGCATATGCAAAATCCTAATACATGACTACACATTGAAAATAGGAAAAGTGGATCTTAGACTCAATTAAAGTGGTGAAAGTAAGTAATTGAATTCAATATGAGAGGCATGTGCAAATCTTACCCTTTAGTTGGGATATTTGTGAACCAACCCTATTCTCCGTAATGAGGCTTGATATGAACCCTATTTCCTTTATTATTGTTTCTCTTATTCTAATTGCCTCAAAATCACATATGATATATTATTTCTTGGGTCTTGGAACCCCACTACCATGTTACAATTATATGATGATTTATCTTTCCACTTACTATTTCATGAGCATGATGGTTATTTGGCTATTTATCTATAGTAGTAGTACTTATGTACAACCACCCATAGCTTAGGGCATGTGTTATTTCACCCCTGGGAATGTGTTTACTATCCCCCTGGGGAATGTGTTATTTCTCCCCAATATAAAATATTTAATAGGTGACTGGGAATATGATTATTCTCCCCTCATCTATAGGTTGGGGTCTGATAGGTGCCTCAACCCTACTTAGTTAATGTAGTCCAATTCATATCATGCATGCTACTTCTTATTAGTTATTTTTTATGGCAAGAATGTTTTGTTTATGCCTCATTCTCTTGGCCCTCTCATCTGATGATGAGTCTATAACCTTAAGTTTCATTATTGTTCTTATCTTTGTTTCTTGTTAATTATCTCTGACACATACCTTGTTTTCTTTCCCTTTTATCGGGTGCTTTCCCAACCACCCAGGGTTGGATCAAGGTGTTGAACAAGATCAAGGAGAACATAGCTTTTGGCATGGACCTAGCTTTGGAGATGTTGCTTTGCAGACAAAACTTGAAGTAGTTTAGACTTCCCTCTATCTAGATCCTTTTGTTGTATTTTTCATGAAGAACCTTTATGGGAGAATGATGATGAACATTTTTATAAAATTGAATATAGTCATGGAATTATATTCTGATGCAATACTCTTTGGTCTTTTGTATATCATATAAATAAAGATTTGAAAATTTTACACCAATTTCAACATACCTTTTGCATATGTTGGGAATGTAGGTTTTATTTTTCAATTTTTTAGTAAAGGGGTGATTTCACTCTTTTACAACCACTTCATCTTTGGGTTGATCCTCTTTTCCCTGTAAGGACAATAAGTAGAATAGTGGTCATCACTCTTACAATGACCAAACACTATAGGGTTCTTAGAGTCGGAAGACTCCATGGAAGAATGGAGGTCCCTTGCTCTTCTTCTTACGTTTTCCTTTGCCTTTTGAAGCACCCTCGTATCCTAAACCACTCTTCCCATATGTTTGGTGAAGTGATCCAAGACTTCACTGAGGGACTTCTTCCATTTGAGGAAAGCATGCAAAGTGGGTCTTGATTTGTGATTATAATGGGTAACAATGACAATGGTAGAAGATAAACAAGTGATATCATCAGTAGCATGCAATAGGTCAGACTCTAAGCAGAGGGCTTTAGTCCAATAAGAATCGTTTTCCAAAGAAAACATTTTATTATTGTGGGATCAGATAAGAAAACGTAAAAGTTTACACCTGCACTATGCACAACAATGAACACATGCATCATGAAATGAGTGCCACCATTCATGTTGGATCCTAGGAAGTGGCACAGGGGTGTCTGTAAAAGTATAGCTTGCATGTCCATGTTATGCTTGACTTCCAAAAGCCTTGATGACACCTTCTCTGCTAGAACTCATGAGATGTTGTAGTCTTTGTGGTGACTTGAAGTACAAAATTCACATTCTTATTTCTTATGTATACCTAATAGTAGATTAGTGGGAACCCAATTGTACAATACAAAAATTAAGAAACAATATATCAGTGCATGGGAGGGTAGGCAAGCTTCATACACAGGTATGCATTCCCCAATAAGTGGAAAACATGGACATGCAAGCTATATACCTTGGCATGCCTACCAAAACTGGATGATCCAAGAAACATGTCATTTATCTCATAAAAAAGTTCACACAATAGAAGTTCACGATTGTGTTCCTTTTAAAATATTATAATGACCTAGATGGGAACCACTTCTCATCAGAGAAAAAAGAAGGATCAGTGCTTCTCTAGCATGATTGATTTGTTCATCATAAATGGAGCAAAAGGGAGGATCTAAATTGCCTTCATGAAGACCTTAATGTGATCAAGTCTCTCCCTATTGTCTGTGTATGCAATAAGGTTTGTTTTGAGGATGAGAATATGTTAGGAGATCTTGTTATGGAAATATTGTGACTTGATTTTCGCCTTGATTTTGAGCTCACCATTGTTTAATATCGTATGATTCTTCAAAGGAAAAGATATTTTCAATTATATTACTATATGTACAAAAACTTTATCGTATTTATCGATGTTTTCTTGAACTAAGTCACAATGAAGAGAAATTATAGTTTGAGTAGAATCTAACCCTTGTTTTGTGAAAAGGAATGATATAATAGTGTAGTTGACCTACCCTATGACTTTTGGGTGTTCATGTAGGGTTGATAGGTTAGAGACACGAGGACCGAAAAACTCAGCTCTAGATGGTGACTTGATAATTGGATACATAAGTAACATAAATCTCTAAATCTTTCATAACTAAGAGATGTGGGTAGATCTAAAAAGTTGTTTAGTTTGACCTGTTAGGTTGAACCTTTTTAAAGGGTGGAGATTAGTTAGTTGTTGATGTTTGATCTATAGATTTTGAGGACGAAATCCTTTTTAAGGGGTGGAGTGCTATGACATACCGGATCTTGAACCCTACCCTGGAAGTTTGACCTTTCGAGTTTGACCAAACAAGTTTGAGGTTAGTGTGATCCTAATAATCAAATGCATAAATAATGTAATCTAATATGTCATATAACTCATTTGGTGAAAATAAGATGATAAAGAACTTAATTGAAAGAGTAATATAGTTAATGGGCCATTAGTGGGCCATGTGACATAACTCATATAAGAAAGCCTCAAAAGTTGAAATAGACTTCAAATTCGTAATCTACACATCAAAATAAGCCTACATGTCAATTTTCATTTAATTTGGACAACCGTGAAATAATATGCTAAGAGAGAGAAATTGCCTAAAAAGTGTAATTAATAAATAAATATAAATCATGACCCCAAAAGAGGAAAATAATGTTATATTCGTAATCTATATAACAAATATAGCATTTGGGTGAATTTTCATCCAATTTGGAGAAAGTTTGCTTAAAAGGTGAAATCAGGAGAGAGAAAGTGTGTAGAACCTTCAAAATATTAAGTAAATACTCAAACAACTCCAAAAGGTAATATTGATGGAAAATTCGTATCCAATACATTAAATAGGACTTGTGGTTTAAGTTTCATAAAATTTGGATAATCCTAATACCATTAATGAAGGAGGAAAGAGAAAATAGGTTTTGATTTATTTAATACATTAAAAGTTTCCAAAAGGCAAAACTAAGTGCATAATCGGAATCTACATGCCTTTATTGGCCTCTATGAAAAATTTTACTTAATTTGGATAATGTTTGAACCCTAAAATGAAGAAAGAAAAATAGGAAATTATCTCAATGTCACTTTATTAAATAATATCAATTTTGTCACACCTTAGTTTCCTAATCCGTTTAATCGCATGATCTGATCCGTCAATTTTTGGATCTAACGACCCACGCGTCGTCTCCTACCTTGAGTAGGAGACTGTTGTCTCGTGAACAGTAACTTCCCCAACAGTCTTTGGTATTTCTTTCCTTTCTCTCTCAATTCTCAATCGTTTTTAATAATTTTTGGTGCGTTGAATCCGTGAGAGGATTCTGCATCCTTCAAGCTATTATTTGATTGCTTTCTCGCTGTATTTCAGATTTGCCCAAAATGTGGGCACCGAGCATATCGGTCATTTTCCGGTTATGTCCTAGATCAAACCCCCTGCCTATTTAAGCTCTACCCCAGACATCGTCGTCTCCCGAGGAACTCTCATCTCATCTCAATCCCTCCACACAATGATGGGTTGGTCATCGGCAACCCTATTTTCTTTCTGTGTTTGCGGCGTTGTTTTGGAGTCCATGGAAGAACTGGTGCATCAATTAGGCACATCAGTGAGTTCTTCCCCTTGTGTTCTTTCTTTCGGTGCTCTTTATTTCTTGAAAAGTGGAGTTTCTTGGTTTTTCCCATATCGCTGTGAGCAGATCAAGCTGCTCTAGCCGCCATGTTAGGTGCTCGCCTGGGGAAGAAACCCCTTGGTGCAATATCCCTTCTACCCCTCTCCTTTTTCCGCTTTGCAATGTTTTTCAACCGGGGGCTTTTTCGTCCTTTTACCCTCTAGTTCCTTTGCCTTGGGCGAGTTCAACCGAGAGGATGACGATGATGTGTCTTCTACCTATTTGGCCAAGTCAAAGGTCAGCCCCACTTCCTCTCTCCCTCTCTCACTATTTTTTTTAGCTTATGTGGATTTTCAAATTTTTCTGTTTGGCCGAGATTGCAAATTCATATCTTTTGCTGAGATTGTCCAAAAATTTCAAATATATACTTGTTGGATTCAAAAAAATGCAAGCTTTCTAATGGATTTGGTTTGGTCGCCTGAATCTGATGTTTTATAGAGGTGATTTTAATGGATCTAATTATATAAGACAATAACTTGTATAATTCATAACTAAATATTTAAAAGTCAGAAAAATATATTAAAATATGTTTCAAACTCAGGAAAATATAACCCAAAATATGGTGTGGTTTTTATAAACTAATCCACCAATAATAAAAAGGCAATTTTTAGGGTTTTGTGTAATTAATGGAAACCTAACCCTAATCCCATATATATGCTAATAGGTGCTTTGGATGCCTAGTCTTAGACCTAGAACTGACTTTGGATCATTGTCTCTATAGTTTAGGTATGTTGCATCTCTGACTATTCATATTGAGCAATTCTTCTCTATTATGTATGTTTGCATCCCCGGTTATTCTTCTTGAGCAATTATCCTATTTTTGTCTTACTCTTGGTTCTATGGACATTAGCCTACACATTGTCTTGTTCTTTTGAAATCATGCTTCATGTGAAATATCTTATTTACTATTGATCTTGTGACCATGGATATTCTCTTGGAATCTTATCTTGTTGCCTTGGTGCAAGTTGGACTTTTGATATTATATGCCCACTATGATGTGGAAGTTTACTTGGTGATATATGCCCACTTTGAAGTGGATGTTATATGTTTGTGTTTTCCATTGTGTGATGGCAACATTGTATAATTCTGCCCATACCTTTGTACTTGTCTCTACATTAAACATGCTATGTGATTCAGTAGAACTAGAGTAGTATAATTGCATTGGTTTTGTTTATAGCAGATGTGATATTTCCTGCTCTTTTTAGGATAGCAAGGAACCTCGTACCCAGGGCAAGATGTGTGTCGTGACCCATTTTCTATATATTTGGGAGTTTAGCGGTGAGTCATTCTCTATCAGGTTTGCAAGGATGTGAAGCCTTGGCCGCCAATTGTGTTTATATTATTCTAGGGCTATGTTTATCTCCCATGCATGCAGGATATTGATTGTGGGGTGTGTGCCCTACTGGTGCTTGTTTCCCACCATGGTAGTGGATGTTTATATGGCACAATCCTTTTATATGTTATTTTATGGCAAGTATCCCTTTTGTTATGATTCTTTTCTCTTGATACCCGTTTGGGTGGTACTTATCTCTTGCATGGGAAGTCTTTTTACTTTGATGTTCGTTATTCTTTATAAATTGCCCAATTTGCTTTTAGTATGCACATACCAGCTCTTGCTGATGTCTCCTATTGTTTCTCTTTTGTTGGGGTATGCTTCCAACCCTAGGTGGAAGACTTGGATGACAAGGCTTGATGACCTATACTTAGATGGTGAAGTTAAAGCTTGAAGACAATCTTGAGGTGGTTTAGATTTCCTCTAAATGGATCCTTATGATGTAAGTCGTAACCCTTTGTTTTATATTTGAATATAGTCATGTTTTTATTCCGCTGCTATACTTTGGTCTTTTGTTACCATTATATAAATATTGAAAATTTTACACCCACTCCATCATACCTTCTGAGTGTGTTTGGACTTGAGATTTTATTATTCAAATTTTTAGTAGAGAAGTGGTTTTCACTTTTTTACAACATGCTTATTTTTGGCACTAATGTTGATATTATAAATAGTACAAAAGGCTTCTTGGCTTCTAATTTTGACATGAAGGATATGGGTGAAGCAGATGTAATCTTAGAAATTAAACTCCTTAAACATGATGATTACAACATGCTATCGCAAGAACATTATGTTGAGAAAATTCTCAAAAGGTTTTCAATGTTTGATTGTAAGCTAGTAAGTAGACCTTTTAATTCTAATTGTCGTCTTAAGAAAAATAAAAGTTCTAGTGTTCAACAAGTCAAATATGCACAAGTAATTGGAGGCCTGATGTACTTAATGAATTGTACTCATCCAGATCTAGCATATGCAGTGGGGAGATTAAGTAGATATACCCAAAATCCTAACAAGGATCATTGGGATGCCCTACATAGGGTTTTAAGATACCTTAAAGGAACAATTAATCATGGATTGATTTTTTGTGGATCTCCAACTGTGCTAGTAGGATATTGTGATGCCAATTGGATTTCTGATTTAGACGAATTAAAATCTACAAGTGGTTACATCTTCATTATGAGTGGAGGTGTTGTGTCTTGGAAATCCTCCAAGCAAACTTGTATAGCTCGTTCCACTATGGAATCTGAGTTCATTGCCTTAGAAAAGGCTGGAATTGAAGCTGAATGGCTAAGACATGTTCTAATGGATCTACCCATTTGGGAGAAACCTTCTCCACCAGTGTTTATACACTGTGATAATCAAGTTTCCATAGAAAGAGAAAAAATAAAGTTTATAATGGGAAGAGTAGACATATTTGTCTACGTCACAATATTGTGAGGCAGCTTGTATGTGATAGCATAATCTCAATGGATTATGTAAAGTCAGAATTAAATTTGGCCAATCCTTTGACAAAGCCATTAAGTCAAAGACTGGTGAGCGATACATCGAGGAGAATGAGATTATGCCCATACCAGAAGTCAAAGTGATGGACACCCAACCTTCATGAACGGTGATCCCAAGAAGAAGGTTCATGTGGGAAAAACTAAGTCACTAGAGGACTCAATGTGTTGTAATAAATGTATCTCATTCTTATGATGTAAACAACAATTGGCAATGATTCAGTTGAATATATTTCTTAATGGATTTCATAGCCATAAATGGTGGTGTATATACTACAATATATTCTTGATGAAAGTCCAACTATATGAGTGTGGAGTGAGGCCACTCCTGTTGAGATTCAGGTAGATCTCTAGAGCATTCATGAATATTCTCAGTAGGCGCATGGCCTAAACATGTCAATTTGTAAGAAAGGTAATTGATTTTATGAGTGTCATGTGAGTAATGTACCTCTAATCAGGTAAAAGAGGAATTGGTTCAAGAACATAATTCCACCAATCTTCTACAGATTATGTACATTTACTCTATGCTTTGGTTCAAAGAACTCAGTTCCACCGAGGCTTATGCATGCCATTTGTTTAAGTTCTTCCAGTGGTCAACTCAGTTTTAATATTGTTTTGTTTTAAAATAGTGGGGGATTGTTATGCTTCTTTGTTGTATTTCAAACCAAAAGGCAAATGGTTTAGTTCCATATTGGTTGTGTTAGAGACTTCCCTCCTCCTTATATATAGACTCTTATCCATAGTACAATTGATGAATGAAAGGGGACAAGCCCAACGCATGCGCATGGTGGGCCATGCCAATGGGGTTTGGGCCGGCCTAGTCCGAAAACCCTTTAATCGAGTTCATCGGCGCACATCGCATCCCGCACGCAGGGGGTGCAAATCTGGCCTCCCAGAGCCCCTTGCGTGGGTGCAACCCCGGCTTGGTTTTTCCCTTCGGTTCATTAAACCATTTTTTACATGGGTCGCAATGCACCTGTTCATTTGGCAGTTCCAAACCGCACTGCGTTTTTGCAACCGAATGCATCCTTTCATGCTTCTTTTCCTGGTTATTTATGTTCACTTTCCGCTTTCGTTCAGAATAGATGAGAAACTTCTTTTGTTTCTTCTTCCTCTCTTCTCCGCCGTCTATAGTCCACCCACTGGAAGAACAATCGCTTGCCTTTCGCCCGTCGCCGTGACTGCGTGTGCAGGCTTCACGTTGACATGCGTTGTTGGATCCTGGGAGAGTAGTCGCACAGGAGACTACTGTACAGACGTTCGTCGTCGGGTACCGCAGAAATACTCTTAAGGATAGTGCATCTCGCATGCCTCAGCGATACTCTGGTATACTCTTATACGTTTTCATCTTTTCATCGCGGTTTGTACACTTATACGAACAACAAGATCTTACCATCCCCATACCCTCCTCATTCACAACCCTATTTATAGGATTGTTCAAAACCGATACAGAGTTCTTCCAGGACTCTACAAATGCAGCATTCGTGCAAATCCACCTAAACACGACAAACTAAAAATGTCCTAAGTCGAATTTGGGGAATTTGAGAAGCTTTCTTAGGAATAAAAAGTAAATGAAGATCCCTTATGCATTGGCAAAAGAATTGTAAATAAGATTCGAATGTGTGTACCACCTACCAACATGCATGACTGAATCTTTGGTAGTGGTTCGACAGGCTCAACCATGAGAGAACTCAACATTTTTCAAGATAATGCGTTGTGGAGCCGGGAGCTGGCAAGGATAACGTTTGTTGACATTCTGGCGCCACTTAAACAGGCCTAGGGATTATCCAACATTGAGTTTGCCATGCCTATTCCATCAAGTTAGTCGTACAATGCATGAAGTTTGAGATTTTGTTATCTAATCTTACAATAGTGCACCTATAAAAGGGATCGAAGCATTCTGATCAATAAGCAGTCATTGTTCGTCACATACATTCTCAATTAACGCAGCTACTATATACATACCAAAATATAATAGATTTTGTTCCATCCGCCATCCATGTGTGATCAATTCTAAGGTCAACATCTCACTTAGAGCTAACTAGTGAAGTCAAGGGTTCTTATGGGAGACAAAATTGAAATAGTCGATTCCGACTACCATGGGCTTTGATACCATGCTATAAAAAAGTGAAAACCACTTCTCTACTAAAAATTTGAACAATAAAACCTCCAGTCCAAACACAATCATAAGGTATGATGGAGAGGGTGTAAAATTTTCAAATCTTTATATAATGGTAACAAAAGACCAAAGTATAGTAGCGCAATAAAAACATGACTATATTCAAATATAAAACATAGTGTTACAACTTACATCATAAGGATCCATGTAGAGGAAATCTAAGCCACCTCAAGATTGTCTCCAAGCTTTAACTTCACCATTTAAGTCCAGGTCATCAAGCCTTATCATGCAAGTCTTCCACATAGGGTTGGAAGCATACCCCAACAAAAGAGAAACAATAGGAGACATCAGCAAGAGCTGGTATGTGCATACTAAAAGCAAATTGGGCTATTTATAAAGAATAAGGAACATCAAAGTAAAAAGGCTTCCCATGCAAGAGATAAGTACCACCCAAATGGGTATCAAGAGAAAAGAATCATAACAAAAGGGATACTTTCCATAAAACAACATATAAAAGGATTGTGCCATATAAATATCCACTACCACGGTGGGAAATAAGCACCAGTAGGGCACACACCCCACAATCAATATCCTACACGCATGTGAGATAAACATAGCCCTAGAACAATATAAACACAATTGGCGTCCACTACCACAGTGGGAAATAAGCACCAGTAGGGCACACACCCCACAATCAATATCCTACACGCATGTGAGATAAACATAGCCCTAGAACAATATAAACACAATTGGCGGCCAAGGCTTCACATCCTTGCAAACCTGATAGAGAATGACTCACCGCAAAACTTCCAAATATATATAAAATGGGTCAAGACACACATCTTGCCCTGGGTACGAGGTTCCTTGCCGTCCCAAAAAGAGCAGGAAATATCACATCTACTATAAACAAAACCAATGCAATTATACTACTCTAGTACTACTGAATCACATAACATGTTCAATGTAGAGGCAAGTAGAAAGGTATGGTCAGAATTATACAATGTTGCCATCACACAATGGACAACAAAAACATATAACATCCACTTCAAAGTGGGCATATATCACCAAGTAAACTTCCACATCACAGTGGGCATATAATATCAAAAGTCCAACTTACACCAAGGCAACAAGATAAGATTCCAAGAGAAAATCCAAGATCACAAGATCATTAATACATAAGATATTTCACATGAAGCATGATTTCAAAAGAACAAGACAATGTGTAGGCTAATGTCCATAGGACCAAGAGTAAGACAAAAGTAGGATAATTTCTCAAGAAAAATAATCGGGGATGCAAACATACATAAGAGAGAAGAATTGCTCAATATGAATAGTCGGAGATGCAACATACCTCAACTATAGAGTCAACGATCCAAAGTCACTTCTAGGTCTAAGCCTAGCCATCCAAAGCACCTATTAGCATATATGTGGGATTAGGATTAGGTTTCCATTAATTATACAAAACCCTAAAAATTGCCTTTTTATTATTGGTGGATTAGGTTATAAAAACCACACTATATTTTAGGTTATATTTTCCTGAGTTCAAAACATATTTTATTATATTTTTCTGACTTTTATATATTTAGTTATGAATTATATAAGTTATTGTATTATTTGATTAGATCCATTAAAATCACCTCTATAAAACATCAGATTCAGGTGACCAAACCAAATCAATTAGAAAGCTTGTATTTTTTTGAACCCAACAAGTATTTATTTGAAATTTTTGGACAATCTCAGCAAAAGATATGAATTTTGCAATCTCGGCCAATCAGAAAAATTAGAAAATCCACATAAGCTAAAAAACAGTTTGCGAGAGAGGGAGAGAGGAAGTGGAGCTGACTTTTGACTTGGCCAAATATGCAGAAGCCACATCATCGGTCAGCCTCTCGATTGACCTCACCCAAGGCAAACGAACTAGAGGGTGAAAGAACGAAAAAAGCCCCCGGTTGAAAAACATTGCAAAGCGGAAAGAGGAGAGGGGTAGAAGGGATATTGCACCGAGGGGTTTCTTCCCCAGACGAGCACCCATCATGGTGGCTGGAGCAGCTCGATCTACTCATAGCGATATGGGAAAAACTAAGAAACTCCACTTTTCGAGAAATAAAGAGCACCGAAAGAAAGAACACAAGGGGAAGAACTCACCGATGTGCTAATTGATGCACCGGTTCCGCCATGGACTCCAAAATGACGCCGCAAACACAGAAAGAAAATAGGGTTGCCGATGACCAACCCATCATTGTGTGGAGGGATTGAGGTGAGACGAGAGTTCCTCGGGAGCCGACGATGTCTAGGGTAGAGCTTAAATAGGAAGGGGGTTTGATCTAGGACATAAGAGGCAAACGACCGAGAAGCTCGGTGCCCACATTTTGGGTAAATCTGAAATACAATGAGAAAGAAATCAAATGATAGTTTGAAGGATGCAGAAACCTCTCACGATTCAACGCACCAAAAATTATTAAAAATGATTGAGAATTGAGAGACAAAGGAAAGAAATACCAAAGACTGTTGGGGAAGTTACTGTTCAAGAGACAGCGATCTCCTACTCAAGGTAGGATACGATGCGGGGGTCGTTGGATCCAAAATTTGACGGCTCAATTCATGCGATTAAACGGATTAGGAAACTAAGGTGTGACAAAATCAATATTATTTAATAAAGTGAAATTGAGATCATTTCCTTTTTCTCTTTCTTCATTTTAGGGTTCAAACATTATCCAAATTAAGTAAATAATTTCACAAAGGCCAATTAAGGTATGTCGATTCTGATTATGCACTTAGTTTTGCCTTTTGGAAACTTTTAATGTGTTAAATAAATCAAAACCTATTTTCTGTTTCCTCCTTCATTAATGGTATTACGATTATCCAAATTTTATGAAACTTAACCCACAAGTCATATTTAATGTATTGGATACGAATTTGCCATGAATATTACCTTTTGGAGTTGTATGAGTATTTATTTAATATTTTGAAGGGTCTACACACTTTCTCTCTCCTGATTTCACCTTCTAAGCAAACTTTCTCCAAATTGGATGAAAATTCACCGAAAGGCTATATTTGTTATATAGCTTACGAATATAACATTATTTTCCTCTTTTGGTGTCATGATTTATATTTATTTATTAATTACACTTTTTAGGCAATTTCTCTCTCTTACCATATTATTTCAAGGTGGTCCAAATTAAATGAAAATTGACATGTAGGCTTATTTTGATGTGTAGATTACGAATTTGAAGTCTATTTCAAATTTTGAGGCTTTCTTATATGAGTTATGTCACATGGCCCACTAATGGCCCATTGACTATATTACTCTTTCAATTAAGTTCTTTATCATCTTATTTTCACCAAATGAGTTATATGACATATTAGATTACATTATTCATGCATTTGATTATTAGGATCACACTAACCTCAAACTTGTTTGGTCAAACTCAAAAGGTCAAACTTCCAGGGTAGTGTTCAAGATCCGGTATGTTACAACACTCCACCCCTTAAAAAGGATTTTGTCCTTGAAATCTATAGATCAAACATAAACAACTAACTAATCTCCACCATTTAAAAAGGTTCAACCTAACAAGTCAAACTAAACAACTTTTTAGATCTACCCACATCTCTTAGTTATGAAAGGTTTAGAGATTTATGTTTCTCATGTATCCAACTATCAAGTCACCATCTAGGGCTGAGTTTTTAGGTCCTCATGTCTCTAACTTATAAACCCTACATGAACACCCAAAACTCATAGGGTAGGTGAACTACACCATTATATCATTCCTAGTCACAAAACTAGGGTTACATTCTACTCAAACTACAATTTCTCTTCATTGTGACTTAGTTCAAGAAAACATCGATAAATCTGAGAAATTTTTTGTACATATAGTAATATAATTGAAAATATATTTTCCTTCGAAGAATCATACGATATGAAACAATGGTGAGCTCAAAATCAAGGCGAAAACCAAGTCACAATATTTCCATAACAAGATCTCCTAACATATTCTCATGCTCAAAACAAACCTTATTGCATACACAGATCATTATTGATCAATTCTAAGGTCAACATCTCACTTAGAGCTAACTAGAAAAGTCAAGGGTTCTTATGGGAGAGACAAAATTGAAATAGTCGATTCTGACTACCATGGGCTCTGATACCATGCTGTAAAAAAGTGAAAACCACTTCTCTACTAAAAATTTGAACAATAAAACCTCCAGTCCAAACACACTTATAAGGTATGATGGAGTGGGTGTAAAATTTTTAAATCTTTATTTAATGGTAACAAAAGACCAAAGTATAGAAGCCGAATAAAAACATGACTATATTCAAATATAAAACAAAGGGTTACAACTTACATCATAAAGTTCCATGTAGAGGAAATCTAAACCACCTCAAGATTGTCTCCAAGCTTTAACTTCACTATCTAAGTCCAGGTCATCATGACTTATCATCCAAATCTTCCACCTAGGGTTGGAAGCATACCCCAACAAAAGAAAAACAATAGGAGACATCAGCAAGAGTTGGTATGTGCATACTAAAAGCAAATTGGGCAATTTATAAAGAATAAGGAACATCAAAGTAAAAAGGCTTCCCATGCAAAAGATAAGTACCACCCAAACGGCCGGGTATCAAGAGAAAAGAATCATAACATAAGGGATACTTGCCATAAAACAACATATAAAAGGATTGTGCCTTATAAACATCCACTACCATGGTGGGAAACAAGCATCAGTAGGGCACACACCCCACAATGAATATCATGAATGCATGTGAGATAAACATAGCCCTAGAACAATATAAACACAATTGGCGGCCAAGGCTTCACATCGTTGCAAACCAGATAGAGAATGACTCACTACCAAACTCCCAAATATATATAAAATGGGTCAAGACACACATCTTGCCCTGGGTACGAGGTTCCTTGCCGTCCCAAAAAGAGCAGGAAATATCACATCTGCTATATATAAACAAAACCAATGCAAATATACTACTCTAGTGCTACTGAATCACATAGTATGTTTAATGTAGAGGCAAGTAGAAAGGTATGGTCAAAATTATACAATGTTGTCATCACATAATGGACAACACAAACATATAACATCCTCTTCAAAGTGGGCATATATCACCAAGTAAACTTCCACATCACAGTGGACATATAATATCAAAAGTCCAACTTGCACCAAGGCAACAAGATAAGATTCCAAGAGAATAGTTGGAGATGCAAACATACATAAGAGAGAAGAATTGCTCAATATGAATAGTTGGAGATGCAACATACCTCAACTACAGAGTCAACGATCCAATGTCACTTCTAGGTCTAAGCCTAGGCATCCAAAGCACCTATTAGCATATATTTCGGATTAGGGTTAGGTTTCCATTAATTATACAAAACCCTAAAATTGCCTTTTTATTTTTGGTGGATTAGGTTATAAAAACCATGCTATATTTTATGTTATATTTTCCTGAGTTCAAATCATATTTTATTATATTTTTCTGACTTTTATATATTTAATTATGAATTATACAAATTATTGTCTTATTTAATTACATGCATTAAAATAGCCTATATGAAACATTAGATTCAAGCGACCAAACCAAATCCATTAGAAATCTTGCATTTTTCTGAATCCAACAAGTATTTATTTGAAATTTCTGGACAATCTCAGCAAAAGATATGAATTTTGCAATCTCGGCCAATCAGAAAAATTCAAAAATCAACATAATCTAAAAAAAATCGCGAGAGAGGGAGAAAAGAAGTGGGGCCAACCTTTGACTTGGCCCAATAGGAAGAAGCCACATCCTTGGTCAGCCTCTCAGTTGACCTCGCCCAAGGCAAATGAACTAGAGGGTGAAAGGATGTAAAAGCCCCCGATTTAAAAACATTGCAAAGCGGAAAAAGGAGAGATGTAGAAGGGAGATTGCACCGAGGGGTTTCTTCCCCAGACGAGCACCCGCCATGGTGGCTGGAGCAGCCCGATCTACTCGTAGTGATATGGGAAAAACCAAGAAACTCCACTTTTCGAGATATAAAGAGCATCGAAAGAAAGAACACAAGGGGAAGAACTCACCGATGTGCCTAATTGATGCGCCGGTTCCGCCATGGACTCCAAAATGACGCCGCAAACACAGAAAGAAAATAGGGTTGTCGATGACCAACCCATCATTGTGTGGAGGGATTAAGGTGAGACGAGAGTTCCTTAGGAGTCGACGATGTCTGGGGTATAGCTTAAATAGGCGGGGGGTTTGATCTAGGACATAAGCGGCAAACGACCGAGAAGCTCGGTGCCCACATTTTGGGCAAATCTAAAATACAGCGAGAAAGCAATCAAATAATAGCTTGAAGGATGCGGAATCCTCTCACAGATTCAACGTATGAAAAAGTATTAAAAATGATTGAGAATTGAGAGAGAAAGGAAAGAAATACCAAAGACTGTTGGGGAAGTTACTGTTCATGAGACAGCGGTCTCCTACTCAAGGTAGGAGATGACGCGGGGGTCGTTGGATCCAAAAATTGACATCTCAGATCATGTGATTAAACGGATTAGGAAACTAAGGTGTGATAAAATCGATATTATTTAATAAAGTGACATTGAGATAATTTCCTTTTTCTCTTTCTTCATTTTAGGGTTCAAACATTATCCAAATTAAGTAAAATTTTGCAAAGAGGCCAATTAAGGCATGTAGATTCTGATTATGCACTTAGTTTTTCCTTTTGGAAACTTTTAATGTGTTAAATAAATCAAAACCTATTTTCTCTTTTCTCCTTCATTAATGGTATTAGGATTATCCAAAGTTTATGAAACTTAACCCACAAGTTAAATTTAATGTATTGGATACGAATTTGCCATCAATATTACCTTTTGGAGTTGTTTGAGTATTTATTTAATATTTTGAAGGTTCTACACACTTTCTCTCTCCTGATTTCACCTTTTAAGCAAACTTTCTCCAATTTGGATGAAAATTGACCCAAAGGCTATAATTGTTTTATAGATTAAGAATATAACATTATTTTCCTCTTTTGGGGTCATGATTTATATTTATTTATTAATTACACTTTTTAGGCAATTTCTCTCTCTTACCATATTATTTCAAGGTGGTCCAAATTAAATGAAAATTTATATGTAGGCTTATTTTGATGTGTAGATTACGAATTTGAAGTCTATTTCAACTTTTGAGGCTTTCTTATATGAGTTATGTCACATGGCCCACTAATGGCCCATTAACTATATTACTCTTTCAATTAAGTTCTTTATCATCTTATTTTCACCAAATGAGTTATATGACATATTAGATTACATTATTCATGCATTTGATTATTAGGATCACACTAACCTCACACTTTTTTGGTCAAACTCAAAAGGTCAAACATCTAGGGTAGGGTTCAAGATCTGGTATGTTACAACATTCCACCCCTTAAAAAGGATTTCATCCTCGAAATCTATAGATCAAACATCAACAACTAACTAATCTCCACCCTTTAAAAAGGTTCAACCTAACAAGTCAAACTAAACAACTTTTTAGATATACCCACATCTCTTAGTTATGAAAGGTTTAGAGATTTATGTTTCTCATGTATCCAACTATTAAGTCACCATCTAGGGCTGAGTTTTTAGGTCCTCATGTCTCTAACCTATCAACCCTACATGAGCACCCAAAAGTCATAGGGTAGGTCAACTACACCATTATATCATTCCTAGTCACAAAACTAGGGTTAGATTCTACTCAAACTACAATTTCTCTCCATTGTGACATAGTTCAAGAAAACATCGATAAATCGGAGAAACTTTTTGTACATATAGTAATATAATTGACAATATATTTTCCTTTGAAGAATCATACGATACGAAACAATGGTGAGCTCAAAATCAAAGCGAAAACCCAGTCACAATATTTGCATAACAAGATCTCCTAACATATTATCATCCTCAAAACAAACCTTATTGTATACACATATCATTATTGATCAATTCTAAGGTCAACATCTCACTTAGAGCTAACTAGAAAAGTCAAGGGTTCTTATGGGAGACAAAATTGAAATAGTCGATTCCGACTACCATGGGCTCTGATACCATGTTGTAAAAAAGTGAAAACCACTTCTCTACTAAAAATTTGAACAATAAAACCTCCGGTCCAAACACACTCAGAAGGTATGATGGAGTGGGTGTAAAATTTTCAAATCTTTATATAATGGTAACAAAAGACCAAAGTATAGCAACGGAATAAAAACATGACTATATTTAAATATAAAACAAAGGGTTACAACTTACATCATAAGGATCCATGTAGAGGAAATCTAAACCACCTCAAGATTGTATCCAAGCTTTAACTTCACAATCTAAGTCCAGGTCATCAAGCCTTGTCATCCAAGTCTTCCACCTAGGGTTGGAAGTGTACCCCAGCAAAAGAGAAACAATAGGAGACATCAGCAAGAACTGGTATGTGCATACTAAAAGCAAATTGGGAAATTTATAAATAATAAGGAACATCAAAGTAAAAAGGCTTCCCATGCAAGAGATAAGTACCACCCAAATGGGTATCAAGAGAAAAGAATCATAAAAAAAGGGATACTTTCCATAAAACAACATAGAAAAGGATTGTGCCATATAAACATCCACTACCACCGTGGGAAACAAGCACCAGTAGGGCACACACCCCACAATCAATATCATGCATGCATGTGAGATAAACATAGCCCTAGAAAAATATAAACACAATTGGCAGCCATGGCTTCACATCCTTGCAAACCTGATAGAGAATGACTCACCGCCAAACTCCCAAATATATATAAAATAGGTTAAGACACACATCTTTCCCTGGGTACGAGGTTCCTTGCCATCCCATAAAGAGCAGGAAATATCACATCTGCTATAAACAAAACCAATATAATTATACTACTCTAGTGCTACTGAATCACATAGCATGTTTAATGTAGAGACAAGTAGAAAGGTATGGTCAAAATTATACAATGTTTCCATCACACAATGGACAACACAAACATATAACATCCACTTCAAAGTGGGAATATATAACCAAGTAAACTTCCACATCACAGTGGGCATATAATATCAAAAGTCCAACTTGCACCAAGGCAACAAGATAAGATTCCAAGAGAATATCCATGGTCACAAGATCAATAATAAATAATATATTTCACATGAAGCATGATTTCAAAAGAACAAGACAATGTGTAGGCTAATGTCCATAGAACCAAGAGTAAGACAAAAATAGGATAATTGCTCAAGAAGAATAATCGGGGATGCAAACATACATAAGAGAGAAGAATTGATCAATATGAATAGTCAGAGATGCAACATACCTAAACTACAAAGACAATGATCCAAAGTCACTTCTAGGTCTAAGCCTAGGCATCCAAAGCACCTATTAGCATATATATGGGATTAGGGTTAGGTTTCCATTAATTATAAAAAACCCTAAAAATTTCCTTTTAATTATTGGTGGATTAGGTTATAAAAACCACATGCTATATTTTAGGTTAGATTTTCTTGAGTTCAAAACATATTTTATTATATTTTTCTGACTTTTATATATTTAGTTATGAATTATACAAGTTATTTTCTTATTTAATTAGATCCAATAAAATAACCTCTATAAAACATCAGATTCTGGTGACCAAACCAAATCCATCAGAGAGATTGTATTTTTCTGAATCCAACAAGTATTTATTTGAAATTTTTGGACAATCTCAGCAAAAGATATGAGTTTTGCAATCTCGGCCAATCAAAAAAATTCAAAAATCCACATAAGCTAAAAACAATCGTGAGAGAGGGAGAGAGGAAGTGGGGTTGACCTTTGACTTGGCCCAATAGGCAGAAGCCACGTCAACGGTCAGCCTCTCGGTTGACCTCACCCAAGGCAAAGGAACTAGAGGGCGAAAGGATGAAAAAGCCCCTTGTTGAAAAACATTGCAAAGCTGAAAAAGGAGAGGGGTAGAAGGGAGATTGCACCGAGGGGTTTCTTCCCCAGACGAGCACCTGCCATGGCGGCTGGAGCAGCCCGATCTGCTCGCAGCGCTATCGGAAAAACTAAGAAACTCCACTTTTTGAGAAATAAAGAGCACCGAAAGAAAGATCACAAGGGGAAGAACTCACCAAAGTGCCTAATTGATGCGCTGGTTCCACCATGGACTCCAAAATGATGTTGCAAACATAGAAAGAAAATAGGGTTGCTGATGACCAACCCATAATTGTGTGGAGGGATTGAGGTGAGACGAGAGTTCCTCGGGAGCCGACGATGTCTGAGGTAGAGCTTAAATAGGTAGAGGGTTTGATCTTGGACATAAGCGGAAAACGACCGAGAAGCTCGATGCCCACATTTTGGGCAAATCTAAAATACAATGAGAAAGCAATCAAATAATAGCTTGAAGGATGTGGAATCCTCTCACGGATTCAACACACCAAAAATTATTAAAAACAATTGAGAACTGAGAGAGAAAGGAAAGAAATACCAAAGACTGTTGGGGAAGTTACTGTTCACGAGACAGCGGTCTCCTACTCAAGGTAGGAGACGACGTGGGGGTTGTTGGATCCAAAAATTGACGGCTCAGACTGTGCGATTCAACGGATTAGGAAACTAAGGTGTGACAAAATCGATATTATTTAATAAAGTGACATTGAGATAATTTCCTTTTTCTCTTTCTTCATTTTAGGGTTCAAACATTATCCAAATTAAGTAAACTTTTGCAAAGAGGCCAATTATGGCATGTAGATTCTGATTATGCACTTAGTTTTGCCTTTTGGAAACTTTTAATGTGTTAAATAAATCAAAACCTATTTTTCTTTCCTCCTTCAATAATGGTATTAGTATTATCCAAATTTTATGAAACTTAACCCACAAGTCATATTTAATGTATTGGATACAAATTTGCCATCAATATTACCTTTTGGAGTTGTTTGAGTATTTATTTAATATTTTGAAGGTTCTACACACTTTCTCTCTCTTGATTTCACCTTTTAAGAAAACTTTCTCCAAATTGGATAAAAATTCACCCAAAGGCTATATTTGTTATATATATTACGAATATAACATTATTTTCCTCTTTTGGGTTCATGATTTATATTTATTTATTAATTACACTTTTTAGGCAATTTCTCTCTCTTACCATATTATTTCAAGGTGGTCCAAATTAAATGAAAATTGACATGTAGGCTTATTTTGATGTGTAGATTATGAATTTGAAGTCTATTTCAACTATTGAGGCTTTCTTATATGAGTTATGTCGCATGGCCCACTAATGGACCATTAACTATATTACTCTTTCAATTAAGTTCTTTATCATCTTATTTTCACCAAATGAGTTATATGACATATTAGATTACATTATTCATGTATTTGATTATTAGGATCACACTAACCTCAAACTTGTTTGGTCAAACTCAAAAGGTCAAACTTCTAGGGTAGGGTTCAAGATCCGGTATGTTACACATGTCATCTACATAAAGACATATAATAACACAACCTTGGTTATCGATTTTAAAATATGTACATTTATCTCCTTCATTTATATGGAATCCATATGATACAATTACCTTATCAAATTTCTCATGCCACTGTTTAGCTTCTTATTTCAAGACATAGAGAGATTTGATTAATCTACATACCATATGCTCCTTTCCCGGAACTACATAACCTTCGGGTTGATCCATATAAATTTCTTCATCCAAATATCCATTAAAGAAAACAGTTTTAACATCCATTTGATGTATAATTAATTTCATATTAGATGCCAAAGCAATTAAAATTCTGATTGAAGAGATTCTAGTAACAAGAGCAATGCTATCAAAATAGTCAATATCCTTTTGTTGTTTATATCCCTTGGCAACCAAATGAGCTTTGTATTTATCTATAGTCCCATATGTTTTCAATTTTCTTTTAAATATCCATTTACATCCTATGGGTTTAATACCTGGTAGAAGTTCCACTAGTTCCCATGTATGATTAGATAATATAGATTCAATCTCACTATTAATTGCTTCATTCCATAAAAAGGAACCAGTTGAATTAATAGCATCATTGTAAGATTGAGGGTCATTATCCACTATAAAGGAATAGAAATCATCACCAAGATTCTTTTCCTTCCTCATCCTAGTGGAAATTCTAGGTTCTATATCATCATGTTGTAAATCATCATTAGAATTTGATGTATTTGGGATATTCTATAAAATTTTATTTGAAGGATTATATAAGTTTTCTAAGGGAGTTTTCGTAGGAAAGATATGCTAAAAAATTTTAGCATTTTTAGAATCAACAATTATATTAGGTTCTACAACATTGTTGCCACTTCTAATAACCAAGAATCTATATGCGGCACTATTTTGAGCCTAACCTATAAAAACACCATCTAGGGTTCTAGATCCCAATTTTCGTTTCTTAGGCTCAGTTAATAAGACCTTAGCTAGACACCCCCACACTTTGAGATATTTCAAATTAGGAGGATATGTTTTCAATAATTCATATGGTGCCTTATTTTTCTTCCTACTAGGGATGTGATTTTGAATAAAACAAGATGACAAGATCTGTTCTCCCGACAAGTTGTTGGGTGCGTTTGAATTGATTAAAATAGAATTCATCATTTCTTTTAGAGTTCTATTTTTATGTTCAGCAATTCCATTTGATTGAGGTGAATATGGAGGTGTGTATTCATGTATAATACCATGGTTTACACAAAAAACATTAAAAGGAGAACAATCATATTCACCACGCCTATCTGAGCGAAGACGTTTTATTTTCTTATTAAGTCGATTCTCTACTTCTGTTTTATATTTATCAAACATTCCAAAAGCTTCATCCTTTGAATGTAGTAAATATAATTTTGTATTTCGTGAGAAATCATCTACAAAAATAATGTAGAAATGTTTCCCACCTCTAGATAGATTTCCTTTTAAATCTCCAAGATTGGTGTGTACTAAATCTAGTAATTTAGAAATTCTTTACAAAATTTGAGGACACGGTTTCTTGGTAGATTTAGTTTCAACACATATTTGACATTTACTATTTAAATTAACTACACCATTAATATCCTTTAGTAAATCTAAAGATTTCATACGTTGTAAGTATTTAAAATTAACATGTCCTAATCTATTATGCCATATATTAAAAGAATCAACGATATAAGAAGAAGGACTTATTTCATTAGCAGAAGAGTTTGGTACATTCAGCAGAAAGAGTCCATTAGAGCAGTAGCCCATGCCTAGGTAGTCCCCAGACTTGGTGAGAATGACCTTGTTTGATTCAAAGGACACTTTCACCCCAAACTTAACAAGTTGAGAAACATAAATTAAATTAACATGGATATCTGGGATAAACAACACATCTTTGATCAGCAGAATTTTTCCAGAAGTCATCTTGATCATGACATTGCCCTTTCCAGTCACAGGAGAAGCAGTAGAGTTGCCCATGACAACCTGATGTTCCTCCTACCCTACCTCAGTGTAGGTCATGAAAGCATCTTTGTTTCCATTGATGTGGCGACTAGCCCCCAAGTCAATGATCCAATCATTCTGGTGGAATGATCCCATGTTGACAACGCTGACAAATGCCACAAATACATCCTCCGTGACAATGTTGGTTGATGTATCCTTCGAATCCTAGACTGCTTGTTTCTTCCTATGCCTGCATTTAGGAGAAGTATGACCAGGTTTGCCACAAACATAGCAGAAAGCATTCTTTTTATTAATATATTTATTTCCTTTATATTTATTCTTTTTTCCTTTCCCTTTCTTATTTTTCCAGTTATTTTTAGAATGATCAGTAGAAACTTTATTTTCTTTGACTTCATTATTAACAGAGTTAACAGTACATGACAACTCTTTATTCAGTTCAGATTTTTCTCTAGTACGATTTTGATCTTCAACTCGGATATGTATTATTACATCATCCAGTGACATAGTCTTTCTTTTTTGCTTTAAATTGTTCTTGTAATGTTTCCAAGAACCAGGTAATTTTTCAATTAAAGAACCTACAACGAAAGACTGAGGAAGATCAATTTTTTCATTTTTCAAATCATTAAGTAAAATATGAAAATTTATTTTTCAAATCATTGAGTTGTAATTTATTTATCTTCAGTCATATGGAAATTTAGAAAATTTACAATAGTAAATTTTTTAATAGAAGCCTCTTCCAGAATATATTTCTTGTTCAGACTTTCCCAAATTTCAGATGCAATTTTAATTGGAAAGTAGGCGTCAAACACTTGATTAGATAAAGTACTTAGAATTACATGTCGACAAATGTGATTTCCTTTTTCCCAATCAACAGAATTGTTTTCAAGTTTGGGTTTAGTTAAAGAGAATGAGACATTAGAAACTTCTAAAGCAATAATAATTTTTTCTTGCCAACGCCTGTAGTGTTGTCCATTAAACTGTTCAATTTTCGTAACATTAGACACTGCTATTTGCGAAATAGTAGAAACAGTAACAATTTGATTGTTATTATTAGAGGGTGTCACAAGCTTAAAGGGGGTTTCAAAACCTTCCATGTTATTACCCATCAGTGAAGAAATTACTCTTAAGATTGTTGTTCATATAAGGGTACAAACCACGATGAAAAGGCGTAAACCTATAAGAGTATACCAGAGTATCGTTGAGGCGTGCAAGATGCACTATCCTTAAGAGTATTTCCGTGGTACCTGACGGAGAACGTCTGTGCAGTAGTCTCCTACGCGACTACTCTCCCAGGATCCAACAACGTGTGTCAACGTGAAGCCTGAAAACTACTAGAGGGGGGTGAATAAAGTTTTATAAAGATTTTAATAATTAATTAACTCAAACAATCAATCACAAAGATATTGGATAGGGAGACAAGAGTTTAGAGTGGTTCCAACCTTAGCAAATACTAAGGAAGTCAGTCCACTACCCGGTTGCTTACCCAACCGGGATTTGAAAAGAAATTTATTTTATTACCTCGCAAGGATTTTACATAAAATACAATTT
Organism: Alisma plantago-aquatica; assembly: GCA_963693085.1. NCBI lineage: Eukaryota > Viridiplantae > Streptophyta > Magnoliopsida > Alismatales > Alismataceae > Alisma > Alisma plantago-aquatica. The sequence goes on along the minus strand of OY856412.1, from coordinate 1,284,821,079 downwards.
CTTTTCCTAAACCCTTCAAGCAGCCTTCACCTAGAAGTAATCGCCCAACCTTGAAGCAGCCTTCACCTAGAAGTAATTGCACCACCTTGAAGCAGCCTTCCTCTTGAAGTAGCTTCCCGTTGCAATAGCCTTCTTGATGTAGCTTCCCGTGCGATAGCCTTCTTGAAGTAGCTTGAAGTCCCCTTCTCCACCTGAGAAGAAAAATCTCTCCAATCCGCAGCCTCCAACCCTAGGAGTAGCAAGGAGAATACAAAGGATAAAAAGGAACAAGAAAGGAAATAGAAATTACAACTTATCCTTTTAAGCACAAGGCTTGATTTGCCTATATCAAGCGTATTGATCTCCTAACCAATGAGTGTAGAAGTGTAAGTGCTGTAGTAAGGAGATGCTAGCCTATAGGACACGAATTTGAGCTAAGGAGAAAGTAGGCCAATGATCACAATGCTCAAATTGCTTGCAACAGATTGCTCAAGTATGCTCAAGTATTTCTCAAGTGTAACAAGTGAGTATTGAGTGTCCTATGGCTTGTCCTATTTATAGGAATGGCCTAAGGATGCTTAAGGACATTCTAGACAACTTCTAGGGGTTTCTAAGTGCTTAACTAGCCGTTAGGTACAAAGTTGTTGCTTTAACAACGGCTAATTAATTTATTCTGCAGTTGCTGTCAGAGACCATCTCGGTCGACAAATGGTCGACCGAGACACCTACTCGGTCGAACTTTTGTCGACCGACAGGCTCTCTGGAACAAGTGATTTGCAACGTCTTTCTTCGACTGCCAACTAACTTGTCTGTTGTGTCTAACGTCTACTTTGGATCTTTCTCGGTCGAGAAGATTGTCGACCGAGAGTGTCTCGGTCGAGGGGTTTGTCGACCGAGATTGATCATGTTTCAAGGTTTCAATTTAGGCACTAATTATGTGTGTGAGTGTGCAAAAATAATCCTATTTGAATGGGATGACTTGTCTAACTGTGGTGTTTAGCTAGGGAGAATCTAACACTTGATTTACATGCAATTCTAAGTACTTGTACATTATATTTTTGTACAAGTTTTTACAATAGTGATTACATTGCATGAAAATGTAAATATGTAAGCTTGTAGATTTTCCCTTGTTGCTTTGTCATCCTGCACACTCAAGTAGCTCGTTAGATTAATAAGAATGAAATGTTTGTCATAATCAAAACAAAGGGATTTTATAGATGTCCATTTAGCCAACAATCTCCCCCTTTTTGAAGATGACAAACATTTCCAAAATATAAATAAAGGAAATATAAAACATATGAGTTTCATATCTTTAGATTACCTTTTGTAGCTTTTTCTCTTGTGTATAAAATGTGTGCTTATTATTCCCCATGAATTATGGAACATGAAATCCAGATCATTTGGGAATATAGCAACTTTCAATGTAAAGCCAAGAGTTTATTTATGAAACTCATTAATTGAGTTTGACATAATTACTAAATGTTAATTTTATATTTATCTCTCCCCCTTTGTCATTTCAAAAAGATAACCGTTAAGAATAAAAACTCCCCCTTAATTAGATATCTCATCAAATCTAATGAAAAAGATGTCCATTTAAAAGCCAAAAATGTAAACAAGAGTTTTTGTTTAAGTAGCACAAATATCAAAGAAAACATCCTCCAAAGGAGTGATAAGAAATTGCTTCCTAATGTTGTTAAATTGATCTAGTGGAAGCGGTTTTGTAAAAATATCAGCCAATTGATCTTCCGTATCAACATGATGAAGGGAAACATGATTTTTGGAGATGTGATCCCTTAAAAAATGATGACGGATTTCAATATGTTTAGCTCGGCTGTGTAAAATAGGATTGTGTGCTAAGTTTATGGTGCTTGTGTTGTCACAAAAAATAGGCGTAGATGAAAGATGAAAACCATAATCGCTTAACACTTGTTGCATATAAAGTACTTGAGCACAACAAGACCCAGCTGCCATATATTCAGCTTCAGTTGTAGATAGGGCAACCGTATTTTGTTTCTTACTAAACCAAGATACTAAAGCTCTCCCTAATAAGAAACAGACACCACTAGTACTCTTGCGATCAAGTCGACAACCGGCATAATCCGCATCAGTATAAGCTTTGAAATCCAAGGATTGTCCTTTTGGATACCATAAACCAAAGAAAGTAGTATCGGCTAGGTAACGAAGAATTCGTTTAACTGCTAGAAAATGAGAATGCATAGGTTGTGATTGAAATCGAGCACAAAGACCAACAGAAAACATAATGTCCGGTCTAGAAGCCGTTAAGTAAAGCAAACTACCAATCATGGCTCTATATAAGGAATCATCAATAGGTTCCCCATTTTCATCCTTATCAATTTTGACAGAAGTAGCCATAGGAGTAGTAGCATGTTTGCATTGATCCATCCCAAAACGTTTTAAGAGTTCTTTAGTATATTTTTCTTGGCTTATGAAAATTCCTGCAGGTGTTTGCTTAATTTGAAAACCAAGAAAGAAAGTTAGTTCACCCATGAGGCTCATTTCAAATTCTTTTTGCATAATATCACTAAATTGTGTGCACAATGAATCATTTGAAGCTCCAAAAATAATGTCATCAACATATATTTGCACAACTAGGAAATCAGAAGTATATGTTTTGAAAAATAAAGTAGAATCTGAATTTCCAATAGAAAAACCATTATCAAAAAGATATGTTTTGAGCCTTTCATACCAATTTCTAGGTGCTTGTTTTAAACCATAAAGTGCTTTCTTAAGTTTATAAACATAGTCACCTTTTTCCGGTATGTCAAAGCCAGGTGGTTGGGCAACATAAACTTCTTCTTGAATAATGCCATTTAGAAATGCACTTTTGACATCCATTTGATAGAGCTTAATGTTTTTATGGGCAGCAATAGCTAGTAACATCCTAATAGCTTCAAGTCTAGCTACGGGTGCATATGTTTCATCAAAATCTATTCCTTCTTGTTGATTATATCCTTGTGCTACTAACCGAGCTTTATTCCTTATTACTTCTCCTGACTCATTTAGCTTGTTCCTAAAAACCCATTTAGTTCCTATTATGGTTTTATCTTGTGGTTTAGGAACTAAATCCCATACATCATTTTTAGTGAATTGATTCAATTCTTCTTGCATGGCTATTATCCAATAATCATCCTTAAGAGCTTCGGATATCTTTTTAGGTTCAATGATAGAAACAAAAGCCATGTTTGCTACATCTTTGAAGGAAGACCGAGTTTTGACTTTATCATTTGGATCTCCAATAATCAGTTCTTGGGGATGATCCTTGATAAGACTAGGTGTAGGTTGCGTTTCAACTTGGGGATTGGATGTAGTAGATTTTTCATTATCATTTGGTATGGTTAAATTTTCAAATTGATTAGTGAGATCAGTAATTTCTAGATTTTCAGATTTTGACTCCTCATGAAAAGAAACATGAATGGATTCCTCAACTTTTCTAGAGATAGTGTTATATACTCTAAAAGCTTTGCTAGAAGTGGAATATCCCAAAAAGAATGTTTTGTGTGATTTAGAATCAAATTTGTCTCTATCATCTTTGGTATTTGAAATGTAGCATGTGGAGCCAAAGGTATGAAAGTAGTCAACTCTAGGTTTCTTGGAATGTATTATTTCATATGGAGTTTTCTTCAAATGAGAGTGAACAGTTACTCTATTTAGCACATAACAAGCAGTGTTTACAGCTTCAGCCCAAAAGGTTTTAGGTGTGTTGTGTTCAAGCATCATGGTTCTAGCCATTTCTTGTAGGGATCAATTTTTCCTTTCAACTATACCATTTTGTTGTGGGGTACGTGGAGCCGAGAAATTATGAGTATACCCTTGAGATGTACAAAAAGCCTCAAATGTATGATTTTCAAATTCCCCACCATGATCACTTCTAATGGTACATATTTTATTTTGTAAGAGATTTTCAATCTTGGAACAAAATTGCATAAAAACATGAATAGTATCATCTTTAGTTGCAATAAAATGTACCCATATATATCTACTATAATCATCAACGATAACAAAATAGTATCTCTTACCACCGATTGATTGTGTCCTCATTGGTCCAAATAAATCCATATGAATTAATTATAATGATCTACTGGTGCTAAGTACATGTTTTGATTTGAAAGATGTTTTGGTTTGCTTTCCCATTGTGCATGGTTCACAGTTTTCAACTTGATCAAAAGATAAAGTAGGCAATCCACGAACAAGATCATACTTTACTAACTTTTTGATAACATGTGAACTAGCATGTCCTAGATTTTTATGCCATATTTGTAAGGTATTGTCATTTGCAAGCAAACATTTTCCCACTACTGTTTTCATAGAGTTAGGTTTAAGAATATAAAGATTTCCAACTCTATTTCCTTCATAAACAACATTTGTAGTATTTTCTATTAATAACTTGCAGCAGGTTTTGTTAAATAACACATCATAACCACTATCACATAATTGACTAACACTTATCAAGTTATGGTGCAACCCATCAACAAGTAGAACATTCTTAATTTCAAGGTTTGTACCAACATTACCTATTCCAACGATTTTTCCCTTACCATTGTCTCCAAAAGTGACTGTTCCACTTTTCTTTTCATCAAAAGTTTGGAATGCATCCTTGTTTCCGGTCATATGTTTGGAACATCCACTGTCAACCACCCATTCCTGCATTAGAATGTAGATTTTGGTACCCATGTGATGGTCTGATATGGTTAGAATCATTTAAATACAGTTTTGTATAAAAGTTCTGAATCAGAAGTCCAGTCGGTTGACAATTGTTCGACCGACATCTGTCTCGGTCGACAATTTGTCGATCGAGAAGGTTACTGTATTACAAGCAAAGAAACGCAGAGATTTTCTCGGTTGATCAATTTTCGACCGAAATAGGTGCTGTAAATTTTGATTTGTTAAAGACATCTAGTCGGTCGACAATACTTCGACCGATCCAAAGCTCGGTCGACAATACTTCGACCGACAAGGTTTCTGTTTCAGTTCAATAAAAAATAACAATATGCATGACACCTTTTGTTTAGTTTAGATAAGACAATATAAATAGCAAAATAAAGCAGTTGGTCATATCTCAACTACATTCCACTCTACTAAGTTTGGGGTTTTGGGATCCAAACTAAGTCGGACTCCTTAGTCTTGTAGGGGCATGAAAAGGAATAGTGTCCAAGACGTAAGCAGAAATGGCAAGTAATATAATCAACTTCATTTCTCTTTCTAGCCATTGTATTCTTAGGTACAAACCTAGTTTGAGTTCTTTTGGGTTGATTTTTCTTTGGAGCATATCCCAAACCTTTTCTTCCATTGAAAACAGTGCCAACTCTTAGTATGTTATCAAGTATATCTTTTCTTCTTAACTCATAAAGTTCTCTTTGCAACATAGCAATGTCATTCATTTTCTTGTGTAGATCGTTTCTTGCTTGATCTAAATCAGAAAACAATGAGTCCTTTTCCTTTACAAGATTATCATAGTCCGAATGGTTACACAAAATAGGCTGAGTTTGAAAATCTTGTAGTTTAGCTAACAAATCAGTCTTTTCTTTAGAAAGAAAATCAAAATTTGTTTCTAAAGTGAGTAGCTTTCTAGTACAATCATCTAAAGATGTTTTTAAAGATAAATTCTCAAGATCAGTGTTGTTCTTTTCAGAAGCAAGTTTATCTAATTTTACAATGAGCTCATCATTTGATTTTATAGCCTTCTTTAGTTTCTTCTTGGCATCAATATATTTATCATGAGTTTCTTGTAAATTAGTAACTAACTCTTCTTTAGGAAGATCAATTAGGCTTACCTCTTGAGAGTCTTCATTGTCTTCTCTTGCCATTAGACATTCCACCTCTTCTCCACTTTCACTCTCACTTGACTCATCCCATGCAGCTTTATAGGATTTTTCTCCTTTCTTCTTGTGTGAGCTTTTCTTTCCCTTCTTTGTTTTGGGACATTCATTTTTGAGATGCCCTTTCTTCCCACATTCAAAGCACCTGGGAGGGGTAGAAGAACTAGAAATTTTGTTAGATTTAAACCTTTTATATTTCTTACCGTTGACAATCAAGGCTTCTTCTCCTTCTTCTTCACTTGACTCCTCACTTTCTTGTGTGATGATTTTTGAAGCTTTGAGAGCCACATCCTTCTTCTTCCCACTTTGATGTTCACGTTCTCTTCTTTCTTCCTCTTCTAGATCTGCCTCATGAGCTTCTAAATTGCCGATGAGTTGCTCCATTTTGAGTCGAGTGAGGTCGTTTGCTTCTTCAATGGCTGTCACCTTTGGCTTGTATTTTGGAGGAAGTGATCGAAGGATTTTTGATACCTGATCTTCCTCAAGGACATGTTTTCCTAGAGCACTTAAACCATTAACAATGGTAGAGAATTTTGAAAACATTTCACTAATAGATTCATTAGGATCCATACGAAAATGTTCAAGCTTCGTTTTAAGCAAGCTAATTTTGGAATTTTTGACTTGGACTGTACCCTCATAGGTTATGGACAGTCTATGCCAAATATCATAAGCTGTATCACAATTTGATATTCTATTAAATTCTCCTACCGAAATAGAACAATATAAGATACTTACAGCTTTTGCATTCATTTGGGCCAGCTTTACCGTGTTTGCGTCCCATTCTGCAAATTCATTTTGAGGGAGCATATATGGAGTAGACACCATTCTCCATAGATCCCAGTTGATTCCTTGGAAGTAGAATTGCATCCTTCTCTTCCAATATTGGTAGTTTGTTCCATCAAACGCTGGAGGCCTAGCAACAAGTGTCCCTTCAATGTTGAGATTGTTGAGCACTCCGTCACCCATTTCTTCAAGACCTTGTTAGGGTTCCTTGAAGCCTCGCTATGATACCAACTGAAAACTACTAGAGGGGGGGTGAATAGAGTTTTATAAAGATTTTAATAATTAATTAACTCAAACAATCAATCACAAAGATATTGGAAAGGGAGACAAGAGTTTAGAGTGGTTCCAACCTTAGCAAATACTAAGGAAGTCAGTCCACTACCCGGTTGCTTACCCAACCGGGATTTGAAAAGAAATTTATTTTATTACCTCGCAAGGATTTTACATAAAATACAATTTCTTTTCCTAAACCCTTCAAGCAGCCTTCACCTAGAAGTAATCGCCCAACCTTGAAGCAGCCTTCACCTAGAAGTAATTGCACCACCTTGAAGCAGCCTTCCTCTTAAAGTAGCTTCCCGTTGCAATAGCCTTCTTGAAGTAGCTTCCCGTGCGATAGCCTTCTTGAAGTAGCTTGAAGTCCCCTTCTCCACCTGAGAAGTCAAACTCTCTCCAATCCGCAGCCTCCAACCCTAGGAGTAGCAAGGAGAATACAAAGGATAAAAAGGAATAAGAAAGGAAATAGAAATTACAACTTATCCTTTTAAGCACAAGGCTTGATTTGCCTATATCAAGCGTATTGATCTCCTAACCAATGAGTGTAGAAGTGTAAGTGCTGTAGTAAGGAGATGCTAGCCTATAGGACACGAATTTGAGCTAAGGAGAAAGTAGGCCAATGATCACAATGCTCAAATTGCTTGCAACAGATTGCTCAAGTATGCTCAAGTATTTCTCAAGTGTAACAAGTGAGTATTGAGTGTCCTATGGCTTGTCCTATTTATAGGAATGGCCTAAGGATGCTTAAGGACATTCTAGACAACTTCTAGGGGTTTCTAAGTGCTTAACTAGCCGTTAGGTACAAAGTTGTTGCTTTAACAACGGCTAATTAATTTATTCTGCAGTTGCTGTCAGAGACCATCTCGGTCGACAAATGGTCGACCGAGACACCTACTCGGTCGAACTTTTGTCGACCGACAGGCTCTCTGGAACAAGTGATTTGCAACGTCTTTCTTCAACTGCCAACTAACTTGTCTGTTGTGTCTAACGGCTACTTTGGATCTTTCTCGGTCGAGAAGATTGTCGACCGAGAGTGTCTCGGTCGAGGGGTTTGTTGACCGAGATTGATCCTGTTTCAAGGTTTCAATTTAGGCACTAATTATGTGTGTGAGTGTGCAAAAATAATCCTATTTGAATGGGATGACTTGTCTAACTGTGGTGTTTAGCTAGGGAGAATCTAACGCTTGATTTACATGCAATTCTAAGTACTTGTACATTATATTTTTGTACAAGTTTTTACAATAGTGATTACATTGCATGAAAATGTAAATATGTAAGCTTGTAGATTTTCCCTTGTTGCTTTGTCATCCTACACACTCAAGTAGCTCGTTAGATTAATAAGAATGAAATGTTTGTCATAATCAAAACAAAGAGATTTTATAGATGTCCATTTAGCCAACAAAGCCTGCACACGCAGTCACGACGACGGGCGAAAGGCAAGCGATCGTTCTTTCAGTGGGCAGACTGTAGGCGGCGGAGAAGAGAGGAAGAAGAAATGAATGAAGTTTATCATCTATTCCGAATGACAGCGGAAAGCAAACATAAATAACCAGGAAAAGAAGTGTGAAAGGATGCGTCCAGTTGTAAAAATACAGTGTGGTTTGGAACTACCAAACGAACAGGTGCATTACGGCCCAGGTAAAAAATGGTTCAATGAACCGAAGGGCAAAATCAAGTCGGGGCCGCGCCCACACAAGGGGCTCTGGGAGGCCGGATTTGCACCCCCTGTGCGCGGGATGCGACGTGCGTCGACGCGCCCGATTAAAGGGTTTCCAGACTTGGCCGACACAAACCCCGTTGGCAACGCCCACCATGCGAGTGTGTAGGGCTTGTCTCCTTTCATTCCACAATTGTACTATGGATAAGAGTCCATATATAAGAAGGAGAGAAGTGTCCAACACAACCAATATGGGACTAAACCTTTTGCCTTTTGGTTTGAAATACAACAAAGAAGCATACCAGATCTTACCCTTACTCTTACCCACCAAGTGTGGCAGGTAAAGATATGGGTAATTCTCTACTCCACCAATATCCTTACCCTCCTCTTACCCTTACCCTCTAACCTACATGGTAAACAGAGAGGGTAAGGGGTAAAATGAGGAATTTATATGTCTTCTTTGAATTTATACTAATAATAACAACAGTTTCCTAATTAATACATTTATATATTTGAGTCAAGTATCAAGATGCTTCAAAATGAATTTTAAATATTCAGTGTGATCTATGTAATTTTCTACAACATTGTACAAATAATTTGTATTGAATGCATATACAAATGGTAGTACCCTAACATTGGTGTGTGAACAAATAAATTGTTCCCAATAGATAAAAATTGCTACATTTAAATGATGATGAATGACAATATGTCACAAAGAGTTATTGTGAGAAATATATATATCTTATACCCTCTAAAATTTTGTTACATCCAAACAAATAAAGCACAAATAAAGTAGTTAACACCACCTCACATATGTATCAAATTGTACATTAAAGAGTAAATGTTGGTAGTTTGCACATGTTTGTCTTAAAGACATAAGTCCTTCGTGGAACGTAGACTATTTTTATACACATGTCTTGCACCTACAAAATGGTGTTGCCTACACAACCAAGGTAACTACAAAAGAAATAGATAAGAACAACATATATAGCATAAAATGATGACCACATAATATTAATTATACTCAAATTATAAAATGCTATACATTCAATATATTATATATAAATATTGGTGGGTAGCGGGTTAGAGGATATGGGTAATGGCATATCCTTACCCTTACCTACTAAAGTAGCGGGTTAGAAGATAGCGGGTAGGCCTGTCAAGGGTAAGAAAATCATTTATCCTTATTCTTCTCATATAGGGTATAGGTAAAGGATAAACAGGTTTATCCTTACCCTTGACAACCCTATCTGTAAAACACAACTTTAAGTTTGGTTCTGATGTGTGCTGAGACGAATGGTAGGTAGTAGACACTTTTTTCGTATTGCGTCGCAGTGAAAAAAAAAAAAATTGGAGGTTACTTTTTGTATTGAGCCGCAGCGCCAAAAGACCTCTGAGCTGGATTTTGGCACCCAACCGTTTGAGAAGCACAACCTCATCCAACGTTTGTACACTGTAGAAAATTGCAAGATTATGTCCGTTTATACACTCCTTTAAAGCAAACATAAAATTTATCTTGCCGGGTCACGAAATATATTCCAATCCTGCCAAGTGCACGTAACCAAACGTGTGCTAAGGCATCCTACAATTTCTCCCTTGGCAGACGGATAAGCTTGTGCCGTAACTACGGCTGCTAGCTGTGATGCCGGGTCCGTGCAATATGATATTCCGTTCGATTGTTTAATTATACTATTTCGAAGCTGATAAAAGGACAATAGAAGAACCAAATTATGTTGTAGTCTACATACTTGAATGCCTTTACGGCAAAAGTGCATTATGAAAAGAACGTAATATATACAAGATAGAATACTAGACATCCCGATGGGGTACAAATTGTATACTGGGAATTTATAATAAATAATTTTTTAATATTAAGATTTTATCTTGGAGTTCTCTTATGTTTCATACATTTTGTGCAAATGTAGCTGGTCTCAAGTTCGGGTAAAGGAGGAGAGTGGGTGGTAGGTTGACAATCAGCCATAAATATTTTGTCACTCCTTCTATGACATAAATCATTATAATTATAATATTTCTATTGGAGCATCCCTACCTACCGGCGCGTTGTACCGACAACTAGGTGCAGTGATAAATATGTAAGGGATTTTGATATAACAACCCCTGATTGTGTTGAAGGACAAACAAAGGTTTCCACATCTTGAATGGGTGCAGGTAAAGAATGGAGTCTCACTGCATCATTGTCCAAATACAGTGAAAAATGTGCAAGGGGTACCACATCGTGGACGGGTTGGGTAAAAAATATAGTCATGCAACATCATTGTCTGGATATAGTGAAAAATATGCAAGGACAATATTTTCGATGATGGCATGTAAAGAAGCAAGTTCAATAGAAAAGGTTTAGAGTTGGATCTTGGAATATTGACTCTTTGACAAGGAAATCTTTAGAGATAGTGGATACCATGATGAGAAGAAAAGTCAATATAGCTTGCTTGTAGGAAACCGAGTGGACATGGAAACATTGTAGAGAGATTGGAGACACATGATACAAAATATGGTATATGTATTGATAGACATAGAAATGATGTAAGTAGTATTGTTGATAAGGTGTTAAAGGATGATGTTGTCAAGATCACAAGGATGGGTGATAGAATCATAGCTATCAAGGTTGTTCTTAAGGAAAAGATTTTTAGCATTATTAGTGCTTATATCCCCAAGTTGGCCTTTGTGAGGAGTCTAAGAAGGATTTTTGAGCTGACATGGATGAATTGATGCAGAGAATAGAGAAGATCATTATTGGGAGTGATTTAAATGGTCATGTGGAGAGTAACAATGATGGATATGAGAGAGTTCATGGGAGTTTTGGATATGACAGTAAAAAGGACAAAGGGGAGAGGATATTAAACTTTACAGTTGTATATAATATGATTTTGACAAACACCCATTCTAAAAAAAAAGAATCTCATAAGATTACTTTCAAGAGTGGATCGTAAGCTGTCTAAGCATTATAAAATGACTCACGACCAAATATAGATTGGTGGTTTTGGATTTTGACATGAAGATCAATAAAGGCAAGCCTAATAGAAACCAAGATAGTAGGATCAAGTGGTAGAATCTTAGAGTAGAATAGAAATTGACTTTTAATGATTACTCATCAAGGAGGGAACTTGGGTGTGATGTTAATATTATGTGGCATAACATGAGCTCCTATAATTAAAAAAAGTGCCAAAGAGGTTTTTGGGGAATCCAAAGGTTGTTGGCCTCCACATAAAGAAACTTAGTAGTGGACACTACAAGAAACTATAACAATAACGACGGAAAATGTCAGTCGTAATTGTGGAAAAATTCACCATTATAACTATTAAGGAGGGGGAAAACAAGTCGTCACATGTTGTCGTTATTGATCTTGCCATTATTATTAATAACGGCAACATATTTCGTTCCATTATTATAATCAACAACGACAGATAATATATCTTATCCCTAATGGATATAACGTCAACTTAAACTTTTTGTCATAATTAACAATCACGGTGAAATAATTCAGTCGTAAGTACCAACAAGGACCATTTTGTCGGTACTTTCATCAAGGTTAATTAGGATGAAAAACTTTCGTCGTAAATACTTTTGGCGATATACATTGCTCGAGCTATAGTTTTTAAAATGTATGCATCGTATCTTGCATAACATAACTCATTAATAATAGCCATCTCAGATACACAATTGGACAAATACATAGAAAATCCACAAATATTTTCTTTTATTCTTAATAAATGTTAATTTACATAGTGGAGGACATGGGCCTTTGCCACCTTCAATAAGTTACCAAATACAATACAAAAAGTAACTTGTTTTGGTCTTACAAGTGTGCATCTCCCCATTTTCTTTTCTTTTTCTCTAAAACTGAAAAATGTACAAGAGTGTATAGGGAAGGAGGCCTATATTTAATACAGAAAAAATCAGCTCAATGAATATCACATCTATACAAGATCAACAGGAAAAAAGTATTCAGCATAAAGCATATCTGAACCAAAGTTTCTGGAGAACTTTTAAAAAGAGCAATTGTTGATAGTAAGCTCATCTCGAATACAGAGAGTATCACCAACTCAGCAGGTAGCTTATTGTCACAAGAAACACCAAACCCAAGTCTAATTTGAAGCCTTAGGTTTAGATAAACCAGAAGCCATTTTATGTGACATCTCGATACTCCAAGCACTCCAAAACTGAGTTTGAGATCCTAAAAAAAATATTATAAGAACTCATCAAAGAAGAGTTGATTAGAAATGTATGTATATATGTACAAGAACACTAGTTGTATAGAACGATGCATATAACATTACCATAATAAACAATGATGGAGAAACATACAGGAACCTTACCTCCCCACATTAAAGACCCCCCACCCCCCCACCACAACATAGAATTTTGTGTATAGAACGATGCATTTAAGATGTAGAGATTAAATGTACACAATTTCATGATTTCATTAGTCCATTTTGGCATCAAAATGGACATGATTGCATATGTCAAAAATTTCATCAGTGTACCGATAATTACCTAATTCCATGCTCTTGAAACGACAGCAGTATCAGATGCCTCGTTCTTGGGAAATATTGTATCAATTTCAAACTAGATATTATGACCATTAATGTAACTGTTTTTTTTATTTACGTACTCTACAATAAAGTATGTTGGGTAACTTGGGTTGTGCATTAGGAGTATACTTCTAAGGAAAGTTTAAATACAAAGGAGAAGTGCAAAGACACTACATAACTATCTGATTTATTAATCAATTCCCTTAAATAACTAATAAGCTAGATCTAAGTTTTTGGGCTCATTTCATAATAAAGACATGTGTACTAACTATGACCCCATTGTATGGGGCTATATATAAAGGTGAACAAGTTAGGAAGGAGTTCTCTAAGTAAACACTTAAATTTTTTTTTTGTGAGGAGGAACCACTCCCGTACGAGCACCACATTTGTGACCCCCGCAGGCAGCGTAAACCCCTGGTTAGGCCCCCTGACCCGTACGGGGACCCACCATTAACCACATCATTGGTCGGACGACGTGATGGGCAGGGTATGGTTTTTGGGGATAGCCGGGAGTCGAACCCGTGCCCTCTCACAGAGGGCATGTGAGCCGCACCACTATCATTAAATGAATAACTAAAGATTGGTACACGAATTACCAGATTCGATCTTCAAGAAAATTGTTTCTATAAAAGAAATAAAAAAGACAGAGATGATGTGTAACATGTTTGGGGGAAGGGAAAAACATAAACTGAGACCTTTTTTATAGTAAAACCAAAATGGTATGTAGAAGAAAGTTCATCAGCAGCTTTTCTCAAACAATTTATAGGATGTGAAAGGAGCACTGAATATCACTACTACTACTGAAATCATGACAAAGATATAACTCAAGAAAGTTGCTTAAATGAAAAATTTAACAAGAGCTAATGAGACACTTCGTAGAATAAATATATCAAACAAAGAAGAAAGATTCAAATTTGAAAGAAGAAGAATAAATCAATACAATGTATTGATTCAACAGTAAGATTGAGAGAAAAGAGGAGAGAAAAAAACTTAGCAAGGGAGAATGCACACTCGTACTGAAGATTCAACTAATCAGTGCCAAAATTTGTACTTAATGGCTATGATCTCATCATCAATTGAGATAAGCCGTGACATCATTAGGCACCAAACCAGAAGTAGAGATAATTTAGAAAAAATTAAAGCAAACTAGAGCCACCAATTACTATAGAGGCATCAAAGAATTCAACTGCAGAGCTAGTTATTATTTTAGCAATGTTATGCAGGAAATATGTAGTAGATGTAATGTTAAATAGGGAGTAAGGAGGTGGCAGCTTTGCTGTGCACATAGATATATCCATCCCTTTTCTGATGTAAGTAATCTAGTCGGTATGCAAGGACTTGTACCAGTCCCAGCAAGGATGGGTGTGTCCAAAATACAAAAGTAGGTAAGTACTCTTATAAGATAAACACTCTAAAAATAGTTGACAATATGATAAAAAAGGTAAGGCGGTTTAATATAATAAAGGCACTGAGTAAAAAAAATCAATTGAAAACACAAAATTTGGGGTAAGATCACATCGTAACTAACTAAGATGCAACTGATCTCCACAATATAAGGAACCAAGGAAAACCTACAAGAATTTTAGTATTAAAATATTGATTAGACCGAACGTGATCCCATGACATAGCTACATGGCAGACAGCAACCATCATGCTATCTAGCACCACAACTAGAAAATTCTTATCTATAGGAATTATTCGGTTCAAATTGCAAATCCAAAACAACAGCTGAGAGAAAATTGCAACCTTAGATGAAGCAGTTCGTATATTATATAATAATTGACCCGTACTTCGAGATCTAAAGACCAAAATCCCTGATTATCATTCAAGCATAAAATAAGCTCTTTTGATCTAAGAAAGAGCTAAATCAACAAAAATCAAAAGGCACGATCACGAGATCTAGCCCAAGAACAAGGATTAAGCAGAAGTCTAGAGATGTTACCGGTGAGGAGATCTATGTAGACCAACATCTTTGCCTTTTCCCTGAGCTATAGAACCGGAGGTCATGAGGCAATCGGAGCGGCATTGCTCCAAATAGGGGTGTGAGGGAGTAAACACTTAAATTTGATACAAGAAATCACCCTCAATAAGACATATTTTACACTAATTTGGTTTTTAACATAAATAATAAGTTGGGGAATAAAAACACATGAAAGACAATCCGCCCCAATACCAATTGATGAGAAATGAGTAGAAATGGGGGTAATTTCGTTTGGTAGATGGTTCACATAAAACTACAAATAAATTCCAATATCACGCATAATAACATGTGCCCCCAACACCGGTTGATGAGAAATGAGTAGAAATTTGGTAATCTTGCTTCTTAGATGGTTTACATAAAACTACAAATATATTCCAATATCACACATACTAACATGCACCCCCATAACTAACAGGACGTAGTGATCAACTACAAATACCAACAGTAACACCAAAACCAACATACACCCCATTATTTTGATCTGACATCAAAATTGCAGAAAATGACACCATGAAAACTTGGTAAATATTACAAAATGAGATTCTAACAATAAACAAAAATGTTAGCTATAGATACGGTAGTAGTGCTCCGTTGATATCTGAAATAAAAAAAGAATTCAGTTGTTGGACTTCAAATAAAAATAGAAAATAGAAATAAAAAGAACCAAGCACAAGGTACATTCAGAAATAGAATACACTTTATTATGATCTGGAGAGACCTGGGTAACCTAGAGCAACAAACATACATCATGGTGAGCCAATAAAGCACAATGACTGAAAAGCAGTAGCAGAGTCTAAGGAAAGAAGAACTGAATCACCAAATTACTCGTCAAGAATGTGTTGGTTAGCCAAGCACCCAGGATGATTAGGCAACCCCTCCAAAACATCACCAGTGTGGACACAGGAAGCTGTGGCAGAACACCAAGCAAGAGAAACAACTGTCTAGACAAAAATGATAACAAAGAGAATGAGTTGCACATTTGGAGGGCATGGTAATAGCTGAGATTTAGCACACCTCAAGTGCCCAAAGAAGGAGCGAGACACCAAAAGGGGTTGAAACATCTTTTGGTTCCAATAACCTTCCCAACAAAAACCCACGGCCTCAGGCAGTAGACATGGCAGGGCCTCCACTAGTGGTGGTTTACAATTAAGAAACATATTGATACATGCCAAGATAGAGTTAACTCATTTCAAAAATTCTAGGAATACTTGATAGCAGCAGATCACAGAAGAAATGGAGAAAAAAATTAGGTTGATTGTGCAAGTCCAATAAGGAGAACACCCAAGCAACATCATCTGATGTTAATCATCATCTAGAATGTAAAGGGCATTGGGATCCTAGATAAGAAGCAAGAAATAATGGACCTGAACATAACTCATAGACTAGAAATTCTCGCCATCCTAGAGCATCGAGTAAAAGGAACTACAACTGATCACATTGTTAGAAGACTGGGCTTCAACTGATAGCATAGAGTCATCGGTATCAGTTTCTCTAGTGGTATATGATAGCATAGAGTCATACTCATAACCATCAGTTTCTCTAATGGCATGTGATTGATATGGTAGGATCACACACGTCATGTAGAAATTATCCAATGACACATGTAATACATACATTGCTACATCAACCACACATAGATGATAACATTCAACTATGCCAATACACATATGGGTTAGAGACACCTACTATGGAGGAAATTCCATAATCTGAATTTAAATCTATCAACTAAACCATGGGCAACAAGCACAAACTTTAATGAATTACTATATATGGATGATAAGACAGTCAATATCTCTTTTAATAAGACCAACAATTGATCATTTAAAGAAAATTTGGCACGTGAACATGCCAAATATACAAAAGGTATTTGTATGGATACTCTAGAATTTGAGGTAGACTCACAAAGCTGAAGAGAATGAGAAGGCGGGCCTGTCGGCAATGCCTACTATCTGAGATGCAATCTGGAAGAGGAGAGTGTCCTCCATGCTTAATGCAAATGTGTGAACCCATTTGGATCTCATCCATGGAATCACTAATGATAATAAAGATTTACAGTTGTGATATGCAAACATGGTTATTATAAAATTTCCTTTCATCACCAGTGCAAAATAGCTAGTTGATTATAACAAGGAGCTACTATACCCATGTTAATGGAAGAACAGGGGGGATCATGGTCTGTTAAGTCCGTTTCAACCAAATCACGACATGTTACAATATAGATATTATATGTTAGAATATAAGGGGCATAGAAATTTATGTCACTCTCAAACTTTAAGGAGTGTTTTTCTCTGCATAAATGCAAAGGTGGTTGCAATTTATGAACCTTGGATTAGCAGTAAAAGAGCACCATTAAAAATATGGGATGTACAAGTACACATAGTGATGATGTTGTGGGATTCGCTAGTCTCCCATATTTTTGGGGCCTCTTGATGGTGCCCTGGTCTGTGTCTCCATACCATCTGTGAGGTACACAACCAACCAACATTATGACCCCCTATCTGAATGGCCTAACAATAAACAAAATAGAGAAAACTGTGGAATAGGATAGGGGATGAGGTGTTTTAAAAAAAAATATTACAATAGAAAGCATAGTTCAATTTCTTCTATTGTTAGAAATTGATTTCTATTTTTTTCACCATTTCGATCAAAAAATGCCTATTGCAAATGACATTTTGTAGGAAGACACTAATAGATAGAGATGGAATCCAACCTCTTACCTTTTTGTATGTCCCGAGAAGAGAGGATAGAGAAGGACCCAAATAGATTGGCACTTTCTCAAATGCAGTCTCAGAAGTTGATCTTTTTGAACTCTACATGATGAAATAACATATTAGAATGAAATACCATGCATATAATATCAATGAAGCCCATTTTCAGTAATATGTGATTATACTTGTTCTAAACTTGTTACCCATCAACAATCTAAATGCCAAGTTCATAAAAATAACTTTACAAAATCCCTATAGTTAACTAAGGTCTAAAATTATACCAGTGAGAAATTCATTAGCGCCTAATGTCAAACAGTGAAGCAAAAACTTCATCATGAAGGAAACAAACAACTGAGAATGAAGGGAACAAATTATTCCATCATCTTGACCAAAGTAATCACTACTGATTCCGCCCACTATCTACATCCCTCTAGATTTTTTTTACTACAACAATGCCAATCTTTCCTATATATTTTGTAGCTCCATTTATGAAAACCTCTCAACATAAATATTAGATTGAGACAAGAAGGGAATAACAAGGCAAAATATTACTTTACTTGATAGTTGAAACATGCACTATCTAAATGGTACACATGACGCCAGGGATCATGTGACTATGCAGATGTACATTCAAAAAATAGAAATGCACCTTGATATTGTTGGAAGAAGTCTGCTGCATTGAACAAGATACTCAAGATTTCCCATGAGTACAACTAGTGTACTGCTTGTGACTAATAGGGTGATGAAAAAAAAGGCATATTGAAGACATCATGTGCCTTACCTTACTTTTGCAAGTTGCATGTTCTAAAGCCAAACTAGATAACAACAAAATAAAAAGAAATAGTAAGGAATCCATGTTCCTAATATAAACACTAGGACAACTTCCTCAAAACAAAAAGAATCAAACAGAACCAATGCTCCAAAATGAAAAGAATGAAGAGTCTAACAAAAGATGAATAGCTTGAAAACACCAGAACCACAAAAATGAAGAGTGGTAGTATACTAATAGAAAAACTATAGGGTTTGTTCTTCATGGTCTTCCTTGCAGTATTTCCAAGTCAATATCAACCATTAGAAGATTATGCATCAGCATCTTTACATAAGTAGGGACTTGTTTAATTCATTGGAATTCTTTGTTAGGAATGAACAAACCAATAACTCAATATTGGTTTGATAAGAAAAATATGTCAATATAGTAAGGGTTACCTATAACACACACCTAAAAATTACTAAGGACTCTAAAGTCCTACTCCAACATTTTTATACTTCAAAAATGTCTATTGTATCATGTTAAATGATAACATGACATTATGAAAACAAGCAATGAGTGAAGGAGTGAAACCTGGGAGCTTGTCCAAGTAGAGAACCTAAAAATGCTAGACGTTTTTACAAATACTCTTTGTAATGCAATAAAGCACTCTAGCACAATAATAATAAAAGAAACACGTAACATTTATAGTTGATCTATAAGGATTCATTCCTTCAAAATAAACATCCAATACGACCAGAGACCTATTGTAAAGTCGTCCTTAGACGAAGTGGTGTAGGAATGTCTGACTCGAGACCTTGATAGGGTAAGGGATGATTATGTTGTAGACATCAATACATCAAGTTAGGGAAATGTCTGAATCGAGTCCTTGAAGCTGGTCAAGGTTCATTGTAGGAAACTGTTGTCATTATGGACACAACAAAGAATATAGACACAAGCTACCCGATGATAAATAGTATATCAGAGGGATGACACAACAAAAGCATGAAGCAATAACCTATGCTGGAATTGTATTAAGTGTGGAGAAAAGATAGATAATGAGAAGCAAAGAGGCATCAATGGTACCTCATAGACTACCAATGTACTATATAATCCAGGTATCTCATCATCCCCTCTTTACTTTACATTTATGTCAGAAGTCATTTGATGGAATGTTGAGGAATTTGGGATGATGGTACGATAACTAGTATCAGAACAAACACTACCAAATATAAATAGTAAATACTTGTCATCATTGAACCAAGATTTCTACAACTAAATCTGAGGCTACTATCAAAAAACATGGTTCCATTGCTCCCAAAAATGAAGCTAGGGGTTTTTCAGTAGGTATTTGGGTGTTCCAGAATGAGTTTGAGTGCAATATTGAAATCAAGATGATCCATAGGTAGTTTATATAGTGCAAAGTAAATGAGTCAATGATTTTGACCACCATTTATGATAGCCCAAACCCTACTCTTATGAAACTCATTTGGAATCAGCTAGTGGAATTGTGATATGATATTAAGGAGTCTTTTATTGTAATTAGTGTTCAACTCTATGTTGCACCTTAGTGATAAGAGAGGGAATTCCCACTTCAATCTAAATGATTGTGAGTTGTTCGAGGAGGCCCTCATGCTTCATAGTTGTCCATCTCCAGGTTCTACTGAATAAAAACAAATATGCATAACTCTCAGGTGAGTTGCTATTGTTTTCACCTCACCATGCTAACTGGGGGAGAATGGAATAATAATCTTTGTTTTCCAGGGAATAATAATCTTTGTTTTCAGCATTTTGAAGATGTTGTAGAATGTTAAAATGTTAAACAAATCTAACAACTGGACATACCTACCAGACTTATTGAAGAGCAATTAGAAAAGTAATCATTTTTTCTTGATATTTACTCAAGGAAGTGCGGACTTGATTCTTACTTCAAGTACTCTAAGGTGGTACTACATCAGTTGCCTCCAAAATATCCAATCTTGGGATGAGTGATCTAAAATAGGAATGTCATGGAAGCCTAGTTTCAGACCCATCTGTGCATGTAAACTACTAAAAGACTTGAAAAGATCTAAAGTCCCTGCAAATGAGAACCACTGAAATCTAATTAATCTGCTTATCTTCATTTTTATGATGTTTCTGGAATAGTTATTGCAACTTATTGAAGGGAAAAAATTAGGTGCAACAAAATCATAGAACACTAAAATACATTTGAACCTCAATATACCTGTTGCGACCAACTTAGAGTTGGTTCACCACCATTCTGACTCAGCCACATTGGCAGTGGGCTTTCTAGACCTTGAAGAGTACAATTATGTCTAAACTAAATGTTAACATGTTCTTACATATGATTGAAAAGAATGACAAATGCTAAATGATAACAACCCCTCATGGGTTACATACAACCAATTTGTACTCAAAGTGATACAACCACATTCATACTATGGCATTAGCTTAACCACAATCTAAACATCACTATCATTGGCCACCTCCCACAGGACCAAGTGCGGGGCCTAAAAACCCACATATACAGAAAATAAACCAGTGTTATACTTATAAAAGATATAATTAATTTTCTCAATAAAACTTCACCAAACTAGTCTAGTAAATTAGCTACATCATAGCTGAGCAACACGAATATATTTTTTATCCTACTATTAGTTGTACTTAGAGCAACTTGTACTCAGACCAACACTAGTACATTTTGTTCATAAGAAAAGGTGGAGAATGTCTAGAACAATAAATATAAACAGCAACGAAATATAAATATTAACAAGTGCTTCCTTCATAGTCTAATGTTCCAGCTTAACCACATGATGGGGTACAAATGGTTAATAGAATTGGAGACTCCAATTCCTACAAGATAAAACAATAAAGCAGTTAGTTTCATTTCACCAATAGATTTGTGTAATAGAAAACTATGATATGTAAATATATAAACTATAAAGAATACAATGGTAACAAGAAACATCATCAATTGGTGAACTGACCTCATAACTAATTTGAGGTATCATCATCTGAAATAGCCGGAGAAAAGGCACAACCATCATCACCCTCACTAAAATCCAAAAGTTCCTAAAATTTTTGATTGCTGATTATCCTATCTAGTACATTTTCCACATTTTCCAAACATTTTTGTGTGGCACGCTTTCCATCTTCAACTATTTTAAGAGATTTCTCTTGAACTTTCAAAGCTTCCTCCTTGTCTTCCAATGCTTGGTCTTTTGCTTTGAGTTCATCAAGTAAGGCATTCTTTGTTTTGTATGGTCCTTTAACATCTCTTGGCTTTACACCTCCACCATAACAGGATATGTATTTCTTTGTCTTTGATTCTCCATACACTTTTTCGGCGACCTCAATGGGGCGAAGGGATGGCTCTTCTTGTTGGATGGTTATGATTTTTTCCTGAATCAACAATTTATGTTAGTAACTAATGGACCGAAAACATATATTTTTTTCTTACTTACATGAACTTGGGATGACTCCATAGTAGCTAAGGTATCACCCTTCTTGTGGCTTTCAAAGTAAATTGTTCCCAAGTTAGGTGGGTTCCCATCTTTTCCTCCCTATAGTACAACAAAAAAGTTATATGCATACCTAGAGACAAAGTATAGCATAAAGAGAAAATTAAACAGCCTTCTGCCATGATATTTCTCTAAGACGCATGCTACCAGTGCGATGAAGTAACTTATTGTTCATCCCTTCTCTGTTTATGGAGTTTCTCTTACTCGATGCCTACATTTTATATAATGTGCATATAGATAGAAAAAACAATATAAGAACAAATAATTTGAATTGATGTAAAGTTTTATAATAAAAAGTTCACCATAAACTTTTCACTGTGAAAAATTTCTATCACAAGCCATTCCCAATCACTATCAACTTCAATTGCCATAGGTTTCTTTGATAGTTGTTGTTGCATGTCCAACCCCTTGACAGTTTGATGCATTGATGCCCTCCACTTTATCCATAATTCTTTCAAGTATTTTAAAGTGTGAGCTTTGTGTTCCTCCATGTGGTCGTTTGAGAATTTATCATAATACATGTTTAATTACACAAGAACATCAATGCATCATGGATGTTTGTCAAATGATGATAACAATAAAGTGTAGAAGATATTACCATAACTGCAGCCCACATGTGATCTTTTTTTCTATCTTTGACTTCATTCCAAGAATGCACTTTGATTGGAAAAATATTCCGATCACGAATAATCCTTCCCAAATGTCTACTCCACACCTTACGATTTTTTCCAACAAGGCGACCTTGATAGAATGTGACATCTATCTTAGCACTTCCTCTTAGTCTAGCCACTTTTTTACATTTGTTACGTCCTCGACATCTGACTGCCTTTTTAGTGGCACTGGCTATATTCAGTAATAAAAAATATAGAAGCATTACATAGTGTTGTATAAGATATATAATGTGTGCAGTTATGAATAAAGGAAAGTGAACATACACATTGAAATATCATTGACAACATTAGTGGACATCAGTTCGGTCTCCACGTTATGTTCTGGTTCAATAGGAACTTCTTCAAGAGGTGTAGGATCAAATTCAGTTTGTGGGGAAGGAACATTTTCAGTTGGAGGAGAATCACATGCTTGTAGTGGAGAAACATTTTTAGTTGGTAGAGGAGTAATTCTTTTTGATATGGGAGACATCCTAGATCGATCCTGAATATTGCTTTGTTTGGAAGTCAAGTTGTTCAAAAAGGATAAATGATTATCACATGACTCCATGTAACCATGGCTTTTGCTACCTCCTATATGATTCAACAAGTGACTCTTAATTTATAATCCATTATTACGTCCTTTCCCAATTACACTCAATTGTTGTGGTGAGATGAACTTCTTAGCCTTGGACTTAGCCATTGGATCTTTCCCATTTCTTGATGTGCTTGCAGCCAACTTCCTACAAAACCGTCAAGCTAGTTGTTAATATAATTGCTTGCATAAAACAATATAAATGAAATTATAATTGCATAGAATGTAAAAAGGAATAATTAAGTTGACACCATCACAAGAATGACAAGAAGAACATCATTTAATTCTAGGTTTGTCGCCATTACATGCATCACCACAAACATTGGTTGGCAATACAAATTCGGATACAAATAAACATATTCACTCATAACATTGTAATGAGATATGAAACAAATAAGTTTGACTATTATAATTGTTACATGTTTAGAAGTACTTAAAGAGGAATAGTAATCTAGTTAACATTATGAAATAAGCATTGGATCATCATGTGCATCATTTGTATCATCAACTAGCTCCAACTTGTTCCCTGGATCGATCTTTGTCACAATATGCCACCCCTTATTAATCTGATCATTTGCATAAAAAACTTGAGATGCTTGAGTTGCTAATATAAATGGCTCAACAGTTTTACAAATACGCTTGCAATCAACACTAGTGAATCCATACGCATCAGTATGTACTCCTTTAGCAACATCAAACCAATCACATAGAAATAATACCACTCTCTTACTGCCCAAATATTGTAATTCTATAATCTCAGTCAGTTGTGCATAGTGATCTCTGCTAATTCCACTACCATCATCACCAACCACGGTTACCCCACTGCATTGTGACCTTGATCTTTCATCATGAGACTTAGTATGGAACCAATAACCATTCACTATATAGCCATAAAAACATTTCACACATTTGAGTGGACCACGTGATAATGAAAGCAACTCATCTGTCTTCTTACTTTTATCATTCTCATGTTGATCTCCAATCCAAAAAAAGATAGTTAGTAGAAAAACTAAATCAAATTAGTGTGTATACAAAACCATATTGAACAAATCAGACCAACTTACTTTCATCTTAAACCATTCTATGAAATCCTCATTTAAATCCTTAATAGATATTTGATTTGGATCAACTCCTTGAGCTTGATAATATTCTCTAGAATAAATTGAAAATGCATGTGATGAAGTTAGTAAACAAAATATAAAATCTATCAACAAATGGCTCAACTACACAATTCAAGAATCACGTACTCAATGAACGACTTAACTTCCTCACAATTGTTCAAGATGTATATGTGAGCTTTCTCCCACTCAACTGCATCAAGGTCCCTTGTTGTTCCACATCCTAATCCTCTTCCCTTGTATGAAAATACGGATAATGTTGCACATTCATTGACATAATCATCATAGTTTCTATCAAGACGATTGAACCTTGTCTCTACAGTATGCAAATATCTAGAACAAAGATTCATGCATTCTTCTACTATAAAGCCTTTTGCTATGGAACCCTCTGGACAACATCTGTTGTGAATATAGGACTTCAATGTGTACAAATATCTCTCTATCGGATACATCCAATGATCATGAATGGACCCACACAACATAGCCTCATGTGATAAATGAATAGGCAAATGTAGCATCACATCAAAAAATGATGGTGGGAAAATTTGCTCCAACTTACAAAGTGTAATTGCAAATTGAGCTTCAATTTGCTTCAAATACCCCATATCTAAACATTTGTTTCCCAAAACCTTGAAGAAATGCAACAACTCAAGAATTGGTTCGTAAACATCCTTAGGAACAAGGCCACACAATGCAAGAGGGAGTATGTGGTGTAACAAAATATGATGATCATGACTCTTCAATCCTAAACGTTTGTTTTCTTTAAGATTCACACACTGGGAAATGTTTGAAGAAAAACCATCTGGTACCTTTAGATTCTTCAAAAATCTTAAAAACCTACGTTTTCCATCTATAGATAATGTGAATGATGCATTAGGCAGCACTGTTTTCCCTCCAATTATCATTGGGTGCAACTCTTGCCTAATATTCATTGCTTGCAAATCTAGACAAGAGTTATAATTGTCCTTTGTCTTATTCTTCACATTCATAAGAGTTCCAAGAATACTATCACATATGTTTTTCTCAATGTGCATCACATCTAAAGTATGTCATATCAATAGATCTTTCCAGTATGGAAGCTTAAAGAAAATGCTTTTCTTGTTCCAATTATCCACTCTACTCTTGTGAGATACCTTTTTTGAACATTTTCTAAGAACATTCCCTTCCAAACTTTGCACTTGAATGAGGACATGATCACCACTTAGTGGTGTAGAGGGTGTGCCCTTCTCGATTGTGCCATCAAATGCAAATTTATTCTTTCTCCACCGATGATCCAAAGGCAAATAACGCCTATGACCCATAAAGCATTCCTTTCTACCATTAGTCAGCCTAATCGAATGAGTACCCTTATGGCAACACGAGCAAGCAAGTTTTCTCTTGGTACTCCATCCAGATAAAATCCCATATGCAGGAAAATCATTGATGGTCCACAACACAGCAACACGAAGATTAAAACTTTGATGTGTAGTTACATCAAATGTTTGTATACCATTATTCCAAAGCTCCAATAATTCATCTATTAATGATTGCAAATAAACATCAATACAATTACCTGGACCATCAAGACCTGGAATCAACATGGAAAAAATGAGATTTGTTTGCTTCATGCACATCCAAGGAGGCAAGTTGTATGGAATAAGAATAACGGGACAAGTGCTATATGATGACCTAGAATTGTTGAATGGTTGAAAACCATCACTAGCAAGGCCTAGTCTGACATTCCTGGGCTCTGAAGAAAAGGTACCATGAAGCTCATTCATCTTTTTCCATGCCAAGGAATCGGTTGGATGATGTAAATTCCCATCATCTTCTTTATCGTGATGCCACCTCATTAGTGAAGATGTTTTTGAGGACATAAACAACTTTTGAAGGTGGCACTTTAGTGGGAAGTAATGCAAAATATTTGCTGGTACTTTCTTGCCATTTTCTTTTAATTTCCCTTCCCCATTGTGCTTGTCATACTTCCATCTTGAAGTATTGCAAATTTTGCATTTATCAAGGCCACAGTCTTCCTTCCTGAACAACATACAATCATTCACACATGCATCTATCTTGTCATATGAGCAACCAAGATCTTTAATTGTCTTCTTTGCTTCATAATAAGAGGAAGGTAAGGTTGAATCACCTAGGAATAGTTCATCTTTCAATAATTCAAGTAGCAATGTGAAAGAATGATTACTCCATTTTCCAAGGCTCTTGAGATGAAGCAATTTTACCAAGGCAGATAATTTTGACCCCTTTGATCCCTTATAGAGAGGTTGATTGAGGTCGTCCAACAACCCAAAAAACCTTTTAGCCTCGGTATTAGGTTCCTCTTCATGATGATCATGGTTGGAATTTCCTATTCCATCATCATTCCTATCAAAATTATGTGAACTAGGGTGCATTTCTTTAAGAAGATCTAGCATCTCACCATCATCTACATCATTATCCCCTTCATCGTTATTCACTAAAGTATCTGAATCAGACTCACTTTCATTTCCCGTCTCACCATGATGATACCAAAGAGTATAACTACTCAAAATACCATAAACCATCAAGTGTGTTTTCACCACATCACGTGGGATAGAAGAAGTATTAACACAACGAACACACGGACATATGATTTTATTTGCACCAATTTTTTGACATGCATAGGTAATAAACTCTTCAACACCGATTTCATATGATGGATCATCAAGCCTATCATCAACAAGTCTGATCCATTCCTTATCCGGTGCCATTTTCTATAAAGAAGAATTCATGTTATTGTTTACATTTCATATACATATAAAAAGTTATTGGTGGTGTCAGATTTTTTTTAATCTTTTTGGTTACCTTTATAAAAAGATGCACAAGTATAGCAGGCGGAATCACTCCTTTGGGTGTTTATATATTCAATGTTCTAGCACTTGAGTTATGCAACACCTTATGAACCTAGGAGAAAGTCAGGATGGGGTCCACAAAGTCAGTAGTATAATCAATTTCAAAGCACAAACAAAGTAAAAAACCAAACTTATTAACAACAATGCTTGTTTCATTCTTAGAGGCTGGCCTATGGATACTTAAATTGGAGGCTAGAAGCATCTAACTTTATGTGAGCATTTACTATCAGTAGAATAAAGTACAACAAGCTGAGTTTAAACTAGGATAAGAAGAAAAAATAAATGAACCAAGCAGGGTGGGATGTAAAGGCCCATGTTTGGCCTGTAAACTGGTGTAACTGTCTGTGCCCGGACTTCTAACGTATGCCCTAGTTATTTGGAACTAGTTCAATGAAACGTTCCAACATCTTATGTTCTTCAATGAAAGGTTCCAGTAGCTTATGCGTTGCATGGAAGATGATATGTAAATCACTTAGGCATAGGGTTTAGGGATATAACACACCAGAGAGATTGTGAGTGTGTGTAACCTCAATTTTGAAATAAAGTCATTAGGAAATTATCAACAATGTCCTAGAAATCTAACAGTCCTGCTGCATAACTCTTTCTTAAATGTATCTCGTCATTTTCATATAAATAAAGCAACACAAAAGCATTGCAGATGCAGATATATGTCAAACGTGATGGATCAACAAGCCAATGGATATTGTCATAACTGCCTTTGTCCCTTAAGTTTTGAGGATTTCGATTTATCTCAATATAATTATACTAATTTTCAGGATGGTGGACATTGTTGTGGGTTTTTCTCATGCCCTATGTGGTATGTAGTGCAAACATCTGAAACAAAAATTATAAACAAATATTTCTTTCAAGGCTAATTTGATAATACATCAATGCATTGTCCCCACAGATTCCCTTCTCTGTTCAAACAAAACTACAATGCTTCATTACTAGTATGAGCATTGAAATCAAGGAAATACGTGGATGTTAAAGGAATGCCCCTGGTGCAATTAACTGACTCGCACTTCTGGTTTATATGACCAACTTTAGTTTTATTTGTCATTTTTCCTATGTTATTTCAGGTATTGTGTAACCCAAGTTGAAGAACTACCCTGCTATTTTCTAGTAGAAGATACTTACATTTATATGTTATATTATTCTTCCATTCTATGCCCTTGTATGGCAGGCTTATATTTGATTGATGCACAACTAAGAGGTAAGAGAATAAACATGTTGTACTGGGTAAGAATAAATTCAATGGAAGAGGGTGAGAGAAAGGGGAGGACGTCTTTCACTGTAACAAGTAGAAAAGGAGGATAATCATAACTGGAAAAGGGGACAACATAATAGGTGAAGGTGAGGAGGAAGGGATAAGAGAGGAGAAAAGGTATTGTGGTATACAAAGGGGAGGAGAAAAACAAGATTGAAGAGGAAAAAAGTCTAGAAGAGAAAAAGGGGTATCATATCAGGAGAGCGGGGCAAAGAGGGAAGGGAGAACGTAAATCAGGAAGACGATGAGGTGAAAGAGAATCTATGTAGGTTGAGATAAATTGGGAAGAGGGGGATGTGGACTAGGATAAAATGGACAGGGAGACCATGATCAGGAAGCAAGAAGGAACTTGTGTGACGGAGGAAGCGCAAAGCAGAATGAGAAATATCATGGTGAAGCACTAGCATAAAGAAAAATAAAATAGGAAAAACAAGACATGGAAGAGGAAGAGAGGGGGGGAGAATACATGCAAAAGGAAGAGAAAGGGGAGAATGAGGTGCTTAAGAAAAGGAGGAGAAGGGAGGAAGATAATGGCACCTGAAGGACAAAGACACGGTGCACAACTACCCTTCATAACCTTTTATCTTTTTTTTTGATCTTATATATAGTATGTTTTTGGTTATTATTTATCTCAAAACTTGTATAGGAATATACCAAATCTAGTAAGTGGCCCTCAATAACCCCAGAAGGTTTTCATGCTATAAGAACGCATGATAAGTTCTCTCTTGTTTTCTTTCTTCCAAAACCATTCCTTGGTCACAATGTTCATCTATTGAAGTCACAACATGAGATTCCAGGTACCTCTCGGCCCCTCACTTCCTCCTTCCATATATATCTCATTTTCTCTCTATTGGTTATTGCTACTAGCAGAAGCAAAGGATTAAAAGAACATGCAAGGCAAATGAAGGGGTGAATACAGGTGCATGTGGTCTATGTATGATGTAGTAGTACTAGACTATGTGGCCATTGTAGTGGCAAAGGTGAAAAGGAAAGGGAAGAAGAGAGTTGGAGAGAACTAGTTTGAGATTTTTATGACAGTATCACCTTAGAAAAAAAATTAGTGTAACATCTTATAGGGTGTATATATTTGTATCATTGACACCAATAAGGGATACAAGTTCAGTGTCGCTGTGGAATTTACTCCACTAAAACCATTGGTAACACATGGCTAGATGAATAAAAATGAACCATGTGGTTAACCACAATATGGTTGGAACTCAAGAGTAGGGGCGTAGTTACCCCCTTGAACACTTCCACTTTGCAAAAATGCCCTCTTTTTTATGCAACCATCTTCAATTGTGATTTAGCTTGTATTATAATTTTGTAATCACTCTTTACCCACCACCCTCTTGGCCCTTCATTTACTTTCTTCCTTAGATCACATGAAATGGGAGCCACAAAAAGAGGGTTGTATGGGGCGGGGCTATAACAAAATTTTAACCCTTCCATTATAAATAAATAGATCCAAAACCTTAGTGGTGGTCTAACTCAGTCTTTTTTTGCAATAGAGATACTAACATTGTCATTGTAGATGATAGTTGTGCTGCACATTTTCTTTAGAGATTGTGGATGTCGAAAGAAACACAATAGTAATAGCACTACTACATGCATTTGAAGTGTTGTAATTGGAGAAAGATCACACCCCTGAAATTAGATCCACTCATTTTTTTTTTTTAATTAAGCCAGAGGGATCTTTTATTCATCCCACCCCTCTCTTGTGGGCAAAAACATCCAAAAAAGTACATCTCCTGCTTATAACTTGCAGGTACCGCCCAAAAAAACATCCCACAAAGAACCAACAAAACACCCACAAGCCTAGCTACCAAAAAATCATCTCACCTTCTTCCTATACAAATGCACATAAGGAAAATTCCTTTTCTCCAATAAAACCATCCCACGAATACGTCTAGGAACTCTGTTGATGTCAGTGATAACTGACATGTGCGAGTATCTTCTTCCCCAATGACCAATAGCTCTAGGGATCGCATTTGCAGCACTATGAATAAGTGATCCAGTAATGTAGCTTCTCTTCATTTCCGATCTCAACTCCTGGACTCGAGATCTGATTCTCCAAGGTTCCAACCCATCATTCCAAAGGATATTAAAGACCCCCTCATTTTCAATCTCAATGGATGAGATACTCAGCATGAGATCATGTGTAACCTTTAACCCGACAATGCAAGCTTGTATATAAGCATCAATAAACTCTGAATCAGTAATCCAAGCAAAGAAAATAGCACATGTGTCCGCATTATGATTCCTCACGATACCAGCAGCCCATCTTCTCTTATGCCCATCCGTGCAAAAATCATAACCAATCGTTAGATTCATCTTAAGGTTGAACAAATCAGGTTTTACCCATCTGAGCAACCGTATCTCTCTCAAAACAATCTTCGGTTCTTGTATGCCAGCAGCACGAAGCCTCTCATTGACATCATCACGTACGATCACAGGGAAGTGTTTCTGACTCATCTTATTGTTAACATAAACGACAATCCTCTTCCATTCAAGATCAGCATTCAAGGGTTTGTTGCCATATCTGGCCGAGCATCTACATCTCCAAATGCTGTACGGAATCTGCAAAGAAATCTGTCCAATAATCCATTCATCAAACCGATTAGAACAGCCCAAACCTGCCATCTTGAGCAGCGACATGATATCCGCCGGAGCATCCTTGCCCGTCATCTGAGAAAAAATAGACCATAGATGTATAGCCGTCTGACTATTGAAGAACAGATGATTTGTCTCCTCCTCTTGAGGGCTCGTACAACAATTACAATAGGATGCAAGAGAAATGCAGCAGCTGTGCTTGATATTATCATCCGTGGGAATGGCTTTCCACACTATCTTCCACAACAACGCACTTGCCTTAGGTGAGTCGAGCTTCCAAATCCTACCAAGATCAGTCATATCGACTGCCATAGGAGGTCTAAGAACCTTCTTTGCAGATTTGAGCGAGAATGCCCCATTCATCGTGGGACCCCATACTATTTTGTCCTCTGAATCGGATACCCAAACACCCGATCTTCTTATAAACTCCATACCTTGATCGTTCACTAGATGACTAATGGATTGCCAATCCCATCCAATGTCACTGCTCCAGAAATCTTTAACTAGAAAAGGAAGACGTCTATCGCTAGAAAAGATAGCGTAATCCGAAAGTCGTACATCACACCAATTAGCATCCCAGAAGGAGACTTCTCCTCTACCAATTCCCACCTGCAATGAGGGTACATCTTAGGGAAGATATTCCAAATTCTATTCCAGAAAGGAGATGAGGTACTACTAATCTTGAGATCATGCGGGTAATAAGCTGATCTACCACCATGAGTATTTGCATATTTTTTCCTGCAGAAAACCGCCCACAGAGAATCACCATTTACTAGTTCCCAGCAAGCTTTAGCCGTAAAAGAATCATTGATCATTCTAAGTGACACAATATCAAGGCCACCTTCTTCTTTAGGCGTAGCAATCTTATTCCACCCAACCCATGTTCTTCTCTTCTCATTCTTTCTGTCTGCCCAGAGAAACTTGGAGAATTTCTGCTCCAACCTGTCCATGATACCTTCCGGCATCCCAATGGCCGCAGCCATATAAATCACCACAGATGATAAAACCTGTGCAATCAGCAGTCGTCTCCCTACGAACAATAACAGATTCACTTTCCAGGATGCTATCTTCTTATTAACCTTGTCAATAATGAAATCAAAATCCGCCAGCTTATATTTACCCTTGGTAATCGGGATGCCCAAATATGTAAAGGCCTGTGAAGATTTTTCAATGTCTAGAGATCTCGCAATCAAGTCTGATGTATGAGAATTCTTACCTCCGACCAAACACACAGATTTATTCTTATTGATCATCTGACCAGTCGCTCGTTCATAAGTATTAAAAATGTACTTAACATTCTGAATCGAGGATCGAGTCGCATTGAAAAAAAGAACCAAGTCATCAGCATATAACAGTAAGGACGGAGCCATAGCTTGACCTCTCGTGAAGAATCTCTTAATGGTGTTGTTTTGGGTCATATCATTCACCTTTCTGCAGAGAAGTTCTTCAAAAATAATGAAAAGGAACGGAGATATGGCGTTACCTTGCTTCAGACCTCTCTTGATAGGAAAGAAACCAGCTGTTGCTTCACCAACAGTGACCGTCGTCCACGTGAATCTGAAGAAACTCATGCACAGGGCGATGGCATCATCAAGGAACCCAAACTTAGATAAGACTCTCTCCATCACATTCCAATCCACCCTATCATACGCCCTTGACATATCAAATTTCACAACAGCATTCGGGTTCTCATTACCCTGGTTAATATCATGAATAAGCTCTCTAGCCAACCTAACATGATGAGTGATGTCATTTCCTTTCAAGAACGCTCCTTGATTCTGGGAAATCATCTTCAACATCAAGGAAGCCATCCTATTGCTCAAAGTTCTCACGAGAATCCGAAGGGTCATGTTCTCTATGGAGATCGGTCTGAAATCACTAGCGAGAAGACTGGGATTCTCCTTCTTTGGAATGAGGAGTATTCTGCTACAAAACAATCCTCTGTGACACGGTTGACCTTGAAAAAAAGCTTTGGCCATCGCCATGAAATCATCTCTAATAATTTCCCATGCACCTGTGAAGAAAGCTAAGGTGAACCCGTCCGGTCCGGGGGATGACATGTGATCCATCTGCTTCATCGTTCTCCAAATCTCATCCACTGTAGGAGTATTCGTAAGAGTATAACTGTCATCGCTCGATATAACCTCAGGGATGTGTTGCAAGAACTCCTGTAACGATGCTTCATCAATAACAACATCATTGTTAAAAAGCTGTTCATAGTGTTCAGCCGCACCCTCAGCAATTTCAACCGGATCAGAGGAGATCGATCCATCAGGTAGAGTGATGTTCAAAAGGCTTCTATGTCTTCTTCTAGATCTGACTATTGCATGGTAAAATTTCGTATTCCTTTCACCATCATTGAGCCAGTCAACACGGGCCTTCTCCTTCCATATATTCTCTTCCATATCAAGTAAATGTTCCAGCTGATTTTCTGCCATCTTCAAATTGACCTCATTAATAGGAATCGGATTTTCATCAAAGGCAATTTGAGTATAAAAAACAACATCCTCAAGGTCTTTTATTTTTTGTTTAATATCCCCAATGGCATTTTTACTCCATGCCCGAAGAGCCAATCGAACCTTCTTCAACTTCTGACAGAAAATAAAGGACGGATGCCCATCCATCCTCTCCTTCCAAACAAGTTCAATATTTTTGAGACAGTCAGATTCGTGAAGCCACGACGACATAAACGAAAAGTGACTCATCCTCTTCATGTGCTTCTAAACATCCGGGATGACAACAATAGGACAGTGATCCGAGACTCTAGCTCTAGTCAGATGAATGGATTTCGTTGATGGTCTTTCTGAAGCCCACTTTCCATTCGCTAGGACTCTATCAATCCGCTCCCAGATAGTTGGAGTTAACACTTGTTTGTTTACCCAAGTGAAACGTCTGCCATCGAAAGGGATCTCATTCAGATTATTATCCGCTATCATTGAGTTAAAATCATATAGATCCTGGAAATTAGGGTCCTTCCCACCACGCTTTTCCACAGATTACCTCACAGTATTGAAATCCCCAGCAATCAGCCAGCTGGTGTCGTCAATGATAGACGCCATGAATCTCAGTTCATCCCACAACTCCTTTCTCAAAGTGTTGGAGCAACTCGCATATATAGTCGTGATATAAAAGAAAGACCCATTCATATTTTCACATCTAATAGTAATGTGTTGAGAACTCTTTCTGAACACTACTGGATTCAACTCAATATTCACGTAGAACCAGATCTTCCCATTATCTCCGTTGTTATCAGTCACCCAGTCCAGCTTGACAACATCAAGAAGTTCTTCAGCCGATTCCGCATGTAAAAAAGGTTCAAAAATACAAACAATTCCAGGTTTAAATCTCCCACAGAGTCTCCCTAAAACCCTTCTTGTAGGGTTGTTCGCAACACCCCTTATGTTCCAGAATAATGATTTACAATCCATTAAACAAAGTACCGCAGACCCAACGGAAGGATATTCTCTTATCGAGAGAACCACCAATCCTCCTCTCCACTATAATCATCGTATGCATATCTGTCATCATCAGATAATCTACGAAGATGAGTATCCCTCCTGTAGGCACGACGATGTCGAGTTTC
The DNA here is from genome assembly GCA_963693085.1 of Alisma plantago-aquatica. Lineage (NCBI taxonomy): Eukaryota > Viridiplantae > Streptophyta > Magnoliopsida > Alismatales > Alismataceae > Alisma > Alisma plantago-aquatica. The sequence continues at coordinate 1,284,786,358 of OY856412.1, read as the reverse complement.
CTCCCTAATATCTCTGCTGAGAACCGATCTATCTCTGGCTCTATCAACTCTTCGATATCTCTTTTCTTTTCCATCTCCAATATGAATGAAATCATCAAGTCTCTTGTTAGACAACATCTTCCTATTTCCTTCTCGATCAATGACGAACCTTCCAGGTGGGCTGATATCTCTGCAGGCCTGTGTGTGTGATGGCTGTTCTATCTGTCGATGCTCCTTGTCTCGTGGGATAGCAGGAACCTGCTCTGCCTCATCGAGGATGGAAGGCGGCATAGTTTTCTCCACGAAAAACGCCGCCGACGGGATTCCAAGCTCCCTTCCCGTCTCAGTGAAAGAGAATGAATCCGAGTCCTTAGGACCTCTAGCAATCATATTCAACTGAACAGTGGCTCGTCTATCTCCGTAAGTGACGTTTATAAACTGAGGAATATCCTCACTGAACGCCTCAATCTGTAACAGAATACCCGAGATATCATCCTTCTCCCTTTGCCAGTCAGAAATATGGATCAGCTTTCCGAACTGTTTCACCAAGGCTACTATAGACTTGTCGTCCCTGCAAACGATAGGGATGTCCATAACCCAGAACCAAAACTTCTCCTGCATGCTATGTTTTTCACCCCTATGCATATGAGCAGTCCCGATCTTCATTCCTCTAAAAGGTGGAACACCTTTTTCAGCCCAATCTTTCGCTTCTTCCTGACATGAGAAAAACGCGATCGCTTTTCTGTTTCCACACCTATATAGGTCTGCTGCCGACGGCCAACACTTGCTTAGAAAAGGCTTTAGCTCCGTCCATGATGTGTCATTTGGCCAGGTTACTTCCACAGCACGTTTCAACGCTTCATTCTTTTCTCTCCTCATATCATCATCTGGACCAAGGTCCACATGCACACGTTTAGGTACATGTTGAGGGGCACCTCTCGCCGGGATACCAGAAGGTAAAGGCGGAAATATCGTCCTCGATCGAATGTCCGGAACGATGGGTCGAACCAGACGGACAGGTTGTTGACATCTGGCTGCGATATGCCCTGGTTTATGACATTTATAGCAAACCCTACTTCTCCTACATTGAGATTGCCAGTGGCCTTTACCCAGACATCGGAAGCACGTATCATGGGGTATGTCATAAAGAGGGGTCCTTATCTTGCCTTCTTCATTGAACTTTGACGGATGGATCATCTTTTCCTTCTGTTGGTCAGAAGCTTGATGCAAGTAGATCGACTCCTGGTTTTTATCTGTCGGGACGGCTTGTATGATCGGTTCATCGCTATCCTTAGTCATCACCTCTACGGGAACATCTCCCTCCTTGCTATGTAGCTCAGTCTCCTTCTGCACGACCGCTATGGTCTCTTCGGTCGTAACCACTGCCTCAGATGTCTCAGGATCACTTCTCGACTGTTCTGGTATCTGTCCCACCATCATCGAATTCACTGGAGATATAGAAAGATCTCGATGAACCGTCGTCTGAGGAACCGGTGACGTCAACACGTTCCTTAGATCTGGGAGAATATCCTCCGATTGTACCAACGTGGCGTTGAATCTTGCCCGACGATCCCCTACCACCTGTTGCGTTTGTTCTTCTCTCAAGCTTTGACGGGTGACTCTTCGTAGAAACGGAGATGGTCTCATGGCTTCAAGAGAAGACGGTCTCACAGAAAGAGATGGGAACGGAGAAAGGAGACGAACGGTAGACCCCGGAGGGCGGGGTGCCCTACCGGAGTTGTGGTGGCGGCCGCCGCCAGGCCCCGATCGCCCTAGGGATTCACTCCGCCGCCCCAAAACAAAGGAACATTGAGACTAGTTCTCTTAGTTAACTCTTTTAGAACATGATAATATCAAAATGCTTGGAAGGACAATAGCAAGGAGGTTCCAGTTTTTTTCAATGATCTGACTGGAAGAGGGGAGATGGAGGAACCACTCAACATTCCACCCATGCCATCAGGAGAGAAGTGGGGAACAAGCCTTGATGTAACGAAACACCTAGGAAGGAGAGGGTTGAAACTGTCCTTGCGGTTTCTGATAAGCCAGACCATATGAAGGCCAGCTGGCATCAGCTAGCAACATTTTTTACCATTAACAACAATTGTTTAAGGACATAAGCTAGACAATGTCTTTTGCTGCTAAATGTGTTGCGGAAATGTGATAGCTCTCTTTTTACAAATAAGTCGTACATCAAGGAAAATTAGTAGATAAATAATGTAGAATGACACATAGATATAAAATAAAACACCATGAGTATGACAAATCACTCTATAGTGCAATAAGATGGGTTAAGTAGCTTTTCATTGTGCCTGTTTATCTATATTGTCTTCATTAGATATGCTCATGTTCAAAGATATATTTCTGGTGGTTGTCTACTTTCCCCATGTAGAATGGTGCTTGTTCTTCATATTCATATGCTATTGGTTATTGTTTTTGTTTTACTAATTTTTATAATTGTGTGAACTGTCAACAATAATCATGCATTTCTCCATATTGTTCTATTTGCAGCCTGTTGGCATTGTTGGTGCTATTACCCATTGAAACTTCCCAATTTCCATGATCACTTGAAAGGCTAAGCTATATGTTTCCGTAATGTGATATGTAGTATGAACAATATCTATTTCACATCCTTGATTAGAATTATGGTAAATGCCTACTTGTTATATATTCTACCAGGTTGCACCTGCACTTGCTCGTGGATGTACGTTGGTGATGTAACCATCGAAGTATACTCTTTTAACAACTTCGTTGCCGCTGAGCTATCTCTTCATGCTGGAATACCCATTGTAAGTTTCAATACTTGTTTTTTTACTACCTTGCATCTTGTATGATTTACATCTCTTAGATTTCTTTCTTGTACTGATTGTTATCATTGATGATTGAATCCTTTTATAGCACCTAGGCTCTCTTAACAATGCCTTCCACATGCTATTTCTAATTTATACACCAATCAGTTTTTAAAGTGACACGCGAAACCAAAATCAAACCTCCAATTTCTTCTAAAATCCATAATGCTAATGGACACTAGTTAACCCTGAATCACCTATATTAGGATGGACACATAGAAGGACTCTCAATATATTACTTAAAGTGCATGAATGAAACATAATGTAGAGTATCCATTATACTATGTTTCTAAGAGGGTCCCTATCCATGGATAATCACCCTCACAACCTATATATAACTTATGATTTCATAGTATTGGTTAGAAGTATATAGTGCTTCATTCATGTTCCATGGCACTAAATTTAATGAGGTCACTGATGAAGAGAACTTGTAAAGTGTCTAAGATTGAGGAAAGCAGAGTCTGGTGATAGTAAACTCCCTCATCCTGAACATGTTTATGTGTAAATCAATCTAAAACAACAAACAGGGAAGCAAAAAATGGCATACCCTCCCGCAACATTTGAAGCAAATATGATTCTGACTGCCTTGGGTCCGTAGAGATCATAGCTCCTCTGGCCTTTCAATCTACAACCCTTTCTCCTCGCTCAGGTTGTAAGGGCCAACATGATCTTACTACACGAAGCAGAGAGAAACAAAATAAAGCTGGGAGAGATGAGTTCAGGAGAGATTAGAGTGGGAGTAGAGTACAATGGGGGCCTCATACCTTTCTCTTCCTCCTGCGGATCAGTTACCGGATATTGTCCAAGGTTGCTACTCAAATCTTGTTGTAGATCTGCGTTCATTTACTCACGCTATTGGCATATGTCTGGAATCGTGGCTGGCTGCTGGCCTCGATGCCCTGGATCATCCTACATCTGCAGATAGAAGAGCTAGCTCGATTTGATCGTCATTGCTGGAAGACGGCGGAGGACGTCAGAGCACGCGCCGGTTGACCTAGCTAGCTAAAGTTTCGACGCCTTCGTGAGCCGGACAGATCACCCTAGATAGTCCAGTGGAGCCACATGATTAATCTCTCTGTTCGTGGGGGTGTTGGCAGGCGCGGCGACTGACAGGGTGAAGTGGGAGAATGTGGGAGTCGATCGGGACTTGGGAGTGGAGTTCTATTCCGCCGTAGAGATCGGACTCAGTTCCTGGTAGCGTGCGATGCGTGCGTATTGGAGGGGGGCTGAGGCGGGAGGAGAAAGCCCAATTTTTTGTATATCATTTTGCCACATAAAAACATGTAAATTTGAAAAAATAGAGGGTCTTTAGAAAAAATTGGAGTAATAACATAACATAGGGGTATTGTAGCGACAGAATAGACATTATAATTACGATAGCTAAAATATATGGTCGTTATTAACTATACTAATAGTAACCATTAAAATGAGTGGTCACTATTACGAAAATATTTATGACAAACAACTTATTTTGTCGTGACTTTGGTCGTTAAAGCTTTTATTTCTTGTAGTGGATGAAGTACAAAAGGCTATTAAACTTAAAAGGGAGATCTATAGGAGCTTGCCCAAATCTCAAGATGATGTAGTGTTCCAGAGATATAAGCAAGTAAAGAAAGAAGATAAAAGGGTTGTTCATGAGGTAAGGTTAGATACTTTGATGACATTTACAAGAAGTTGGACACGAGTGAAAAGGAAAAAGATATATATAAAATGACTTGTATAAGAGAAAGGAAAGGAAGAGACTAGAGTTAAGTAAAATGTATTAAGAAGGAAGATGGTAGAGTATTGGTGAAGGACTATGATATCAAGAACTAAAGGAGAAATCACTTCCACGAGCTTTTCATTGGAGATACTATAAATAATGTTAACGACTCGTGTGACATGAATACAAGAGATATCATATACACACGACGAGTTTCACTATTTAAGGTCAAGAATGCTTTGAAAAAGATAAAAATGAAATAGGCATGTGGACCAGACGACACTCACATTGATGCATGGAAGAATATGGGCGATGGAGTTATGTGGTTAATAAATTTCTTTAACAAGATCATGAAAATCAAGAAGATGTCAAATTAATAGAGAAATAGTACTATAGTCTCCATCTACAAGAACACATGCGATATTTCGAGCTACACAAACTACCAAATATCAAGTTGCGATAAGATATTCGGTTTGATTGTTTAATTATAGTATTACAAAGCTGATAAAAGGACAGTGGAAGAATCAAATTTTTATTGTAGTCCACATATTTGAATGCCTTTACGCAAACGTGCACCATGAAATGAAAACTTAATATATACAAGATAAAATACTATACATTACGATGCGGTAGAAATTGTATACTGGAAATCTAGTAAAGTATAGTAAATAGGTTTTTTCAATATTAAAATTATATCTTTCTTTGAGAAGTGTCAAAATGTCAAGAAACATTTTCTTTTAATTCATGGATTCGCTGCACATTGCGTCCATAAATGATTGACACTACACATTTAATTAAACAATAACAGTTGAAGTATCTAATAGCTTTACAGGAAGTAAAAGTTTTTTCGAACTAATTATAATATCGCTACACAAGCTAATATAAGGAATTATAATTTTAGTATTGTTTGTGTAAATTTTAATAATGATCTTTTCTACCTCTTTTTTTTGGCTTCTATCTTATCTTGTTTTTTGTACTATACAACTAAAAATTGATGGAGGAAGTTTCTTTTTGTTAGTCTTACATACAAAGTACCAAAAAGTATTTTTAACAATATCTAAACAAATTTGGATAATACCATATAATTCGGTAATGTAGAGAAAGATAATATCCCTATTCTCTTTTTCTCTTATCATGATTAGAAGAAAATATCTTTTGGTACTAGTATACAAAAAGTATCAATTTCTATTAAGAATATTATCAAAATTGAGAAGGAAAATATTTTATGGCACTATTGCGTAAGTAGAATTATTTTTTTTAATGATAATAGTACAAAAAGAACCTCAACTCTATTTCTATCTCTCTCTGTCTCTCTCAAAACAATATAATTTGGAAAATATAAGAGCACATTTTTTCATATTTTTTATGCATACTAAAATAATGCAGGGATCCTTATTTATATTATAATGTAAATAATACAAAACCATATTAAAATATTACAAAAAAGTGAATCTTTTCTCTGTAATTTTTGGTAGAGTCCAATTTGGTAAAATAGAGAGATCAATGCCTTTTGGTATATTGGTGAAAATAGCACCCAAAAATATTAGTAGAAATATGTAATAACTAAATGCATTTTCCTCCTCTCTGCTTTCTACTTTCTTCTTCGTTTATGGTATACTGTTTTTGATAATGTAGTGGAGGGAAGTATTTTTTTATATAACTGAAGTCAGAGGGAATTTTTATTCATCTCACCCCTCTCTTGCAAGCTGGTTCAAGAAAATATTATTACAAGTTGAACTACTCATAACAGAATTAAACTTGGCAGTACTACTACCATTACACATATCCATGTTGACCAAGTCAACTATGTTGCTAGGAGGTCACCTATAGTAATAGGGGCCCCTCTTGTTTTTAATATGAAATTTAACAAGCTGGTCAGTGACCCTGTTCCCCTCACGATTGATGTGAACACAGGTCCAACGTGGTCTAAAACCTCTCTTCGCAGTAGCAATCCATCTTGCCAGTCTAGGGAACTCCTTATCATCTCCTACTAGAGCCAATTTAGCATTCCTACTATCAGTTTACACACATATTTTATTACAATTCAGAGTTTGTCTGATCTCCACAGCTGTAACAACCGTCTCGCGAAAACAGGATTAACTAATGCGGAAGCGAATTATTTGCAGCGGGTTACTGAAAATCACTGAAAATTTAAAACTTTTTGCAAAGAGATCCATTCACATGAAAATTCTTTAACCATGAACCAAAGTGTTTCCATTTCATCCTGGATCACAGGTACACAGCATGTACAATTCCTTTTTAAGGATTACAACATTGACTGCCCTGTTAACAAATATACACAGGCAGTATAAAACTTTGAGGCATTAAGCCAAAACTCCAATTGAATCATTTAAAACTCCGAAGACCTGAGAGTACAGAGACGAAACATAGGACTACTATCTATATGACTTGACAGACAATATCTCCACCTGAGATCTCATTGCTGTCCTTGTTGTTGTTGTTGCTTCTGCTCATCTCTGTTCTAGGGATTTCCTGCCTTGCCTTCCATGCATACCTAAAAATGTTTTCCCATGGGGGTGAGACAATTGAAAATTGCCCCAGCGAGAGATATAACTCTCCGCCAAAAACTTATTATTGCAGTTTATCAAATTAAAACTGAGTAGGGGTTACTTTTACATTATCAGGTAGAATTATTCATCATAGAACAGAATAAGATAATCTCCATTCTCAAGGAGATCATTGCATCTACCCATGGTAGATAAGTAATTCATCTGTCTATTTTGTAGAGAATATAAAGAAAAATAATTAACATTTATCTACTAAGGAATGCACAAAGAAATGCAACATCAGCCAATGAATATCCGTATTCAATCCTTAAGCAAACATGCTATACGGCTGATTACATTTTACAATCACACTTATGCCCTGAGGAGATGAGGTATACCGCTCATACTCCAACCGACCACGGTTACGTAAAGCATCGGTACCACACATAGGTCAATGGAAGAGCCGGATTCCCATGACCTCAACTATCTCGGTCAGTACGAGATAACATGCAGGACATCTTGTGTCTCTGCTAGATAGCTTTCCAGGGTATACTGGCATCATTGCTATTAGAGTTATAGCCCATAGCATATACTCTCTTCAAGATATGGCACGTAGCCAATGCCCGGTATTATTTTGTGGAGTCATGGCCCGTAGCCATGCTCTTATTGGGGTATGGTCCGTAACCAATCCCGTTCATAGGACATAGCCCGTAGCAATGCCTATGGGGCATAAGGATATAATTGCCCAATTACCCCCACATATTCAAAAATATGCGTTCCGAGTAAACTCGTTTCACCATTCAGCTAATTCTGACGCTGATGGATCTGTGATCAGGGCAACTACATTATATGGTATCACTTGATTAATTAAGTACATTATCATATTCTTTTAGCATCAGCCAAGTTTCCAAACATAACTTAATAAGACAAATGCTATAAAGAAAACGTGCACTATTTCCATTAATCACTTCTCAGTCTTTATAAGACATGGGGATCTCAGTCCCTCATTTCAATACTGGGAATTTTCATTCCTTTGCAACTCAATGCCATAATCATATGGTTCTGGGTATTCAAACCCTTAGCTCATCATTGAGCATTATTACCACTTTTTCAGGTAATTATCACCTTCAGGTCACCTGACCAAGGTAAATATGATGCTTATTACATAAACATCTTCTCATGGAACTTAAGGCCCATTACTTCTCTTATTACCTCATAATAGGCAATAAGGTATAGCATGGCACATAAGGCCCAATAAACAATGTCAATACATAAAATGTCATAGCTCATACCTGGCTATGTTCATCATCTCATCATACCTGCATGGTTAGTACAGATGATAATACATCAATTTCATATCAGCACCATGCAAAACAATATATAACATCATTATTCAAGGGTAACACCACTATTCCCTTACCAGGGTTAGGGTTTCCCATTTCTCATTAATTCAGACCCTCTTGAGTTAACCAACTTTATCTTGTATTAAGGTATTTCCCCTCTTAATACATTCCATCACAGAATACTCACCCTTAGCATATAATGCATAGGCCACACATTAGAATTGTCCAGCTATCTCACATGATATGGACTTATCTTAGTTTAAGGCATAACTTTATTACAAAGTTGCCTATAAACAATCGCAATGATACACCCTCAACTAGGGTTTTACAAGGATACACCCTCAACCAGGGTTCACAATGATACACCCTCCACTAGGGTTTCACAAGGTTACACCCTCAACCAGGGTTCACAATGATACACCCTCCACTAGGGTTTCACAAGGTTACACCCTCAACCAGGGTTCACAATGATACACCCTCCACTAGGGTTTCACAAGGATACACCCTCAACTAGGGTTTACTAACATCCTAATTAGTGATTGCACATGTAGACAACCTCTTATTAAGGTTATACATTGAATCAGCCTCAATTAGGGTTTACATCATGTATTGGGTCCATGCATTTGTTATGCATTAATGACTATTACCATTAAAGGTATCTCCCACCTAATCACATTAGGTTTTCAAAAAGGTTTGATCAATTAGACCTTCAATAACATGAGGTATCCAATTGAATTAACCAAATTGAACCACACTCAATTCTAATCAATGGAACTTCAACCAATTGGATCATCAACTCAATCATCATTTGAATCATGGCTCACCCCTCAATTGGGACTTCAATTATGGTCTGATCTCAATGCGATTAGGGTTTATAAACACCAATTAGAGCTTTGAAGTTGATCATCAATCATGCTACTAATTGTGTTTCAATTGATTGCATTGGACCTTCAACCATTGAATTCATGGAACCAATCATCAATTGGACCTATGCTCATACTTCAATTGAGTTTAATAGGTCAACCTTCAACTAATTTGACCCTCAATTGACCCTAAATTGGTAATCAATTAGGGCTTGATTCAATTGAATTAGGGTTTGGAATCGAATATCCAACAACACTCATCAATGCAAGATTGGTTACTTTGAAACTATTGAACCATTATCCAAATTGGGTATGACCTGACCCCAAATGGTCTTGAGGTCGTTTGGATGACCTCCAAACGGTCTTGAGACCGTTTGCCCATCATATCACTCAAATCCAATCCATCCAATTAAGGTTTGGATCATTGGATTGATCACCAAATCAGCATTGCATTGTATAACAACTTGGTACCTTGAGACCTTCAAACACCTAACCATACTCAACCCTAGACCTCCAAACGGTCTTGGGTGACCACCAAACGGTCTTGAGGTCGTTTGGATGACCTCCAAACGGTCTTGAGACCGTTTTCCCATCATATCACTCAAATCCAAGCCATCCAATTAAGGTTTGGATCATTGGATTGATCACCAAATCAGCATTGCATTGTATAACAGCTTGGTACCTTTAGACCTTCAAACACCTAACCATACTCAACCCTAGACCTCCAAACGGTCTTGGGTGACCACCAAACGGTCTTGAGGTCGTTTGGATGAACTCCAAACGGTCTTGAGGTGACCCCAAACGGTCTTGAGACCGTTTGGATGATCCCCCAAACGGTCTTGAGACCGTTTGGGCTAATCAACCCAAAATCTCAAATTAGCTCATTGTGATTTCAGCACTGATTTCAATTAGGGTTAGCCCAATTGATTAGCCTTCAACTCATGACTCGTTTGGAATTAATCCATCCAATTTGGTGAGTCATTAGATCACATCATAAGGAACAGTAATCCCAAACGGTCAACGCTTGGTCAACGCACTCAAATGGTCTTGAGATCGTTTGCCGAAAAAGTTCAATTAAATCCGATTGAATATCAGTACTTAATCCAATTAGGTTTCCCTAATTGATTAGGCTTCAACTCACGATTCCGTTGGAGTTAATCCCTCAAATTTGGAGGGTTATTAATAAACATAATTATGAACAGGAATCCCAAAAGGTCAACACTTGGTCAACCATACAAACGGTCTTGAAACCGTTTTCTCAACCAGGTCAAGTTAATCAGGTTGAAAATCAGCACATAATTCAATCCGATTGCCAAATTGATTGGCCTTCAACTCTCGATTCCTTTGGAGTTAATCCCTCAAATTTGGAGGGTTATCAGCCTACATAATTAGGAACAAAATTCCCAAACGGTCAATGCTTGGTCAACCATCTCAAATGGTCTTGAAACCGTTTTCTCCCAAACGGTTTCAAACTGTTTGCCCTTAAACGGTTTGCTGAAACCGCATAGCCAATCAAATTAAAACGATTTGGAGTAGCTATCAAAACGGTTTTGCTTGGTAATTTTATTTGTATAAGCATCTAGGATGATGTAATCATCCCCATCCTTCGAAAAACCAAGAACAGCAACCGTTCTGGATGGAAATTGCAGCAAGAAACAAGAGTGCATCAAATTGAAGAAATCAATCAACAAAGCATAGAGAATTGATGCAATAGCAATGTTTAAGGGTTTAAGTTATAAAACCCGCCTCAAATTGAGCTCCAAAGCTCCAAGCTCACGCCATTAATGGTGGATGAAGCTCTTGCAACTCCCCCTAGGCTCGTCCTCAAGCTTTTGATTGCAAAAGTTGGCTAGGGTTGAAGAGGAGATCGAAATAAGAAGGAATCCATAATTTATTTTCGATTTCCACCATGAAATCAAGGCGAACGAAGGTCAAGGGATTACCCACAGGTTGGGGACGTGCTCCCTGCTCCTCCCTAGCTCCTTGGTCGGTTTTGAAAGCAAGGGGAAGAAGAAAATCCGAAAAAGGCCTTGGTTTGGGCTTAGAAATGGCACTTTTATAAGGATATTGATGAGAGAGAAAATGCCTTATAAAAATCCAATTAATCCCAATAAAGTGGCCGCCTCTTCCCCCTCAACTACCTTGGGTACGAGGAACCTTCCTTTCCTTTAATTCTCCTTCATTATCCTCAATTTAAAGAAAAGCAAATTAAGCACCTTAATGCTTATAATATAATATCCCACATGTGAGTGGATATTACTTTTCTTTATAAAAAGGTGAGTGGAATTTCACCTACTTAAGATATTTTCGTTCCTTATCTTGTTAAAGGAACGTCCATCCTTATTAAAAATCAACCCAAAACATTTTGTTTTAATGCCCTTCAATTATTTTTATTCATTTTTGCCCTAAATCGAATTAGGGTTTCAAATAGGCATTATTCTTGATTATTTTAATGTCAAGATTCTCTCTCCTACAACTTAATTCAAATGAGGAGTCCCTCTCATTTTATTTGCTCTACCTGATGCCAAGAAACATTAAGGACCATATTGAAGTGGTAATTTGCATATTGAACCCTAGATTTTGGGTAAATTGCACATTACACCAAAACTAGGTTTTAATGCACAAGGATTGCTTTACAAGCTTAATCTTGGTGTCCAAGCTTGTGGAAACCATACCACTACATCATATTCATTCTTATGATGTCTCAACATCAGAGGAACATCTTATCATGAAACATTTGCAATTTAACCCCTCAACTTGGGTAATTTGCACTTTAGTCCAAAATAAACAAACATTGCTTCAACATTGTTCAAACAGGACCAAAATTGAAACATAGGTTCCTTTTGAGCCTTAATTACTTTTCAGAAGATGAGATTAAGCATATAATCATCTTTCTTAATCAAAACACCTAGGGTTAAAGCATAACCCAGGTCAGGGATGTTACAAATTATAAACCCCTAACAAGGATTTCGTCCCCGAAATCCCAGATAAAGGGAATAGATATTATTCATTCATCATATCATCATGTCTCTTCATAACACCTCATTGTTATATAGACATCATAGAACTTTGATCAGCACAGAGTTCCTTCACACAATATTCTCATAGAGTCAAATGAGAACTTATCTTAAAGACATATTTAGTTGTTATGTTTATGCAAAGCATAAACCCCTTACATATGATGTTCATATCATTTTATATAATCAGACTGATTTCATAGTTGACCATTCCAGGTAGCCAATCTAAACCATCTGATAATTCTCAGATACTAGAATCTCTTACCTTAGTATCAGTCGCATGTGTTGAAAACACATTATATTCTCATCTTTCTTTTATTATATTTACAACTTTATAGAACAGGGATCACCTCCCTTGTTCTCTTTCTCATCATATGAGGGTCATACTTTTACTTCCTCATATACACATACTGATCTGAATTCCTATCAGATCCTTCTTTCTTGTTCTTAAGATATGATACATTTATCCATATCATATTTCCAATTTCATGATACTCTTTAGATTGTATCAGAATGATTGCTTGATCAGGGCAATCAAAAAGATATCAATCTAAGAGTTTCCATACTCACTTTATCATCAATAGTTGTACACCTGATCAGGGTTTACAAGTACTGAGATCAAGTAGTATGCACTTACATGCTATCATATTCCTTTCTTTTCATATTACCATAACATAAGATTTAACATCCCTGGATTTTATCCAGGCATCTCTTCTATACCTCTTCCTCTTTCATGGAGGTAAGATCAATATAGAGCATTTAAAAGAATACTGAATAGAATTCAAATTCTAGTTCTCATCATTTCATCCCTATATAGCAACCAATGGGGAAAACAATATCAACAATCCTCCTTTTTATAACAAAAAGGGTTTAGTGTACTCAACATGTACACATTTATAACATACCTTGTACTCATATCATGGTCTTACTAGTCTTATTACTGAAGCAAAAACTAAGCCATAGAATCTTACAGGTGAAAGGTTAAGACCTTTGCACTTACTTAGTGGCTACTTCCCTGGTACACTAGGCATTTATTGCACTATTAGTACCAAAAACTTGGCTTTTTAAAACCATTAGGCAAATGTCTCTAGAATTATAGAGGCCATTCCCTACTTCTCATCTTATTGCCCCTTCTTGGGCACTACCATCACATATTTATTATCTATCTGAACTCATAGCAGAGTCCACTTTCGTGCTATAAGTTAATCTTTTCCATATTTTCCCTTGTTCCAACATGACTAAGTCATTTAGGAACTCATTTAAAGCTCAAGCTTTCTGTATTAAGGACTGATAACCTAGGTTGTAAGCCTAGCATCCAGTCCACTCATATGCATTATTGTTGCCCTAATCTTCCCAACAAGAGCATGATCATAGGATTCTCTATCCTGATTAGGTCTTAATGGGGATTCTCAGGCACTCATTCTATTCTTGCATGATCCCTTGCACCTCTTCTTGGTGCAACAACATTGCCCTAAGCAATGTGTTCATTGTGCTCTCCAGTCATTTTAAACTTTACCCTTTCTTTACACAAGTAGAAATCATTATAGGGTATACTGGAGGACACTAACACAGACTCAACAACTTAGTCCTATGTCTCTGTAGACTCAACAAACCTAGAGCTCTGATACCACTAATTGTAACAACCATCTCGCGATAACAGGATTAACTAATGCGGAAGCGAATTATTTGCAGCGGGTTACTGAAAATCACTGAAAATTTAAAACTTTTTGCAAAGAGATCCATTCACATGAAAACTCTTTAACCATGAACCAAAGTGTTTCCATTTCATCCTGGATCACAAGTACACAGCCTGTACAATTCCTTTTTAAGGATTACAACATTGACTGCCCTGTTAACAAATATACACAGGCAGTATAAAACTTTGAGGCATTAAGCCAAAACTCCAATTGAATCATTTAAAACTCTGAGGACCTGAGAGTACAGAAACAACACATATGACTACTATCTATATGACTTGACAGAAAATATCTCCACCTGAGATCTCATTGTTGTCCTTGTTGTTGTTGTTGCTTCTGCTCATCTCTGTTCTAGGGATTTCCTGCCTTGCCTTCCATGCATACCTAAAAATGTTTTCCCATGGGGGTGAGACAATTGAAAATTGCCCCAGCGAGAGATATAACTCTCCGCCAAAAACATTATTATTGCAGTTTATCAAATTAAAACTAAGTAGGGGTTACTTTTACATTATCAGGTAGAATTATTCATCATAGAACAAAATAAGATAATCTCCATTCTCAAGGAGGTCATTGCATCTACCCATGGTAGATAAGTAATTCATCTGTCTATTTTGCAGAGAATATAAAGAAACATAATTAACATTTATCTACTAAGGAATGTACAAAGAAATGCAACATCAGCCAATGAATATCCGTATTCAATCCTTAAGCAAACATGCTATACGGCTGATTACATTTTACAATCACACTTATGCCCTGAGGAGATGAGGTATACCGCTCATACTCCAACCGACCACGGTTACGTAAAGCATCGGTACCACACATAGGTCAATGGAAGAGCCAGATTCCCATGACCTCAACTATCTCGGTCAGTACGAGATAACATGCAGGACATCTTGTGTCTCTGCTAGATAGCTTTCCAGGGTATACTGGCATCATTGCTATTAGAGTTATAGCCCATAGCATATACTCTCTTCAAGATATGGCACGTAGCCAATGCCCGGTATTATTTTGTGGAGTCATGGCCCGTAGCCATGCTCTTATTGGGGTATGGTCCGTAACCAATCCCGTTCATAGGACATAGCCCGTAGCAATGCCTATGGGGCATAAGGATATAATTGCCCAATTACCCCCACATATTCAAAAATATGCGTTCCGAGTAAACTCGTTTCACCATTCAGCTAATTCTGACGCTGATGGATCTGTGATCAGGGCAACTACATTATATGGTATCACTTGATTAATTAAGTACATTATCATATTCTTTTAGCATCAGCCAAGTTTCCAAACATAACTTAATAAGACAAATGCTATAAAGAAAACGTGCACTATTTCCATTAATCACTTCTCAGTCTTTATAAGACATGGGGATCTCAGTCCCTCATTTCAATACTGGGAATTTTCATTCCTTTGCAACTCAATGCCATAATCATATGGTTCTGGGTATTCAAACCCTTAGCTCATCATTGAGCATTATTACCACTTTTTCAGGTAATTATCACCTTCAGGTCACCTGACCAAGGTAAATATGATGCTTATTACATAAACATCTTCTCATGGCACTTAAGGCCCATTACTTCTCTTATTACCTCATAATAGGCAATAAGGTATAGCATGGCACATAAGGCCCAATAAACAATGTCAATACATAAAATGTCATAGCTCATACCTGGCTATGTTCATCATCTCATCATACCTGCATGGTTAGTACAGATGATAACACATCAATTTCATATCAGCACCATGCAAAACAATATATAACATCATTATTCAAGGGTAACACCACTATTCCCTTACCAGGGTTAGGGTTTCCCATTTCTCATTAATTCAGACCCTCTTGAGTTAACCAACTTTATCTTGTATTAAGGTATTTCCCCTCTTAATACATTCCATCACAGAATACTCACCCTTAGCATATAATGCATAGGCCACACATTAGAATTGTCCAGCTATCTCACATGATATGGACTTATCTTAGTTTAAGGCATAACTTTATTACAAAGTTGCCTATAAACAATCGCAATGATACACCCTCAACTAGGGTTTTACAAGGATACACCCTCAACCAGGGTTCACAATGATACACCCTCCACTAGGGTTTCACAAGGTTACACCCTCAACCAGGGTTCACAATGATACACCCTCCACTAGGGTTTCACAAGGTTACACCCTCAACCAGGGTTCACAATGATACACCCTCCACTAGGGTTTCACAAGGATACACCCTCAACTAGGGTTTACTAACATCCTAATTAGTGATTGCACATGTAGACAACCTCTTATTAAGGTTATACATTGAATCAGCCTCAATTAGGGTTTACATCATGTATTGGGTCCATGCATTTGTTATGCATTAATGACTATTACCATTAAAGGTATCTCCCACCTAATCACATTAGGTTTTCAAAAAGGTTTGATCAATTAGACCTTCAATAACATGAGGTATCCAATTGAATTAACCAAATTGAACCACACTCAATTCTAATCAATGGAACTTCAACCAATTGGATCATCAACTCAATCATCATTTGAATCATGGCTCACCCCTCAATTGGGACTTCAATTATGGTCTGATCTCAATGTGATTAGGGTTTATAAACACCAATTAGAGCTTTGAAGTTGATCATCAATCATGCTACTAATTGTGTTTCAATTGATTGCATTGGACCTTCAACCATTGAATTCATGGAACCAATCATCAATTGGACCTATGCTCATACTTCAATTGAGTTTAATAGGTCAACCTTCAACTAATTTGACCCTCAATTGACCCTAAATTGGTAATCAATTAGGGCTTGATTCAATTGAATTAGGGTTTGGAATCGAAGATCCAACAACACTCATCAATGCAAGATTGGTTACTTTGAAACTATTGAACCATTATCCAAATTGGGTATGACCTGACCCCAAATGGTCTTGAGGTCGTTTGGATGACCTCCAAACGGTCTTGAGACCGTTTGCCCATCATATCACTCAAATCCAATCCATCCAATTAAGGTTTGGATCATTGGATTGATCACCAAATCAGCATTGCATTGTATAACAACTTGGTACCTTTAGACCTTCAAACACCTAACCATACTCAACCCTAGACCTCCAAACGGTCTTGGGTGACCACCAAACGGTCTTGAGGTCGTTTGGATGACCTCCAAACGGTCTTGAGACCGTTTTCCCATCATATCACTCAAATCCAAGCCATCCAATTAAGGTTTGGATCATTGGATTGATCACCAAATCAGCATTGCATTGTATAACAACTTGGTACCTTTAGACCTTCAAACACCTAACCATACTCAACCCTAGACCTCCAAACGGTCTTGGGTGACCACCAAACGGTCTTGAGGTCGTTTGGATGAACTCCAAACGGTCTTGAGGTGACCCCAAACGGTCTTGAGACCGTTTGGATGATCCCCCAAACGGTCTTGAGACCGTTTGGGCTAATCAACCCAAAATCTCAAATTAGCTCATTGTGATTTCAGCACTGATTTCAATTAGGGTTAGCCCAATTGATTAGCCTTCAACTCATGACTCGTTTGGAATTAATCCATCCAATTTGGTGAGTCATTAGATCACATCATAAGGAACAGTAATCCCAAACGGTCAACGCTTGGTCAACGCACTCAAACGGTCTTGAGATCATTTGCCCAAAAAGTTCAATTAAATCCGATTGAATATCAGCACTTAATCCAATTAGGTTTCCCTAATTGATTAGGCTTCAACTCACGATTACGTTGGAGTTAATCCCTCAAATTTGGAGGGTTATTAATAAACATAATTATGAACAGGAATCCCAAAAGGTCAACACTTGGTCAACCATACAAACGGTCTTGAAACCGTTTTCTCAACCAGGTCAAGTTAATCAGGTTGAAAATCAGCACATAATTCAATCCGATTGCCAAATTGATTGGCCTTCAACTCTCGATTCCTTTGGAGTTAATCCCTCAAATTTGGAGGGTTATCAGCCTACATAATTAGGAACAAAATTCCCAAACGGTCAATGCTTGGTCAACCATCTCAAATGGTCTTGAAACCGTTTTCTCCCAAACGGTTTCAAACTGTTTGCCCTTAAACGGTTTGCTGAAACCGCATAGCCAATCAAATTAAAACGATTTGGAGTAGCTATCAAAACGGTTTTGCTTGGTAATTTTATTTGTATAAGCATCTAGGATGATGTAATCATCCCCATCCTTCGAAAAACTAAGAACAGCAACCGTTCTGGATGGAAATTGCAGCAAGAAACAAGAGTGCATCAAATTGAAGAAATCAATCAACAAAGCATAGAGAATTGATGCAATAGCAATGTTTAAGGGTTTAAGTTATAAAAACCGCCTCAAATTGAGCTCCAAAGCTCCAAGCTCACGCCATTAATGGTGGATGAAGCTCTTGCAACTCCCCCTAGGCTCGTCCTCAAGCTTTTGATTGCAAAAGTTGGCTAGGGTTGAAGAGGAGATCGAAATAAGAAGGAATCCATAATTTATTTTCGATTTCCACCATGAAATCAAGGCGAACGAAGGTCAAGGGATTACCCACAGGTTGGGGACGTGCTCCCTGCTCCTCCCTAGCTCCTTGGTCGGTTTTGAAAGCAAGGGGAAGAAGAAAATCCGAAAAAGGCCTTGGTTTGGGCTTAGAAATGGCACTTTTATAAGGATATTGATGAGAGAGAAAATGCCTTATAAAAATCCAATTAATCCCAATAAAGTGGCCGCCTCTTCCCCCTCAACTACCTTGGGTACGAGGAACCTTCCTTTCCTTTAATTCTCCTTCATTATCCTCAATTTAAAGAAAAGCAAATTAAGCACCTTAATGCTTATAATATAATATCCCACATGTGAGTGGATATTACTTTTCTTTATAAAAAGGTGAGTGGAATTTCACCTACTTAAGATATTTTCGTTCCTTATCTTGTTAAAGGAACGTCCATCCTTATTAAAAATCAACCCAAAACATTTTGGTTTAATGCCCTTCAATTATTTTTATTCATTTTTGCCCTAAATCGAATTAGGGTTTCAAATAGGCATTATTCTTGATTATTTTAATGTCAAGATTCTCTCTCCTACAACTTAATTCAAATGAGGAGTCCCTCTCATTTTATTTGCTCTACCTGATGCCAAGAAACATTAAGGACCATATTGAAGTGGTAATTTGCATATTGAACCCTAGATTTTGGGTAAATTGCACATTACACCAAAACTAGGTTTTAATGCACAAGGATTGCTTTACAAGCTTAATCTTGGTGTCCAAGCTTGTGGAAACCATACCACTACATCATATTCATTCTTATGATGTCTCAACATCAGAGGAACATCTTATCATGAAACATTTGCAATTTAACCCCTCAACTTGGGTAATTTGCACTTTAGTCCAAAATAAACAAACATTGCTTCAACATTGTTCAAACAGGACCAAAATTGAAACATAGGTTCCTTTTGAGCCTTAATTACTTTTCAGAAGATGAGATTAAGCATATAATCATCTTTCTTAATCAAAACACCTAGGGTTAAAGCATAACCCAGGTCAGGGATGTTACAAATTATAAACCCCTAACAAGGATTTCGTCCCCGAAATCCCAGATAAAGGGAATAGATATTATTCATTCATCATATCATCATGTCTCTTCATAACACCTCATTGTTATATAGACATCATAGAACTTTGATCAGCACAGAGTTCCTTCACACAATATTCTCATAGAGTCAAATGAGAACTTATCTTAAAGACATATTTAGTTGTTATGTTTATGCAAAGCATAAACCCCTTACATATGATGTTCATATCATTTTATATAATCAGACTGATTTCATAGTTGACCATTCTAGGTAGCCAATCTAAACCATCTGATAATTCTCAGATACTAGAATCTCTTACCTTAGTATCAGTCGCATGTGTTGAAAACACATTATATTCTCATCTTTCTTTTATTATATTTACAACTTTATAGAACAGGGATCACCTCCCTTGTTCTCTTTCTCATCATATGAGGGTCATACTTTTACTTCCTCATATACACATACTGATCTGAATTCCTATCAGATCCTTCTTTCTTGTTCTTAAGATATGATACATTTATCCATATCATATTTCCAATTTCATGATACTCTTTAGATTGTATCAGAATGATTGCTTGATCAGGGCAATCAAAAAGATATCAATCTAAGAGTTTCCATACTCACTTTATCATCAATAGTTGTACACCTGATCAGGGTTTACAAGTACTGAGATCAAGTAGTATGCACTTACATGCTATCATATTCCTTTCTTTTCATATTACCATAACATAAGATTTAACATCCCTGGATTTTATCCAGGCATCTCTTCTATACCTCTTCCTCTTTCATGGAGGTAAGATCAATATAGAGCATTTAAAAGAATACTGAATAGAATTAAAATTCTAGTTCTCATCATTTCATCCCTATATAGCAACCAATGGGGAAAACAATATCAACAATCCTCCTTTTTATAACAAAAAGGGTTTAGTGTACTCAACATGTACACATTTATAACATACCTTGTACTCATATCATGGTCTTACTAGTCTTATTACTGAAGCAAAAACTAAGCCATAGAATCTTACAGGTGAAAGGTTAAGACCTTTGCACTTACTTAGTGGCTACTTCCCTGGTACACTAGGCATTTATTGCACTATTAGTACCAAAAACTTGGCTTTTTAAAACCATTAGGCAAATGCCTCTTGAATTATAGAGGCCATTCCCTACTTCTCATCTTATTGCCCCTTCTTGGGCACTACCATCACATATTTATTATCTATCTGAACTCATAGCAGAGTCCACTTTCGTGCTATAAGTTAATCTTTTCCATATTTTCCCTTGTTCCAACATGACTAAGTCATTTAGGAACTCATTTAAAGCTCAAGCTTTCTGTATTAAGGACTGATAACCTAGGTTGTAAGCCTAGCATCCAGTCCACTCATATGCATTATTGTTGCCCTAATCTTCCCAACAAGAGCATGATCATAGGATTCTCTATCCTGATTAGGTCTTAATGGGGATTCTCAGGCACTCATTCTATTCTTGCATGATCCCTTGCACCTCTTCTTGGTGCAACAACATTGCCCTAAGCAATGTGTTCATTGTGCTCTCCAGTCATTTTAAACTTTACCCTTTCTTTACACAAGTAGAAATCATTATAGGGTATACTGGAGGACACTAACACAGACTCAACAACTTAGTCCTATGTCTCTGTAGACTCAACAAACCTAGAGCTCTGATACCACTAATTGTAACAACCATCTCGCGATAACAGGATTAACTAATGCGGAAGCGAATTATTTGCAGCGGGTTACTGAAAATCACTGAAAATTTAAAACTTTTTGCAAAGAGATCCATTCACATGAAAACTCTTTAACCATGAACCAAAGTGTTTCCATTTCATCCTGGATCACAAGTACACAGCCTGTACAATTCCTTTTTAAGGATTACAACATTGACTGCCCTGTTAACAAATATACACAGGCAGTATAAAACTTTGAGGCATTAAGCCAAAACTCCAATTGAATCATTTAAAACTCTGAGGACCTGAGAGTACAGAAACAACACATATGACTACTATCTATATGACTTGACAGAAAATATCTCCACCTGAGATCTCATTGTTGTCCTTGTTGTTGTTGTTGCTTCTGCTCATCTCTGTTCTAGGGATTTCCTGCCTTGCCTTCCATGCATACCTAAAAATGTTTTCCCATGGGGGTGAGACAATTGAAAATTGCCCCAGCGAGAGATATAACTCTCCGCCAAAAACATTATTATTGCAGTTTATCAAATTAAAACTAAGTAGGGGTTACTTTTACATTATCAGGTAGAATTATTCATCATAGAACAGAATAAGATAATCTCCATTCTCAAGGAGGTCATTGCATCTACCCATGGTAGATAAGTAATTCATCTGTCTATTTTGCAGAGAATATAAAGAAACATAATTAACATTTATCTACTAAGGAATGCACAAAGAAATGCAACATCAGCCAATGAATCTCTGTATTCAATCCTTAAGCAAACATGCTATACGGCTGATTACATTTTACAATCACACTTATGCCCTGAGGAGATGAGGTATACCGATCATACTCCAACCGACCACGGTTACGTAAAGCATAGGTACCACACATAGGTCAATGGAAGAGCCGGATTCCCATGACCTCAACTATCTCGGTCAGTACGAGATAACATGCAGGACATCTTGTGTCTCTGCTAGATAGCTTTCCAGGGTATACTGGCATCATCTCTATTAGAGTTATAGCCCATAGCATATACTCTCTTCAGGATATGGCCCGTAGCCAATGCCCGATATTATTTTGTGGAGTCATGGCCCGTAGCCATGCTCTTATTGGGGTATGGTCCGTAACCAATCCCGTTCATAGGACATAGCCCGTAGCAATGCCTATGGGGCATAAGGATATAATTGCCCAATTACCCCCACATATTCAAAAATATGTGTTCCGAGTAAACTCGTTTCACCATTCAGCTAATTCTGACTCTGATGGATCTGTGATCAGGGCAACTACATTATATGGTATCACTTGATTAACTAAGTACATTATCATATTCTTTTAGCATCAGCCAAGTTTCCAAACATAACTTAATAAGACAAATGCTATAAAGAAAACATGTACTATTTCCATTAATCACTTCTCAGTCTTTATAAGACATGGGGATCTCAGTCCCTCATTTCAATACTGGGAATTTTCATTCCTTTGCAACTCAATGTCATAATCATATGGTTCTGGGTATTCAAACCCTTATCTCATCATTGAGCATTATTACCACTTTTTTAGGTAATTATCACCTTCAGGTCACCTGACCAAGGTAAATATGATGCTTATTACATAAACATCTTCTCATGGCACTTAAGGCCCATTACTTCTCTTATTACCTCATAATAGGCAATAAGGTATAGCATGGAACATAAGGCCTAATAAACAATGTCAATACATAAAATGTCATAGCTCATACTTGGCTATGTTCATCATCACATCATACCTGCATGGTTAGTACAGATGATAATACATCAATTTCATATCAGCACCATGCAAAACAATATATAACATCATTATTCAAGGGTAACACCACTATTCCCTTACTAGGGTTAGGGTTTCCCATTTCTCATTAATTCAGACCCTCTTGAGTTAACCAACTTTATCTTGTATTAAGGTATTTCCCCTCTTAATACATTCCATCACAGAATACTCACCCTTATCATATAATGCATAGGCCACACATTAGAATTGTCTAGCTATCTCACATGATACGGACTTATCTTAGTTTAAGGCATAACTTTATTATAAAGTTTCCTATAAACAATCGCAATGATACACCCTCAACTAGGGTTTCACAAGGATACACCCTCAACCAGGGTTCACAATGATACACCCTCCACTAGAGTTTCACAAGGTTACACCCTCAACCAGGGTTCACAATGATACACCCTCCACTAGGGTTTCACAAGGTTACACCCTCAACCAGGGTTCACAATGATACACCCTCCACTAGGGTTTCACAAGGATACACCCTCAACTAGGGTTTACTAACATCCTAATTAGTGATTTCACATGTAGACAACCTCTTATTAAGGTTATACATTGAATCAGCCTCAATTAGGATTTACATCATGTATTGGGTCCATGAATTTGTTATGCATTAATGACTAGTACCATTAAAGGTATCTCCCACCTAATCACATTAGGTTTTCAAAAAGGTTTGATCAATTAGACCTTCAATAACATGAGGTATCCAATTGAATTAACCAAATTGAACCACACTCAATTCTAATCAATAGAACTTCAACCAATTGGATCATCAACTCAATCATCATTTGAATCATGGCTCACCCCTCAATTGGGACTTCAATGATGGTCTGATCTCAATGGGATTAGGGTTTATAGACACCAATTATAGCTTTGAAGTTGATCATCAATCATGCTACTAATTGTGTTTCAATTGATTGCATTGGACCTTCAACCATTGAATTCATGGAACCAATCATCAATTGGACCTATGCTCATACTTCAATTGAGTTTAATAGGTCAACCTTCAACTAATTTGACCCTCAATTGACCCTCAATTGGTCATCAATTAGGGCTTGATTCAATTGAATTAGGGTTTGGAATCGAAGATCCAACAACACTCATCAATGCAAGATTGGTTACTTTGAAACTATTGAACCATTATCCAAATTGGGTATGACCTGACCCCAAACGGTCTTGAGGTCGTTTGGATGACCTCCAAATGGTCTTGAGACCGTTTTCCCATCATATCACTCAAATCCAAGCCATCCAATTAAGGTTTGGATAATTGGATTGATCACCAAATCAGCATTGCATTGTATAACAGCTTGGTACCTTTAGACCTTCAAACACCTAACCATACTCAACCCTAGACCTCCAAACGGTCTTGGGTGACCACCAAACGGTCTTGAGGTCGTTTGGATGACCTCCAAACGGTCTTGAGACCGTTTGCCCATCATATCACTCAAATCCAAGCCATCCAATTAAGGTTTGGATCATTGGATTGATCACCAAATCAGCATTGCATTGTATAACAGCTTGGTACCTTTAGACCTTCAAACACCTAACCATACTCAACCCTAGACCTCCAAACGGTCTTGGGTGACCACCAAACGGTCTTGAGGTCGTTTGGATGACCTCCAAACGGTCTTGAGGTGACCCCAAACGGTCTTGAGACCGTTTGGATGATCCCCCAAACGGTCTTGAGACCGTTTGGGCTAATCAACCCAAAATCTCAAATTAGCTCATTGTGATTTCAGCACTGATTTCAATTAGGGTTAGCCCAATTGATTAGCCTTCAACTCATGACTCGTTTGGAATTAATCCATCAAATTTGGTGAGTCATTAGATCACATCATAAGGAACAGTAATCCCAAACGGTCAAATCTTGGTCAACGCACTCAAACGGTGTTGAGACCGTTTGCCCAAAAAGTTCAATTAAATCAGATTGAAAATCAGCACTTAATCCAATTAGGTTTCCCTAATTGATTAGACTTCAACTCACGATTACTTTGGAATTAATCCCTCAAATTTGGAGGGTCATTAATACACATAATTATGAACAGTAATCCCAAACGGTCAACGCTTGGTCAACCATCCAAACGGTCTTAAAACCGTTTTCTCAACCAGGTCAAGTTAATCAGGTTGAAAATCAGCACATAATTCAATCCGATTGCCTAATTGATTGGCCTTCAACTCTCGATTCATTTGGAGTTAATCCCTCAAATTTGGAGGGTTATCATCCTACATAATTAGGAACAAAATTACCAAACGTTCAATGCTTGGTCAACCATCTCAAATGGTCTTGAAACCGTTTTCTCCCAAACGGTTTCAAACCGTTTGCCCTTAAATGGTTTGCTGAAACCGCATAGCCAATCAAATTAAAACGATTTGGAGTAGCTATCAAAATGGTTTTGCTTGGTAATTTTCTTTGGATAAGCATCTAGGATGATGTCATCATCCCCTTCCTTCGAACAACCAAGAACAGCAACCGTTCTTGATGGAAATTGCAGCAAGAAACAAGAGTGCATCAAATTGAAGAAATCAATCAACAAAGCATAGAGAATTGATGCAATAGCAATGTTTAAGGGTTTAAGTTATAAAACCCACCTCAAATTGAGCTCCAAAGCTCCAATCTCACGCCATTAATGGTGGATGAAGCTCTTGCAACTCCCCCTAGGCTCGTCCTCAAGCTTTTGATTGCAAAAGTTGGCTAGGGTTGAAGAGGAGATCGAAAAAAGAAGGAATCCATAATTTATTTTCGATTTCCACCATGAAATCAAGGAGAACGAAGGTCAAGGGCTTAACCACAGGTTGGGGACGTGATCCCTGCTCCTACCTAGCTCCTTGGTCGGTTTTTCAAGCAAGGGGAAGAAGCAAATCCGAAAAAGGCCTTGGTTTGGGCTTAGAAATAGCACTTTTATAAGGAAATTGATGAGAGAGAAAATGCCTTATAAAAATCCAATTAATCCCAATAAAGTGGCCGCCTCTTCCCCCTCAACTACCTTGGGTACGAGGCACCTTCCTTGCCTTTAATTCTCCTTCATTATCCTCAATTTAAAGAAAAGCAAATTAAGCACCTTAATGCTTATAATATAATATCCCACATGTGAGTGGATATTACTTTTCTTTATAAAAAGGTGAGTGGAATTTCACCTACTTAAGATATTTTCGTTCCTTATCTTGTTAAAGGAACGTCCATCCTTATTCAAAATCAACCCAAAACATTTTGGTTTAAAGCCCTTCAATTATTTTTATTCATTTTTGCCCTAAATCGAATTAGGGTTTCAAATAGGCATTATTCTTGATTATTTTAATGTCAAGATTCTCTCTCCTACAACTTAATTCAAATGAGGAGTCCCTCTCATTTTATATGCTCTACATAATGCCAAGAAACATTAAGGACCATATTGAAGTGGTAATTTGCATATTGAACCCTAGATTTTGGGTAAATTGCACATTACACCAAAACTAGGTTTTAATGCACAAGGATTGCTTTACAAGCTTAATCTTGGTGTCCAAGCTTGTGGAAACCATACCACTACATCATATTCATTCTTATGATGTCTCAACATCAGAGGAACATCTTATCATGCAACATTTGCAATTTAACCCCTCAACTTGGGTAATTTGCACTTTAGTCCAAAATAAACAAACATTGCTTCAACATTGTTCAAACAGGACCAAAATTGAAACATAGGTTCCTTTTGAGCCTTAATTACTTTTCAGAAGATGAGATTAAGCATATAATCATCTTTCTTAATCAAAACACCTAGGGTTAAAGCATAACCCAGGTCAGGGATGTTACAAATTATAAACCCCTAACAAGGATTTCGTCCCCGAAATCCCAGATAAAGGGAATAGATATTATTCATTCATCATATCATCATGTCTCTTCATAACACCTCATTGTTATATAGACATCATAGAACTTTGATCAGCACAGAGTTCCTTCACACAATATTCTCATAGAGTCAAATGAGAACTTATCTTAAAGACATATTTAGTTGTTATGTTTATGCAAAGCATAAACCCCTTACATATGATGTTCATATCATTTTATATAATCAGACTGATTTCATAGTTGACCATTCTAGGTAGCCAATCTAAACCATATGATAATTCTCAGATACTAGAATCTCTTACCTTAGTATCAGTCGCATGTGTTGAAAACACATTATATTCTCATCTTTCTTTTATTATATTTACAACTTTATAGAACAGGGATCACCTCCCTTGTTCTCTTTCTCATCATATGAGGGTCATACTTTTACTTCCTCATATACACATACTGATCTGAATTCCTATCAGATCCTTCTTTCTTGTTCTTAAGATATGATACATTTATCCATATCATATTTCCAATTTCATGATACTCTTTAGATTGTATCAGAATGATTGCTTGATCAGGGCAATCCAAAAGATATCAATCTAAGAGTTTCCATACTCACTTTATCATCAATAGTTGTACACCTGATCAGGGTTTACAAGTACTGAGATCAAGTAGTATGCACTTACATGCTATCATATTCCTTTCTTTTCATATTACCATAACATAAGATTTAACATCCCTGGATTTTATCCAGGCATCTCTTCTATACCTCTTCCTCTTTCATGGAGGTAAGATCAATATAGAGCATTTAAAAGAATACTGAATAGAATTAAAATTCTAGTTCTCATCATTTCATCCCTATATAGCAACCAATGGGGAAAACAATATCAACAATCCTCCTTTTTATAACAAAAAGGGTTTAGTGTACTCAACATGTACACATTTATAACATACCTTGTACTCATATCATGGTCTTACTAGTCTTATTACTGAAGCAAAAACTAAGCCATAGAATCTTACAGGTGAAAGGTTAAGACCTTTGCACTTACTTAGTGGCTACTTCCCTGGTACACTAGGCATTTATTGCACTATTAGTACCAAAAACTTGGCTTTTTAAAACCATTAGGCAAATGTCTCTAGAATTATAGAGGCCATTCCCTACTTCTCATCTTATTGCCCCTTCTTGGGCACTACCATCACATATTTATTATCTATCTGAACTCATAGCAGAGTCCACTTTCGTGCTATAAGTTAATCTTTTCCATATTTTCCCTTGTTCCAACATGACTAAGTCATTTAGGAACTCATTTAAAGCTCAAGCTTTCTGTATTAAGGACTGATAACCTAGGTTGTAAGCCTAGCATCCAGTCCACTCATATGCATTATTGTTGCCCTAATCTTCCCAACAAGAGCATGATCATAGGATTCTCTATCCTGATTAGGTCTTAATGGGGATTCTCAGGCACTCATTCTATTCTTGCATGATCCCTTGCACCTCTTCTTGGTGCAACAACATTGCCCTAAGCAATGTGTTCATTGTGCTCTCCAGTCATTTTAAACTTTACCCTTTCTTTGCACAAGTAGAAATCATTATAGGGTATACTGGAGGACACTAACACAGACTCAACAACTTAGTCCTATGTCTCTGTAGACTCAACAAACCTAGAGCTCTGATACCACTAATTGTAACAACCATCTCGCGATAACAGGATTAACTAATGCGGAAGCGAATTATTTGCAGCGGGTTACTGAAAATCACTGAAAATTTAAAACTTTTTGCAAAGAGATCCATTCACATGAAAACTCTTTAACCATGAACCAAAGTGTTTCCATTTCATCCTGGATCACAAGTACACAGCCTGTACAATTCCTTTTTAAGGATTACAACATTGACTGCCCTGTTAACAAATATACACAGGCAGTATAAAACTTTGAGGCATTAAGCCAAAACTCCAATTGAATCATTTAAAACTCTGAGGACCTGAGAGTACAGAAACAACACATATGACTACTATCTATATGACTTGACAGAAAATATCTCCACCTGAGATCTCATTGTTGTCCTTGTTGTTGTTGTTTCTTCTGCTCATCTCTGTTCTAGGGATTTCCTGCCTTGCCTTCCATGCATACCTAAAAATGTTTTCCCATGGGGGTGAGACAATTGAAAATTGCCCCAGCGAGAGATATAACTCTCCGCCAAAAACATTATTATTGCAGTTTATCAAATTAAAACTAAGTAGGGGTTACTTTTACATTATCAGGTAGAATTATTCATCATAGAACAGAATAAGATAATCTCCATTCTCAAGGAGGTCATTGCATCTACCCATGGTAGATAAGTAATTCATCTGTCTATTTTGCAGAGAATATAAAGAAACATAATTAACATTTATCTACTAAGGAATGCACAAAGAAATGCAACATCAGCCAATGAATCTCCGTATTCAATCCTTAAGCAAACATGCTATACGGCTGATTACATTTTACAATCACACTTATTCCCTGAGGAGATGAGGTATACCGATCATACTCCAACCGACCACGGTTACGTAAAGCATAGGTACCACACATAGGTCAATGGAAGAGCCGGATTCCCATGACCTCAACTATCTCGGTCAGTACGAGATAACATGCAGGACATCTTGTGTCTCTGCTAGATAGCTTTCCAGGGTATACTGGCATCATCGCTATTAGAGTTATAGCCCATAGCATATACTCTCTTCAGGATATGGCCCGTAGCCAATGCCCGATATTATTTTCTGGAGTCATGGCCCGTAGCCATGCTCTTATTGGGGTATGGTCCGTAACCAATCCCGTTCATAGGACATAGCCCGTAGCAATGCCTATGGGGCATAAGGATATAATTTCCCAATTACCCCCACATATTAAAAAATATGTGTTCCGAGTAAACTCGTTTCACCATTCAGCTAATTCTGACTCTGATGGATCTGTGATCAGGGCAACTACATTATATGGTATCACTTGATTAACTAAGTACATTATCATATTCTTTTAGCATCAGCCAAGTTTCCAAACATAACTTAATAAGACAAATGCTATAAAGAAAACATGTACTATTTCCATTAATCACTTCTCAGTCTTTATAAGACATGGGGATCTCAGTCCCTCATTTCAATACTGGGAATTTTCATTCCTTTGCAACTGAATGTCATAATCATATGGTTCTGGGTATTCAAACCCTTATCTCATCATTGAGCATTATTACCACTTTTTTAGGTAATTATCACCTTCAGGTCACCTGACCAAGGTAAATATGATGCTTATTACATAAACATCTTCTCATGGCACTTAAGGCCCATTACTTCTCTTATTACCTCATAATAGGCAATAAGGTATAGCATGAAACATAAGGCCCAATAAACAATGTCAATACATAAAATGTCATAGCTCATACTTGGCTATGTTCATCATCACATCATACCTGCATGGTTAGTACAGATGATAATACATCAATTTCATATCAGCACCATGCAAAACAATATATAACATCATTATTCAAGGGTAACACCACTATTCCCTTACTAGGGTTAGGGTTTCCCATTTCTCATTAATTCAGACCCTCTTGAGTTAACCAACTTTATCTTGTATTAAGGTATTTCCCCTCTTAATACATTCCATCACAGAATACTCACCCTTATCATATAATGCATAGGCCACACATTAGAATTGTCCAGCTATCTCACATGATACGGACTTATCTTAGTTTAAGGCATAACTTTATTATAAAGTTGCCTATAAACAATCACAATGATACACCCTCAACTAGGGTTTCACAAGGATACACCCTCAACCAGGGTTCACAATGATACACCCTCCACTAGAGTTTCACAAGGTTACACCCTCAACCAGGGTTCACAATGATACACCCTCCACTAGGGTTTCACAAGGTTACACCCTCAACCAGGGTTCACAATGATACACCCTCCACTAGGGTTTCACAAGGATACACCCTCAACTAGGGTTTACTAACATCCTAATTAGTGATTTCACATGTAGACAACCTCTTATTAAGGTTATACATTGAATCAGCCTCAATTAGGATTTACATCATGTATTGGGTCCATGCATTTGTTATGCATTAATGACTAGTACCATTAAAGGTATCTCCCACCTAATCACATTAGGTTTTCAAAAAGGTTTGATCAATTAGACCTTCAATAACATGAGGTATCCAATTGAATTAACCAAATTGAACCACACTCAATTCTAATCAATAGAACTTCAACCAATTGGATCATCAACTCAATCATCATTTGAATCATGGCTCACCCCTCAATTGGGATTCAATGATGGTCTGATCTCAATGGGATTAGGGTTTATAGACACCAATTATAGCTTTGAAGTTGATCATCAATCATGCTACTAATTGTGTTTCAATTGATTGCATTGGACCTTCAACCATTGAATTCATGGAACCAATCATCAATTGGACCTATGCTCATACTTCAATTGAGTTTAATAGGTCAACCTTCAACTAATTTGACCCTCAATTGACCCTCAATTGGTCATCAATTAGGGCTTGATTCAATTGAATTAGGGTTTGGAATCGAAGATCCAACAACACTCATCAATGCAAGATTGCTTACTTTGAAACTATTGAACCATTATCCAAATTGGGTATGACCTGACCCCAAACGGTCTTGAGGTCGTTTGGATGACCTCCAAACGGTCTTGAGACCGTTTTCCCATCATATCACTCAAATCCAAGCCATCCAATTAAGGTTTGGATAATTGGATTGATCACCAAATCAGAATTGCATTGTATAACAGCTTGGTACCTTTAGACCTTCAAACACCTAACCATACTCAACCCTAGACCTCCAAACGGTCTTGGGTGACCACCAAACGGTCTTGAGGTCGTTTGGATGACCTACAAACGGTCTTGAGACCGTTTGCCCATCATATCACTCAAATCCAAGCCATCCAATTAAGGTTTGGGTCATTGGATTGATCACCAAATCAGCATTGCATTGTATAACAGCTTGGTACCTTTAGACCTTCAAACACCTAACCATACTCAACCCTAGACCTCCAAACGGTCTTGGGTGACCACCAAATGGTCTTGAGGTCGTTTGGATGACCTCCAAACGGTCTTGAGGTGACCCCAAACGGTCTTGAGACCGTTTGGATGATCCCCCCAAACGGTCTTGAGACCGTTTGGGCTAATCAACCCAAAATCTCAAATTAGCTCATTGTGATTTCAGCACTGATTTCAATTAGGGTTAGCCCAATTGATTAGCCTTCAACTCATGACTCGTTTGGAATTAATCCATCAAATTTGGTGAGTCATTAGATCACATCATAAGGAACAGTAATCCCAAACGGTCAAAGCTTGGTCAACGCACTCAAACGGTGTTGAGACCGTTTGCCCAAAAAGTTCAATTAAATCAGATTGAAAATCAGCACTTAATCCAATTAGGTTTCCCTGATTGATTAGACTTCAACTCACGATTACTTTGGAGTTAATCCCTTAAATTTGTAGGGTCATTAATAAACATAATTATGAACAGTAATCCCAAACGGTCAATGCTTGGTCAACCATCCAAACGGTCTTAAAACCGTTTTCTCAACCAGGTCAAGTTAATCAGGTTGAAAATCAGCACATAATTCAATCCGATTGCCTAATTGATTGGCCTTCAACTCTCGATTCATTTGGAGTTAATCCCTCAAATTTGGAGGGTTATCATCCTACATAAATAGGAACAAAATTACCAAACGTTCAATGCTTGGTCAACCATCTCAAATGGTCTTGAAACCGTTTTCTCCCAAACGGTTTCAAACAGTTTGCCCTTAAATGGTTTGCTGAAACCGCGTAGCCAATCAAATTAAAACGATTTGGAGTAGCTATCAAAACGGTTTTGCTTGGTAATTTTCTTTGGATAAGCATCTAGGATGATTTCATCATCCCCTTCCTTCGAACAACCAAGAACAGCAACCGTTCTTGATGGAAATTGCAGCAAGAAACAAGAGTGCATCAAATTGAAGAAATCAATCAACAAAGCATAGAGAATTGATGCAATAGCAATGTTTAAGGGTTTAAGTTATAAAACCCACCTCAAATTGAGCTCCAAAGCTCCAATGTCACGCCATTAATGGTGGATGAAGCTCTTGCAACTCCCCCTAGGCTCGTCCTCAAGCTTTTGATTGCAAAAGTTGGCTAGGGTTGAAGAGGAGATCGAAATAAGAAGGAATCCATAATTTATTTTCGATTTCCACCATGAAATCAAGGAGAACGAAGGTCAAGGGCTTAACCACAGGTTGGGGACGTGATCCCTGCTCCTACCTAGCTCCTTGGTCGGTTTTTCAAGCAAGGGGAAGAAGCAAATCCGAAAAAGGCCTTGGTTTGGGCTTAGAAATAGCACTTTTATAAGGAAATTGATGAGAGAGAAAATGCCTTATAAAAATCCAATTAATCCCAATAAAGTGGCCGCCTCTTCCCCCTCAACTACCTTGGGTATGAGGCACCTTCCTTGCCTTTAATTCTCCTTCATTATCCTCAATTTAAAGAAAAGCAAATTAAGCACCTTAATGCTTATAATATAATATCCCACATGTGAGTGGATATTACTTTTCTTTATAAAAAGGTGAGTGGAATTTCACCTACTTAAGATATTTTCGTTCCTTATCTTGTTAAAGGAACGTCCATCCTTATTCAAAATCAACCCAAAACATTTTGGTTTAAAGCCCTTCAATTATTTTTATTTATTTTTGCCCTAAATCGAATTAGGGTTTCAAATAGGCATTATTCTTGATTATTTTAATGTCAAGATTCTCTCTCCTACAACTTAATTCAAATGAGGAGTCCCTCTCGTTTTATATGCTCTACATAATGCCAAGAAACATTAAGGACCATATTGAAGTGGTAATTTGCATATTGAACCCTAGATTTTGGGTAAATTGCACATTACACCAAAACTAGGTTTTAATGCACAAGGATTGCTTTACAAGCTTAATCTTGGTGTCCAAGCTTGTGGAAACCATACCACTACATCATATTCATTCTTATGATGTCTCAACATCAGAGGAACATCTTATCATGCAACATTTGCAATTTAACCCCTCAACTTGGGTAATTTGCACTTTAGTCCAAAATAAACAAACATTGCTTCAACATTGTTCAAACAGGACCAAAATTGAAACATGGGTTCCTTTTGAGCCTTAATTACTTTTCAGAAGATGAGATTAAGCATATAAGCATCTTTCTTAATCAAAACACCTAGGGTTAAAGCATAACCCAGGTCAGGGATGTTACAAATTATAAACCCCTAACAAGGATTTCGTCCCCGAAATCCCAGATAAAGGGAATAGATATTATTCATTCATCATATCATCATGTCTCTTCATAACACCTCATTGTTATATAGACATCATAGAAATTTGATCAGCACAGAGTTCCTTCACACAATATTCTCATAGAGTCAAATGAGAACTTATCTTAAAGACATATTTAGTTGTTATGTTTATGCAAAGCATAAACCCCTTACATATGATGTTCATATCATTTTATATAATCAGACTGATTTCATAGTTGACCATTCCAGGTAGCCAATCTAAACCATCTGATAATTCTCAGATACTAGAATCTCTTACCTTAGTATCAGTCGCATGTGTTGAAAACACATTATATTCTCATCTTTCTTTTATTATATTTACAACTTTATAGAACAGGGATCACCTCCCTTGTTCTCTTTCTCATCATATGAGGGTCATACTTTTACTTCCTCATATACACATACTGATCTGAATTCCTATCAGATCCTTCTTTCTTGTTCTTAAGATATGATACATTTATCCATATCATATTTCCAATTTCATGATACTCTTTAGATTGTATCAGAATGATTGCTTGATCAGGGAAATCAAAAAGATATCAATCTAAGAGTTTCCATACTCACTTTATCATCAATAGTTGTACACCTGATCAGGGTTTACAAGTACTGAGATCAAGTAGTATGCACTTACATGCTATCATATTCCTTTCTTTTCATATTACCATAACATAAGATTTAACATCCCTGGATTTTATCCAGGCATCTCTTCTATACCTCTTCCTCTTTCATGGAGGTAAGATCAATATAGAGCATTTAAAAGAATACTGAATAGAATTCAAATTCTAGTTCTCATCATTTCATCCCTATATAGCAACCAATGGGGAAAACAATATCAACAATCCTCCTTTTTATAACAAAAAGGGTTTAGTGTACTCAACATGTACACATTTATAACATACCTTGTACTCATATCATGGTCTTACTAGTCTTATTACTGAAGCAAAAACTAAGCCATAGAATCTTACAGGTGAAAGGTTAAGACCTTTGCACTTACTTAGTGGCTACTTCCCTGGTACACTAGGCATTTATTGCACTATTAGTACCAAAAACTTGGCTTTTTAAAACCATTAGGCAAATGTCTCTAGAATTATAGAGGCCATTCCCTACTTCTCATCTTATTGCCCCTTCTTGGGCACTACCATCACATATTTATTATCTATCTGAACTCATAGCAGAGTCCACTTTCGTGCTATAAGTTAATCTTTTCCATATTTTCCCTTGTTCCAACATGACTAAGTCATTTAGGAACTCATTTAAAGCTCAAGCTTTCTGTATTAAGGACTGATAACCTAGGTTGTAAGCCTAGCATCCAGTCCACTCATATGCATTATTGTTGCCCTAATCTTCCCAACAAGAGCATGATCATAGGATTCTCTATCCTGATTAGGTCTTAATGGGGATTCTCAGGCACTCATTCTATTCTTGCATGATCCCTTGCACCTCTTCTTGGTGCAACAACATTGCCCTAAGCAATGTGTTCATTGTGCTCTCCAGTCATTTTAAACTTTACCCTTTCTCTGCACAAGCAGAAATCATTATAGGATATACTGGAGGACACTAACACAGACTCAACAACTTAGTCCTATGTCTCTGTAGACTCAACGAACCTAGAGCTCTGATACCACTAATTGTAACAACCGTCTCGCGATAACAGGATTAACTAATGCGGACGCGAATTATTTGCAGCGGGTTCCTGAAAATCACTGAAAATTTAAAAGTTTTTGCAAAGAGATCCATTCACATGAAAACTCTTTAACCATGAACCAAAGTGTTTCCATTTCATCCTGGATCACAAGTACACAGCATGTACAATTCCTTTTTAAGGATTACAACATTGACTGCCCTGTTAACAAATATACACAGGCAGTATAAAACTTTGAGGCATTAAGCCAAAACTCCAATTGAATCATTTAAAACTCTGAGGACCTGAGAGTACAGAAACAACACATATGACTACTATCTATATGACTTGACAGAAAATATCTCCACCTGAGATCTCATTGTTGTCCTTGTTGTTGTTGTTGCTTCTGCTCATCTCTGTTCTAGGGATTTCCTGCCTTGCCTTCCATGCATACCTAAAAATGTTTTCCCATGGGGGTGAGACAATTGAAAATTGCCCCAGCGAGAGATATAACTCTCCGCCAAAAACATTATTATTGCAGTTTATCAAATTAAAACTAAGTAGGGGTTACTTTTACATTATCAGGTAGAATTATTCATCATAGAACAGAATAAGATAATCTCCATTCTCAAGGAGGTCATTGCATCTACCCATGGTAGATAAGTAATTCATCTGTCTATTTTGCAGAGAATATAAAGAAACATAATTAACATTTATCTACTAAGGAATGCACAAAGAAATGCAACATCAGCCAATGAATCTCCGTATTCAATCCTTAAGCAAACATGCTATACGGCTGATTACATTTTACAATCACACTTATGCCCTGAGGAGATGAGGTATACCGATCATACTCCAACCGACCACGGTTACGTAAAGCATAGGTACCACACATAGGTCAATGGAAGAGCCGGATTCCCATGACCTCAACTATCTCGGTCAGTACGAGATAACATGCAGGACATCTTGTGTCTCTGCTAGATAGCTTTCCAGGGTATACTGGCATCATCGCTATTAGAGTTATAGCCCATAGCATATACTCTCTTCAGGATATGGCCCGTAGCCAATGCCCGATATTATTTTGTGGAGTCATGGCCCGTAGCCATGCTCTTATTGGGGTATGGTCCGTAACCAATCCCGTTCATAGGACATAGCCCGTAGCAATGCCTATGGAGCATAAGGATATAATTGCCCAATTACCCCCACATATTCAAAAATATGTGTTCCGAGTAAACTCGTTTCACCATTCAGCTAATTCTGACTTTGATGGATCTGTGATCAGGGCAACTACATTATATGGTATCACTTGATTAACTAAGTACATTATCATATTCTTTTAGCGTCAGCCAAGTTTCCAAACATAACTTAATAAGACAAATGCTATAAAGAAAACATGTACTATTTCCATTAATCACTTCTCAGTCTTTATAAGACATGGGGATCTCAGTCCCTCATTTCAATACTGGGAATTTTCATTCCTTTGCAACTCAATGTCATAATCATATGGTTCTGGGTATTCAAACCCTTATCTCATCATTGAGCATTATTACCACTTTTTTAGGTAATTATCACCTTCAGGTCACCTGACCAAGGTAAATATGATGCTTATTACATAAACATCTTCTCATGGCACTTAAGGCCCATTACTTCTCTTATTACCTCATAATAGGCAATAAGGTATAGCATGGCACATAAGGCCCAATAAACAATGTCAATACATAAAATGTCATAGCTCATACTTGGCTATGTTCATCATCACATCATACCTGCATGGTTAGTACAGATGATAATACATCAATTTCATATCAGCACCATGCAAAACAATATATAACATCATTATTCAAGGGTAACACCACTATTCCCTTACTAGGGTTAGGGTTTCCCATTTCTCATTAATTCAGACCCTCTTGAGTTAACCAACTTTATCTTGTATTAAGGTATTTCCCCTCTTAATACATTCCATCACAGAATACTCACCCTTATCATATAATGCATAGGCCACACATTAGAATTGTCCAGCTATCTCACATGATACGGACTTATCTTAGTTTAAGGCATAACTTTATTATAAAGTTGCCTATAAACAATCGCAATGATACACCCTCAACTAGGGTTTCACAAGGATACACCCTCAACCAGGGTTCACAATGATACACCCTCCACTAGAGTTTCACAAGGTTACACCCTCAACCAGGGTTCACAATGATACACCCTCCACTAGGGTTTCACAAGGTTACACCCTCAACCAGGGTTCACAATGATACACCCTCCACTAGGGTTTCACAAGGATACACCCTCAACTAGGGTTTACTAACATCCTAATTAGTGATTTCACATGTAGACAACCTCTTATTAAGGTTATACATTGAATCAGCCTCAATTAGGATTTACATCATGTATTGGGTCCATGCATTTGTTATGCATTAATGACTAGTACCATTAAAGGTATCTCCCACCTAATCACATTAGGTTTTCAAAAAGGTTTGATCAATTAGACCTTCAATAACATGAGGTATCCAATTGAATTAACCAAATTGAACCACACTCAATTCTAATCAATAGAACTTCAACCAATTGGATCATCAACTCAATCATCATTTGAATCATGGCTCACCCCTCAATTGGGACTTCAATGATGGTCTGATCTCAATGGGATTAGGGTTTATAGACACCAATTATAGCTTTGAAGTTGATCATCAATCATGCTACTAATTGTGTTTCAATTGATTGCATTGGACCTTCAACCATTGAATTCATGGAACCAATCATCAATTGGACCTATGCTCATACTTCAATTGAGTTTAATAGGTCAACCTTCAACTAATTTGACCCTCAATTGACCCTCAATTGGTCATCAATTAGGGCTTGATTCAATTGAATTAGGGTTTGGAATCGAAGATCCAACAACACTCATCAATGCAAGATTGGTTACTTTGAAACTATTGAACCATTATCCAAATTGGGTATGACCTGACCCCAAACGGTCTTGAGGTTGTTTGGATGACCTCCAAACGGTCTTGAGACCGTTTTCCCATCATATCACTCAAATCCAAGCCATCCAATTAAGGTTTGGATAATTGGATTGATCACCAAATCAGCATTGCATTGTATAACAGCTTGGTACCTTTAGACCTTCAAACACCTAACCATACTCAACCCTAGACCTCCAAACGGTCTTGGGTGACCACCAAACGGTCTTGAGGTCGTTTGGATGACCTCCAAACGGTCTTGAGACCGTTTGCCCATCATATCACTCAAATCCAAGCCATCCAATTAAGGTTTGGATCATTGGATTGATCACCAAATTAGCATTGCATTGTATAACAGCTTGGTACCTTTAGACCTTCAAACACCTAACCATACTCAACCCTAGACCTCCAAACGGTCTTGGGTGACCACCAAACGGTCTTGAGGTCGTTTGGATGACCTCCAAACGGTCTTGAGGTGACCCCAAACGGTCTTGAGACCGTTTGGATGATCCCCCAAACGGTCTTGAGACCGTTTGGGCTAATCAACCCAAAATATCAAATTAGCTCATTGTGATTTCAGCACTGATTTCAATTAGGGTTAGCCCAATTGATTAGCCTTCAACTCATGACTCGTTTGGAATTAATCCATCAAATTT
This sequence comes from Alisma plantago-aquatica, assembly GCA_963693085.1. NCBI lineage: Eukaryota > Viridiplantae > Streptophyta > Magnoliopsida > Alismatales > Alismataceae > Alisma > Alisma plantago-aquatica. The sequence continues at coordinate 1,284,746,958 of OY856412.1, read as the reverse complement.
GGTGAGTCATTAGATCACATCATAAGGAACAGTAATCCCAAACGGTCAAAGCTTGGTCAACACACTCAAACGGTGTTGAGACCGTTTGCCCAAAAAGTTCAATTAAATCTGATTGAAAATCAGCACTTAATCCAATTAGGTTTCCCTAATTGATTAGACTTGAACTCACGATTACTTTGGAGTTAATCCCTCAAATTTGTAGGGTCATTAATAAACATAATTATGAACAGTAATCCCAAACGGTCAACGCTTGGTCAACCATCCAAATGGTCTTAAAACCGTTTTCTCAACCAGGTCAAGTTAATCAGGTTGAAAATCAGCACATAATTCAATCTGATTGCCTAATTGATTGGCCTTCAACTCTCGATTCATTTGGAGTTAATCCCTCAAATTTGGATGGTTATCATCCTACATAATTAGGAACAAAATTACCAAACGTTCAATGCTTGGTCAACCATCTCAAATGGTCTTGAAACCGTTTTCTCCCAAACGGTTTCAAACCGTTTGCCCTTAAATGGTTTGCTGAAACCGCATAGCCAATCAAATTAAAACGATTTGGAGTAGCTATCAAAACGGTTTTGCTTGGTAATTTTCTTTGGATAAGCATCTAGGATGATGTCATCATCCCCTTCCTTCGAACAACCAAGAACAGCAACCGTTCTTGATGGAAATTGCAGCAAGAAACAAGAGTGCATCAAATTGAAGAAATCAATCAACAAAGCATAGAGAATTGATGCAATAGCAATGTTTAAGGGTTTAAGTTATAAAACCCACCTCAAATTGAGCTCCAAAGCTCCAATCTCACGCCATTAATGGTGGATGAAGCTCTTGCAACTCCCCCTAGGCTCGTCCTCAAACTTTTGATTGCAAAACTTGGCTAGGGTTGAAGAGGAGATCGAAATAAGAAGGAATCCATAATTTATTTTCGATTTCCACCATAAAATCAAGGAGAACGAAGGTCAAGGGCTTAACCACAGGTTGGGGACGTGATCCCTGCTCCTACCTAGCTCCTTGGTCGGTTTTTCAAGCAAGGGGAAGAAGCAAATCCGAAAAAGGCCTTGGTTTGGGCTTAGAAATAGCACTTTTATAAGGAAATTGATGAGAGAGAAAATGCCTTATAAAAATCCAATTAATCCCAATAAAGTGGCCGCCTCTTCCCCCTCAACTACCTTGGGTACGAGGCACCTTCCTTGCCTTTAATTCTCCTTCATTATCCTCAATTTAAAGAAAAGCAAATTAAGCACCTTAATGCTTATAATATAATATCCCACATGTGAGTGGATATTACTTTTCTTTATAAAAAGGTGAGTGGAATTTCACCTACTTAAGATATTTTCGTTCCTTATCTTGTTAAAGGAACGTCCATCCTTATTCAAAATCAACCCAAAACATTTTGGTTTAAAGCCCTTCAATTATTTTTATTCATTTTTGCCCTAAATCGAATTAGGGTTTCAAATAGGCATTATTCTTGATTATTTTAATGTCAATATTCTCTCTCCTACAACTTAATTCAAATGAGGAGTCCCTCTCATTTTATATGCTCTACATAATGCCAAGAAACATTAAGGACTATATTGAAGTGGTAATTTGCATATTGAACCCTAGATTTTGGGTAAATTGCACATTACACCAAAACTAGGTTTTAATGCACAAGGATTGCTTTACAAGCTTAATCTTGGTGTCCAAGCTTGTGGAAACCATACCACTACATCATATTCATTCTTATGATGTCTCAACATCAGAGGAACATCTTATCATGCAACATTTGCAATTTAACCCCTCAACTTGGGTAATTTGCACTTTAGTCCAAAATAAACAAACATTGCTTCAACATTGTTCAAACAGGACCAAAATTGAAACATAGGTTCCTTTTGAGCCTTAATTACTTTTTAGAAGATGAGATTAAGCATATAATCATCTTTCTTAATCAAAACACCTAGGGTTAAAGCATAACCCAGGTCAGGGATGTTACAACAGCAAACTCAATGGCCCGAGTTTATGCTTCAAGATCACTGTCGGCTAGGAATGATTTGCCCCAGCCGCCATGCCAATGGCCCTGATCATCTCTGCACACAACAGCTGCAATAGCTCGAAAGGATGTAGGACTGAAAGTTGTGTCGGTATTCATCTTCAAAGTCCCTGGTTCTGGTTTCTGCCATCCGTTGTGAGTACCTTCGTTCTCCGTCGTTGTTTTGTCCGCCGCCCAATATTTCAAGTTAACCATCACCTCTTTGGAAATAAGAGCCTTCAGCTGACCAACAACATGTTTCTTCTTCTCGAAGACCTAGAGGTTGCAGTGCTTCCATATCTGCCAACAACTAATGGTGAACTGGATATCATGCAGTGTGGATGTTGCTAGGTTATTGTGTATCCAATTCCAAAGGCCGGTTTCACTGAAGAATTTGTTCCAATAGTTTTGTGCCAAAATCTCCTTCCACTTGAGCGTCACCTGTTCACAGTCCCTTAGAGCATGGAATACGGTTTCTTCCTCAGTGTCGCATATCAGACAGAGTGCATTAGTAGTCAGGTTCTGGTCTACTCTCCTACTGTTTGTCAATATGAAATTGTGCCCCAAAAGCCAGAAGAAAATTTTGACCTTCGTTCTTGCCTTCAGCTTCCAAACTATCTCCCATTTGCCATCAGTTCTAACATCTTTCCCTTCTCTCAGGATGTCATATGCATTCCTGGTGGTGACGATACCTGAGTCAGTGTGGCACCAAGCACGGGTGTCTTGGCTGTCAGTCTCCAGGGGGACGTCCATATGTGTGATCTTCTTTACAATGTCCTGTGACAACCAGTCTTCAAGGAATTCCTCATCCCATCTATTCTCCAAATTCACAAGGGAAGAAACTCTTAAATCCAAAAGCTCACCCGGCACCAGTTTTAGGACGTGGTCCTTCAGCGATGTAGTATTAACCCACCATCTGTCAAACCACACCCTAGTGTTTTTTCCATTCACATGAATCATCATGGAGTTTTTGTAGATGTAGGCTTTGCCACTCAATACAGCAAGCCCCAGTCTAGAAATATTAGGCATACAACCTCCATTGAAGTTCATGAACTTGTTCAGCAATCCCCCGCACCACAGAGATTTCCTTCGAGTACTCAAATCCCACACATGTTTGTAAATCATAGCTTGGTTCAGTTCCCTCATCGACCTCACTCCCAACCCGTCATATTTTTTCTCGCTTGTAATTTTTTTCCAGGCCACAAGAGAGAGAGCATGTTCTTTCTTATTCCCTCCCTAGATGAAAGATCTAATGCTACTGTCTAGGCAGTCACAGATCTTTTCCGGTAGCACTATTGTCTACATGGTGGAGCTAGAGATCGCTGTGAGAGTCGCTTTAGCTAGACACACCCTGCCTGTAAGACTCAAGGTTCTAGCTGACCAAGAGTTTATACTGTTCGAGACCTTTTCTAATATGTTGTTGTATGTTGCCACCTTCACTCTACCATGGAAAGGAGGAACTCCTAGATATTTCCCCATGTTCTCTGATTGAGTGAAACCACTTTCTATGCATATACGTCTTTTGAGTCTCAACAGGACACTCTTAGAAAAATGAATACAAGATTTGTTCACTGAGATCGCTTGACCGGACACTGCACCAAATTGTTTAAAGCAATCCATCACCATTCTCATTTCCACCACATCCGCCTTAGCAATAAGGAACAGTTCATCATCAAAACAAATGTGGGAGATCCTCGAATCCTTATGGTACATCTGAATGGGTGTCCATTTCTTATGGCGCATCATATTTTCTATAGATTGGCAGACTCTTTCAAGGCATAGCACAAAAATATATGGGGATAAGGGGTCTCCTTGCCAGAGACCTCTAGTAGCTTTAAACGAGACCACTTTCTTCCCATTCCAAACTATGGAGTCCTCTCCACTAGAAATAGAATTTAAGATATAGGTTCGTATAGACTCAGGAATGCCCACTTTCAGAAGCGTGTCCGCTATAAAAGGCCAGGTCAACTTATCATAAGCTTGAGTAAGATCCACCTTAATGGCCATCATCCTTGGAGAAGTCTTCCTCCTCATGAGATGAATGATTTCCTGTGCAACCGTGATGTTGTTAGAAATTCTCCTACCAGGAATGAAAGCACTTTGGCCAGGAGATATCCAGTCAGCTAAGAAGTGTTTTAAGCATTCAACAACAACCTTGGATGTTAACTTCAACACATTATTGTTAAGCGAGATGGGTCTGAATTGATAAAGGAATCATGGTCAGTGGATTCAAGTTTCCAACAGATGATAAAAGATAACTTGAATGAGAGTATGTGTTTTCATGAGGCCTTGGAATGGTCCAAACAACATATCTCTAGTTGGGCGGCAAAATCCATGTGCCTACTAACAAGGGAAAAGAAATGCCTAATTCAGAATTTAGATAGCCTCCAAGCCAGCTTGGAGAACTCGTATGATCACCAAACTGTTAGACTCATTGCTAAAATGGAATCTGAGTACATGAATATTCTGAAAAAGGAGGAAACAAATTTGAGACAGAAGAGTCACATTAATTAGACCATGAACGGGGATAATAACTCTAAGTTCGATAATGCTTTTGTTAAGTAGCAGAGAAGGTCAAATACAGTCTCCATGCTTAAAGATGAAATGAGTAATTGGGTGACAAATGAACAAGCTATTCTTTATATGGTTGGCAATCATTTTAAGAAGATCTTCACAGAACATGTCTGTTCTAACCAGGAGGCGATCAACCTCTATTGGGGAGCCTTCAAGCCTTTGTCCTCCATAGAAAAGCAGTTTATCCAACAAGCTTCCACCCTTCAGGAGGTCCATAACATCTTATCTAAAGCCAAGCCTCACAAAGCACCTGGCCCGGATGGGGTAGACATCTCTTTTCTATTAAAAAACTGGCACACAGTGAAGCATTCTCTTCTGGCGACCATCAACAATGCGCTCTCAGGTGTAGAGCTTGAGCAATCTCTCTGTGATGCAACCATTGTCATCATTCCCAAAGTGACCAAGCCTAAGGAGGGAAGTATTTTTTGGTATCATTATGCAAATAGTATTAGAGAATTCTACTTTTCTTCACCCTTATATTCTTCTCTCCTCTCTCTTTTCTACTTTTATCCTCTCTCTTGTCTACTTTCCTCTACACATTTTTTGTACATTCCTTTTCTATTATTTCTACTTCTGTAATATTTTTTTGTACTTTCATACTCACTCTTATCTATTTCCTTCCTCTACTTATTTGACCTCTTTTCTATTTTTCTCTTTCCCTACACATTCATATACCTCTCTTATCAACATAACCTAGACCCATCATCAGCACTCTCAGTATAATCTATACAATTAGAGAATCAAGAATATTATGACCTAGAAGTACAAGAGGTAGAACCATAAGAACCAAAAGTGTCCAAAAAGGGATGACTATGACCATGTAAGGAAGATGAGGAGAAGAAAATATGGGATATAATTAAATGACCCACTACTATTTCATAGTTGGGTCTAATTCGATGATGTTGCGAATGTCAACAGCTACAAGATAGATCCAAGCCTTGCAGTTTTGGTGATATCTTAGGTGTTCAATGGCCATACCTATGAAAGACCCTATCAAACACATCAATCCCTTTGTGGAAGTTGTGATATTATAAAGAACAATATGGTCCCTCTAAATGTGATATATTGAAGTTGTATTTATTCTCTTTGATTGGTTGACCAGGACATGGTTCAAAAGATTAGAGGCAAAATATCTCGAGAGACGGTATCAGATGATAGACATACTTTTATAGGTACTTCCCTCAATAGAAGACTACACAATTTGTAAGAAAGATTTATAACCTCAAATAACAACCCGAGGATTCATACTGTGATGTGCGGTTTTATTACCAAGACATGCTTAGGAAGGTCTCCCACCACAACCTTGATCTCTTTGATCAGAGTAAAAAAATTCTACATCCTATACAAAGGGGAGAGTACCACTCTTAATAGCACATGGTAATGATTCTTTGTGAAATAGGGGGTCACGAAATGTCAAAAAATAATGAAGAATATGTCTAGTAATCGGTCTTTGGTTGAGGAGTGTAGAAATACTAGCTCAACAAAGACGATCATGGAGGTCAGAGTGGTAAAAGATATTAAGTCACAAATGTGACAACTTAGTAAAAAAGAGGCAAAAATGAAATCTTACTAATGTGAGGATGATAAGGAGAAATACATTTATATGAAATAGACAAACAACATGAGAAATTATTAATACTTATTGCATAACAATCCAAATAATTTCTAACAAGATCTATCTCAAGTGCAGTCACCTCCAAAAATATAATAACAACACAATTACCCATGGAAAAACAATTTCAATAATTTTCAACAAGATCGATCAAGTGCATATACCTTCACAATAGAAATAACAAAACAATTCTCAATAGGAATGAGGGAAAAGCCAACTAGAGAGATTAGAAGACATGTTTGGGAAATTATTGACTACAAACAAGACCTATTATACACAAACATGAAGGGATTAGTAGAACATGGGGTCTCAAATATGTATTCTAGAGATGTAGAATTCTCTGTAAGCTTTTGAGTTTGACCATCTAAAGAATCTTACAATAAATGTTTCTTGTATAGTACTAATGTTCCACACAATAACTAGCAAGAAAAACTCATTTTTATATGTACTTATAAGGGGCTCTTGCAACATGGTCCATCCTCACCTACTCCATAAATTCAAGAGTAGAATTTTGTAACACCCCTCCCAAGTTTACACATTAGAGTGAAAGAATTCCCCATGTTTTATATAACATGGAGAACATAAGGTTGAAGGAATGTCACAAAAATGATAAAAATTTCAAATTACTAAGCATTAACCATTCATTTAAACGTTGAAGGATTCATACATCATTCAAGGAGAAGAAATAAGAACCATCTTCTCTAGGTCTAAGATCTAACTAAGGCAATCATGGCCAAAAAATAAACTAATACATACATTACTAAGAACATGCTAAATATTTGGATCATATAGGTAGATGGAACCCCACTAAGCTAAACTTTAGGTCTCCTAGTCCTTGAACCATTCTTCTAAACTTTCTCTTCCTAGATCCACTTCTCTGACTAGCATCTGATCCCACAATGAATTGGAGGATGAGGGCTGATCAACAATCTTTCTTTTGGGGGGAATCTAGGTATGATGATGATGAGGGTGAATACAGTTCGACTATTTGAAGTGCAAGATTTTCAATTATTTTCCAACAGTCAGGATTGTTGAAAATTTTGGGAGAACAGGTAAATAGGATAACCTGACTTGCTAAAGCAAGGTCCATGGTTGAAAAAGTATAAGAAAAAGGGAAACTATTCAATTTGTATGAACAAATATGTGCAAAATAAAAGAAATAATATGTATATATACTTAAGCTTATAGTGACAGAACAAAATCATTGGGCATGTAAATGTGGAAAACCACATCCCCAACAATGGTGCTAAAAATTAGATTGTCCCTAAGAACATGTTTGAAAAGTACATGCGCAATCCCAAAGGTGAATACAAATTTTTAAATTTATAACTTGAAACCTTCAAGGACCCCACCAACTCAATACGGGGTCAAACATAGGGACGTGGGGGCATTTAGGATGCTGAAGATCATGTTTTTATGTCACTTAAGAAAAATTAGTGGTTGATATATGTAGAGAAATAGAAGTAGTCTACCAAAATGACACAAAACAAAACAAAACAAAGTAAAGAAAACAAAGTATGTTGAATCCTACTAATTAGTAGAAGGAGTTCCTGGCTATGTAACCATATGTTAGGCTGTCTATGCACCCAGTCTCGAGTACAAACAACCCTCGTACATCCTAGAAAGTGTCTAACCTCCAAACATAACATGTATCATGGAACTACTCCATGGGGGTCATCCCACTCACTCTCATGCAACATGACTAAAACCTTATCAATGATCTCAGACCTCTCTCAAAGATAATAGGTCAACACTCCTAAATATTCTAGATTCCCTCTCAAGTCTGGGATATTTAGGGATGTTAGGTGAAGTAGAGGGTATGTGCAGAACACATGCCATGGACCTAGGCGGGGTGAAATGAGCCCCACCAGGTTCAAGGCTCAGGTTGGATCTCTCTAACAAGTTCTACACTGGTCCTCCCTTGGACTTCCTCTTTTTTTACATTTCAATCCAAACTACTTTCTCTTTCCCATTTCTACAACTAATCTCTAATATTGGTAGAAATGAAAGATCAAGTAAGAAAGAGATCAACCAAACCAGCAATCATAACTGAAAAGAGAAGATATAACAGAAAATATACTAGAGATGGAATGAAACTACTTGCTTAAGGTAATAAGTACATAAACATGTCCAAAACGGGCTATATAGCCAAGAAGGAGCTCAATTAGACATGTACAAGAATAGTGGGCATCGAACAAAGATGAGAGAATTTCATTTGTACAAAAACTAAAGAGAAAAGTAGAAGAAAGATGTCAAAGAAGATATTTAGCCCGTGGAAGTAAGGTTTATATTCCTTAGCCTTTGGGAAGGTAGAATCTCATCCTTAGGTCATCTTCCTCGATCTTCTATACTCCTTGACCTCATTTCTCTTTGATTGCGCCCCAAATAGTAGTCGGGATGTGTGTATGGAGGTGAAAGTGGCTGGAAATGGTTAGAGATGGGTGGATGATGGGGGAAAATGACGGTGGATGGAGGCAAACCGAAGGGGTGGATGTTGGGTGTGCTCTTCAACCCTTTCAAACCTTGGATCTCTCCCACAGAGCCCTAGGAATAGATGATGGTCAGAATTAGGAATAGGAACCAACTAAATCATCAGAATCATTCGAACCTTTTCTAGGTAGCAAGGGGTGGGTATTTATAGGAACATGCAAGGTGTATGTGGAAAATGGTCACTAGCTTCTCAGCGCTCATTGATGATCTGAAGTTCTAGCGACCACTGATTTTTTTTTAGCAAACCCGACCATGTCCAGGTGGATTTGGGTGGGTTCATGCCATAGGTTGCTGATGATGTTGTGTAGCAACGATCATTGACGTGTCAATCCTTGGCAGTTGTGGATGTTTTAGTGGTCTCTAATTGGTTGGTGATCACTGATGTTGGAAGATCGCTGACTTTTCAGCAGTTGCTAAAATTATGCTTGTGATAATCAATTACGAACTCGACCATGTAAATGCGAACCTGACTGGGTGCAAGTCTTCTATCTCACTGATCATTTATTCTTTGATGAATAGTGGTTCTTGGGCTTTGGCGATCATTGGTATGGATATTTGGTGATTGCTAGAGTTTCAATGGTCGTGGATGGCAAACAAGGCTCAATGGTTGATTAGATATATATTTAGCACTCGCTGATGGTGAAGATGTTCAACAGCGGCTAACATTGAAGTTGTTCAAAAATCACTGAGTTGACTACTAGAAAAATTAAGTGATGAACCTGACCGTGTTTCAGTGATTCCGACTGAGTTCCTCATGCAAAAACCTAGAGTTTTGATATCTTCTTGAGCTTGGTATAGTTGAGTAACTCTACCTTGGAAAATATATAGATTATAGAAAGATAAGAATCTAGAGTAATTTTGGACATATTAAAGATATAAAGGGACTAAATTATAGATAAATACTTAGCATAAACACCTAAATTTGAGTCTTCTCACTACTCTAACAAGATTACTTCTCATGACGAGGGGCTTTGGCATTTGGAAAAAGGTGCTCACACCCTTACCATATTACCCATGTCCTAAACCATGACTCACTCTTGAGCTCCACAACGCTATGTTGTGGAGGATCACACTAGAATACAATGATTTTTGTGGATTGATCGTGTTGAGTGGCCAAATTGGTGTCGTGGGGGTCTATAGGAGTTTGGCAAAGGTGGTTTAGCACGAGGAGGGCTCCTACTCAGGGATGTCAATGTTGAAGAGGTGGTGAGGAGAGGGGTTCTCAGGGTCATTTTATTAGAGTTTTGATTGAGTAAAAGGAGGTGTGGCAGAGTTGATTGGGGCCTTAATTATCTAAGAGAAGGCATAGGTGACGAAGCCCTAATCCAAGTGCGCCGCCAAGGGATATCACTGAGGGAGCAGGAGTTTTCTCTCCCTGATCTGTGGTCTAGGAGGCGTGTGTGAGGGGTCATTGCAATCATATCAGTGACATTATTCAATACTCTAAAACATCATGCAACACTCGTTCCAAGATATTAGTGAGAGGGAGAGGTGTATTTACTCTAATGGACATCGACCATCCACAACTATTAGAGGTTGAAGATGACTATCGATTCGTCAGATTGACCCTGGATGACTGGGAAATGGATAACTACCCACATCCTATCTTCTAAGAGTCTACATGACACATTAATTTTTCATGCCTAGGTTCTGATTTGATCAACTTAGGTCTAGGAACCGAAATGAATGAGATAATGCTTATAAAATCAAAGGCTTATATCTTTTAATTGGTATGTCCAATGACAATGAAATTTTAGGTGAAGCTCTATGACATAGATACATAACAATGGTAGAAGTTTGAGCCTAAATTGGAGTGTTTACTATTATAGTTCCACTAGTTTTTAATACACATGAATCATCGTAATATGCATTTAGTGTTCATATTATCTCATTTTCTTGCATATCCCCATGGTCAAAACATTAGAGTGAAACATCCAGAGTACTAAGGCAATTAATTTTGAGAACTTATTATTATAAGTTAATTTTCAAGAGATATAAATTAATAATGTTGAAACTCAATTCATCACATTATCTCCTACTTTTTGGAATTTTCTCAAAAAAATTCAAGCATCGTGAAAGAGATGTGGATATTTATGATCAATCTCGAAATTGAGATCCTCGCTAGCGTCAGTCTAATCATGGTGGTTCCAATGAACTTTCACCATACCAATTTTTTAGTTACCAGGAATCTCATATGTAACATTCTAGATCTCAGACCCTACCCTAGAAGTTGACATTTTGGACTTCGCCAAACAATGTTGAAGGTTAGACCTAAATAGATGTTTAGTATAACCCCAATGAGATAATGCACGTACAGATCACCTTAATGTAACCTAATGTTCTAACATTAATCTTAGGTTTACAATGGATACATAAAATATGACACATACCTCATTTTGGTGGTTATAGGAAGATAAGAAACTTAATTGGATGAATAATTTAGATAATTCTCGTTAATAGGCCATATGACATATCTTATAAAAAGAAGTATCAAAGTTCAAATTCAAAATCTACATATCAAAATTAGCTTACATGTCAAATTCCATTTAATCTGGACAACCTTGAAATATTAGGATATGTTTAGGAGAGAGAAAATGAGTAAAAGGCATAAGTAATGAATAATGTGACTAAATAACTTCAAAATATGAAAATAATGGCAAATTCATATTCAACACATCAAAGATAACTTGTGGATGAGGTTTGGTCCAATTTGCATGTTGTTTGTGCAAGTTATGAAATTTTCGGTACATTCTAGAATTTTCTAAAATTTAACCAATTGTGAGGTTTTCTTCACAAATTATCACTTGAATTTTAATCCTTAGATATTACCTTACCATTTAGAGATTTTGAACCATGGGGAACCTGGTTGCACTTTGGTTTTAAGGTATTTCTCTCCAAGGACATTATAGGTATTACCCTCTTTATAAATGAGCTTATCTTTAAAAGCTATGAACCAATGGGGTTATTTCGTTGTTTGAAGGAAAGTGGGGATGCCCTTGAAGTATCCATGGGCTTTTAGGACCGAATTTTGATATACAAAAATTCTCTTTGAGCTATCCTCTTGCATGGCCATGAAGGCCTAGGCTAGGGACACATGGAAAGGTCCATAGACACCTCATGCTTGCCTATTTCTTTATATAGCCATATCTACCCCTTCCCAACTCCCAATTTGAATGCTCTTGCTCTTCTTTATTCCTTCTAGCTTATAGCATCATTCCTATTATGTTTGACCACGAAGGTGTTGTCCCATGGTAAAAGGAGGTGCTTACCTTGGTGAAGAAGGCTTCTAGGGTTCCAAATTTCTCGATTTAGGATTTCTTAAGCTCCTCCTTGGTGATTTTGACCAAAACTAGAAGTATCCTCCTTTCTTTCCCTATCTTCATGTTGTTAGTCTTCCTTCCACCTTCCTCCAGGTTGAAACGATGGCCTTCCATGGTGAAACCCCACCTAGAACCCATAAACACCTCATCTCCATGTTCTTTTGTTCGGGTTTTTCATGTCTAAAGTGGAGATCGCTTCTTGCTTGAGATATGAGCTTTGTTGGAGAAACCAACCTCTCTAAGCTTGGGAACCTTACTTATTGGACCTATAAACCTTCCATAGAGTTTCTTTGGAGGCCTAGGCTTGGATCTAGGACTGACTTACTCTAAAGTTGAGGTATGATGTATCCCCTATTCTTCTATGGTGAGCAATTCACCTATGCTTATTCATTCTCTTTGTCCTATGGACATTAGCCTATACACAATGTATTTTCATTAAAATCATGGTTTATGTGAACTACCTTATTTGATATTGATCATGTGATCATGGATATTCTTTTGAACTCTTATCTTATGCTTTGTTCATGATCGAACTCTAAAAGATGACATGTGATGTCTTTTTCCCACTTATGAGGTGGATGTATATGTTCGTCACTTATGTGGTGAGTAGTTTATATATTCTGACTATACTTTCTACTTAGATCTACATTTAACATGCTATGTGATTCAGTAGCACTAGAGTAGTGTAATTGCATTGGTTTTTATGAAAGATGTGTCATTTCCTGGTGAGCAAATGTGATATTTCCTACTCTTTTGGGATGTAAAGGAACCTCATACCCAGGGCAAGATGTGTGATTATTGGTCCATGTTTTATATATTTGGGAGATTGGCAATATTCATTTCTCTATTAGGTTTCAAGTTTATGAGCCTTGTCCGCCTTTGTGTTTATATTGTTCTAGGTCTATGTTTATCTCACATGCAAGTAGGTTGATGATATGGGATGTGTTCCCTAATTCTTTACATGTGCTTGTGTGGCACAATCTTTATGTTTTCTTAATGGCAAGTATTCCTTTATTATCATATTATTTCAATTCCTTTTCGCTTGATACCCATATTGGGTGGTCCTTATCCTTTCTATGGGAAGCCTTTTCTATTTGATGTCCATTATTCCATATATTGCTCCATCTCCTATTTAGTATGCACATACCAGCCTTTGCTGATGTCATCTATTTTCTCTTCTTGTTGGGGTATGCTTCCAACCCTTGGTGTAGGATTTGGATGATAAGGAATGGAGTTTTGAACTAGCTTAAGGAGTTAAGGCTTGGAGACAAAGTTGTTATGGTTTAGATTTCCCTCTACTTAGATCCTTATGTCGTATCATACGTGTAAACCCTTACGAGATATTATGATGTACTTTTGTAATAACCTTGATATAATATGAATATAGTCAACATTTGTTTTCACTGCTATAATTTGGTTGTTTTGAATACCATTTATTGAAATTTGATAATGTTACACCTATTCCAGCATACCTTTGAGTGTGTTTGAAATGGATGTTTTATTCTTCAATTCAATATTTTTAGCAGTAAGGGGGTGATCGCACGTCCTTACATCATATGTTTTACTATCAAGCATTTTGATTGGAAATTCAACATAAGATAGATCATTTTTCATGTATATCAATTAAGAAATGGAAATGAAAAGTAAATTATCTAAAGGGAAATTTACCTACGCTAGTTACTCCAATATGCTTCATTGTTGTTTTTAAGTAATTGGATCCTTTCAGGAATTCCTTATACCCAGAAAATTCATGGAACAACATAATACCACTAGTGTTGTGTACATTCATAAAAGATACATATAAATATGAATATATATATATATATATATATATATATATATGTATATATGTATATATAGGGTAGCAATCTAGTGAGAAATATCCTACGGTGAGAGCATGAGAGGCATTTTAATAACTACAAATTCAGAACTATTTTTTAAAATCCAACCATATAGATGGAAAAAGCATCATTTCATTTACCTTCACACAAAAAATCATTGCAATCAAACTTTGTTTGCATGTCCATATGTACAATATACACTTTTTACATCCAATGATCAGCCTAAAATTTAACATAGAGCGTCGAAAAGTATTTTGTTGTTGTGAATGATCTACAAATTAGATGGTGATGAAATTGTGTAGGAAGGTAAATATTAAGGTATATTTGTAACCAATATGGCTGGATTATAAAAAATTGATCTATGTGGAGAGTTATTGAAATGCCTCTCATGCTCTCACCAGATTTGTTTCTCACTGGGTCATTGTCCTATATATATCATGCTGCCATACTTGTATAAATTGAGGAATAAAGATAGAGTAAAATTTTTTTTAAGGTGAAAATCAAGTAAACACATCATTTCAATCATATTTCATTGGATATGTATTGGATTTGTACTACTACAGTGGACTAGCACATAATCACATGTATTATTGGGCCCATTTCCTATGTACCATATATTCTAGGGATCTCCCTATATAATGTAGTCTAGGGAGGTACTAGTCATCATTAATTCTCCCTCTCTTATAGGTAGATTAATGAACACCATCAGTAACTACAATTCATTCTCATATTTAGTGTTCCTAGTTTAAAGGCAAAGATCAATTTACATGTACATACATACAAGCAATATTCTAAAAGTAGGACAAGAAATACTTCATGTTTATTTCACACATGGAAAACTTGTTTTATACTTAGACATCCCACTTACCTGATCCTATCAGATATTAGATTCTAAGATATTTACTAAAAATAGGAGTAATCACCCTAAAATGAAAATAAGGGCCTAGTGTCATTATTTGTCCTTTACACTCATGTTTTAGGATTTTGACCTTATAAAGGTTGTTATTATTATCTTATAATTAGATCAGGCCCACATGATGTTATATCTCACTCTAGGGTTATTAGGACAGAGTTAAGGCTAGGTTTAGGTTTGGCTCATAAAGTACCTTCATCATTTAGAGAGAACTAATATTAGGGTTTCAAAGTGTTGTAGATCATTATTGGTTATGCAAGTCGGGTTTGCATGATCTAAATGGAGCAATGGTATCATTAAGGTTTATGGGTCGAATGCTTAGATTATGAGCATCATTTTCCATCATTTTAGTTTAGGAAAAGAAAATAAATAAACAAATAAGGCTTTAGTCTGCCATTTTTGAAAAAGGGGTCTGTTGAAGGTCATGGTAGAATTCTATTTGGATTCCATGTATTTTTCTGTTGAAAATGGTATATTCATAAGACATCATCCACTATTCCTATGATTTACTATGATTTTTCTAAGACTATTGAATTTCCTATAATTGTAAGGATGAATAAAATTAGCCCTATGATGTGGAGGGTCGTGATTGGTCCAACTCGAATCCAAGTGGCCACGTCTTAACTCTCTTTTCCCCTTTGTTGACTCGTGATCCCCACTGAGATGGCAATTTGTGAGTGGTACAACTGGATCACATGTGGATCCATGTCGGTTTCCTCCTCATCCTCCTTGAAGCTCATACAATGTCTAGGATCCTACTCTAATGAGGTCACTGCTCATGAGGAGGAGTGTTAGGGTCTATAAAAAGGTGCACAAACCTTTGCAATATCATACCACACTTGGGTAGTTAGGACACACACCATAGATCCATTTAGAGCTCCATGCCATCGCGGTGTGGAGGAGATCACCATGAGACAAGTGGTTTGTTTGGACTAAGGGTGTTGTGGGGTTGACTAGGTGCTACGGGGGTATACAAAAGTTCAAAGAAGATGGACGTAAAGGTGGATTAGCACGAGGAGGGCTCTTTCTATGGGATGTCAAGGTGGCTGGAGGTTGAAGATATTAGTGAGAAGAGGGATGTTCAAAGTTGTTATGTGGAGAATTGGAGTTTAGAATGAGTGAAAGGAGGTGTGGAGGAGCTTATGGGTGCCATAAATAGACAAGAGAAGGCATATGTAATGATCCTCTAAATCAGACGTGCCTCCAGGTGAGACCATCAAGGGAGAGGGAGCTCTATATCCCTGAACTGAGGTCTAGGGCATACATGTGAGGGGGCATTGCAATCATACTAGTGATAGGACTCTCTCCTACAAAATATCATACTGGACTCAGTCGAAGTTGTTAGGGAAGGGTGAGGTGTCTTGACCCTGGATGAACATAAACCATCCTATTGGAGGTTGAAGATGAGTCTCGAATTGTGAGATTACCTTGGACAACTATGATGAGTGGGTCACACATCACTCCTCACTCCTAGGCTTCTAAGAGGTCATGTGACACATTAATGTGTCACATGTAGGTTCTTATTTGATCAACATTGGTCTAGGATCCAAAATGAATGAAATAATTATTATAAAATCAAAGACATATATCTCTTAATTGGTATGTCCAACGACTATGAAAGTTTAGGCAAATCTCTATGATGTAGATATCTAACTCTTGTAAAATCTTGAGACTAGAATTTGAATCTTGACTACTATAATTATACTAGGTTTTTAATACACAAGAATCACCCTATTATGCATTTAGGGTTTGTATTATTTCAAATGTTTTGTCTATCCCCATGGTCAAAACATCAGTGTTTAATATTGTGAATATTAATGTAATTAATTTTTAAACTTGTTCATATCATTAAATTTGCAAGAGAGATAAAATAATAATGTAAAAACTCACTTTATCACATATTTCATTTAGGTCCATAGAAAGTAATGTATGTTTGTTATACCATTGACAAGTAGAAAATTGATGAAATGAGTAAAAAAATAGGAAAATATTTGAAGTAAATGGATAGATTCCATCATTATTTAGAGATCATATTTTATCATGGTCATTGATCAAACAACCCAAATTGGGGTGCAAATAGATAAAAATTAATTTTATTAATTATTATATTAATACACCATTATATGAATTGTGCACATGATAAATGTAGTTTTCATATACTAGGTTCGTTCATTCCAATTGTTTATGTCATAGTGAGAGATCAATAGGGTATTATTATGCATTTTAATTAATAATGATGTATCATACTTTGGAAGATAACTTAATAGGATAGTAAAATGCTTTTCCTACCCTTATGGTATGACTTTATCTTGTCCATGTGATACCATCACAAATACATTATAATATGTATATTGAAGTGATATTGTTAGGGAAGGGAGTCACACAATTAAAACACCATTTTCATAATGTTAGACATACTTTTTTTAAATTTTAATCCTTCCCTAGTGCTCTAGTGAGTGATCAAACTTACAACAATTGACTAGAAATCTGAAATACCTTTTCGTTGAATCTAGTAAAATGTAGAAGTTCCAATGATGAATCTAGTAAAATACATTGTACTGGTCAACCTGTCCTAAATTCCTCAAGCCACAATGTAGAGAGGAAGGAAGGAATGAGAGACCTCAGTCTGTGATTCATAATGCCTATTTGTGATGGCCAGGATGAATAAATAGCCTGAGGTTTGGTTGAAACAAAATGATGAAACTCAACTATTTGGAGTCAACATCTTTGGTATTAGGAAACCCCAATAGCACAGACTAGTCTCGCAATGGCTTTAAGGGAAGGAGATGATGACCCATTTGGAAAGGTAATTTTGGTTAGGGTAACTAAAGGGCTTCTTTAACATGAAATATTAACAACATAGGTCATTAATTAATAAGCAATAATTTTTTTGGAGATTTTTTGAACTTGGACTACAATTAAACACATGTAGTATTGAACCCTTAAATCTGTAGTGGTGGTTCATTTCTAAAAAAAAGACCAACAACAACAAACCTAAAAGTCTTGGCCATAAAAGAAATTGTAATTTCCTAATGAATTTAGGAAGTAGTGCACTTCATCCCTTCTTGTACATGTGCCTCTTCAGATGTAGCTCGGTTTCCTATCCCAATTTTTAGTGCAATAAAAAAGAGATTACCTCCATACAAACTGCATGCAAAACTGGATCTTTTCACTACAATATCCCTTTGTATTATTTTAACATCAAGCAAGATTGAATACTCTCCATACATGAGGAAGGAGGTTGAAAAAGGTGAATGAAAATATAAAAAAAAGAGGTAGGATAAATAGAGTAGGGAAGTATATAGGAGAGAGTATGGAAATATAAAAACATTAGGGAATTGAAATTATAGGAAATGGATGTATAAAAAGGAGTAAAAGCAATTAGTTAAGTCCAAATAATTTTTGTCAGGATATATATTCTATTGAGCTCTCAACACCATTCATGCTATTCTTTTTGTCTAATTAGGATAATGTCAAGGTAATGTTGGGCCTTTCTCATTGACATGAACTCAAACGATAGATCCAAGGATAAAAAATGAAGCATAACCATCCCCAAAACACCCCTTTGCCTTGATATATTGTTGTTTAATGTTTGTATTATACAAACATGTGCTAGTATTGTATTTGATGGTTTAATGATATTTGTAGTATACAAATGATAATGTCCTTGTGGAACATTTACATACTGCAAAAAATGCCATTGTCTATGTGGATGAAATCCTTGAGGTGTATTTCTCTGTACTTCCTATCACTAAGAAGGATGATAGAATTTACGATATCCGATTATCCACCACACTCATATAGGGATCAAATTTGTGCTCTTCAATGTATCTCCCTTGGTAGAAAGAGTTATTGAGAGGACCTGCTAGCTAGGCCTCATAAACAAAACAACCAATATTGGGGTTGACATACTTGTGGTTGGATAGGAGGACAAATATATTACCTCATCTTTGCTTTTGTTGGAATGTCAATGATTCATACTATTAGTGTAACATGTTGCACAAATGATACACTACTTGCCACATAATTGCTTAATTTTTTTTAACTTACTTATTCTTTGTATTTTATATGTTTCTAGTTCTTTTATTCTCCCATCATTGTTGCAATCAAATCAATAAATGTATGATTTATATTACATATAAAACAATGTTTATATTTAATCACTACTTCTTTTTATTTAAACATATGTTTACTCAACATATGACGTCTATTGGGATCTCACTATCTTGCATTGTATTCTTTCTATCCTAACAAGCACCATGTAACCATTACCTTATTTCCTATTCAATCATGTGAAATCAGAAGGTAGATTTAAGGATACAACATGGAGCATGCCCATATCCTACTATTACTTGATCTTTATATTACAAAAATGAGTTTCAATATTGTATTCGCTGGTATATGTCAGAAATTTAATTTTAAGACCTACAATTTATGTCCCAAAAATATTTTATATTTCAAACATTATAGTGTCCATACATAGACATCAATAATACACAACATGATTGGTGAGTTTTCTATTTTTCTAAGATAGTGTTCTAGATCCATGTATAATATGTTAGTTGTATATTGTATCACCTTTTTGTTGTAAGCACTAATTGCTTTTTGATGGTGGGAGAGCTTCAAAATCTGCCATTCAAATATCAATTTATTTAGTTCAGTCACTAAGGAGGAAGTTCAGATCCACATCAACAATATACCAAGAGATAATAGCTACATCCACCTAGACGTCCAACTGGAGTACCTCATGGTCCCTCTAATGGTAGAAGGGGTAATTGGGGGGGGGGGTACCAGCCATGGTTCGTTAACACGGATGCAAAAACTAGGCTTGAGATGTTGATGGTTGGAGGGTAGGACAACTACATGATATCATCTTTGTATGTCATAGATTATCATTGTCGCTTGTTCATCTCTACTACTGGAGTCATTGACCAAAGTCTTGATGCTATGAGTAACTTTATGTAGGGTGATGCATTTGTAGTCATGTGGTTGCTTATGTTGGTGACTTTCTCTTCTTTCCATTTTTTATCTTCTTGTACCATGGTTCATATAATACATGTATGCTTATATTTAATACAAATAAAAAGATTTTCGGTAATGCATCTATTTTTATCGTTTATTTTTCATGTCCAAAGAGTTTTCTTAGTATATAATGTCTATTGGAATCTAAATGTCTTGCATTATTCTCTTTTGGTCATAATTAAGGATCGTGTCATGCATGCCTTGTGCCTTTCATTGGCATGAACTTATTTGGAAGATGAAAAGATACAAGATGGACTATAGCCATCCCTTTGCCATGATAGATTGTTTTCCAATCATTGTAACATACAACTGCGTGCCCACTAATTCACTATAGCATATATGTAAGCTACAAAATTATAAATTTTATACTTTAAATCGCAACAATATTTCACTTATTGTGGTATGTAGTATCCATGGATAGATATAAACAATACTCTCTTATATCTATGAATTGTCTATTATTTTAACCTAGTTGTATTGTTTGTGCACACTACACAAGGATCTAGTATAGTTTCATAATTGATTACTAGCCTCACAGACTACCACTATTCATGGATGCATGCTTTATCTTCACTCATGTATAACCTTATGGTTCAAATTCCTAATAGGTCACCCGTTGTGCTAATACTCTGAGTTGAACAGGAGTAAGAAAAAAGTGCATATTGATAGGTTACTTGAAAAGGAGATCACCTTTGATCCAATAATTACTCTTAAAATCATTTTATCTCAGGTGTCAAGTCATAGGATGTTACAATATCCCCCACTTAGACTCGTAGTGTCCTCATCAAGTCTCAACTATGAGGCCTCATAATCATTCCTTATTTCAGTGCAAACTTGGAAAATCTCGTTTGCACCTAGCTCTAGATGACGACAACTACATCAAGCGTTACTCCATTACCAGGAATGACCCTTTACAACAAGATTGGGATGCAAGGCTCAACATTGACATGCAAGATACCCATTTGGGCTCCACCTATTATAGGGAACTTGAATTAGGTACCATTCATAATGTCTAGGCCCACCGCCTGAGGCTTTAGTAGAGTTTTAGGAATGAAGAATGCCCCATAGACCACAATACTATAGATTCAATGCTATTTTGTCATTCACCCACACGTTGTGTTCATCCTCTATATAGGTAACTGGTGACAAAGTGGTCTTTTTCTCTCTTCCAATTATGCATGTCATCACTAAAAATATATTCAATAGCACTCAATTCTTTCTTTCTTCACAAATTACATGTTTTTAGGCTAGGTGTTACAACAAATTTGATTTAAATGACATTTTGATGTTGAATTTATTATGTCGAGTGAATTTATTAATTTTTATAGGAATTTTAACTGACTCCCCTTGATTTCATAATTCTAATACCATATTTTTTATAAGAAGAGGGCAAAAGTTTTGAACCAATAGTAAAAACTTCAACTCAATCAGACTTACAATTTGAATATTATAAAAGTTTCACGCTAAAAGAGGAAATAAAATATTTATCACTTCATACCCTCTATTTTCCTCATGAGAGATTCACATGGTGGTTATTTCTTGACATATGAAGACTTCATATAAGAAATCCAGGGCAAATCCCTAATAAGATCACCACTAGCTCATCCTCTTCCCTAGCATCCTAAGCACATAGTGACAGCATGACAATCGAATGAATACCATACTAAACCCATGTTACACCACATGTTTGCCTCATTTGAGCCTCCTTTTATCTTTCTCACTACTTCCTCATATGTTCCCTCTTTTTCTACTTCCTTTGTTTCCCCAAATCGCTTTCCTTTTTCCTCCTTATCCACATTTTTTTTCGGTGCCACCACTAGGGAGGGCTGTTTTTTTGTTTCTTTTCCTTGCCGCCATGGGAGAATCTGAAGGTGGATGCAGTTTTGTGGAACCCCTACTGTAACGATCTACATTCCATGAATGATCTTAGTTTAGCCTTTCCCTAAGCTTTTTCTTACATTTCTATCCTTGATGTTGAATTAATTGAAATTATAAAGGTTTGGTGTACATTTGTTCCCAATATTTTACTTTTTTTTTAGGGAAAATGGCTCGATTCATTACATATAAGCCATACGACATCTACCATTTGAATAAAAAATATAGAAAGAGCATACAAAGATCAAGTTAACATCACTACAACTCATATCGGAACGAGAATAGAATGCTTCCGTATTGATTCTTCTTCCTTGATGCTGTCTTAAGCAGCTTTCTACGAAGAATTCCTTCGACTTGAGCGTGTAGTAGTGATAGAGGCCCTGGATCTGTGCGGTGCTCCGATGCATCATCATCTCAAAGGAAGCCAAATAACCAAGTAACAAAACAAGCCACAGCAAGACACAAGCAAAAACTAAACGCTGACAGGCAGCGGGAAGACAAACGCTGACAAGCAGCGAGGAAACAAAGGCTAACCAGTAGCAACTAGAAACAAACGCCGATGAACGGAGACTAAAATGGTAGACTGAAGTTCCCACAGACCACCCAACACGGGTAGAAGATGAGAACAAACCAGCAACTGAAAGGAAACCAGAGCAAACCAGAAAGGGAAATGGGAACCTCAGCCCCTCATCACCACACCGTCTCCCACCTGTCACGACAAGTGCATGCAAAGGCAGTGAAACCACCACTGGACGAGATGGATAATGCCACCCCTAGGTCCCGCCGCCCAGGAACGGCGAGAGGCAGGACCATCCGAAGGAGTTCGATGGCAGCTTGGTGGAGGTGAGGCGAGGCAGGAAAGAGGCTCCGGGGGAGTAGGGGAAGAGACCACAGGCCGCGACCGCCGCCCCCGCCTCCCCAAGCCTAGGGCACCGCCGCCGCTAGCCCTAGATCGCAAGGGCGATCGCCAGAGCGTTGCGGGAGGAGAGACGCAACAATTGAGACCACAAAAATTCCCAATATTTTACTTTATAAGGAGTTAAGAACAAATACCTAAGGTGAAAGCTTATTAATGGATTTAATTTGCAAAATGTCCACTTAAGAGGAATAATAATAAACTAAAATCGACCTAGAAGTTTCCATGGTTTTTGTATGAGAAAAAGAAGAGAAAATCTTAAAAATAAGATAATGTGACATTAAATGAATTAATTTTCCCATTAAGTGAAAATAAGAATAAATTGCCTAAAAATCATAAAATTGAAACTCAAAAGATAATCCTAAATCCAAATTTGTTTTCTTTGAGTACAAGCTTGCTTGGAAAGTAAGTTTCATGACTTTTGGGAAATTAGAAAGTATACTTGTATTAATTGAATGGGAGAAAAGGAGATTAATAACAAATAAAATATAAAATAATTAATGACTCCAACAGTAATAATTAATGCCAAATTCGTGATCTACACATTAAAATATGCCTTTGGGTGAATTTTTACTAAATTTGGAGAATATTTGATCAAAATGTGAAATTAGGAGAGAGAAAGTGTGTAGAACCTTCAAAATATTAAATAAATGTACAAAAAACTCCAACATGTAAAATTGATTGTAAATTCATATCCATGGCACTTAATGTAACTTGTGGGTGAAGTTTAAAATTTGGAGAATCCTTTAACCATTAATGATGGAGGAAAGAGAAAATAAGATTTGATTTATTTAATACATTAAAAGTTCCTAAAAGGCAAAACTGCTTTCATATTCAGATTCCTCATATCATAAATAGGTTAGATGTCAATTTTCATTTAATTGGAGCATGTTTGCCCCCTCAAATGAGGGGAGACAAAAAGGGAAACTAATGCATTAATACACTATATTCCAATATGATTGGGAATTTGATTTATATGTCACGTGTTGATCATTGACCCATGTGATCTCGACTGTTGGATCTATGACCCAACAATTCACAGATCATATCCTAGATCCTACCGATTGGGAAACATGGACTAATTAATGCAGATTGTATTTTCTTGATTCCTCATTCGTTTATCGATCAATTCGTTCGAAATCTTTTACAAATGCTTCCAAATAAGAAACTGCATCCAACGATCCTTTATTTTTGTGTTTTTGTGAATAAATGAGGAAATCCCCAAACCTTGCTCTCCAAGCAAGTTCATGTCGCTTCCTTCTCGCTTTCTTACTCAACCTTTACTATAAATATCGGTACATGAGTCTTCTCCAACCCTCTTGCAACTCTTCTCACCCTCCAAATGCTTGTGTTCTTGCATCCTCACGTACTAGCATTTAAATTTTGATCCAAGCCTTGTGACGGGTGGTTCTCCCTCTCCTCGACACCTCGGTTCAAATTGTTTGGTTCCTCAGGTTTGTACTACTTCCCTATTTCTTTTTGTGATCTTGCTTTTGAGTTTGATCAACTCTCGTGAATTCACCCAAATCTTGAGCTTCTATTCATCGACCATGGTGTGGCATGATGAAGGGGATTGAATCCTCTGTGTGTTTTCATCTACTACACTTCTCATTTTCCCCTTCCCTTTGCTTTTTTCTAAACGGAAATACCATCCTTTTGCTATAGTTCTTTGCTTTGAGTGAGTAAAAGACATGCCTTTGACCCCTGACTTGGTTAGCTCTAATTGGGCCAAGTTAGCAAGGCGGGTATGGTCTTCTGTCTCTCTTCACCTCTTTGCAATGGCTTTGACCACGTGACACTCCCTGATTGGTTAGAATAGGAAAAATCATATCTTTTTATTCCTTTGTCCAAAAATTAAAAGAAAATGTATTTTGGAATAAAAAATGTAAGTTTTTTAATAAATATGTTTTCAAGACTTGGTTTTGAGTTTTATCAAAAGGTGTTTTCTAAAAGTGAATTTAACAGATAAAAATCACCTAAAATGGACTTTTAACCTCATAACTCCAAAATAGACAAAATTATATGTTTCCTTAATCAGGAGAACCTAATCAGATAAATGGTGATAATTTTAGGGTCTAAATTTAGGTTTTGTTCAAAAAGTCCAAAAGTTAGGGTTTCCTTACCTTTATACATATGTAAAACCCTAACACATAATTATATACTGAAAATAGGAAAAGTGGGCTTTGGAATCAATTAAAATAGTGAAAGATAAGTAACTTGGATTACATTAAGAAAGGTATGTCCTTTCCTTAAACCTAAGTTGGGAATAATTGCAAACCCTAACCTAGTTTCCCTAATGAGGCTTCTATGAAACCCAAATTTCTCTTTTGTTAATTAACTTGCTATATTGACCTCAAAATAAGTTTTAGTATTTATTTCTTGGGTGTTTTACCCCACTGCCATGTCTTTATTCACTTAATGTTTATTCTTGCCATATTTTTTAGCATGTTGATTTTATTAGACTATTTAACTAGTGTAGTGGTACTTTTGTACAACCATCCATAGCTAGGGCATAAGTAAATTTTCCCAGGGGAATGTGGTACTCTCCTCAATATAGAATATTTGTAGGTGATTGGAATGTGTTACTCTTCCTCACCTATTGGTTGAGGTTAGGTAGGTTCCTCAACCATACATAGTTTAGGTAGTCAATATTAGTCATGCATGCAACCATTTACTATTTTTGTTATGGCCAGCATCTATTTATTTATGCCTCAATATTTTGATAATCTTCATCTTATGATGAAAACACAACCTATATTTCCATATAGTTTTCTTATCTATTGTCCTGGATCATTTTCTCTGACACATGCCTTGTTTTCTTTCCCTTTTGTTGGGTGCTTTTTCAACCACCCAAGATTAGATCAAGGTGTTGAACAAAGCCAAGGTGACTAAGTTTCAGAGTTTTAGAATCAAGTTTTGCTATCAAGGATGACTAGGTTGCTTATTGCTAGATCCTATAATTTCTTTCCATTTTTTTTTCCTTTTCAAAGAAACTCATGTTGTGAACAAGAGTTCAAAAAGCAATGTAATAACTTAGTTTCTTTCCAATGCTATTGACATTTTACAAGTATCTGAAACATGCTTATTTACTTGGATTATTATACATACATTCCACAATGTATATTTTCTTGGGAAAAAGTGGATGTTTTATATTTCCTTTACATTTTAGTAAGGAGTTGATCTCGTCACTTTACAACTACCAAAATGGGTGATCGGTTATTATTCCCCACCTCTTTATTCCCCTTCCATACCTACTACTCCAGTGGACATGCATGTGAGGAGATACTGCTCCCTTTCCATGGTAAAGTCCATAATCGAGATAGATACATCTTTCATTGGATCATGGTGGTCAGATCCTTGGCCCAAATCCAATGGGCCAACAAAATCACAGCCCATCATCCCTTTCCCAACTCTTTCTAGTAGTGGGTGCACTACACTGAGGACTTCTCATCATAGTGGAACATAGTTTATCCCCAATTGCCAAACCTCCTTTAAGAAAAAATGGTAAAAGTCCCTCTCACTCTGGAAAATTCAACCAACTATCATGATATTGTGAAAATTCATATAAAATGCATCCTCTAATCCAAAAATAGAACTATTATATACCATTCCAATCAGTAAAGTGAAATCTATCCATAAAAAAAGTTTCAAGGCCTAACACTACTCGTAGTTCCACTAACTTTCCTAGAAGCATGTTCTTTATTCTCTTTAAATTGATAATGTGACTTTATTTCTTAACCATTATCATTTATTCTTCAAATATTATACGATATAAGATCAATCAAATACGCCATATCTTCATGGATTTTTTTATTTGCAAACATTTTTCTCATCATATAGTGTCTATTGAGCTCTCAGCATCTTGCATGCTACTCTTTTTCTCCTAATAAGATTCATGCCAAGGTTACATTGTGCCCTTTTTAATGACATGAACTCAATAGGAAGATGCAAGGATACAACATGGATTGTACATATCCCCATGATATATATGGACCTCTATTTATCATTGTTTGTTCTTTGTATGATAAAAATATCTGCTACTATTGTACTTGATCGCATGTTGATATTTGTATTATAAAAATGGATGAAGCAATGTGGAACATATTTGGGCTACAAACAACGTTATTTTCTATGTGGACGAAATTCTCAATAGGTCTTTCTCTTTAGTTCTAACCAAAAAGGAGGATGATAGGATCCACAACTAAAATATCTTGAGGGGGTAACAATCACATCAATTTTGAGAGCTAATTTGAGTCCCTTAGTGTATCTCTCTTGGTAGAAGGCATTACTGGGAGGACCTATCAGCTAGGCTTCATCAACAAAACAACCAAGCCCTTGGGCACATATTGTCTTCAACAATCTTCCTCCTCCTATGTTTTGTCTTCATGGGTGGGATACCATATGACACTTCCACAAAAAGTGTAGAAGCTTTGACGCCCACCATCTCTCCCATAGATTTTGGAGTACCTTCATCTCATCCTCGCATGTTCTACAAGTATTTGTGTGAAGGTAAATGTACACTTACTAGATAGATAAAGAACCCCTTGTGTTGAACTACCATGCTTTCAAGTTGACACCTCCTCACACATCTAAGGGAGTTCCTAGCACCCATTCTTCCATTCATAGAGGTAGTCTATTAAAAATCACATCTGCATCCTACATCTCATACCCATGGTTGATCAACTCATAAACATAACCTTCCTCCACTATCCCATCCTCCACATACCACTCCAAAGGAACAACAAACCTTGGTATCCACCAGTCTCTCAGAATATGGATCTACCCACCATTGCCCACCCTCCCAGTCACCCCCCTACTATTTTCTTCATCCCTCCCCAAATACATCTTCAAGTGTAGCTCAGACCGTATCCCACAATAGCCCCCAACATGTTACCATCCCTATAGTATTTTTCTCCAAGGACCCGACTCACCAAAGTATCTGAGTTCATCAACAAACACCACACTTACTTCATAAGGAGAGATGTGTTAAAGATCTCCATGTTTTATATTCCTATCTAGTACCTTGACTTTGTTTCACATAATGATCCCCAACTCATCCATTGTATTTTTTATTTTTCCTTCCTTTGAACCTCACCAAAATCTAGCTATCATATTGTTGATGTCATCAATTAGTCCTCTCAGTAGCTTGAAAATGTTGATACAATAGGTGGATTTGCTATTATGATAGATATAATTAATACTTCTTTGACTGGGTGTGACAAGAGTTTCTCCTTCCAACCTTGTACTTTCTTCTAGATTATATCCTTAAGGGAAGATAAAATCAACTTCTTGGATTGTATGATGGATGTAGGAAGACCCAAATACTTGGAATGTATGTCTACCTCTCCCACATTTGAAATAAACTTGGTCTTCTCTATCCTCTCTCCACAAATGTTTCCTATAAAGGTAACCTCTGACTTTCATAATTGATCTTCTATCTTGATTACTCTCTAATATTGGTTGACTAATGCAGCTAATAACGAGCACTCTTCAGTGGCTTCCTTTGCAAACAAAATGTGGTCATCATAAAAAAAGAGGCTAGAAAAATCTTAGGACATGCCGACTGGCTCCAGCCCCATGGTTTTTTTTCCCTAGAAACATTAATAATAGAAAATGAGTGCTTCATCACAAAAAAGAGAAAGGAAAGGGGAGTTTGGGTCACCTTGGGGAAAACCCCTCATCAGTTTTATAGAACCACTTCTAACACCATTGATGATGACTGATAGTGAGATGCTTGATATCCATTCTTTATCTTTTGATATACACTGTGTAGGAAACCCATCCTCTTCATAACATCCTATAGAAACTCCCACTCAATTCTATCATAGGCCTTGCTCATGTCCAGATTGACTCCCATAAAGCCTTCCTTCTTTTGACCTTCTTCTTTATCATATGGAACAATTCAAAGGCCACTACTAAATTTTCAGTAATCATCTTCCCTTTGACAAAAGAACTTGATTCTCAAAAAACATTCTCTCCAACACCGGCTTGATTCTATTTTCCAACACCTTGGTAATCATTTTGTAAGATACATTACACAAGATTATGGGATGGAAATCAACGATTCTCTTTGGATTCTAAACCTTTGGGATAAGCACTATATCAAGTCATGACACCCCCCATAAACCCTTTATGAAACTCATCACCTCCTTATTTACCACATACCAAAATTTTTGATAAAAGCAACCTTCATTCCATCTGGTCCCGACACCTTGTTGTGATGCATCTAGGACAATGTTGCCCCACATATCTGAGGGCACACCTTCCAACAAAGTTGCTTCCTCATGCGTAAGGGTGTCCGAGATATGTTCCAATGTGAGGTCTCATTCAAATGGGTTGGAAGTACATAATATTTCATCAAAATACACAATGATCGCACCTTGAATCTCTTATTTTTTGGTAAACCATTGATTGCCTTCCACCTACAGACTTTTGATCATGTTTCGTTTCCTCATTTGGATGGCCTAATGATGGAAACAAAATTTATTCTTATCTTTGACCCTCATTTCATTAGCCATGGCTTGTGCATGCCAGTAGCTTTGCTTTTGTTTTTGTAGATCCTAAATTTTCCTTGAGATTTGTATACACTACTTAAGCATGAAATCATCTAGTGTTGAGTCTTGTTCCTCCTTCAATCTAGATTCTATTTACTAATTCTTTTTTTTATATTACCAAATGTTTGAGAAGCCCATGTTTTTAGTTTATATCCACATGCCTCTATGCGGTCCTCTAATCCCTCATAAATCTCTTCACGTCCCTTATATCATTGTTATGCATTCAATGGAAGATAATCATAGCATCTTGAATTTGAATCGACATTTGTTAGTATCACTCTATTGGACTCTCTCCACCTTTATCATATTTGGTGCATGATTTGAGTTGGTATAAGGAAGTGTGACACCTTCATAGGAAATAGAGCATGCAACTGATTATCTACAAGATATCTATATATCCTGTTTATAACAATATTGACGTGTCCCTTCCCCCTCTTCCATGTAAAGACTAGGCCTTTACGTCCTAGGTCCTTCAACTGACAGTGCTAAATGTCCGCTCTAAAGTTTCTCGTTCACCATTTGGCACGTGGTTGGTCACTTCTCTTCTTAGAAACCCCCATGATCTCTTTAAGGTGCCCCCCATGATCTTGTGAGCCATCGATGATGTACGCATTGTATGCTTGAGATCCCATGTCTGAAATTCATCCCCAACAACTACCCCCATGTACACATTCATGAAACCACATAAACCTTCTTGTCCTTCCCACCCTATCTCTAAATAAATATGATGATCAAAGAAATATTTCACCACTTCATTGTCTTCCCTTCAAGGCAGTCCCACACTACTAACCCAAAAAATCACATCAAGACCACAACACCTCATGATGTGGTTCAAATTATTTCTATGACACTTTATTTCCATGAGGAAAATCAAATTAGGCATCTCCCTCTAGCATCTAAACTTTAGGAATGGAACCAGTCTATGGGTGCCCAGACCCTGCATTTTCCAACATATGATCTTCATTGTTGTTCATAGGTGTGGACTTCACCTCCACCTGCTACTTTCTTGGTCACCAAAGGTAAAGTTGGTATAATATTCCACTCTTATCCATGTTATACCATTAACTTCCCCAGTGCCTTCAACTTTGTTATTCCTTCCCTCCCCCATATTTTCTTGCCAGACTTTCTTCATCCCTCACCTAAACTCATGAAGTGAAGAAAGTGTCTTTTGGGCCCATAATAATTACCTGTCCAGTGTCCCTCTCACCCTTGGATGGGCTGTGTAGAGATGGTCCCAGGAAAATTGACCATTTGACACATTCATGTACAACCTCACTCTTGACACAATTTTCATCTCACCATCATACTTAGACTTGAGCATTGCATTCACCTAAAGATCTGATGTCTACATTGCTGGTGGAGAAGACTCCAGAATACAACAATAGATACGCCTTCTCTCTGCCACCCCCTATGACAGATTTTGGTTCGTGTCATTCAATTGACATACTCCCACTTTTGTAGTGTTGGTGCCCCATATGCTTTTCCCAATAACCATTCCCCTCTTAATAGTCATCCACATCGCCTCATCCACCACTACCCTGATACCCTCCAGGATTTTCTTGTCAAGTGTTCATGTTTCCTCTATAAAACTTGGACGTGCTTACCCATCCTACAAATATGTCCCATGTTTCCCTCGACATCACCTTGGCATCTCCATCCTCCCATACTCCTCATCGTATTGTCCTTCTATTTGCTTGTGGCCCATCCAGTGCTTAAACCCTACACATCTTCCTTTCCCTGAGTTAGAAGGGCACATAAACTTCCTTCTTTTGTTGCAATAATTGCTACTATTCTCACAAGCTCTTTTACAATTCTACAAGAGAAGGTCAATTGTCTTTGGGTAATATTCTTTCCAAATAGTTCCTCCCACAACGACGCCATCCACCTTTTCACTGGAGATGCTCTAACTAATGGCCCCACATATGTGGCTTTTTATGTCTTCCTCTTCATATTTGTAGTCCTTCTCGTATGGCCTATCAACCTGAATATTAAACAATATGACATTATCCTCTCCTACTTGATTTCTATCAGAGATGTCCATCCTTATCCTTTATCCTTTGATTTTGCTTAATCGACCATAAGATATCAACTCAATCTTTGTACTTGGAATAAGCATCCCAGCCAATATTCATCTAGTCCACTGCAGTGAACGCTCTCACTTTCCCAACAATTAACTTCACTGCAT
This sequence comes from Alisma plantago-aquatica, assembly GCA_963693085.1. Taxonomy (NCBI): domain Eukaryota; kingdom Viridiplantae; phylum Streptophyta; class Magnoliopsida; order Alismatales; family Alismataceae; genus Alisma; species Alisma plantago-aquatica. Next base: position 1,284,715,648 of record OY856412.1, on the reverse strand, counting down.
CGTTCGAAGGATACCATAATGGTTGGTTGTAAAGGTGGATCCAAAAACAACAACAAATGAGAGCCACCTCCATGGGTATATCTTATGCTCAAATATTTTGTGACCAACAAACAATTGTCGAAGTTCTATAGCTCGTCTAAGATGTTTCCTTCCAATGCTAATGGAGGAATTGGATGACAAATAAGTTTTCTGCTATTTTCCAAAAAGCAGCCTCTTTTTTTAGTGTTGAATATAAAAGTAAGGTCTTTATCACTGTAGGAAAGTTATACAGTCTCTCAGTCATGAATTTTTCAACTAGTGAAAGATATAGGTGCTCCCTTGAAATATCAACATTCACTTTTGCAAAGTCCATCACATCATCCTCATTGTCCTCCACCGTCAATGCTGCACCCCTACACTCAGTTCATCATCTGCTTCTGGTAAGAAAAGGTCCTACAAAACAAACATGGGTTATGTCCAAGGGACCATATAGAGAAGGAAAACCGTAGACGCCTGTGGAGAAAGAACCATCGGTGTCTCAAGGAGGAAGGAGCCCTATATGTCACCCACACAATCATCTTGGAAACCTTGGATGTGCACGAGAGTTTTAAGGAGCTTTTTTATAACTTTCTAAATAAATTTTTTCTTATTGAAAACATCAAGAAATATATCTAATATTATATGTTGAATGTTATTAGGCACTTTTTGCTTAAATGTCTTGCAAAATTTATTCAAATTATTAACATAACTAATAGCTCAAACACTCACAATATAAATGATATCTTTAGCTCTCAAGTATTCATTTGTGTCATTCTAACATAGATATGGGGGAAACTCTTGAAGTTATTCATTACATGGATGAAATTCAAGGAGAACATTCTTAAAAGTATATTGTGTTGAGGAGAAACTGATAAGGGGATGATAAAGCCCAATATACAATCCAATTGGGGTTCCATCCCAAAACCAATTGGCTATGGGAGGAGTAGCCTGATAGCTTATATATGTGTGGTTGCATATCTCCACATGCAGGAAATGTGGGATTAAACCCATTTACCACACATGAATTAACAAATCTCCCCCGTCATGTGTGAGTCCATGAACTACCCCTCGAGAGGCAATTAACCGCACCACACTAAATGGGCCTTCCGTAAAGTCCAACAATGTATTTCACAAAGGTGCAAAGCTCCATGTCCGAATCAAGATCTAATACCACTTATTGGAGAGAAACTGAGGGGTGATGATACAACCCAATATAACTTATAGCTTATATACGAGTGCACATCTCCACAGGAAGACAATATAGGATTAAACCCATTCACCAAACATGACTTAACATATTATCTTGTTGTAATTTTTCATCATATTACTGTATTACATCCATATGAAAATACTTAAATATTACATATTTAATGAATTATATTGTGCACTTTATACATGACATATATCTGTAGAAGTTATAACATACTACATATTTCATTTGTTCTATTAAAAGGAAGACTATCTGAACTGTGCTCCATTATACTTTACTTTCTGTTTGCCATTTTCCATCGCCATCATGATTGGTGTGCTTGGTATGATTGGTATCATGATGCACTCTGATGCTACTGCTGCATAAGGAGTTAACATGGTGTGAATTATCATCATCATCATCATCATCATCATCTAAGCCTCAGTCCCAATGATGTTGGGGACCATGGTGTGAATTATATCAACTAATTTTTTTGTTTATGAAAATACTAGTAAATCTCATTCCATATGTTGAGTTTCAGTTGCATTGTATCTTGTATCTATAAAGGTTGAAATACTACAATGAATGAGATGATAATGGGGTATCATTTTGAAATCTAACCAATCATTTTCCCAGTTGTGTCATGAGGTGTTGTTGTGAAAGCTGTGAAAAGGTATCCTGAGGTGTTGTTGTGAAAGTTGTGAAAAGAGGAATGACCATGATTGTCACCTATATTGATGTGGGAGAATTATCGAGTGTGTAGTGTATGAGAGGTTGTGGATTTGTCAGAGAAGCATTTATAGTAGGTTAAAAAACCAAAATGGCATGTTTAACCATCTTAATTACCAAAATGGCATGTTATTGAACTTAATTCCCAAAATGGCATATTTGTAGAGCAATACGTCCCAACTGGAGATGTATTACTCTATCTGAGGGCAATACGTCGAAGCCAGTGATGCATTGCCCTCTGCTAGAGCAATACATATCTAGTTGGGATGCATTGCCCTACTGTGGGGCCAATACATCCTGAGTCGGGATGTATTGCTCTGGAAAGAGAGCAAGGCATCTCCCGATTGGACGCATTGACCCCACAAAAGATAAATATGTCTCGCTTCAGGACGTATTTCCTATTGGTGGGACCAATACATTGTCGACTGTAATGCATTTCTCAAAAACAGAGAAATACATCCTAGGTCAGGACGTATTGACCGCACAACAGGGTAATGGATCCATATCCAGGATGTATTGCTGTCAAATCAGACAAATACATCTACATGCAAGACATATTTTCTATAAAGCAAGAACATACATCCCTATACAAGACGTATTGTTGTTTGATGATATTTTTTGTTCTCATGATTATTATTTGCTACTTATTGATTTTAATAATAATAATATAGATTATATTTGGACATTTGCAATTAGGTCACTTGTACTTTCAATATACGTTATTATAAATTTGTTAATTTGAATAGCTCTAGAAATACCTACAGATTATTGAAGTGTTATTGCAACCAACAATTCATGATTTTTACCTGATTATATAAGAAGGAATTTATCCAAAAACACGAGATATCAATTAAAACTAAGGTTACAACATTAACCAACATGAAGAGAAAATAATACATTTAATGTCTAGATCAAGATGATAACATAAACAAAAACAATCATTAATCAAGAACCACAAATATAAACCATAGGTGGTGGACATATATGATAGATCCAAATACAAGCTAGATAAATTCCTTCACAAAGGCATATATACAAAATAATACAAATGTAATAAACTAAGCACATCCTCCACACCCACATTGCCCTCACCCACCTCCTTGTACCTCTGACCCCTGAATAGGGATCTCATCTGGAGATGCATCAATGGGGGACAACTATGTAGCAGTAGGTTGATGAGGTCCATGACAGAAATGGAAAGGTGGAGGTGGGGTGAGGGGTCTCTCAAAACTAGGGTGTGGGGCCTCAAGTGGGCTGAAAAATGAGAAATCAAATGGAGTCAGTGGGTATGTAACATAAGATGGTGGTCGACTCTGTTGAACAACTGGTGATTGGACTGGAGTGTATGGAACAAAAGAATAATGTGCTCCATAGTAGGCTATAGGTAGAGGAGGTGGGTGTTGTATGAAATAGATGTACCAAATCCTGGAAATTACATTCATGTATGTCCCCATCCCATGAACTGAGAAGTGGGATTGGGTTCACTAGCAGTTGGAGTGGGCTCAGACTTAATGGTACATGTATAAGTAGGAGTAGGTGTGGGTTCAGGTCCAGTGGTATGATTAGGAGTGGGGATGGGATCATATGAGTGAGTATAGTTAGGAAGATTGAAAAACTAGCTCCCCTGGTTGCTATAGATGTCATCTTTGATCTGTGCAAGGGCATGTTGTAAAGCCTCTCAGATCCGCACATGTGATTCTACCTATTCAAACAAAGTATGTACAAACAATAAAGACCAATTACATATAGTATTGAATAATAACATTTTATGAAAAAAATATGATGATACTCACAAATTGTTGTTCTCGGTAACTGGTTGGATAGTATGTGGTCGGAGGCTAAGTTGGAGGGACCACTACATACTATGGATGATACCATGCATAGTGCACATGTGGACTGAAGTCCTCTCTGCTAGTGGAGGGGTAACCAAGCTCTCACGTCTGTTGTGACACAATTGCACCTACTGCTTATAGCGAAGCAACCAATCCTCAATAGCATGATCCATCCCATCTATCCTACTAAGACGTGGTAAGTCAAGAGTAGGTTGTACTTGAACAAAGTCGAATTGTCCAGGATCTTTGTCTGGAAGTTCCCTTAATTCTTGTGACTTAAACTTTAGATGTAAGTTCTCACAAAGATTTCGAAGACAATGACGACGTTGAGCCCAGTCAAATTGTGACTTAAGTGCAGAAAAATTCCACTCATTTGATCAGAAATAATACATAGATTTGTAAGACGTTGAATGACTGGAATACATGTTTGTATAGAACCACAAAACTACTCCCATGAGTCCCTATTTTCTGCCTCGACAACATCAAAAGTGAGTGGAAATAGACCATTATCAACATCTATGCCACATGCAACAAGAAGTGTTCCATAATATTTTCCAGTAAAAAATGTGCCATCAACTATAAGAACATGTCTGTAATATACCCAGCCCCTCACCACTAGGCCAAAAGCCCAAAACACCCACTTGAATATACGAGTGTCTTGAGTTTGGAGGGTATAATCATCCACAAGGTGGGTATATACAATTTTTGGAATATACTATGACAGAGATATCATGAATAGTAATAAATTATGATACGATGATTCCCAATCTCCAAATATTTTATAAGTAACCTTCCTCCTCGCTAGAAATGCCTTCTTGTATGAGATATGAAGGTTTAGTTCATCTATCACCTTGTCACAAATTTCTCGTTGGACATATCCAATCGTGACACTAGGAATGCCATTATCATATGAGAAATATAAGAGGATGTGCATTGTCGTTGGTCTTGATTTAGAATAGTTAGTTGAAAATTATGGTTTGTACTATAACGTTTTATCTTCCACATGATACCTGCTCTTTTGCATTGACAGGTGACCAAGCTCCAAGGACATCATTCGTCATGGATACAAACAAGTTTGATAAACAAATTATTTGAGTGTTGTGTATGATATTGGGCATTGTTTTTTACAGACCATTTTTCAATCGTCTCAATCATAATAGCTTTGGATGCAAATAAAGCACCCTCATAAATTTTAGTTCTAGAATGGTTGTAATTGATACGAACTTCATGACAAAAACCTTCGACCCATTCATCGTCTTAAAAATCTTCATAGTTATTATCAATGTGATCGTGTGGGATCCATTCTCTATCAAATATCTCCGGGACAAAAATCAATGCTTCTATAGAGTTAGAGATTGAATGTTCACACCCATCATTAGTTTTAGTCGATGAGTCACCTACATGTTCACCAATCTCATCAGCTTCTCGTTCACTATTCTCCTCCCCCTCCTCGACCTCAGGACCACTATTCTCATTATCAATGGTAGTCTTTTGAGAGAATTAAAGTGGTTGATTCCATTCATCATTCATATTACTATAGATTGGGTGGAATTGATTCAAATAGAGTCATGTAACTATAACTAGAATGTTCGTGGATAGATATTTTTTCAAGATAGACATCAATATAGGCATCAATGAAAGTGAGAACAAAGTTCTATATGCATCATCATTGCCAACTTGTATGAACATATGATATTCTGTAGGGAAAAGATAGGATATATTGATAGAGAAGTGGTTGGGATTGATGTCAAGTGTTGTATGGATATATGATTTGAAAATGATTAGGGTTTTGATAAGCATAATATTTATTGGTCTAATAGATCGACTAGAATAAGACCCATCAGAGAGAAATTGACCATCATATCAAATCTTGACAATTCGTGAATGTGAACTAGATGCCATGTTCCTATCATTATAAAAAAAATATTTAATTGAAGAAAACTCATTTATACAAATTTTATATTTACTTTGACATCATTTACTTAATAAATGATAATTCAAATTTTCAGAAAGTAATGTCATTATTCTATAATTTGGAATTAAACAATCAAGAATAAAATTATTTCATTTTTAATATTAGATTATTATTTGAAGTTCAAAATAATAAATACATGAACGTAGTAGAGAAAATACCTCAAGTGGTGAGATCTCCCTTGTGATTTAAAATACCAGAGAAAGAATATACGAAGATTGTCGCCTAGAGAAAGAAGCTGAGAAAATCATCGCAATAGAAAAGAAGAGAAATAGATTTCTGACCAAGAGAATAGAAGAGAAACCGTCTCAGAAGCAGCTAAAAAATCCACCCCACAGTAGCTTAGCCTCCAGAGCACTCCAAAGTAGCATATGTTGCTAGGAAGTGAAGAAGAAGAGAAGAAATGTATTTCTTGTGTGTCTTTGGGGGAGCTGATTTTGACCACCTTATATAAGGAAGCAATATGTTCCGCATGGGGACACATTGCCCCCACGTGGCACCCGACCACGTCCCCAACAACTATCTAGCCGTTGGGGCCAATGGTGGAGAGCTATGTGGCAGCAATACGTCCCGGGTGGATAGATAACCATTGGGGCCAATGGTTGGGAGCTGCGTGGTAGCAATATGTCCCGGGTGGAGACACATTGGTGGTCAACGTCGTAAGCGTGGTCACATTCAAACAATACGTTTCGGTTCCCGACGTATTGGTCCCACTGGCAGGCAATACGTCTTGCTTTGGGAAATATTTCTCTGTGGTGGGGTCAATGAGTCCAGTTGTGAGACGCCTTGCTCTCTCGCAGAGCAATACGTTTAGTGTCATGACGTATTGGCCCAATACATGACAATGTGTCCCGACTGAAGATGTATTGCTCTGGCAGAGGGCAATGTGTCACCGACTCAGACATATTGCCCCTAGATAGAGCAATATGTTTCAGTTGAGACGTATTGGTATGCAAATATGTCATTTTGGGGATTAAGTTAAAAATAATGCTATTTTGATAATTAAAATGGTTAAACATGTCATTTTGGTTTTTTTGGCCTTTATAGTATGTACGAGTGTTTTAGCTGTCAAAGCATCATTAGTGATACCAAGTTAGAAAGGATCACCATGAACATACCGGTAAGGTACACCCTATCAATTGTCAAAGACTGGGCTGAGCCATGCTCTTGGCATTGCATAAAATATTTCGTCGTGGAATGCACGTAGTTTGAGTAAATTTCTTACCCTGTCGTGCATGTGCATCCAGCCGTCTAACCCACACTCTTAGAGCGCCTATAAAAGGGATTGCAATGTACCGATCGATCATCAGTCGCGCGCAGTTCTCCACATCGAAAGCTACAATATATAGATACATCCTAGCGTAATGGAGGTTGTTCAATCTGCCTTCCTCGTGCTTGTGCTGCTCATCTGTGCGGCAACAGATGCAGCTGCAAGGATCAACGACAAAGGAGATAGTATTACCTGCACCAATCCAAATAGTCCCTGCGCATCCAAGACCGTCCAGTGCCCTGCTCAGTGCCCGTACACAAGACCAGCAAGCGCCGTAGCTCATGCCTGCTACGTCGACTGCAATGCCCACACCTGTGAAGCCGCCTGCAAACGTGAGTTACAGTATACTGTTTTCCAACACGAAGAAAACAGAACTCATTGACTTTTCCTCACCATTTATCTGGTCGTGCAGGTCACAAGCCCAACTGCGAGGGAAATAGCGCTGCGTGCTACGATCCTCGCTTCATTGGGCATGACGGCGTAGCGTTTTACTTCCACGGTAGCCGGGGCGAACACTTCGCCCTCGTCTCCGATCCGTCGATCCAGGTGAACGCCCGCTTCATTGGCCACCGGCCTGCAGGAAGGCCCCGGGACTTCACGTGGATCCAGGCTCTAGGGATCATGTCTGGCAGGCACCAGCTAACTGTCGAGGCCACTCGTTCGGATTCTTGGGAAGAAACCATGGACCACCTTAATTTTTCATTCGACAAAGAACCCGTCAACATCCCTGAAGGTTACCGGTCCGGTTGGAGATCAGATGACGGCAGGGTCTCAGTTGTGCGCACTGGAGCAAAGAATACCGCGCTTGTTGTTGTGGACGATATCCTAGAAATGTCGGTAGCAGTGGTACCCGTCACTGAGGAGGACGACAGGATCCACAACTATAATATCCCCGCCGGTGACAGTTACAACCATTTGGAGATCCAGTTCAGGTCTCTGAGGCTGTCTTCCAAAGTTGAAGGTGTTATCGGAAGGACCTACCAGCCAGGATTTGTAAACATAGAAGCTAAGCCTGGGATTGAGATGCCAGTTGTTGGAGGGGAGGAAAATTATAGGACCACTTCCTTGCTTGTGGCGGACTGTCGGCTCTGCTTGTTCGACTCCACCACTGACAACGGTGCGGAAAGCTTCGCAGCTGACAATTAAGAAGTTCCATCCATGCCCGCTAGCTGCATGCGTCTCTGGTTGAGTTTTTATTCTTGCTTTTGTTTGACTTGCATTTGCTCTATCTACTTTCTCGTCGATCCTCTAAGCGTTATATTTTGTGTTGAATATTACTTTGTTCTTGAATAACAATTTGTGTTCGGTGTTACTTTTTCGTATATCAATAATAAGAAAGGAGCTTCATTATATTTGTTTGCAAATGATTTGCATTTTCTCAGTCAAAGAACCTTGTTCTGCTTCCAATATCTCACTCTCTTCTCTCAATGATTTTTTTTTTCTTCCATATTTGGAATTTCACATGATTACCCCAAAAAACAAATTCAGCTTTGAATGAAGCCTCCTTTCCACGTAAACTCTAATTCCGCACCGAGTATGATTATTTTTTAACAATGTCATTAATTCGTAGTGTAATGATCCCAAATTGATATATGAACACACGTTCGACCATTGCTTCAGACATACTAGACAAGAACCCATGTTGTGCACGGATTCAGAATTTTGTACTTATACATATACAAATAACTGACACGAGCTATATATAATTGATTGTATATAGGTATATATAAACAAATATAGATGTCTAAATAATATATATCATCATGGTCAGTTAGAATTTTCAAATATTATATTTCTCTTCCTTATGACACAAATCAATATAAATACTAAAATGAAAAAGCAAAAATTATTAACAAGACATCATCTCCACCAACATTCACATCCCTACATTGAGAACACACAAAACAACCAATATTTACACCTTTTAGCACTGTATGACACAGTCTCATAAGCGAAGAAATTGTTAGTGGATTATGTACTATTTTGCATGCAAGAAGGCATTGCATTAAAACAACCGCTGTAAATAAAACAACTCAACCACTAACACTTATTAGTTTTACAAACAAAATAATAGATTTGAAAAGTCATAATATTTTTTAATTCCCTCTAATTTTTAGTAGGATATAATGCTAAATACAATCAGGTGCACGTTTACACATATTTTACGGCTAAGTCTAGAATTAATCTTTGAATATATTCAACGTTGTATAAAAAATCACCAACAAATGTACTAGATATAAACTAGCATAATGCATACAGTCATAGGTAGTTTTGATTAGCGAAATAAAATATAAAGTTACTTGTTGATGATGTTTATGTATTTTTCTAATTCATTATGTGTATGTTCAAATTATTATTTTATTTTATCTAAGAACAATACTATCAACACAACAACATCATCCTAAAGAATAAATTCATTAGGTCATGCTGTAACATTTCATAATGTGAAATTTTAATGCACTTTGTATTGCTTGTGTTCATGTAGATGTTGCTACAAAGATAATAATACATGCTTCTAATTTAAAAATCACTACTTAAATGGATTTAAGGTAGTTCTAAATACTTAATTCTATTCATAGTAGTACCTAAATATATCATCAACTAGACTTATATTAAAAGAGCACAATGCATACCAGTAGATAAATTAGACATTCAACAACCATGCAACCGCACTAACATACTTAGGCCTAGAAATTTGTATTGCACTGTGCTAAAAGAATCACTATTAGCACCCTTATATGACCTTTTTAGCACCGTGCGATATAAATTTCTAGGTCATAAGTCTGTTAGTGTAGTTGTATGATTACATGGCTGCATTCATGTCGTTGCTGCAACAAATAAATGTTGTCATCCAGCCACCCACCACCAACTACCAACCACCAACCCCCAATTACATTTAATTTCCCACCCACAAATAAAAAAATCTCATTTCAAATTTCAAATTCTATCATTTACCCTTCAATTTCATGCCCACATTCACGTCTAAGTCCAAAACTACTACTTAAATATGTTCAACTCAGTACCAAAAGTAATTAACAATCAAACCTAAAATAGATTAACAGAGTATGTAAACTTTATAAAAATTATTTCCCATTCACTTTTGGTACATTCTTTAATTATATATATAAAAAAACTATAAGTATGATGTTTGATTGTATTTGATCAAAATATGTGTGACACATATGTTCATGTTTTCATGGTAATTCTACATACAATACTAACTAATATTCATAGTGTCATAAAAAATATCAACAATAATATATACTTAATACAAGACAATACAACGCTTACCGTCAGAAAAATTCTATTATTAGAAAATTACAATACAAGATATAATGAGTATCCATCATTTTTATAACCTTTATATTTTTATATATAATCAAACGTTATTTTAAATGTCATATAAGCTCACATTCAACAATTTTATTACACATATGATGAGTCTTTATATATCATAGTTACAAAATATATGTATTACAATGTTGATATGTATACATTACAGTTGCGGTGGCAGCATCGGCATTGGTGGGGTGGCGCGTGGCATAGGTGCGGCATTGTGGACACAGATATGATTGCATGGTGCAAGGTTGACGTGTGCGGTGACAATAAGAGCACAAGAATGGCGGACCTCTAGGCGGCTTGGGTGTGGCTGCATGGGCTCGATAGTGTGGGTACATCGACGACTTGGTGTGGATGTGGCCTAGGCATGATAGAGGCCATGGCGTAATGGCAGGCTAAGTGCAACTTCAGCCCGAGAGCGACAACAGACGTGGAGTAGCTTGGGCATGATGGTAGGCTGAAAGCGACTTCATCCTAGGTGCAACGACGATGGGAGCAGCATGAGCATGGCGGCAGGCTGGCATGACTTCGTCCTAGGTACATCGACACACGAGGAATGATGAATGCCTAGTCATGCTGTAGCACACAACAATAGCTCGGCCATGATGGTGGCTGGGTGGGGAGAGAGTCACGTTAAAAAGAGATAGAGACTTGGGGTGGGTTGGTTTCTATAGTTGTGGTTGTATGTTCGACTTCTCGAACTGTCCTTATTTTTTTCCAGTGTTATGTGAGTGTGTCTCCTCAGGACCATTTGTCCCTAGGCTAGTTTGGGAATATTGGTGTTTGTGATGTGATATATATCCATAGTCTTTTCGGATAGGGACAAAGAAATATTAGAATGGATCACATTAATATTTAAGTAGGAAGACAAAGTTGTGGCCTCACTAGTTATTATATTGTTGGTCCCAAATTTTGTATGTCATGTAAGAAAGATACCACTTTCCCATGTAGTACTATCATACATTGTATTATTTGTTCGGAAATGAGTGTGCCATACACTCATATCCTGATGTGTGTTTCAAGCGCACAAGGGAGGCAATTTTGGTAGAGGGCCCATAGGGGGGGTTGGCAAGTTTTCAGTGGGACCTGGAGGGGAGGCTGGGTGGGGGTGTTTGACGCATTGAATGCATGGAAGGGGAAGGAAGTATAGAGAAAAAAGAGAAAATAGAGGAATGAGAAATTTGTATCACCTATAACTTTCAATCCGTTTTGTATTTTTGGATGAAATAAAAACCATTAGATTTGTTATAAAAAATACAATCCAACGAAACTAATATTGATATATTTTTATAAAATAATTTGGTGCATAAAATTTATTTGTGCATTATAAATTGGGTGCATTACATGTAAAATACTATGCATTACAAAAGAATAGGTGCATTGATATGACATTAATAGGGAGCAATCACGTCTGAACTGAGCATATTCAAGTTCAAACTAGGAACAATTAAGTCCAAATATTGGATGCATCGACACAACACTAATTGGATGCAATCATGCCAAAACTGTGTGCATTCAAGTCAAAATTGGGTGTATTCACATCCAAACTGGGCGCAATCAAGTCTAAATTGGGCATTCAAGTCCAAATAGGGTGCAATGATGCCCAAACTGGGGGCATTCAAGTCGAAAGTGGGTGCATTCAAGTCTAAACTAGGCACAATCAAGTCTGAACTTGGCGTTCAAGTCCACATACGGTGTAATGAAGTCCAAATTGGGTGCAATCAAATCCAAATTGTGCACAATCAAGTCTGGACTGGTCACAATCAATCCAAACTCATCAAGTGGGAGCAATTAAGAAGTAGAAGAAGAAGAAGAAGAAGAAGAAGAAGAAGAAGAAGATGATTGTAACATCCCTGACCTGGGTTATACTCTAACCCTAGGTGTTTTGATTAAGAAAGATGATTATATGCTTAATAATATCTTGTGAAAAGTAATTAGGGCTCATGAGGAGCTTATGTTTCAATTTTGGTCCTATTTGGACAATGTTGAAGCAATGTTTGCTTATTTTGGACTAATGTGCAAATTACCCAAGTTGAGGGATTTAAGTGCAAATTGTGCATGATAATATGTTATTCATGTGTTGAAGCATCATGAGAGTGAAAATGATGCTGAGGTATGGCTTATGGAAGCATGAATACCAAGAAAGAGCTTATAAAGCAATCCTTGTGCATTAAAACCTAGTTTTGGTATAATGTGCAATTTACCCAAAACCTAGGGTTCAATATGCAAATTACCACTTCAATAAGGTCCTTAATGTTTCTTGGCATCATGTAGTGCAAATAAAATGAGAGGGGCATCTCATTTGAATTAAGTCGGAGGAGAGAGAATCTTGATATTAAAATAATCAAGATTTAATCTTAAGTGAAACCCTAATTCAATTTAGGGCAAAAGTGAATGTATTAATTAAAGGGCCTTCAACCAAAATGTTATTGGTTGATTTTGAATAAGGATGGACGTTCCTTTGCCAAGATAAGGAACGAAAATATCTTAAGTAGGTGAAATTCCACTCACCTTATTATAAGGAAAAGAATTCCCACTCAAAAAGATATATTAGTATTATAATGGATTAAGGTGCTTATTTTCTTTTCCCTTAATCCATGGATAATGGAAGGGAGTTCGGTGGCTTTGATTTGGCTTTGCATACAAGAAAACCAAGGAGGAAGAGGTGGTACTATTTTTGGGATTAAATGCATTTTAATAAGGCATTTTCTCTCTCATCAATTTCCTTATAAAAGTGACATTTCCAAGCCCAAACCAAGGCCGTTTCAAATTTATTTCTTCCCCTTGCTTGCAAAACCGACCAAGGAGCTAAGGAGGATCAGGAGGACGACTCCCAACCTGTAGGTAAGGTTCTTGATCCATTTCTCCTTGATTCCATGGTGGAAATCGAAAATAAATTATGGATTCCTTCTTATTTTGATCTCCTCTTCAACCCTAGCCAACTTTTACAATCAAAAGTTTGAGGACGAGCCTCGGGGGAGTTGCAAGAACTTCATCCACCATTAATGGCATGAGCTTGGAGCTTTGGAGCTCAATTGGAGGCGGGGTTTATAACTTAAAACCTGAAACATTGCTATTGCATCAATTCTCTATGCTTTGTTGATTGATTTCTCTAAATTGCTACACTCTTGTTTCTTTGCTGTAATTTCCATCAAGAACGGTTGCTGTTCTTGGTTGTTCGAAGGAAGGGGATGATTACATCATCCTAGATGCTTATCCAAAGAAAAGTACCAAGACAAACGGTTTTGATAGCTACTCCAAATCATTTTAATTTGATTGGTTGTGCGGTTTCAGCAAACCGTTTAAGGGCAAACGGTTTGAAACCGTTTAGGAGAACACGGTTTCCAAACCATTTGAGATGGTTGACCAAGCGTTGACCGTTTGGTAATTTTGTTCCTAATTATGTAGGCTAATGACCCACCAAATTTTAGGGGTTAACTACAAAGGAATCGTAGGTTGAAGGCCAATCAATTAGGGAAATTGAATTGAATTAAATGCTGATTTTCAACCTGATTAACTTTACCTGTTTGGGAAAACGGTTTCAAGACCATTTGAGTGAGTTGACCAAGCATTGACCGTTTGGGATTCCTTTTCATAATTATGTTGGTTGATGACCCTCCAAATTTGAGGGATTAACTCCCACGGAATCGTGAGTTGAAGACTAATCAATTAGGGAAACCTAATTTGATTAAGTGCTGATTATCAATCTGATATAATTGAACTTTTTGGGAAAACGATCTCAAGACCGTTTGAAATGGTTGACCAAGAGTTGAACGTTTGGGTTTACTGTTCATAATTATGTTGGTTGATGACCCTCCAAATTTGAGGGATTAATGCCCACGGAAAAGTGAGTTGAAGGCTAATCAATTAGGGAAACCTAATTGGATTAAGTGCTGATTATCAATCTGATATAATTGAACTTTTTGGGAAAACGGTCTCAAGACCGTTTGAGATGGTTGACCAAGCATTGACCGTTTGGGATACCTGTTCCTAATGATGTTGGTTAATGACTCACCAAATTTTATGGATTAATTACAAACGAGTCATGAGTTGAAGGCTAATCCGTTGGGAAAACCCTAATTGAAATCAGTGCTGAAATTCCAATGAGTTAATTAGATATTTTGGGTTTATTAGCCCAAACGGTTTCAAGACCGTTTGTGGATCACCCAAACGGTCTCAAGACCGTTTGGGGGTCACCCCAAGACTGTTTGGAGGTCTTGGTTCAAGTATAGTTGACCAATTGAAGGTCTAAAGGTACTAAATCATATTGCAATTAAGTGTTGATTGTTGATCAACTCGATAGACCAAACCTTGATGAAATTTCATTAGAATCCAAAGGTTGGATGAGCCAAACGGTCTCAAGACCGTTTGGAGCTCATCCAAACGGTCTCAAGACCGTTTGGTGGTCAACCAAGACCGTTTGGAGGTCTAGGGTTGAGTATGGTTAGGTGTTTGAAGGTCTAAAGGTACCAAGCTGATATACAATGCAATGCTGATTTGGTGATCAATCCCATGATCCAAACCTTAATTGGATGGCTTGGATTTGAGTGATATGATGGGCAAACGGTCTCAAGACCGTTTGGAGGTCATCCAAACGACCTCAAGACCGTTTGGGGTCAGGTCATACCCAATTTGGATGATGGTTCAAAAGTTTCAAAATAAACAATCTTGCATTGATGAGTGTTGTTGAATCATCGATTCTAAACCCTAATCCAATTGAATTAAACCCTAATTGATGACCAAGTGAGGGTCAATTGAGGGTCAAATAAGTTGAAGGTTGACCTACTAAACTCAATTGAAGTATGAGCATAGGTCCAATTGATGATTGGTTCCATGCATTCAATGGTTGAAGATCCAATGCAATCAATTGAAACATAATTAGTAGCTTGATTGATGATCAACTTCAAAGCTCTAATTGGTGTTTATAAACCCTAATTCCATTGAGATCAGACCTTAACTGAAGTTCTAATTAAGGGATGAGTTCATGACTCAATTGATGATTGAGTTGATGATCCAATTGGTTGAGATTCCATAGATTGGAATTGAGTGTTGTTGAAGTCTTGATTGACTCTTTGATCTGTGCGGTTTTGAGAGGTTTTGACCAAACGGTCTCAAGACCGTTTGGGTCCAAACGATCTCTAGACCGTTTGAGACCAAATGGTCTCAAACCGTTTGAGACTCATGCAGTTTCAAGTTCATGTGGTTTCAAAGATTTTTGCTTAAACGATTTCAAACTGTTTGTGGTTCAATTTGGTTAATCCAATCGGATGCCTAATACAATTGAAGGATCAATTGGTTAACCCAATTGAGTACCTAATGTATTTGAAGGAACAATGGGTTGATTCAATTGAGTACCCAATGATATTAAAGACTCAATTGACTAATCCAAATGGATACCCAGTGTAGTTGAAGGTTCCATTGATCAATATATTTGGATACCTCAAGTTATTGAAGGTCCAATTGATCAAACATTTTTGTAAACCTAATGTGATTAGGTGGGAGATACCTTTAATGGTACTAATCATTAATGCATAACAAATGCATGGATCCAATATATGATGTAAACCCTAATTGAGGCTGATTCCATGTATAATCCTATTAAGAGGTTGTCTACATGTGAAATCACTAATTAGGATGAATAGTAAACCCTAATTCAATTGGATGCCTTAAGTAATGGAGGTCCAATGTGATTGAATCTCTTGAGAATAGAGATGATGAATCATCCATTGATCCAATGATTATTAGTAGTGATAATCAATGAAGGTACAAAGGTTGAAACCCTAATAGTACATAAGTGATTAGTGCCAATTAAGGGATGAACCCTAAGTGCTTATAAGAACAATGTCTTAGTACACTATGTTAACCATAGTTGTATATACTTGATTGAAGGGTTGATGTAACCTAATCAAGTTGATATGATGATGGAAAGGAATTCATACCTGGGTATTGATCATGTGATGAATAGGGTATGATCCTTAATAAAGAGATCATGTGAACCCTAATTGAGGTTGATTCCATGTAAACCCTAATTGAGGGTGATGCCATGAGAAACCCCTGTTGGGATGAATTGTAAACCCTAATTTTAGGCAATATGATGAGAAATCCTAATGAAGGGTGATGTTATATGCAATACTCACCCTAATGAAGTATGATAGCATGCGAAACCCTAATCCTAATAATGGAATGATTACTAATATATTGATGGGGGAAATGCCTAAAGTGATTGATTATGGATATCCTTATAGCAAGTAATGCTTTAACTTGAGATGAGTCTATATTATTAAAGATAGTTGGACCATTCTTATGTGTGACCTATGCACTTCATGGTAAGGGTGATAGGTTAATGGATGAAAGGATTAAGATGGGATATAGCTTAATCCAAGATAAGATGATCACTTAAGGAAGTTGAAAGTGATAAGGAAAGTGATATATCAATATGTGATAAATATCACTTTTAGCATTACAGGATTGATATAGTTCAATACCTGGAATAGTTGCACATGATTAGCATAGTCTAATACCTGGAATAACATCTGCACAGGATTGGTTAAACTCCAATATCTGGAATAGTGTCACATGATTGGCTAACTCCCAATACCTGGAATGATAACACATGATTGGCTAACTCCTAATACCTGGAATGATAACACATGATTGGCTAACTCCCAATACGTGGAATGATAACACGGGATTGGCTAACTCCCAATACCTGGAATGATAACACATGATTGGCTAACTCCCAATACCTAGAATGATAACACAGGATTGGTTAAATCCCAATACCTAGAATAATAACACAGGATTGGTTAAATCGCAATACCTAGAATGATAACACAGGATTGGCTAACTCCCAATACCTGGAATGCACAGGATTGGTTAAATCCCAATACCTGGAATGATAACACAGGATTGGGTAACTCCCAATACCTAGAATGCACAGGATTTTTTAAATTCCAATACCTGGAATAATAACACAGGATTGGCTAACTCCCAATACCTGGAATGTACAGGATTGGCTAAATCCCAATACCTGGAATAGTTGCACATGATTGACATAGATCAATACCTGGAATAGTTGCACAGGATTGACATAGATCAATACCTGGAATAGTTGCACAGGATTGACATAGATCAATACCTGGAATGGTTACACAGGATTGACATAGTTCAATACCTGGAATGGATACACAGGAATAATATAAGTCTAATGCTTGTACTAGTTGCACAGGATTGGTGTAATCCAATGCCTGGAATATTTATATAGGATTGGTATAGACCAATGCCTGAATAAGACATGATGATGTACACTCCCATGTCCAAAATAACCAAAAATATGTTTAGAAGATTGGCTAAGGCCAATAAGTTGAAACAAGAATGTCTCATGGGTGACATATCAAGATAATGAGTGTCACAAGATAAGTTTGACATGATGGTATAATATGGAGGATAAATGATATACATGTTTTTCCTATTCCTTATTAAGAGAATAGTTGTTCTATTATTCTATCATGAATAGTTACAATGCTTTAAGATGAGAATGCTTTAAACTGCTTATCCTCTGCTCAGTTCCATATCTTTAAACTGCAATAATAATGTTTTGGCGGAGAGTTATATCTCTCGCAAAAGCAATTTTCAATTGTCTCACCCCCGTGGGAAACATTTTTAGGTATGCATGGAAGGCAGAGCAGATAGCCTAGAACAGGGAAAGAGCAGCAGCAACAATAGGGATGGCGATAAGATCTCAGGTGGAAATATTGTTTGTCTAGTCATATAGATAGTAGTCCAATGTGTCATCTTTGTACTCTCAGGTCCTCGGAGTTTTAAATGTATCAATCTGAGTTTTGGCTTAGTGCCTCGAAGTTTTTATACTGCCTGCGTATATTTGTTAACATGGCAGTCAATGTTGTAATCCTTGAAAAGGAATGGTACATGTTGTGTACTTGTGAACCAGGATGAATTTGGAATACTTTGGTTCGTGGTTAAAGAGTTTTCCTGTGAATGGATCTCTTTTCAAAAAGTTTTAAATATTCAGTGATTTTCAGTAATCCTTTGCAAATAATTCGCTTCCGCATTAGTTAATCATGTTTTTGCGAGATGGACATTTCAATTAGTGGTATCAGAGCTCTAGGTTCGCTGAGTCTACAGAGACATAGGACTAAGGTATCGAGTCTGTGATAGTGTCCTCCAGTATACCCTATAATGATTTCTGCTTGTGCGGAGAAAGGGTAAAAGTTAAAATGACTGGAGAACACAAGGAACACATTGCTGGGAGCAATGTTGTTGCACCAAGAAGAGGTGCAAGGGATCAGGCAAGAATAAAACGAGTGCATGAGAATCCCCATTAAGACCTGATCTTGATAGAGAATCCTATGATCATGCTCTTGTTGGGCAGATCGGGGCAACCGTAATGCATATAAGTGGACTGGATACTAGACTTACGATCTAGGTTATCAGTCCTTAATACAGAAAGCTTGAGTTTTAAAAGAGTTCCTGAATGACTTAGTCATGTTGGAACAAGGGAAAATATGGAAAAGATTAACTTATGGCAAGAAAGTAGACTCTGCGATGAGTTTAGTTAGATAATAAATCTATGATGGCAGTGCTCAAGGAAGGGCAATAAGCTAAGAAGTAGGGAATGGTCTCTATAATTCTAGATACATTTGCTTAATGGTTTTGAAAAACCAAGTTTTTGGTACTAATAGTGCAACAAACGCCTAGTGTACCAGGGCAGTAGCCATTAAGTAAGTGCAAAGTTCTTAACCTTTCACATGTAAGATCCCATGGCTTAGTTTTTGCATCAGTAATAAGACTAATAAGACCATGATATGCGGAAAAGGTATGCTATTAATGTGTACATGTCGAGTACACTAAACCCTTTTTGTTATAGAAAAAAAAAGAGGATTGTTGATTTTGTTTTCCCTATTGGTTGCTATATAGGGAAGAAATGATGAGAACTAGAATTTGAATTTTGTTCAGTATTCTTTTAAAAGCTCTATGTTGGTCTTACCTCTATGAAAGAGGAAGAGGTATAGAAGAGATGCCTGGATAAAATCCAGGGATGTTAAATTTTATGCTTATAATAAAAGGAAGGAATATGATATTAGACAAAGTGCATACTACTTGATCACAATACTTGTAAACCCTGGCCAGGTATACAACTATTGATGATAAAGTGGGTATGGAAACTCTTAGATTGTTGTCTTTTTTATTACTCTGATCAAGTAGTCATTCTGAGACAATCTAATGAGTATCATGAAATCAGAAATCTAGAATGAATAAATGTGTCATATCTCATGCATAAGAAAGAGAAGCTTGAGATAATCTCAGATGAGCATGTTGTATGAGGAACTAAAATTGTACTCCTCATAAGACAAGAATAAGAATGAGGGAGATGGACCCTGTTCAATAATGCTGCCAACATAATAAAGATCTTTTCCATAATGAGGACATGGGAAATGTGATGAGATCATGAGATGATCATAAACATGCTAGATAATAATAAGGAAAGAGATAATGACATGTAATCATCCTTACAAATTCCAATGCTAAAGGCAAGGAACCTAAGATGAGATAAAGAGTAAATTGTTCATGAATAGCTAAAAACACATGAAATAATAAGAGGAATATGAATCTTTGTTTTCTTTCCTTTCAGGGGCATGGCAATCAAGTGGGTCTTAGGACACTTGATGTGCATAAGATAAATATGTTCATGTGAAGGATACTTAGAAAAGTATCAGTTATCTTGGACTTTGGTTCCAAGAAAAAGACATATGTAACAAGTAATGCCTCATAATGAAAGGAATATGAGAATGTGATGTGTTCCCAACACATGTGACTGATACCAAGGTAAGAGATTCTGGTATCTGAGAGTTATCAGATGGTTTAGGATGGCTACCTAGAGTGGTCAACTATGAAATCAGCATGATTATATAAAATGATATGAACATCATATGTTAGGGGTTTATGCTTTGCATAAACATGATATGAATAAGGAATGTAAGATGTCTCTACGAACAAGAAAAGTGTTATGTGACACAAAGTTGACTCCACAGTCTATGATAAGGGGACAGTGGAGCATGTGTCTTGTGTGTTGATTCTATAAGAATCCTGAAAGGAAACACATTCTGTTGAACAAAGTTTTTTGGTGTCTCCATAATAAGGAGATGTTATGTGAAGATTAGATAGTATGATGAATGAAATACATCTGTCTTCCTTTATCTGGATTTCGTGGACGAAATCCCTGTTAGGGGTTTATAATTTGTAACATCCCTGACCTGGGTTATACTCTAACCCTAGGCGTTTTGATTAAGAAAGATGATTATATGCTTAATACTATCTTGTGAAAAGTAATTAGGGCTCATGAGGAGCTTATGTTTCAATTTTGGTCCTGTTTGGACAATGTTGAAGCAATGTTTGCTTATTTTGGACTAATGTGCAAATTACCCAAGTTGAGGGGTTTAAGTGCAAATTGTGCATGATAATATGTTCCTCATGTGTTGAAGCATAATGAGAGTGAATATGATGTTGAGGTATGGCTTATGGAAGCCTGAATACCAAGAAAGAGCTTGCAAAGCAATCCTTGTGCATTAAAACCTAGTTTTGGTATAATGTGCAATTTACTCAAAACCTAGGGTTCAATATGCAAATTACCACTTCAATAAGGTCCTTAATGTTTCTTGGAATCATGTAGATCAAAGAAAATGAGAGGGGCATCTCATTTGAATTAAGTCGGAGGAGAGATAATCTTAATATTAAAATAATCAAGATTTAATCTTAAGTGAAACCCTAATTCAATTTAGGGCAAAAGTGAATGTATTAATTAAAGGGCCTTCAACCAAAATGTTATTGGTTGATTTTTAATAAGGATGGACGTTCCTTTTCCAAGATAAGGAACGAAAATATCTTAAGTAGGTGAAATTCCACTCACCTTATTATAAGGAAAAGAATTCCCACTCAAAAAGATATATTAGTATTATAATGGATTAAGGTGCTTATTTTATTTTCCCTTAATCCATGGATAATGGAAGGTATTTCGGTGGCTTTGAGTTGCCTTTGCATACAAGCAAACCAAGGAGTAAGAGGTGGTACTATTTTTGGGATTAAATGCATTTTAATAAGGCATTTTCTCTCTCATCAATTTTCTTATAAAAGTGACATTTCCAAGCCCAAGCCAAGGCCGTTTCGGATTTTATTCTTCCCCTTGCTTGCAAAACCGACCAAGGAGATAAGGAGGATCAGGAGGAAGCCTCCCAACCTGTAGGTAAGGTTCTTGATCCATTTCTCCTTGATTCCATGGTGGAAATTGAAAATAAATTATGGATTCCTTCTTATTTTGATCTCCTCTTCAACCCTAGCCAACTTTTACAATAAAAAGCTTGAGACGAGCCTAGGGGGAGTTGCAAGAGCGTCATCCACCATTAATGGCATGAGCTTGGAGCTTTGGAGCTCAATTGGAGGCGGGTTTTATAACTTAAACCCTTAAACATTGCTATTGCATCAATTCTCTATGCTTTGTTGATTGATTTCTTTAAATTGCTACACTCTTGTTTCTTTGCTGCAATTTCCATCAAGAACGGTTGCTGTTGTTGGTTGTTCGAAAGAAGGGGATGATTACATCATCCTAGATTCTTATCCAAAGAAAAGTACCAAGCCAAACGGTTTTGATAGCTACTCCAAATCGTTTTAATTTGATTGGTTGTGCGGTTTCAGCAAACCGTTTAAGGGCAAACGGTTTGAAACCGTTTGGGAGAAAACGGTTTCAAAACCATTTGAGATGGTTGACCAAGCATTGACCGTTTGGGAATTTTGTTCCTAATTATGTAGGCTAATGACCCACCAAATTTAGGGGTTAAATCCAAAGGAATCGTAGGTTGAAGGCCAATCAATTAGGAAAATTGAATTGAATTAAATGCTGATTTTCAACCTGATTAATGTGACATGTTTGGGAAAACGGTTTCAAGACCGTTTGAGTGAGTTGACCAAGCGTTTACCGTTTGGGATTCCTGTTCATAATTATGTTGGTTGATGACCCTCCTAATTTTAGGGATTAACTCCCAAGGAATCGTGAGTTGAAGGCTAATCAATTAGGGAAACCTAATTGGATTAAGTCCTGATTATCAATCTGATATAATTGAACTTTTTGGGCAAACAGTCTCAAGACCGTTTGAGATGGTTGACCAAGCGTTGAATGTTTGGGATTCCTGTTCATAATTATGTTGGTTGATGACCCTCAAAATGTGAGGGATTAACTCCCAAGGAATCGTGAGTTGAAGGCTAATCAATTAGGGAAATCTAATTGGATTAAGTGCTGATTATCAATCTGATATAATTGAACTTTTTCGGAAAACGGTCTCAAGACCGTTTGAGATGGTTGACCAAGCATTTACCGTTTGGTATTACTGTTCCTAATGATGTTGGTTATTGACTCACCAAATTTTATGGATTAATTACAAACGAGTCATGAGTTGAAGGCTAATCAATTGGGCAAACCCTAATTGAAATCAGTGCTGAAATTCCAATGAGTTAATTAGAGATTTTGGGTTGATTAGCCCAAACGGTTTCAAGACCGTTTGGGGATCACCCAAACGGTCTCAAGACCGTTTCGGGGTCACCCCAAGACCGTTTGGAGGTCTGGGGTCAAGTATAGTTGACCAATTGAAGGTCTAAAGGTACTAAATCATATTGCAATTAAGTGCTGATTGTTGATCAACTCGATAGACCAAACCTTGATGAAATTTCACTAGAATCCAAAGGTTGGATGAGCCAAACGGTCTCCAGACCGTTTGGAGCTCATCCAAACGGTGGTCAACCAAGACCATTTGGAGGTCTAGGGTTGAGTATGGTTAGGTGTTTGAAGGTCTAAAGGTACCACGTTGATATACAATGCAATGCTGATTTGGTGATCAATCCCATGATCCAAACCTTAATTGTATGGCTTGGATTTGAATGATAAGATGGGAAAACGGTCTCAAGACCTTTTGGAGGTCATCCAAACGACCTCAAGACCGTTTGGGGTCAGGTCATACCCAATTTGGATGATGGTTCAAAAGTTTCAAAGTAAACAATCTTGCATTGATGAGTGTTGTTGAATCATCGATTCTAAACCCTAATCCAATTGAATCAAACCCTAATTGATGACCAAGTGAGGGTCAATTGAGGGTCAAATCAGTTGAAGGTTGACCTACTAAACTCAATTGAAGTATGATCATAGGTCCAATTGATGATTGGTTCCATGAATTCAATGGTTGAAGATCCAATGCAATCAATTGAAACATAAATAGTAGCTTGATTGATGATCAACTTCAAAGCTCTAATTGGTGTTTATAAACCCTAATTCCATTGAGATTAGACCCTAATTGAAGTTCTAATTAAGGGATGAGTTCATGACTCAATTGATGATTGAGTTGATGATCCAATTGGTTGAGATTCCATAGATTGGAATTGAGTGTTGTTGATGTCTTGATTGACTCTTTGGTCCATGAGGTTTTGAGAGGTTTGGACCAAACGGTCTCAAACCGTTTGAGACTCATGCGGTTTCAAAGCTTTTTTCTTAAACGATTTCAAACAATTTGTGGTTCAATTTGGTTAATCCAATCGGATGCCTAATACAATTGAAGGATCAATTGGTTAACCCAATTGAGTACCTAATGTATTTGAAGGAACAATGGGTTGATTCAATTGAGTACCCAATGATATTAAAGACTCAATTGACTAATCCAAATGGGTACCCAGTGTAGTTGAAGGTTCCATTGATCAATCAATTTGGATACCTCAAGTTATTGAAGGTCCAATTGATCAAACATTTTTGTAAACCTAATGTGATTAGGTGGGAGATACCTTTAATGGTACTAATCATTAATGCATAACAAATGCATGGATCCAATATATGATGTAAACCCTAATTGAGGCTGATTCCATGTATAATCCTATTAAGAGGTTGTCTACATGTGAAATCACTAATTAGGATGAATAGTAAACCCTAATTCAATTGGATGCCTTAAGTAATGGTGGTCCAATGTGATTGAATCTCTTGAGAATAGAGATGATGAATCATCCATTGATCCAATGATGATTAGTAGTGATAATCAATGAAGGTACAAAGGTTGAAACCCTAATAGTACCTAAGTGATTAGTGCCAATTAAGGGATGAACCCTAATTGCTTATAAGAACAATGTCTTAGTACACTATGTTAACCATAGTTGTATATACTTGATTGAAGGGTTGATGTAACCTAATCAAGTTGATAGGATGATGGAAAGGAATTCATACCTGAGTATTGATCATGTGATGAATAGGGTATGACCCTTAATAAAGAGATCATGTGAACCCTAATTGAGGTTGATTCCATGTAAACCCTAATTGAGGGTGATGCCATGAGAAACCCATGTTGGGATGAATTGTAAACCCTAATTTTAGGCAATATGATGAGAAAGCCTAACGAAGGGTGATGTTATATGCAATCCTCATCCTAATGAAGTATGATAGCATGGGAAACCCTAATCCTAATAATGGAATGGTTACTAATATATTGATGGGGGGAATGCCTAAAGTGATTGATTGTGGATATCCTTATAACAAGTAATGCTTTAACTTGAGATGAGTCTATATTGTTAAAGATAGTTGGACCATTCTTATGTGTGACCTATGCACTTCATGGTAAGGGTGATAGGTTAATGAATGAAAGGATTAAGATGGGAAATACCTTAATCCAAGATAAGTTGATAAATTAAGGAAGTTGAAAGTGATGAGGAAAGTGATATATCAATATGTGATAAATATCACTTTTAGCATTACATGATTGATATAGTTCAATACCTGGAATAGTTGCACAGGATTAGCATAGTCTAATACCTGGAATAACATCTGCACAGGATTGGTTAAACTCCAATATCTGGAATAGTGTCACATGATTGGCTAACTCCCAATACCTGGAATGATAACACAGGATTGGCTAACTCCCAATACCTGGAATGATAACACAGGATTGGTTAAATCCCAATATCTGGAATAATAACACAGGATTGGTTAAATCCCAATACCTGGAATGATAACATAGGATTGGCTAACTCCCAATACGTGTAATGCATAGGATTGGTTAAATCCCAATACCTGGAATGATAACACAGGATTGGCTAACTCCCAATACCTGGAATGCACTGGATTGGTTAAATCCCAATACCTGGAATAATAACACAGGATTTGCTAACTCCCAATACCTGGAATGTACAGGATTGGCTAAATCCCAATACCTAGAATAGTTTCACAGGATTGACATAGATCAATACCTTGAATAGTTGCACAGGATTGACATAGATCAATACCTGGAATAGTTGCACAAGATTGACATAGATCAATACCTGGAATGGTTACACAGGATTGACATAGTTCAATACCTGGAATGGATACATAGGAATAATATAAGTCTAATGCTTGTACTAGTTGCACAGAATTGGTGTAATCCAATGCATGGAATATTTATATAGGATTGGTATAGACCAATGCCTGAATAAGACATGATGATGTACACTCGCATGTCCAAAATAACCAAAAATCTGTTTAGCAGATTGGCTAAGGCCAATAAGTTGAAACAAGCATGTCTCATGGGTGACATATCAAGATAATGAGTGTCACAAGAGAAGTTTGACATGATGGTATAATATGGAGGATAAATGATATACATGTTTTTCCTATTCCTTATTAAGAGAATAGTTGTTCTATTATTCTATCATGAATAGTCACAATGCTTTAAGACGAGAATGCTTTAAACTGCTTATCCTCTGCTCAGTTCCATATCTTTAAACTGCAATAATAATGTTTTGGCGGAGATTTATATCTCTCGCTGGGGCAATTTTCAATTGTCTCACCCCCGTGGGAAACATTTTTAGGTATGCATGGAAGGCAGAGCAGATAGCCTAGAACAGGGAAAGAGCAGCAACAACAGCAGGGACAGTAATAAGATCTCAGGTGGAAATATTGTCTATCTAGTCATATATATAGTAGTCCAATGTGTCGTCTCTGTACTCTCAGGTCCTCAGAGTTTTAAATGTATCAATCTGAGTTTTGGCTTAGTGCCTCGAAGTTTTTATACTGCCTGTGTATATTTGTTAACAGGGCAGTCAATGTTGTAATCCTTGAAAAGGAATGGTACATGTTGTGTACTTGTGAACCAGGATGAATTTGGAATACTTTGGTTCATGGTTAAAGAGTTTTCCTGTGAATGGATCTCTTTTCAAAAAGTTTTAAATTTTCAGTGATTTTCAGTAATCCGCTGCAAATAATTCGCTTCCGCATTAGTTAATCCTATTTTCGTGAGATGGTCATTTCAATGATGATGATGATGATGATGATGATGATGATGATGATGAAGAAGAAGAAGAAGAAGAAGAAGAAGAAGAAGAAAGAAGAAGAAGAAGAAGAAGAAGATG
Organism: Alisma plantago-aquatica; assembly: GCA_963693085.1. Classification (NCBI taxonomy): domain Eukaryota; kingdom Viridiplantae; phylum Streptophyta; class Magnoliopsida; order Alismatales; family Alismataceae; genus Alisma; species Alisma plantago-aquatica. The sequence continues at coordinate 1,284,688,874 of OY856412.1, read as the reverse complement.
ATGATGATGATGATGATGATGATGATGAAGAAGAAGAAGAAGAAGAAGAAGAAGAAGAAGGATAGGAAGTAGTAGTAGTAGTAGTACTAGTAGTAGTAGTAGTAGTAGTAGTAGTAGTAGAAGAAGAAGAAGAAGAAGAAGAAGAAGAAGAAGATGATGATGATGATGATGATGATGATGATGATGAACTTACAAGTAGGTACATTACAAAAATAACTTAGCACAATCATTTCTGAACTGGGAATATTCAAGTCCAAATTGGATGCATTCAAGTGGAAATTAGCTCAAGTCCAAACTGGGTGCATTCAAGTTCAAACTGGACGCATTAGATTGATTGTGGGCACAATACATGTCAAACCCTATGTATTATTTTATTTAAAAATTTGATAATATTAGTCTAGTTATAAAGTACTTTTTGAAAGGATTCTAATGGTTTTTATTGCATGATAAAACTCATTACAGATCAAAATTTATAAGAAAAACAAAATGTAAATATAAAAAAAAGTTATTTAAGTAGCAGAGATAATGAGTGGGGGAGGAGAAGGAGGGGGACCACAGTTGGAAGGGGGAAGTTTCATTTGTGCTTGAAACGTGTGTATGCCCCCCTGTACGTGAAGGTAGTATATTTCTTATCTGTTTGCAATATAATATTTAGGGTCATATCAATTGTTGTAACAAGTTGGTTCTATGCATTTCCATTTGATGTTCTCTCACCGAGCTTGAGTAAAATAATAATCACACATGTATGAAATGAGATTTATTAGGAAGCATGAAGTAGCTCAAGTATGTGAAGAATTTATATGATTAAACTATCAGTCTATTCTATAGATGCACATTTACACTTTGATGAAGGATATGTTACAAAACTAAATGGTTTTAGTTGTTGCATTACTAATTGGTAGGCAAGCTGGCACGTAACTGAAAAATAGAAATAAGATTAATATGGAATATATATATATATATATATATATATATATACATATATATATATATATATTGATAAGTTCAACTCATAATTTTCATTGTTTAGTGCATTTTTTACAACTGAAACTATGACAACATGGCTTTCTGAAAGCCTTTCATTTCAATTATATATATGAGTATTGTAAAGAACAACTTTTTTCGAAATCAGCAGACATTCATTGGTGTATGCGTCACAGGATTCATGGACATCCAAATGTTACCCGACCTAAATCCCTTTTTTTAAATACATAATATTTAATAGATAGTAAGAAATAATAATATCTTATACAAGTTTTTGTTAGTATGTTGAGAACATAAAAATTTTGTACCAAACACAAAATATTCAATTATCCGATCCATACGAAAAAAATATTAGTAGGTTTATAGATAGTACTTGAGTATTTATTGGGAAGGCATAGTAGATCATTACCTTGAGATTGGCAGATGTGCATTAAACCTTTATTGTGACTTGTATTGCAAAAAAAAATCCATAAATACTTATTTTTCTAGCATCATGATAAAGTATGGTCTATTAAAAAACCTAACACCTGATCAACTAAGTAAAAGGGATACCGACTCAAAACTCTAAATCACATAGTATAACAATCCAGATGTAATATTTGGATTACTACATTTTGAGTCTAGGTAGTGAAATCTATTGATGAATTTTGTATATGTATTTCTCTTGAAGCCTTTTAAATTAATTTCACGGGAGATGGAGTGTCAACGTTATGTTGGAAAAATTTGTTCTAGCAAGTAGGACACTAATCCTTTCCTATTTTTTGTAAATTTATATTTCAAAAGATGAGATCCCTGATTAGATTTTACAGTATATAAAGTCATTTTCTAAATAAGAACACAACTAAAAAGAGACATCAAATGTTTGATTACTATTTTTTGTTTGATTCATGCTATCAGGAACAAACTTAGTAAGACGAAAGACACTTGGTTCTTTTTTTCTACTTGTCAATATTTATTTTTTAAAGGTTAAAACAAAAGTCATGATAATATATGAGTAGGTGACTCTTTCAAGAATAGCTAATCATGGAAAATATCCAAAGTGTTGATCATGGTAATTTTTATAAGTATACATGTAGATCATAAACATCATGCAAAGTGTCGGCATGATCAACAACTAAGTATAATATTCAAGGTGCCCAATTGTGGCTAGTAAATTAGTCGTGAACTTGGGTGAAACTTGTTAGGTAGTAGTTGTGGGATATAATCTTACGTAAGGTAGCCAAAAACTAAAAGAAAAATCCCATTAGAGCATCAAAAGATGAAGGTGAATAAAAAGAGTGCTACATCCTAGCAAAAAGTAATTGATCGTGGGGGTACATGGCCCTTTTCCATATATGTTTTTCTAGAATAATACCAAATTGACAATAAATTTTGTGTTTGGATGTTATTTCTTAGCATACATGGAGAGTCTTCAATATCAACATTCCAAATGGAAGATGAGGTTTTCAATTCATAATTACTTAAAATTTGGATGACAAACCTGGATTCATATCTCAATAAATGAACACAACAACCCTTGTATTGTGCTTCCTAGATTTCCAAATAGATTCTGAATGTGTTTTCACTCTTCTTTTTCTATATTGAAATCAATTGAGAATAAAAAAATTTATGTAGCCTCTTATTGTGTAGATGTCGAGAAAGAAGATCATCCATATGGGGTCTCAAAACACCAAGTAGATAATTATGTAACTTTCTATATTACGACTTTGTGGTTTGTTGTTCAGGCTTGTATCATTTGAAATTTAAAAAGAATCCACCCTTTATTTAGTGATGCACCTTAGAATTGGCATGCAGGTCGTTGCCAAGACCGTGACATCTAAAACTATCATTTTCAAGATGAAGACATTACACAATATAGACAATGTTAATAATAAAATCCCAGACAATAAAAGAATCCCCCAAAGTAATTGAGTTTGATAATTCCATTGGATCTAGGATTGGAAATTTTCTCTACAGGGGGTTGAATAGAGGTAAAAAGGACTTAAACAAAATTTATTAGACCTTCAATATATATAACAAGATAAGGTTGCTAAATAGGAATCCAAGTGAAACTAAATATACATAGCAAGGGTGAGAGATACTGAAACAAGCACAAGAACACAAGCTATGCAGAGTGGTTCCAATATCCAACCAAGGAGTTTTCAATCCACTACCTAGAGAGGTCAACCTCTAGGATTTCTTAACCATGTCTACTCCTTATATTCACTTATATGAATTACAACATATTACCTTTCTTTTTCGGTTCAAGGATACCCAACTTTCCCTTCGAGGGAAAGGGAGACAACAACCTACCAATGGACTTACCTATCCAATACAAAGAGTATTCACCCTTACAAGGGACTTTACCACTTGTGCAAGGAGTCTTCTACCTTCACCCACACTTGCACCAAGTCTTTGACCTTCAAAGAATTACCCACTATTCTTGGATCTTCCACCATTGACTTCACCTTTACCAAGGAGAAGCTTTCATTATGGACTTACACACTTGAGCAAGGAGTCTTCTGCCTTCGCCAAGGGCTTTCCCACCTCTTTCACTAAGTCTTTAGCCTTGAACTTCTTCACCTCTCTTAGCTATGAGAGAAACTTCATCTTCATCTTCATGGTGTAAATGAGAGAGTGGAAGGTGGAGGAAGTAGGAGCTTCACAAGATATATATGTAGGACTATCTCTCTTACAAATCTCCTATATACTCTAATGGATGTAGCAAGTGATTAAGCTTTGAGAGAGAGAGGAGGTTGTATGATGCACTCAACTATAATATAAGGACTTTCATAGTGATTGGATAAGCATGGGATGAAACCCAAGGGGTCCTCTTTATAGTAGGGGATGCCTCTTAGCCAGTGGGAACACTTAAGGATAAATTATAGTCATTTGGGGTGTTTGAACATATATTTTTTTTAGTTTTGCAACACTCCAACGACTAGAAACACTTTTTCTGCACTTTTTTTACAGTACAATTAGTCGAGTTTGTATCTCAACCAAACGGATCAGTCAAGTTTGTAACTCAACCAAACATGGACATTTTCAAAATCCATCAAGGGATCTGTCAAGTTTGTAACTCCATGAAAAAATAACATGTAATTAATTTTGGAAAATGTCATCAAAGTTCATAAATATTCAATTTAAGTGCTTTTTATTTTTTCTAAACTTAATTACAAATCATAGAATCATTACAACTGATTTACAACATGATTCTAATGGATTTACATCATATTCCATAATAGTTCACTTGCATTTGTTTTGACTTGTCTTTTCACCACGTTAGGATGCACAAGTTAGGGCATTTGGAGTGTGTCTATACCTAACTTGAAATAATTCAAGTACAAGCATTAGACACAAGTAATTGTAATGGTTAGTCATAAGGAAATAAGGGTTTAGTTAATTTAGATCTTGAGTCAACATTGACTAAATTGACCTTAAGTCAACATTCCCTCCTTTTTGAAGATGACAAACCATTCCATAAATGTATGGATGGCTTTTAAGTCAAATAATACCTTTGGAGAAACCTAGCGGTTTTAATATAATTGAGTTCATTTTCTCCCCTTCAATTGATGCTCATGGAGTTCTCATATTGCCCCTCAACTAATGCTATTTCTCCTTCATGGTTAGCTTTTGTAACATTTATAGAAACTATATCTTCTACTCATATATGTTCCACATATATATCTTCTCCCTATCTTCTCTTGTTTAATATAAGACATGTTCTCTCCCCCTTTTTCATGTCAAAAAGTGGGGGGTTTAAAAACACTTGTTAGCAGAAGGAGATACCACCTATTGGATAGTGAAGTAGAAAAGCAACACTAGTAGCTTCTCTAAGCATAGAATATAAAGAAAAACATGCATTTCAACAACCCTAGATGTAATTCTAGCATATAATCATTGTAAGACTATGCAAGCAAGTAAATCAAGATAGTATATTTCAAATTCAAGGAGCAGGATTGAGTACAAAACAAGATACAAGCACAACATATAGTTGAATACCACTTGATCAAAAGCTAATCAAGACTAGAACTACATGTCAAAGAACTACTAATGGATGATTTCACAAGTTAGGACTACTAGAATGATCTAGATCATAGAAAAAGATGCACAAGTTAAAGAGCAAGCTATGAGTAGATGTAGAGATATATCCCAACAAGAAGATATGCAGTTTCTGAAGTAAGAGAGGATATAATTCGATAACAAATATGCATAATTACCAAAAGATGATGACTACTAACAACCTCAAGGTTGTATCAAGACAAGATATACAACTACATAGATGTAGCAAGTTATAGCACAACAAAAGCAATTTAGGACACAACCATGTGATCCAAAGAGATCATCATCAAAACATGCATAACAACTCAAGACAAGTAATTGCAAGATATAGAGATACCACTTGTGTCATACTAAAAATGGTAATTAGAGAGATAGAGTTGTATGCAAGATAGGCAATTTAAAGAATGAAAATATGGATATATAAAGGTACCAAAGGGAGTGCCAAAGAATAAGGCAATTGGTTGAGAAAGTCTAGTTGAAAGGGAAATTCTCATCCAAAAAGCCATTTGTAAATTTTGTGCTTAGTGTTGTTTGTCGATGAGAAAACCCAAATCAGGCATCTTTGCTAAGTATTTATTTATGGTTTTGTGTCATTATAGCCTTGATATGACAAAAATAATCCTAGCTTCTTATCTTTTTGTGATTTATATCTTTCCATAGATAAAGTTGCTCAACTAGCCAATTTTGGAACTTGTAGGCACCGAACCTAAAAAGACATCTATTATCTAATATTTCTTCCCAAAACATGGTTTTTGCAGCAACTAGGCTTCCATCCGTCACGATCGTGACACCTGATGTGACTGAGATGCCCGACACAGGGTTGTGGTGTCTGCATCGACTATGGCATCTGTCTCGATCGCGACGTCTGTGTCGACCGTAGTGTCTATCTCGGCTATGACATTTGCATTGACTGCGACCCCCAGCACGATCGTTCCTAGCCTGGCACATTCAAGCGGAGACTAGGGCCGCGACCGGGATAGGTGTCACGACCACTTGTTATATACACTCCACCTTCACATATAAATACCCACCCCTCACGAACTGGAGGGGGGTTCAGAGATTTTTCTAGTTCCACATTGTGATTTCACACATTCTTGGTTCCCAAAGCCCCGTGGGCGAGTTGTGAGGTCCAAAACGGTTGAAGTGCTCATCCTACGTCCATCCCTCGAGTTTTCTTCCATCCACTATCTTTTTCACCACCATTCGCCCATATCTTAGCATTTTCAACCATCTTCAACCTCCATACACCCACCAAGCTACTGTTTAAGGTGAAATCAAATAGAAAGGAGGCCAAGGAGTCCAAAAGAGCAAGGAGGATGACCCAAAGATGAGATCCGGCCTATATAGAGGTTAAGGAGTGAGAGCCACCTCTCCTCTACAAGCTAAATCTCTTCTTCTTCTGCTCCTTTCTGTAACTGTTCTCCTTTGTTCCTGTATAAATGATGTTCTTCCATCTTTGTTCAGTGTTGACAATGTTTGTTCATGGATAGTTGGGCTCCTACTTGGCTATGTAGCCCATTTTGGGCATGTTTATGTACTTTTACCTTAAGCAAGTAGTTTCATTCCAGATATAGTATGTTTTCTATTCTATCTCATCTTTATGGTTATGATAGATAGTTTGGTTGATTTCTTAATTGCTTGAACTTATATTTCTACCTATATCGAGGGATTCGTTGTAGAAATAGATATGAGTAGGTAGTTTAGATTGAAATCTAAAAAGAGGATGGTTCAGGGTGATCTGGGTAGAACTGTAGACCTAGGCACAGTCAGGGTCAAGCCACTACCAGGTTCTACCCACATCACACGTGTTCCTAGTATCTCACAATACTCTAGATCTGAGAGGGTATCTAGAATATTTTAGGGTGTTGATTTGTCATCCTTGAGAGAGGTTTCATGTCATTGATGAGTTTTAGTCACTCTGGGATGACCCCACAAGAACAGGCACCACAATATGTAGTATGCTTGGATGTAGGTTGCTTGTTGGGGTGTTCAAGGGTTTTCTACGCTCGAGAATGAGTGCATAGACTTCCCAACTTGTGGTTACATAGCCAGGAACTCCTTCTCTATGATTGGTAGAATCTGACATAATCTGTCTTGTTTTCTTTACTTTGTTTTGTTTTACTTTGTGACATTTTTCTAGAATCTTTCTAGTTCCATACTTTTATCAAATATCTGATTGCCTTATATGACTTGAGAGTGAGTCCTGAAGTGTCCTAAACATCCCCATGTCCTTGTATTCAATCTCCTATATCTTCTTTGACTCCTTAATAATGTTGTGGGGGTCCTTGAAGGTTTGATTTATAAATTTAAAGTTTGATCCTTCTGAGTCCACCTCCTTTCAGACCAACGATTCGGGCCATACCAACTTTTGGTGCCATTACCAGGGAGGTCATTTTCCATGTTTGCACACCCAAAGATTTTGTTATGTCATCCATAAGCTTGTATATATATGCATAGCTTCACTTTTGTTTTACACATACTTGTCCATATATACTGAATAGTTTTTCATTTTCATATACATCTTTTCACCATGGATCTTGCATCTACAAGACAAGTTATCATGTCCACCTGTCCTCCCAAATTTTTCCACGGTTCTGACCGCTAGCAAATAATTGAAACAGATTGGTGCGCTCCCGCTAGAGGCTTGCAACAAGTGCAATCCACGAGGTCGGGAGGCACGAGATGAGATGGGATCTTAGCTTTCGATATTTGTATGGTCCCACACTAACTACCTACGTCTACTAAGACACTACGCCCGCAAGCGCACGGGGTCGTGTCGTAGTATAGGTGAGGTGGCAAGTACGGGGTTGAACCTCGGAGATAGAGGGGGCGCTAGAGTTAGATGGTGTGAGCTACGTTCCTAGTGCAGAGAGTAAAGTTTTTAGGGTATTAAGGTTGATTGTTGGTTGATTACACTAAGAGAGCAAGTATGAAAAGCGATATGAAACTAAGTTATCAAAAGACCAAACTAGCAATCTAGGTGACAAACTAGCTAAACTAAGGCAAGGGCAAGATGGACTAGACTAAGCAAGCAATTAACAACTAAGGAATTGAATTAACTACTAATCAAGATCAAAGACCTAAATTAACACTAGCTAGCAGAACTAGGCAATCAACTAAATTAACTAAAGCAAGTGAACTATAATAGCATTAACAAGCAAACAGGGCAATTAAGGTTTTAAGCAATTAGATTAAGGTGGGTGGGCCGTTTGGGAAATGTCACTTTGATTTTAGTTGGGGGAGTTCATTAAACATGCATGGTGCTCAATTCATATCTAGATTACCAAACCAAACAACAAGGGCAATGCCATTAGAACATACCCTATACTACTAGTAGAAGACTAGGGTTAGGTGTAGTTCTAGTGAGATTGGCCAAATCTAGTTTTCTAGGGTAAGTGATAGTGGACAATTGAGGGTTGAGGGTAGAGATGGGAGTGGAGATGAAGGGGTTTAACCTCATGCCACTAGCCACTCTAGCCTTTAAAAGGCCCTATGCAATTGCATCACTCTCACTTGCACTAGCCACTTAAATCTCACACTCATTTGTAGGGGGAGGGGTGTGTATGTAGGAACAAAGGGGGCTAGCTAGGGATCCACTAATTGGACCTAGGAGTCATTCCTAAGATTGCCACATACACCCCAATTCCTCCTAGAAATTAAGTGTCATCAAAAACCTCAAAATAAGTAATTCATACAAGAAGCACAAACCACATGCAATAAGATAGGAAAAGAGATGGAAGCAAGAAGTAATCATCATACATATGAATTGAGTTCATTACAAGAATTTATCCCCCAACCTGGTATCAAAGTAACATTTTAATCCCAAATAGCCCACCACAAGGGGGCTTAGCTAGACATAATCATGAAAACAGGAAAAGAAAGGGGTAGAAGAAGGGAAAATTCCATGAAGCTCGATGTAGTGGCCTCCTTCTTCACCTCCAAGCAGTTGTGGATGACCTCCCTCCTCCAAAGGTGTAGGGGTGCATGAAAATGGTTGGATGGATGGATAGAAACCTAGAGAAACTAGGTTTCTATGGTGGAAATGAGTGGAAAATGGATGGAAATGGGGTAGATTGCAAGGAAATGGGTGGATTGGAGCAAAGGATGCAAAGGTAGTAGCTAGGGTCGGCTAGGAGTGCTTCCTCCTGAGCCCTAGAAGCAACTATTGCTTATATAGGAGCTAGGGTTAAGTGGGGGCAAAATAGGAATAACAGTGGAAAGTTATGTAGGGTATGTGATCACCACGGTCGTGGTGGGTGTGCCACGGCCGTGGTGAGGGTAGTGGTGGACGACCGTGGGGTGGTGAACATGGTCGTGGGGTGAAGAAAGTGGTGAAAAAGCAAAGTAGGGTGTTGGCCACGGCCGTGGCGGAGTGCCACAGTCGTGGTGGGTAGCATGCACCATGGTCGTGTTGGGTAACACAACCGTTTTGGAGGAGTCAGGCTGACCGTGGGGAGGGGCCACAGGCATCTTGATCAGCATCAGCCACGGTCGTGGCAACTTGGCCACGGTCGTGGCTTTCTGGGCACTTCCCTGTTGGAATCTGGCTTTTCACAATTTAATTCCCACGACCGTGGCAGGGTGCCATGGCCGTGTTCTCTTTTACTGACCATGACCGTGCTGATGGACACGGTCGTGGCAGGTGGCCACGACCGTGGGATTCTGTGGATTTCCCTATTGTAGCATGTTGGATTTGCACAAAAAAGCCACGACCGTGGCGTTGGGGCCACGGCCGTGGTGAGGCTTGACTTCTTTATTTCTCTTCTAACTTTGTCAATTTCGGATATCTTTGCTCGGGGATGAGTTTTGGCCACTGGAGGTAGGTTGAGGGATACTTTGGGGCCTTCTTTGGGTCCCTCTCTCTCCCTCGTCCATCTAAGCATGGTCCAAGTACCTGAAAAGCAACGCAAAGAACATCCATAAGTGTATTTGCGATGACAATCATATTGGGGGAAATAACGTGTAATTCTAATGCATTTGAATGTGATAAAAGCACAAAATGACACGAGATACAACCCTAGAATAGGGTTGGATCACCACCCCAAACTTGAAACATACTTGTCCTCAAGTATGCTCCAACTCAATCTCTTTTCCATTTTCCACAATCAAAAGATATGACAAATACAATATGATGGGCAACAAATGCTAAATGGGATCAAAGGTGACTAGGTACATGCAAATCACTTCCCTTCTCTTCTACTTTCACAAACCAACCATGAAGGGAGCACAGAGCACAAGAACTTCACATATAATGCATGGATTGCACAAGTTATCAATACCTCATCCATAAGGTTCCGGGTGACCGTTTCATGATGATGTTAATCGCCGATGACTAGGAGTGTCATTTCACCTTCATGCCTTCAACCTTATGCTTCAAGTTATGCCAAATGACCCACATGGCTACAGAAAAGGGGTAAAGTGAGCTAGGTTTGAACTTTCCTAGCTCAATGGGTGTAAAAGTGGAAGAAAGGGCTGCGGTAAGATGTTTGGAGTGTTTTTAAACACTCATCTTTTCTTTATTTGAATGCTCTTAAACAGGAGCATCCTTTTATTTTATTTTGCTTTTCTTTTTCTTGCCCTTGGTGTAAATAGGGCATATGGTGGATAGAGTGAAGCAGGGAGATAAAGATGTGGCCACCCCAAACTTTTGGAGATGGCCACGGTTAATATGTGCACTTTGGCATCTTTTTATGAGGCGGAGAGGTATGAAGGTGATGAAAGAGTGGTCGGGTCAAAGAGGGGTCACTTGGCATAATCTTCCACATAAGGTCTCCTGCATGAAAACTAGTCTTACACTTCACCATAGATATCACATCACATGAATGAACCAAATGAAATCCATATATCAATCAAGTAACTCCACAAACATTAAACGTTCTATGCTTGCTCGGATCATAATTCAATCAAACCAACACATTCCCAAGGGAGGTGATGAGCATGTAACAAGTCACTCGTTGATACCACATAGCACTTCATCGTAGCATATCATTTTGTATTTGTCAAAGATAAGCAATTTCATTCAATATGGTAAAGATTGAGTCAAAACACGTTTTTTGGACAAGAAACATCAAATCTGGGCAAAATTGGCCAAAAATGTGTCATATTGTACTAAATCACATTCACACACAATTTTAGGTAAAAAGCAAGTAAATCCTAGCTAAAGCATGCAAAAATTAGCAAAAACCTACATGAGATGCAATGCATGGCTGAAGAAGCAAAATTTTTTAAAAATTACTCAAAAAAAATGCAGAAATGAACTACATGTCATGCAGCAAAATCAGTAAAACTAAACTAGATGGCAGGGGTGATATCAAAATGACAAAAAGAGAGAAGGAGTGGTGCATACCGCCCTACCCACCCCAGACTTTAGAATCATGCTGTCCTCAGCATGAAACTATAGCTTAGGGAAGATAGGGGAAGAATCACGGCTGCAGTGGTTGGTCCGACATCTGCGGAGGATCTGGAGGAGGAGCTGAATCTGGAGCTGAGCTGGAAGGAGGTTGCTGGTAGTAGTGCCCCCAGTAGTCATCCTGGGGTGGAGGATATGCCTGTGGATGTCCAACTATACCACCCCAAAAGTCTGCACCCCATTTGGGGTTTCTTGCTGCTTGGGCATGTTGGTATTGGTACAAATGGTTGATCTGGTAGTGCATTTGTTGTTGATCGTACCACATGTACTGCTGGATGAGCTGCATGTCACCTTGGGTCTTCTGAATACTCTCAAGGTGTGCCTGGATGGTAGCCAGGTCATAGGCGTTCCCTGAGGGTGGCTGCATCTGGGATGTCCCCTCATCCCTCCTTCTAATTCTTCGGGGTTGCCAGTGTTCTACATCTTCTTGTTCCTGCCCTTGTACATTAGATTCTGCAATGTCTTCATGTACGGCAGCAGCTCCCCTTGTATACGTCTCTCGTGGGTGTTCTTGCTGCCATGTGAGAAGTTTTTCTCTCAACCTGAAATTAATTCCCAACGCGGAAAGAAGAGGCACCGCATGGTATGGCAGCTCGAGCTCGAAGTCCGGCACACTGGTAGTAAGATAGATCATCTTCTTTTCCTTTATCTTTATAGTGTGTGAGCGCACCAAGTAGTTGAGGTCAACAAACTGTGCCTCAAGTGCGTCCTGTAACCTCGAGAGATCGTATCCCAGTGCTAGTGCAATCGAAGTCACAAACCCACCCATGACAAAGGGTTTTGTGCTCTTGTAGGGTATGGACTTCATATGATCAATCAATAGAACACCAAGGTCGAGGTGCTTCTTGAGGTACATTGACATCATGACAAACATATCTTTTTGTGAGATGGAGTCTTGATTATCATACCTCCCTACAATTGTGTTCGCCACGACCTTTTGCACATAGCGCATCATTGGATTGCTTATGGCGGCTGTCTTTGATCTTCCTGCATCGTACACGCCGCTGCCTGTGATTTGCTCCCAGAAATAGGCAAAATCCAAATCGTGGACCTTCTCTAACAAGCTGTCATCCATCTTGAAGGCCTCTTCAAGACTTGCAGCAAAAATCCCATTCAACTGAGTGGAAGTGAGGGTGTGCACATTGCCCATTATGGCAAACTTGATTGCGTCACAACCCCTCACTTTAGTCCTTTCAAGAGTAGCAAAGAATTCTCGGGTCAAGGCGACGTAGGTTGGCTGCGGTGTGAAAAGGATATCCCACAACCCTATTCTCTTTAAGTTCATTTCCACTGTCTCCTTGATCCCTAGATCCTCGATCACTTTCTGTGACCCGTACTTGGTGGCGAAGTCTCGCCTCGTCATGCACTCGGGGTAGATAAGATCAACTTTCTTTTTCCTATGTCCTCTACAATAGGACACCCCCACTGATGCTTTGCCTAGGGTCTTCTTTCTGTTTGCCTCCAGAAATGTCATAACATATTCGCCTTCCGGCTCCAGCTCCACCTCTTCCTCCTCACTATCTTGCTCTTCCTCCATTGCATAAGATTGCGACCCCGAACTGGTACCAAAAATGTACCAGTGGGCCGATTGCTCCTCATCGTGTTGCAATTGCCGCGAGGGTTGCGGCTGCACCTTACGTCTCGTCGTTGTGCTGGATGTCGAGTGGCGGGGTGGTGTGGGCTTTGGAGGTAGCCTGGATGAGGACGGCGCCGCTTTGGATCGCTGGTTTCTTTTTGCGGTCGTCGGCTCAATCTCGTCAATGAGGTTGTCCATGTCGATCCCCATGGACTCCTCCTCTTCTTCGTCCTCCCCCTCATAAGTAGCGTCTGTGATATGGTGTCTATCGGATGAGCGGGTGTGTGATCCTCTCACCGATTGTGACCGGCGGAGGGAGTGATGGGCGGAAGCGGTGGGTGATGGGGTGTGAGATGGAATGGACACCTCGGAGGAGGCATTTTTAGAACTCCGCTTCCCTCCGGTGATGATGTTCATCCCCTTGGCTAAGGCTTTCCCAAACTTCTTCATGGTGAGGGTGGAGGTGGAAGTGGTGATAGGAGGGGAACTTTCGGATTTGGTGGAGAAGGTGGTGTGGGTGTGGTTTTATGGGTGGAATGGAAGGATAGTGATGTACGGATGATGGTTATATGATTAGTGGTGGATTTGGGCGAGAATGGAGGGGTTTTTGTGGAGGTTTTGTGGTGGGGGGGTTGCTGGGCGGAATGGAGATGGAAATGGAGATGGAGGTGCGATTGGGAGAGATTGGACGGTGGGAATGGGAGAGGGATGGCTGGGGATCGATTTGGGATGGATTCGGGATCAAAAGGAGGTGGTTTTGGGGGTTGGGGGTGACAAACGGGAGAGCCCAAGTCCGTTTTCCGCCACCACAGTCGTGTTCTGGAGGTGGAAGAAGATGGAATGAGGAGGGGGGTCGGGTTTGGATGTTTAAAAGTATATATTTTTTCCTGAACCGGGTTCGACCACGGTCGTGGCAGGTGGCCACGGTCGTGGGCAGGGTTGGGTAGCACAGCCGTGGCAGGTGCCACGGTCGTGTTGTCAATGAAGAACTCCCCGGTATGACCTCGCCACAGTCGTGGTAGCCCGCTACGGTCGTGGCCTTGTCCTCACGCCACAGTCATGGTCGACTTGCCACAGTCGTGGCTGATCTTCGAAACAACCTGTAACTTCGGCCAAATTTGTAGCAATAATTCCCACGGCCATGGCCGTTGCCCACGGTCGTGGCCAACCTTCTTTAACACGGCCGTGGTAAGGACCACGGTCGTTGTCAGTCTCCTTCGCCACAGTCGTGGCATCTCGCCACGGTCGTGGCCGATCTTCAAAACAACCTGTAACTTTGGCCAAATTGGTGCTTTAATTCCCACGGCCATGGCATAGAGCCACGGTCGTGTTTGGCTGCCTACGCCATGGTCGTGGTCCAGCTCCACGGCCGTGGTGGATTTGTCTCTGCAATTTTCAAACTTTAAAACATGATCTTTTGGTTTCACTTATTCTATTGCCACAAATTTGAATTAATGGTCTTGATGAACTTCTAGATCCTCTCTCTCTAATGTCTATCACTTGCCATCATCAAAACTCAAACAAAAACTGTAAAGCACAAGTGTGCGTGTGTGTATTTGTGTAAAACAAAACTAAAGTATCAAAAGAAGGGTTGAGAGTCTCAAACCATGTGGGTTGCCTCCCACTAGCGCTAAATTTAACGCCTTTAGCCAGGCTTATTGATTGTTGGACTTTTCACTTCTTTGGGACTTTCAAGAGATCCTTGTAGTAAATCCTTTTCTCATCCTCATCTAAGCATTCATCTTCATCAAATTCTTCTTCTACCATCATGACAATATCAAAATCTTGGTTGGACTTTTCCGGGCCGACCTCAACGACAGGTTTCAACCTTTACCCATTGACGACAAATTCCTTAGCTCCTTCTTTTGCACAAATGATCACTGCCCCGGATGGGTACACCTTCTTGACTAGGTAAGGTCCTTCCCATATCGATCGGAGTTTCCCGGGGAAGAACTTCATTCTAGAATCGTAGAGCCATACCCATTTGCCGGGCTCAAACTCTTTCTTTCTTATGATCTTGTCATGTAGAAACTTGGTTCTTTCCTTGTAACTCTTTGACATTTCATATGCTTCATGCCGCATTTCTTCTAGCTCATGCAATTGAAACTTTCTTTTCATTCCGGTGCTCTCTTCATCAAAGTCCATCTTCTTCAAGGCCCACAGTGCCTTGTGTTGCATCTCAACCGGCAAATGGCAACTCTTACCATAGACAAGCTTGAACGGTGTAGTGCCAATCAGGGCTTTGTAAGCAGTCCTATATGCCCATAAAGCTTCATTGAGGTGAAGTGACCAATCCTTGCGGTCCAGTCGCACCGTCTTCTCCAAAATGAGCTTTATCTCCCGATTTGCCAACTCAACTTGACCACTTGTTTGAGGGTGGTAAGGAGTAGCTACACGATGATTCAGTCCATGTCTCTTTAGCAGCCCTTCGAAGGTGCGGTTGATGAAATGACTCCCGCCATCGCTAATCATAGCCCTTGGAACACCAAAACGGCTAAAGATGTTGGATTTCACAAAATCACACACCACCTTATGATCATTTGTTCTTGTTGCCACAACTTCAATCCATTTTGACACATAGTTTAGGGCGACCAAGATGTAGACATACCCAAAAGAAGGGGGGAAAGGACCCATAAAGTCAATCCCCCAAACATCAAACACTTCTACCACCAGAATAGGTGACAAAGGCATCATGTCCCTCTTTGAGATAGTTCCCACTTTTTGGCACTTAAAGCAACTCTTGCAAAAGTCATGAGCATCTTTGAACAACGTCGACCAGTAGAATCCACATTGAAGAACTTTGGCGGCCGTACGTTTTCCTCCAAAATGTCCTCCACATATTCTGGAATGGCACATAGATAAGACTTCTTGCTGCTCCATCTCCGGAATGCACCTTCTAATGAGTTGGTCCGGGCAATACTTAAGGAGGTGAGGGTCATCCCAAATGTAGTTCTTTACCATAGAAAACAATCTCTTGCTTTCCTCTCTTGTCCACATGCTCGGTATCCTCCCACTGGCTAGGAAATTCACTATGTGCTTGTACCATGGCTTTTGGACAGATGAGACTAAGAGGAGTTGTTCATGTGGCATTGTCTCTTTGATTGGACTTGTCATATCAAATGGTCCATCAAGGCGGGAGAGATGATCTGTAGCACTATTTTCTATTCCTTTCTTATCCAAAATTTCTATATCAAATTCTTGGAGCAACAAAATCCATCGGATCAACCTTGGCTTTGAGTCTTTCTTGGACATGAGATACTTCAACGCAACATGGTCCGTGTAGATTGTCACTTTGTTTTGCAAGAGATACGGCCGTAACTTGTCAAGAGCGAAGATCACCGCAAGCAACTCCTTCTCGGTAGTCGTATAGTTTCTTTGAGCATCGTATAACGTTTTTCTTGCATAATAGATAGCATGAGGAATTCGGCCAATGCGTTGACCCAACACAGCCCCCACTGCCATATCCGATGCATCCGTCATGATCTCAAATGGCAAAGAGAAATCCGGGGGATGCATGATAGGAGCAGAAATGAGCCTCTCTTTCAAATGATTGAAGGCTTCAACAATTTGTCATCAAACTGAAATTTGACATCTTTCTCAAGTAATCGACAAAGTGGTCTTAAGATTTTGCTAAAGTCCTTGATAAAACGCCCGTAGAAGCCTGCATGTCCCAACAAAGATCGAACATGTCTTACGGTCGAAGGAAAGTCGAGTGTAGAAATAAGGCCCACCTTGGCCTTGTCAACTTCAATCCCATCTTTCAAAACTCGGTGTCCCAAAACTATACCCTCAGGTACCATGAAATGACTTTTTTCCCAAGATAGAACTAAGCGAACTTTCACACATCTTTCCAGAACCGCAGCTAGATGTAGCAAGCACTCAACAAAGGTCTTCCCGAAAACTGAAAAATCATCCATGAAGACCTCAAGTGATGAATCAAGCATGTCAACAAAGATCGAGGTTACACATCTCTGGAAAGTGGAAGGGGCATTGCACAGTCCAAATGGCATTCTCCGGTAGGCAAATGTACCACTTGGACAAGTGAATGTTGTCTTTTCCTGATCTGCGGGATGCACTGCAATCTGAAAATATGCTGAGTATCCATCAAGGAAATAGTAAAAGCTCTGCCCAGCCAATCTCTCTAGAATTTGATCAAGGAATGGGAGTGGGTAATGATCCTTCTTTTTCTTTTCATTTAGCTTCCGGTAATCCACACACATTCTCCACTTGGATTTCTCTCTTTCTCCGACATAAGCTCACCATCGGCATTTTCTGCAACCATAATCCCACCCTTCTTGGGCACAACTTGGATGGGACTCACCCACGTACTGTCAGAGATGGGATAGATAATCTCTGCATCAAGCAACTTTACAACTTCTTTAGTACGACGTCCTTCAACTTTGGATTGAGTCTTCTTTGCATTTGACGTGTCGGTCTCGCATCTTCTTCTAAGTATATCCGATGCACACAGATAGAGGGGTCAATCCCTCTCAAGTCAGCAACATACCATCCAATGGCTTGAATGTTCTTCCTCAAGACTTCCATCAAGGCATATTCTTGCTCAGGAGAGAGAATAGAGGAAATGATCACCAGAAGGGTGTCATTTGAGCCAAGGAAAGCGTACTTCAACCCTTCAGGAAGTTTCTTCAACTCAAGAATGGGAGGTGCTTCAAGGGAGTTCTTCAATGGTGCAGAAATAGAAGGAAGGTCATGACTTGCAACCACTAAGGCTAGCTCACACTCTTCATCCTCTTCATCATCATCGTCAGGGAACTCAACAATCGGTTCAAGACCTCTACCTTGGGTGGCAGTCTCAATCCACGTAGGTAGGCACTCTTCAACGATCTCATCTAGGCACTCCACCAAATAACAATCTTCCTCGGTGGCTTCTATCACTTCAGCTGTAGTAGAAGACTTGAAGATGTTCAACCTGATCTTCATGTGCATGAATGTAACATACATGGTCCCCATCCTCACATGGATCACGACATCAGCTGTGGTCAAGAAAGGTCTCCCCAAGATGATTGGCACCTTTCTAGCTTCCTTTTCCATATCAAGAATGATAAAATCGGCTGGGAAGAAGGCAGAATTATCCTCATCAAGGTGAACCAGCACATCATCCACACGCCCTCTAGGCATCTTCACAGATCGGTCGACCAACTGTAGAGTGCAACGGTCTGGCCTCAACTCCCCCATTTGGAGCTCAGCAAACAGATCATACGTCATCAAGTTTACGCTAGACCCCAAGTCAAGAAGAGCTTGGTCTATGCGATGTGCCCCGATGTAGCACGAGATGATTGGAGCACCGGGGTCTTTTCTTTTTCGGGGGATGGTGTGTTGGAGAATAGAGCTCACTTGCTCAGTGAGCTTGATCTTCTTAGGCGTCCTCACTGTTGTCTTTCTTTTGAAGGTGCACAATTCTTTAAGGAACTTTGCATAGGACGGAATTTGCTTGATAGAATCTAGAAGAGGTACATTGATTTTCACTTGCTTGAAGATCTCCAAAATGTCATCCACATGCTTCTTCTTTTTCTTTGCAGCAGAAGGTTCCTCAAGTGCATCAGGATATGGTGGGAGTTGGGACCCCAATCGGTCCAAATCAATAGTATCATCTACTGGTATCACTAAAATCATAGTCTCACGGCCCAGTATCACAGTATCACTGCTCGGCGTCACGGTATCAACACTGCCTCTTATCACAGTATCATCAATCAGCCTCTCAGTATCAACTTGCTCTGCCTCAGTGTCATCTCTGCCAACAACTGTACCATGGGGCCTCTCTAAGGTCCTGCCACTCCTCAACGTAGTCACAGCCTTCACATGCTCATGGGTGGTAGAAGAGGGAGCTTGTAGAGGTGGTTGTGGCTGTTGGGGTGGTGGAGGCCTTTGGTGAGGGGAGTTGGGATTTTGAAGGATGAATTGGGGTTGCGGTTGTTGTTGTGGTGGGGGATGATATTGTGGAGGTGGTTGTTGGTAAGTGTGAGGTGGAGGTGGAGCATATTGATAATTGAGCGGCGCTTGAGGAGGTGGAGGAGCATAGGGGTTTGGTGGGGCTTGGTAAGATGGTGGAATATAAGCACTTGAAGTGTTCCCTAGAAAAACCCCATCATTGTTCAGGTTCGGTAGTGGTTGAGATGGAAGTCTACCTTCTTCCCTTCTAGCCAAAGAGAGAGAAAATTGGTCCAACCTCTGTTCAAGACGGTTTATAGACTGCCCATGTGCATTGACATCTTTTTTTACTTCATCCAGGCTCCTCAGCCTTCCTAGTACCTCGTCCTCGAACTTGGAGCTGTAGCGTGGCTTTGACTGCCCCGGCCCTTGCCCTTCCTCGTTCTGTTGTTTCCAAGAGAAATTTGGGTGGTTCCTCCACTCGGGGGTGTAGGATTGGGACATTGGGCCCTGGTTGTTGCGGACACCAAAGGAATGTAAAGTGTTGACTTCCTCGTCTAAAGTGTCCACAGCCATCGCGGGTTGGCTAGAAGAGCCATCCACTTGATTCTTCATCATTCACATCATATCAGCCATCATTTTCATCATATCAGGGTCGGTGGCATTGCGTGCGGGAGCCACGGAAGAAGGGGGAGGGGTGTAGTTCCAGCCGCAATGTCCATCTTTAGTGGAAGCTCGGTGGCGTGAATTCTCGGCGAGATGCTCAAACAGCGGCCATGATTCCTCAGGCGGCTTCTCCATGAACGTGCCCCCACAAGAGGAATCTACATTGTTTTGTCTCTGCTCCTCAAGCCCGGTGTAGAAGGCCTGAACTAGCTGCCAAAGAGGAACCTCATGATGAGGGCAGTCACGAAGCAGCTTCTGGAACCTCTCCCACGCCTCGTGGAAGGGCTCGTTGTCTTTCTGGGCAAAAGATGTGATGCATCTTCTCATGTAGGATAACTTGGCTATTGGAAAGAACTTCTTTAGAAACTCATTCTTTACTTCATTCCATGTGATGAGCTCTGGCCTCAAAGCGTACCACTCCTTGGCCTTCTCTTTGAGAGAGAAGGGAAAGAGCATCCTCCTAATCGAGTCGTCTGTGGCGGCAGGCGTACGGAATGTGGAGCACGTTTCCAAGAATGTGTTTATATGGTGATACAGATTTTTGTTCTCCATTCCGTAGTACGTGGGAAGAAGCCCCAAGAGTCCGGTGGGATGGAAAACTGCTGCCCGGGCATTTGATCAACTAGCGTGGCGATGGGGGAATTGTAGTTCCCCGGCGTGAAATACTCATGAAGCGGGCGGTGCGGTGGTGGAACTTCCGGTGGCGGGTTGTTATCGGCCATCTTGGCCCCTCGGTGTAGATTGTGGTGCGCTTGACGTCTTCTTCTCCCAATCTCAGGGTCGTAAACCACCAAGTTGGTGCAAGTCCAACGCGTGTTGCGCATGCACAACTGTCACCTGCGCAAGTCACAAACAAACAACAAGGAGCTAAGTTAGCGAACCAATATGCAAGAGTAACACAAAGAATAAAGAATAGAAATGGTGAGGGCAAAAGGAAAGGCTAAGCTACTCTATCTAACTACGTCGAGCGCCTCTATCCCCGACAACGGCACCAGAAAGCTTGGTGCGCTCCCGCTAGAGGCTTGCAACAAGTGCAATCCACGAGGACGGGAGGCACGGGATGAGATGGGATCTTAGCTTTCGATATTTGTATGATCCCACACTAACTACCTACGTCTACTAAGACACTATGCCCGCAAGCGCATGGGGTCGTGTCGTAGTATAGGTGAGGTAGCAAGTACGGGGTCAAACCTCGGAGATAGAGGGGGCGCTGGAGTTAAATGGCGTGAGCTACGTTCCTAATGCGGAGAGTAAATTTTTTAGGGTTTTAAGGTTGATTGTTGGTTGATTACACTAAGAGAGCAAGTATGAAAAGCGATATGAAACTAAGTTATCAAAAGACCAAACTAGCAATCTAGGTGACAAACTAGCTAAACTAAGGCAAGGGCAAGATGGACTAGACTAAGCAAGCAATTAACAACTAAGGAATTGAATTAACTACTAATCAAGATCAAAGACCTAAATTAACACTATCTAGCAGAACTAGGCAATCAACTAAATTAACTAAAGCAAGTGAACTATAATAGCATTAACAAGCAAACAGGGCAATTAAGGTTTTAAGCAATTAGATTAAGGTGGGTGGGCCGTTTGGGAAATGTCACTTTGATTTTAGTTGGGGGAGTTCATTAAACATGCATGGTGCTCAATTCATATCTAGATTACCAAACCAAACAACAAGGGCAATGCCATTAGAACATACCCTATACTACTAGTAGAAGACTAGGGTTAGGTGTAGTTCTAGTGAGATTGGCCAAATCTAGGTTTCTAGGGTAAGTGATAGTGGACAATTGAGGGTTGAGGGTAGAGATGGGAGTGGAGATGAAGGGGTTTAACCTCATTCCACTAGCCACTCTAGCCTTTAGAAGGCCCTATGCAATTGCATCACTCTCACTTGCACTAGCCACTTAAATCTCACACTCGTTTGTAGGAGGAGGGGTGTGTATGTAGGAACAAAGGGGGCTAGCTAGGGATCCACTAATTGGACCTAGGAGCCATTCCTAAGATTACCACATACACCCCAATTCCTCCTAGAAATGAAGTGTCATCAAAAACCTCAAAACAAGTAATTCATACAAGAAGCACAAACCACATGCAATAAGATAGGAAAAGAGATGGAAGCAAGAAGTAATCATCATACATATGAATTGAGTTCATTACAAGAATTTATCTCCCAACATGGTATCAAAGTAACATTTTAATCCCAAACAGCCCACCACAAGGGGGCTTAGCTAGACATAATCATGAAAATAGGAAAATAAAGGGGTAGAAGAAGGGAAAACGCCATGAAGTTCGATGTAGTGGCCTCCTTCTTCACCTCCAAGCAGCTGTGGATGACCTCCCTCCTCCAAAGGTGCAGGGGTGCATGAAAATGGTGGGATGGATGGATAGAAACCTAGACAAACTAGGTTTCTATGGTGGAAATGAGTGGAAAATGGATGGAAATGGGGTAGATTGCAAGGAAATGGGTGGATTGGAGCAAAGGATGCAAAGGCAGCAGCTAGGGTCGGCTAGGAGTGCTTCCTCCCGAGCCCTAGAAGCAACTATTGCTTATATAGGAGCTAGGGTTAAGTGGGAGCAAAATAGGAATAACAGTGGAAAGTTATGTAGGGTAGGTGATCACCACGGTCGTGGTGGGTGTGCCACGGCCATGGTGAGGGTAGTGGTGGACGACCGTGGGGTGGTGAACATTGTCGTGGGGTGAAGAAAGTGGTGAAAAAGCAAAGTAGGGTGGTGGCCACGGCCGTGGTGGAGTGCCACGGTCGTGGTGGGTAGCATGCACCACGGCCGTGTTGGGTAACACGACCGTTTTGGAGGAGTCGAGCTGACTGTGGGGAGGGGCCACGGGCGTCTTTATCAACATCGGCCACGGTCGTGGCAACTTGGCCACGGTCGTGGCTTTCTAGGCACTTCCCTGTTGGAATCTGGCTTTTCACAATTTAATTCCCACGACCGTGGCAGGGTGCCACGGCTGTGTTCTCTTCTACTGACCACGACCGTGCTGATGGCCACGGTCGTGGTGTCTTCAATGGCCACGGTCGTGGCAGGTGGCCACGGCCATGGGATTCTGTGGATTTCCGTGTTGTAGCATGTTGGATTTGCACAAAAAAACCACGACCGTGGCCTTGGGGCCACGGCCGTGGTGAGGCTTGACTTCTTTATTTCTCTTCTAACTTTGTCAATTTCGGATGTCTTTGCTCAGGGATGAGTTTTGGCCACTGGAGGTAGGTTGAGGGAGACTTTGGGGCCTTCTTTGGGTCCCTCTCTCTCCCTCGTCCATCTAAGCATGGTTCAAGTACCTAAAAAGCAGTGCAAAGAACATCCATAAGCGTATTTGCGATGACAATCATATTGGGGGAAATAACATGTAATTCTAATGCATTTAAATGTGATAAAAGCACAAAATGACACGAGATACAGCCCTAGAATAGGGTTGGATCACACATGCTCTACAACTAGTTGAGCTATACTCACCCCCACCATCGTCACATGTTGAAATTCCAACAAAGGAGACGACGGATCAGCCCTCGACTTCTGTGTTGACGTGGGATCAAGAGATGATTAGCGAAGTGGAGCTAGCTAGAGAAAGTGTCACCACACTCAACTCCTCCTTAGCACTTCATCTCTAAGAACACGTCAACCCACTCCAACTGCTAGTAGAAAAGTAGGATCATCAGCTCCAAGTAGCCACTGAGATCGTAGACCGTAGTAGAAGTATAC
The DNA here is from genome assembly GCA_963693085.1 of Alisma plantago-aquatica. Classification (NCBI taxonomy): domain Eukaryota; kingdom Viridiplantae; phylum Streptophyta; class Magnoliopsida; order Alismatales; family Alismataceae; genus Alisma; species Alisma plantago-aquatica. Next base: position 1,284,665,592 of record OY856412.1, on the reverse strand, counting down.
TTCAAACTATTGAATTAGGAATCATCCAAGTACATTAGTTTGATATTACAGATTCCCTACACAGGTGCATGATGAAATTGACGGATCTTGAAAGCATTGATGCTCAAGTACAACAAATTTAGGATAAGGATGTTGAACAGGGCAGGAGGCTTCAAGTGCTCATCGATTTGGGTACCATGTAGTTGCAAGATCCATCACATGACCTGGAAGATTACAGTCATCAAAGTCATTCGATTAGGCCTAATGTGGAATATGTCTCACCCATCAATAGGACTCACATGGATTTTTCTATGAAGACTCACCAAACTGGGGAAATCCTTCATTGTATCCAGATGATTCAGTTGATCAACCAATGGAAGATACGAGTCACATATATGAATGGTTCTATGATGATAATGACCATGGTAGTCAAACAATCTCACTACATGAAGGTCAGTTTGAAGAACATAAATCAGACGTTGATCCAGACCAGAGTGATACCTCTCATATTGATACTTGTCACTTTGCTTTGAGAAGTATGCCAATCATGGTTTGGAACAATTTGTTCGATGAATGTGATGATGACTATTCATCTCAGTGGAGCAAGTATACCGATGACAACGAACTGGACCATCATGAGTTGACATTGTCCACAATCCCTTTTCAAGGAAAAGTTTACATCAAGGCAGCAGGATGGACAATCCACTACAACATGGTTGATGAGAATGAAGATACCCCAGACCCTATATAATGCGACAAGATTGGGGTGGTAGAACTACAAATAGATTCACATGGGGATACTTCTTGTTCAGAAGATGATTGGATGATTCATATTGTACATGAAAGTTTATAAGAGCAGCCGACATCAAGTTTAGGGGTAGAGAGAAAAGAGAGGAGTCATCTAGAAGACTTTCAACCTATCCCCTCCATCTCATCATGTTTCGACATCCTAGGGCCTTCCTATTCAGATTCATACAGTGATGGGCACCTTGAGGATTCTCTGCCGAAGGATTCAAATCATTGCAAATCAGGTCAATCTCAGCATAGAGGTGACTCACCGAGTCATTGGGTCTTATTCTTTTTCTTTAGACTTAGAAGGGCTCAAATCCCCACTCATTTTACTCTAACATTGCAAACCCCATCGGCATGACTCAGGTATCATAGATCCTAAAACTATAGATTTGGGATCCAAGTGTAGGAGTTGTAGGGAAGCCTCTCCTATTACGTACAAAATTTTTCTTTAGTTTTAAATTTTTGCATAATAAAGTCAATTCAAGTTTTATCTTTCCTCTAACTTCTTAAATTTACTTTCCACTACACCATCTAGATTTCTTTTACTCTTTATTGCATGCATTTCCTCCTTTTCACCCTAAAAGCTACTTTTGGTCTATCCTTTTGAAAGATGTTATTTGGTATATCTTCTTGTTCTCTTGCGGTGTTTGATTCAGATGTGTTTTCAGTGCCTTCCACCCTCATTTTTCCGCTTAAATCTGGATTCTCTGAGACCTAAGCCCACCCGGGCTATCCTCAACACATTCGTGCCAGGTCTACATGGTCAGGCCGCTCCTGTATTTTTGTCCAGATTTCTCGCTTATCAAGCAACGGTCAAAAGTAGTCATTTTTCAAATTTTCCATCTCAGCACAACTGTGTTGGTTGTGATGCTACCCAAGAGGCCAATTTTTGCAAAAAGTCTTTGGTTAGACAGTCAAAATTTGGTCAAACTGACAATATTGTCTATTTAACTGACTGACATGTCAGATTGTCCCCGACTTTTTCGCCTTTTGACCGATTGTTGCCCCTTGACCGCAATTTTCCCTATTGGACTGCTTTTTCGGCCACCTCAGCACGACCGTTTCCAATGCGACACACTCAGACTAAGGATGACCGCCCACACCACGTCCTATAAATACACTCAAGCCGAGCCTTTATTTCCCACACCTTCTATATGATTTCTCTCCTCCTCTCGTGAAGCCCTTACGCTATCCCCGACTATTTTTTGTCTTTTCCTTGTTTCCCCCACCTGCTAGCAGGCCAGAAGTAGCCACTGCAGTCACAACAACCGCAACAGCTGCCATAGCACAACACCAAACTACAGCAATAGCGGCTGCAACAACAGCATCTGCCACAACTGCAACATCTGCCACCACTGCTGCCAGAGATGCCTCCACCGTAGCTCGCCTCCCCTTCTCCGTCTGCGACAACCACATAGCTAATGTTTCAGCATTTCCTCGAGTGCGGCCATCCTCTTCCATACTACCACAACCTACTTCACCTCCATGAGGGACACTTTCTCCACCTCGCCCACACAATAGTGCCAAATCCTATTACGACCGTGGGCAGTGTCGACAGAAGCGAAACCCTACCAGACTGTCATCTTCTCCACAGACTGCCCCCCATAGAAAAAGTCACCGCTGAAATCATCATGACCACCCCATGCAACTACTATCTTTACCTCCCATGTACATATACTCATTACCTCAATCAGTCGAAGACTCACCACTGGCTTGAACATACCAGGGTAGCCAGGACCGCGCCAAGAGTTGGCCGAAAAAGGAATTGCAAACCTCGCGACAACATTGGCTCTCTCCGCACACCCATGTGAAGAATTAGAACAGTCATTTCAGGAGTCCTAATAACAACTACAGATAGCAGAAACAACAATAGGATCCCACACGTCGGACTGTGCCCACCTCAACACGGTCGTGCCCAGCCGGATCACCCAATCTCAACACTAGTAATCAACACAATGGACAAGATGAGAAATAGCTTCAAGAAGCTTAAGAAGACAGTGTCACGAAAGAAAGGGGAAGGAAGCTCCTTATCACCGTCAGAGCACAAGTGTCGATATCCATGCCGCTCCATGCAAACCACAAACCCAATGTACAAAGATGAGAAAATGCACTCCACTTTTGAAGGGTTCAAATCACACAAGACTAATTCAGACTACGACAACTTTCCTGCCACTCCGATGGACACCTATAATGGTGATTCATTGGAGGAAGTATCGAGTGAGAGATGATCGTGATCACATCGCGACACTGAGCTACACACTTCGACATGACATCAAGAGGGCCCGTCGGAAGCTGCAGTGCACAAAGATTCATCTGTAGGAGATCAGCGATGAGCGACTACAGAGCAGTTGACGTCTTTACGTCAATCAAATTCATCACATGACTTAGTCCAGGGGAGCAGATGCCACCCTGCTCTTGAAGGTGTTAAACAAAGCTCCCTCCTCTCTCACCTGTTCAGAATTATGAAGAAAAAGCAGTAGTTTGATGCTAAAATTAAAGACAAGCGTAGAGTAGTAGGCCCATATATACCGACCCCGCCACACTCATCAAGTTCGCAATACAAGCATAGGTCTACAGATATCTTGTAGCTATTGACCTAGACATCCTTGCATATAAGCATTGTGATGGTTATCATAGACTCAACTGTGAGTTCTATGCTATGCTCATGACTGAAAAGGACTACCAACACAATGTCATTCATATTCTCTTGCTAAAACAGAGCCGCCAAGTCATTGAGGATCACCTCACTAGTTGGTTCTCACACTGCTAAAGACTATGCTGAGATGTCAAGGGGCCGACTGGAAATAGGGGACAATGATTTTGACACTACTCAGGCATAAAAGATGTTTACAGGAGAGGATACATTGTTTCTAGATCCACCAAAGCTTTGCATATCCACAACTCGACACTTTGTTATTTGCACTGAGCGATCATAAATTTTGTTCTGGAGAAGCAGGACAGTCAAGTGGTGCTCAGTTCAGTGGACCTCTACATTTTGTAGTGTGCAACAAAAGAAAGAAAAGATAATGTGGGAACTCCATCATGTGCCACTTTCACAACTCTTTCACGAAGCAGGTCCAGTTCATTCTAATGGTATACATTATCACTTTCATGGTGCGCCATCTTGGGATTGGAGATGGACATTTGGCACTTATGTAGGAAAAGTCTAAGTGGTCCAAGTTGGACTGGGATCACTTGATTTTCTCCGGGGTGATCAAACAGTGCAGTACGGGATATCTTTATATCTTTGGTCACAGTAGGCACAGAATACTACTTCCAGCAAATGCAGAGTTCACATGTCAGACAATACTCATGGACATCTCTCTATTGGATGCTCAATGTAATGTTTGTTAGGAAGGAGGGACTGTAGGAGCATCTTCTTCAGCACCACCAGTGCCAGAGACTTAGGAGGTTGAACAGTAGACAGGGGCAACCTTCCATGCATCCCATATCAGGGAGGTCCCTACACAGAGATGCCTTTAACTGTTTCCCAACATTCTCCTCAGTAGGATCAATATGACTCAAATCTTAACTTGGGGCACCTTTATGAGTTGATGACTGATTTCAGGGATGACTCCAATAGATAGTTTTACACACTTGAGCAGGATGTGCAGTACCTCAAATAGAGGTTCGACACAACCTTCACTCCACCACCTCCTCTGACTTTTTAGTAGCCATTCCAGCAACCCTTCTAGCTTTTCTACCAGCTGACCCAGGACTACGAACATTCATTCCACTTTCAACAGGGAATGCACCAGGACTATGAGAACCCACCAGGTAGCATTGATGATCTAAACCGGTATATAAAGAATGACTACCAATAGCATCTACTTTCTGCACCATCCAGAGCTTGAGATTTGCTCGAGGATGAGAAAAAAATTTAAGCTTGGGGGTAGCAGGGTGTACCACCCTCTATCTTCCACCTTCCCCTTTTATTTCTTTCCTTAAATGGATGCATGTTTATTTTCAATGTTCCTTGCATTTAGCATAAATTCTCAACTTTGTAAGACTTTGTTTTGTAATTTGTAGAATTTTAATTAAGGCTATGTGATGTGAATCTTATACTTCAATTCTTATCCATGCCCTTAAATGCACAATTTTCATCTTAAAATTGCTTAATCTTTTTCTTGACTATCGACACTTTCCTTAACTTTGGTAATAAATCTAAGGTTATGTGCCTTTTTTATAGCTTGAAACATTATTCCCTTAATCAATGTTTTGAATGACAAATCTTGGATATAGTACCGTTGGAAAGAGCTATGATTTGATCAAAACTCCAAGTTTTCATGAACTTGCCTCTACTCTAAGGATCCTTAAATCATAACTACTATTTTTTCATATAGGTATCAAGAGCATAATGATGAGTTTTGAGCTATAATCAAGTTGAAGTGTTTTTCCTTGATGGTCTGCATGCCCTCTCACCTTTGAATGAGTCAAAAAGATGAAAATAAAAATTTGCAAAAGAGGCTTGGCCGCCCACAAAATCCCAAAAATATCAAAATAGTTCTCACCCAAGCCTTTAAAATAGAATGTAGAGAATAAAACATGAGTATGAATAAATGAATGTTGTTTTCTCTTTTTGGAGAGTTGAGGATGGTACCCAACCAGTCCTTGACTACACTCATGAACGCGGGTATGTCGTGCCTGGTAGTGCCACCCTAAGGCTCACTAGAGAGTTACTAGGAACCCCTAGGAGACCTATGAGATCATCCCAGTAGCAGGGTTGGTTCTAGCACGAGATGAGGAGTTCGTCTCACTACTTTGGGCCAACTGGCTTAGACAGAATGGACTGTTACGTGTTACATGGACCAACTAGACGTAGATCAGGATCCTCAGAAGTCATTACAGTCTTCTTTTTGTTGCTTCTTAGGGCCTGAATAAGTGGGAGGCGCATTGTTCCTGATTGGTCTACATGAATACATAATGATTTCTCATTGCTTGTCACCCGCATGATCACCTATGTGACGATGCTTCTATGTTGTTGTAAAATTATGATTCAAACCATCATAAGTATCCACAAGTCGCAATGAATTTGCTTAATCTACTTGGATGCTCTTTGATCTTACTTTAGCAAGATTGTGCTCGATTGGTGGGGAGTTTCTATGAAATGACATGGGTCAAGAAAATTTATGTTTAAATTATTTTTCTTAACTTTAACGTTTAATGGAAAACTTAATTTGGATGTTATCTTTTTGTTCTTTGAGCACAGTCTTGATTGAGGACAAGCAAAGGGTTCAACTTGGGGTGGTTGATAACACCCAAATTCAGGCCTCTTTGCTAAGCATTTATTTATGTTTTTGTGTCATTATAGCCTTAATATGCCCAAAATAACCCTAGATTCTTATCGTTTAGTGAGTTATATCTTTTCATAGATAAAGTTGTAAAACTACTCAATTTTGGAACTTGTAGGCACCAAAATTGAAAACACATCTATTTACTAAGATTTCTCCCCAACACAATGTTTTTGCAGCAGTTAGGTTTCCATCCATCATGACCACAAAGCCTGACGTGACCGAAATTCCCATCTCGTTCGTGTCGAGGATAGGGGTCACCAATACATGTCTCGACCGCGGTACTTGTCCCGACCATAGTACCTATTGTGACCACAAAACATGTTTCTCCTACGACACCGACCTCTACCACGACACCTATCGCAACCAGTATGCTAGACACTGCTATGCCAAGCCCAACATGATTGGGCCGAAGATAGGAGACAACGCCTACTTCAACCACAATATCTACCTCGTCCGTTGCATTTGCATTAGCATCTATATCGACTGTGATGTCTACGTCGACTATGGCATCTATCTCGACCACAGTGTCTACATTGACCACGACCGTCGGCATGATCATGCCTAGCCTAGCATGGTCGGGCTGAGACTAGGGCCACGACTGGGATAGGTGTCACGACCACTCATTACATACACTCTGCCTTCACCTATAAATACCCACCCCTCATGACCTAGAGTGGGGTTTAGAGATTTTTCTAGTTCCACATTGTGGTTCCACACATTCTTGGTTCCCAGAGCCCCATGGGAGAGTTTTAAGGTCCAAAAAGGCTGGAGTGCTCATCCTACATCCATCCCTCCAGTTTTCTTCCAGCCACCATCATTTTCCCCCACCATTTGCCCATATCCTACCATTTTCAGCCATCTTCCACCTCCATACATCCACCAAGTTGTTGTTTGGGGAGGAATCAAAGAGAAAGGAGGCCAAGGAGTCCAGAAGACCAAGGAGGATGACCCAACAATGAGATCTAGACTATACAAAGGCTAAGGAGTGAGAGCCACCTCTCCTCGACGGGCTAAATCTATTCTTCTTCTCCTTTCTTCTATTGTTCTCCTTTGTTCCAGTATAAATGATGTTCATCCATCTTTGTTCGATGCCAACTATGCTTGTCCATGGCTAGTTGAGCTCCTTCTTGGCTATGCAGCCCATTTTGGGCATGTTTATGTACATTTACCTTAAGCAAGCAATTTTATTCCTAATCTAGTACGATTTTTGTTCTATCTTCTCTTTGTGGTTATGAGTGATAGTTTGGTTGATCTCTTTCTTACTTGAATTTCTATTTCTGCCTATATCAAAAGATTTGTTTTAGAAATAGATATGAATAGGTAGTTTGGATTAGAATCTTAAAAAAGGATGGTGCAAGGTGATTTGTGCAGAACCATAGACCAGGGCACGACCAGGCCGACCACAGGCACAGTGGGGCTCACGATCTGGTTCTTCCCAAATCACACCTATTCCTGGCATCTCAGAATATTCTAGAGTTGAGAGGGTATCTAGAATATTCTAGGGTATTGATTTGTCATTCTCGAGTGAGGTTTCATGCCATTAATGGGTTTTAGTCATGCTGTGAGAAAGCGAGTGGGATGACCCCACATGAATAGACACCACAATATGTACAATGCTTTGATGTAGGTTGCTTGATGGGGTGTTTGAGGGTTGTCTATGCCCGAGAATGGATGCATAGACTGCCCAACATGTGGTTACATAGCCAGTTGCTCCTTCTCTATGATTAGTAGAATTCGACGGACTATGTTTTGTTTTCTTTACTTTATTTTGTTTTACTTCATGACATTTTTCTAGACTCATTCTAGTTCCATACTTTTATCATCTAATTGATTGGCTTATTTGACTTAAGAGAGAGATCTTAATCATCATAAAGAGAGAGATCTTAATCATCCTAAACGTCCCCACGTCCTTGTGTTTGACCTCGTATATCTACTTCGACCCCGTATTAAAGTTGTGGGGGTCCTTGAAGGTTTGGGTTATAAATTTAAAATTTGATCCTTCTAAGTCCTCCTTTTGGATGTGAGATTTGGGTAGTGTCAGTCGAGTTCTGTATTTTGGCAATTTGACCGACAACAGTTGTTTGCAACACCTATTGGTTCTTGTCGTTCTAGTTTCTAATAGGAAAAATCGATTGAAATAACTACTATAAAAAGGAATATATATTTAACAAAAAAACATATCTAGAGGCATGATAAAAATATAGTTGATATCCAAACATGTATCAGCAAGTTAGTAATGCACCATGAAAGCATTAGAAAAATATTTGAGCAAGAGTGTGATGGGAATCACAATATACCACTTTTGACTCAAGAACCATATGCATAGTGCATACTAACTCAGCATAAAACACATTATGATTGGATATGAGCCCGAAAAATCTTACTTCTGTTCTTACCATTGCTTTTTTGCTTTTTGCCAAACCATATACATATCACCTTTTTTCTATTATGTTGATTGAGAAACCAATTCCCAAATAAATAGCTCATGTCAATCGATTAGCATGTGACCTACAAGAAGAAAGATGAAATGATCCCCAATCATATTTTTGGGTCTGGAGGGGTTAGCTTAACAACCCAAGTCTTATTTCTCTTTGGTGCTTTCCTAAAAGGGCAGTAAGTAAAATAATGACCAATTTCATTGCAATGGTTACATGATCTCCTAGCCTTGGAACTAGAGGCTTCTTCATTTAAAATTGAAGGTCCTTTATCTTTGTTGTTTCATTGGCTACTATCAAGTCCGATACAATCTCTACCCATTTGTTTAGTAATATGATCTAGGATTTGATTAAGATTCCTTCTATCATCTAAGAATCTTTGCATAGAAGATCTAAAACTATGATTATCATGCATAAGAGAAGAAATAGTAGAAGGATATTGATTGATATTATCTCTAGCATGAATAAGGTCGATTTCTTACCAAAGAGCTTTGGTCATATAAGAACCTTTCTCAACATGAAGAGGAGCAACACAATTCTCTCTACTAGTAGAACTATAACAAGATTCAAGAACATTGGTTTTAGCAAGAAAGGAAGCATTCTCATTTTCAAGCAAAGAAATCTTAGAATGATAAACACCATTTTCAAATTCTAATCCTTGCAAAACAAAATCCATGTCCTCATTTTTCAGTTTTAAAAACATCAATATCAAGCATGAGAGAATTCACAATATTATTATGCTCATCATTAGAATTAGGATTAAGAGGTTGCGTATAGAAATCTAAATCTTATCAAGAATGTGAGCATCTTCAAGTTTAAGAGAATCTACTTCCCTAAGATAAGCATTGTTTTCATCTAGCAAACAAATATTAACATGTTGAAGATCATCTATTTCTACATAAAAATTGTCAACAATTCTAGCAAACTTTTTTTTTGAAGACTTAAGAGAGACACGAGTAGCATGGATAATATTAGTTAAAGATTCTTTATCTAAAGAGTTTAGATTTACTTCATTCGAGTCTTCACTTGTTGATGCCATAAGAGCAAAATGACATTCTCCTTCAATACTAGAGCTTGAGGGAGTCACTTGAGCTTGAGTTGGAGGAGTTACTTGATCTTTTGTGCCATTTCTCCTTCTTATTTTACTTCTCTTATCATCTCTTCTCTTTTTAGGATGGATCTTTTTGCCTTGTGGACAATCTTCCTTGAAGTGACCCTTATTTCCACACTTGAAGCACCAGATGGAGGAGGAAGATTTGCCTTTATAGAGTCTACCCTTGGAGTACATGTCCTCTTCTTCAACTTGAGAGGATGGAGAGGCATGACCAACAACAGATTATGTGTGTGCTTTGATTTCAACCTTCTTCATTCTCTTTCTTCTTCATCTTTCTTATCAAGTTTGACTTCATGGGCTTGTATATATCCTATGATCACTTCAATAGGGATATCACCACGATATTTTGTTTCTTCAATGGAAGTCACCATGGATTCCCACTTCTTGGGAAGAGTTCTCAGGATCTTGTGTTGATCTCTCCTCTATCCATAGGATGACCTAGGATGCATAGCAAGACCATTTACAATGGTGTTGATCCTATAGTACTTGTCGGCCACCCTTTCCTTCTTTCCATCTTGAAGTTCTCATTAAGCCCTTTAAGAATGTAGACTTTGCTTTTATTCACTTGCTTTGCCCCTTCATAAGTGATGCATAGGTTTCTCCATACCTCATAGGCTATCTCACAAGATGAATTCTGGTTGAACTTGGTGAGGGACATGAAGCATAGAGAATGTTGATGGCTCCTGCATTCTAGGTTGCTTTCATCAAATTAGCTTCATCCCATTTTTGTATCTCTATCTCTAGTGGCTTGTATGGATGGCCCACCATTTACCATAGCTCAAGACTTGATCCTTGGATGTAGATTTGTAGCCTTCTTTTCCAATAGAGGAAATCACTCCCATCAAAGATTGGAATTTTGATGAGATACCTCCAACCTTGATAGTCGCCCATCTTCCCCTACTTGTGGAAGTATGCTAGGAGAACACCCACTCTAATATCTCTATATGGATCTAGGATGGGCGATTTTCTCTAGAGGGGGGTGAATAAAGCTAAAAAGCATTTAAACAAAATTACTTATACCTTTAAGATATATCACAAGATAAGGTTCCAAAATAGGAATTTGAGTGCAACTAAACAAATATAGCAAGGATGAGAGAGATTGAAAAAAGCACAATAAGATAAGCTATGTAGAGTGTTTACAATCTCCAAACTAGGAGATTGGTAGTCCACTACCTAAAGAGGTCAACCTCTAGGATTTCTTAACCATGTCTACTTCTTTTATTCGCTTATGAGAGTTACAACATATGACCTTCTTTTTCCGGATCCAGGATACCTAGCTTTCCCTTTGAGGGGAAGGGAGGCAACAACTTACCAAAGGACTTACCCATCAAATACAAAGAGTCTTCAACCTTACCAAGGACTTATGCACTTGTTCAAGGAGTCATCTACCTTCACAAAGGATTTACCCAATCTTGTATGAAGTCATCAACCTTCAAGGAATTATCCACTCTTCTTGGATCTTCCACCTTTGACTTCAAATTTGCCCAGGAGAAGCTTTGACCAAGGACTTACCCACTTGAGAAAGGATTCTTCTTCCTTCACCAAGGGCTTACTCATCTCTTGCACAAAGTCTTCATCATTGAACTTCTCCTCCTCTCTTAGACAAGATAGAGAACCTTCATCTTCATCTTCATGGTGGAAATGAGAGATTGGGAGGTGGAGGAATTGAGAGACTCACAAGATATACATGTAGGACTAGCTCCCTTACATATATCTAGTCACTCTAATGGATGTAGCAAGTGATTAAGCTTAGAGAGAGAAAGGAGGTTGTAGGATATACTCAATTATAATACAAGGACCTTCATAGTTCTCAGCTAACCATGGGATGAAGCTCTAGGGGCCTTATTTATAGTTGGGTATGTCTACTATCTAGTGGGAACATTTAAGGATGAATTCTATCCATTTGGGGTGTTGCAACAAATATTTTTTCTAGTTTTGCAACACTCCAGTGACTAGAAACACTTTTTCTACACTTTCAATATAGTGTGATCGGTTGAGTTTGTAACTTGACCAAATAGATCGGTTGAGTTCGTGACTCAAACGAACCTAGACATTTTCAAAATCAATCAAGGGATCGTTTGAGTTTGTAACTCAACCGAAAAATAGTCTATAATGAATTTTGAAAAAATGTCATTGAAGTGTTCAAATATTCGATTAAGTGCCCCTAGTTTTTTTCTAAACTTAATTACAAGTCATACAATCAATGCAAGTGATTTACAACATGATTATGATGGATTTACATCATATTTCACAAAAGTACACTTGCATTGATTTTAACTTGTCTTTTCTCCTACTTAGGATGTGCAATTTAGGGAATTTGGAGTGTGTCTATACCTAATCTGAAATCACTCAAGTAGAATCATTTGACACGAATAAGTGGAATGGTTAGTCATCATTAAAACAAGGGTTTAGTCAATTTAGACCTTGAGTCAACATTGACTAAGTTGGCCTTGAGTCAACAACTTGATTGTCCATAGATTTGAATCAAAATTTACTTTCATTTCCTTTTTGTTCTATGATATTTTTGTTACTTTGTTCTATTGAAATATACATATAAACCTTCCAAAAATTCATATTTGTTCAGTTGAGTTGGATTGTGTTCTTAGCGAAAAATTGATGCCTTTTGGATCCTCATATATTCTTATGATGGTCGTTCTAGAAGGTGTGAGGCTGAGTTGATAGGTGTTTGCTTCTGGATATTTATAAATTTGTAGAGCTCCTAACATATAAGTACTAAAATGCACTTCCACAATTAAAGGAAATGATTATAGAACATGTATCATAGATATTTGCTTCTGTGTAAATGTAGCAAATCTCTAATATTATGAAGCTATGGCGTTGTTGTGTTGACGACCTTATGCAAGAAGTAAACCCAAATTGATCTTCCCAGAACCTATCATATTGTCCTCCAACTGAAGGCCATTCTACTGTTGGTGAAAATCCATGTTAGATGATCCAAAGATATGGTCAAAATTAGGTCCCTATTTCCAAAAGACTAGATAAGCACAAAATATACATTATAAATATTGTCGATGAAGTTCATTTTGTTGATGTGTAGGATTTACTAACTTTATTTGTGAAAGACAATTTGGAAAAAATCAGAACAAAAAATCCCAGAAGTACGTGTAAGAATAGTAGAATTGGGTGTGATAGGAGTAGGTGCTACAAAAGGATTGGAAAAATAGATATACGTAGAAATAAATTACCAATTGATATACGCACATGAAACCATTATATTTCAGCAGAGGTACAAAAAAGGGTAGGTTAGTTTCATCATTGGAGCAAAGAGAAATTTCCTTGTCAGTAGTTCAATGTAATTGTCTTGGAATGATATAAGAGTTGTCGATAAACCTCCAGTCATCTCCATCTTTTAATTTTATAGATGTGAAGATAATGATGATTCTGGATTGCTCTCGGTGTAAACTACTTTAGAATTTTATAGATTACCCCTCTATAGTACACAAAGGATGTCTCTATAATTAGAAATAATGTTGCAAAAAGTTCCAACACTAAAAGGCTTGTATTATAAAAAATAGATTAGGCCAGAGTGAAATTTGGCCCAAATTGGATTGGTTGTGTACTAGTTAGGACTATGATACATTTTAGTTGGTGTGAAGTACATACATGTTTTGAATCACTTTGTGGTTCTCAACAGACAAAGCTAGGTTTGGGGTATTCACAACCCTAGTTTTAATAAGAATTACACAATCAAATAAATTTCTATAAAAATCCAACAACATTTGAAACGTGTTTGATGTGTATGTAGTTAGTTTTCCGTTTCTCTTCACATAGGGCATGTTTGATTTGTAAGATTGATTTGGGTATCGATCTTTCCTAACCACTTGGGATGCTTATCCAAACTCGACATCTGTGATGGTGGTAGGATTATCATTGGCTAGTTTCTAATAGATGGTAGATAGAATTGATTCGAGGTGCTAACCAGATGATTATGGTGAGCTACTTCATCCATGGAGGTGTTTCGTGCATCCTCTCAGGGGTATATGGAGAGAACATTGTGAGGTATAGAGAGAGATTATGAAATACGATGGATGACACTTCCCAAGATGGCATTCTATGGCTTGTTCTTGGTGACATCAACAACAAAAGAATATTGAGAGAGAAGCACGACAACCTAAGAGTCCCTGAACATATTTCATAGAGAATCAACAATGTTGTTGAAGACATGAGATTGTTCGAGCTTAACACGATTGGGGGTGTGATTTCTAAGTTCAATAAGCAAGAGCACAAGCACATGATATCTACCCTTATGTTTAGAGGTTTGTCTAATGAAGCATGGTTGGATGTCTTCCCCCGAGCAGCTGTAAAAATGGGGCCTCATCCTTTCAGCGATCATACGTGGATTTGCATCTAGCTTACTAATTCTAAAAAATCCCCAACCCTTTAGATTCCTAAACGTATGGTGCAGGTGGGATCGCTTCAAGGAGGAAGTTGAGATGAGTGTAAAAGGAAAATAGCTGTGAATCTCTATTGTTCAAAAGAAACTTTAAATGAAGAAGAAGGATCTCAAAGCCTAGTCCAAGAACAAGGTGAACATACATAACCTACTAGCTCAAGACAAGTTTGAGTATGACAAAACTGCCTCCATTCTTAGATCTAACCCCCTATCTTAGTAGGCCATTGAGGATGACTAGAACAAGGAAAAGAGACTAATGGAAATGGAGAAATCCTATGAGATATTCATGTGTCAAAGAAGTCGAATGAGATAAATCAATGATGGTGATAGGAACACGCACACCGACCATACCACCATTAGAAAGAGAAAAATAAGGGACACCATCCATGAAGTAACAAATAAGAAGGGTCAAATTTCTAGAGGTAGAGATGATGTTGCCTCGCAGGACATTCATTACTACACAAACCTTTATAATAAAGAGAGGATTCAAACCCATGAGTAGGCCTTCAAATGGGAAGTAGATCCAGTGAGAAAATGAATGTTGCACTTTGTAGGAAGTTGACAGATGATGAGATCCACAATGTTGTGATGTCCATCCATCCATCCAAAGCACCAAGCTCAAAAAGTTTTAAAATCAAGTTCTTTCCAATAATATGGACTACTATTAAGTATGACGTCTACAATGCAGTGAGATGGTTTAGGAAGAGTGGGAGCATGATTATGGAAATTAACCATTGCTTCATCAAACAAATACCAAAGAAAAATGACACAAAATATATTATTGACTACAATCTTATTGCATGTTGTTCAATGTTTTATAAAGATATATCTAAATTGTTAGCAAAAGTTAAAAAAAAATACCTTTGATTATCTCCGATGAACAAAATGCTTTTTAAGGGGGAAAATTGATGATTGTTGTCTTTTGGTTGTGATTTTCTGAACGATTTCAAAGTAAAAACTCTACTACCAAAGCCTTCTTGAAAATATATATTAGAAAAGCTTATGACCATATTGAATGGGACTAAATGTGGAACACGATGATATCACTTGGGTTCTCTACACATTGGATCAATATAGTTAAAAAATGCATGGAGGCCATCTCCTTCTCGAAATCATCAATGGGACATCGACTAGGCTATTCAAAGCATCCAACAGGCTCTGCCATGGGGACCCTCTTTCTCTCCTCTTGTTCACCATTGTCATGGAGGGCCTTACATCCATGATCAAGGAAGCTTAGATGAAGGGAGATATTAAACCATACAAGGTGAAGGGTGTTGAAGTTAGAGCTGACGTTATTCACTATCGATATCCTTATTTTTTCTATGGGACATGCAGAAGGCTGAGAGAATACTTTAAAGTCTTTCTCACTTTTAGAAAATGCATTGGATTGTACATTAGTGCAATCAAATCCCAAGTCTGCTTTTCAAAATTGTGTGTAATTGGTGTACCACCCCTGACCTAGCTAAGTGCTTGATTGTGTTTGCCTTGCTAAATAAGATTCTTTAACTATAATCTAATCTTTATATGCCTTATAATATGTGACAAGTTTATGTTTTCATTTTGGTCCTATTTGGTTGATGTTTGTGCTATATATTCTTATTGTACACTAAGTTGTTATTTACCCATGTTCAGGGTCTTTCTTACATTTTGTCACATGTAGGTTGTGTCTTTTATGCCTTAGCATCATGAGAGAGATAATGATTCCTGGAGGTCCCTTGTTTGGACATTGTTTGGTGAAGTGGCATCATGTTTGTTGGCTAGGATGTCATGGATGCTTGTGTTGATGTGTGGTATTGACCATGTGTGTTTCTCGAGTGTAGCGACCTATGGGTGTGTCTTGTTGTACTTTGACCAAAGCTCTACCTTGTTTATGGTTTGTAGCGACCTTGGTGCCCTGTCATTGGTGTTGGTCGCTAGGGTTTGCATGTGTTGATATGTGTTGTGACCTATACCTTGGATGGTTGTGTTGTAGTTGATACCGTTTGTTTTTCTTTGACTAAGGGTGTAGTGAACCTAAGTGGTTGCTACACTACCTTTTCTATGTCACCCTTTGATGCATGCATGTCTAGAGTGCATTCACGACTGATATTTTGTGGGCCATGTGCCCTTTTGGTTCCTTAGATCTTGACACCTGAAGATCTTTACCTCCCTCCTACCCTTGAGTATATATATTTCTCCTCTCTTCTACCTTATGTTTGGCCTTGATCATGGTGGCGCTAGTGATTAACTTGGAGAAGGTGAACGATCTCCTCTTACATGTGGTGATCTTGAGCTTGATCATCTCTCTTGTGGTGATCCTTGGTGATCGTTAATCTTAGTAACTAGTTCTATCTACTTGATCTTCATTTTCATTTGGAACCCTATCTCTTTCCTCTTCTCTTGGTTGTGGACTATGGTTCTTCCATGGTGTCTATCTTGACAAACTTCTCTCCATAGAGGTCGAGATCCATGGTTTTCTATGCAAGTACATAAGTGAGATGAAGTTCACCTATTTCCTCTTTCTTCTTTCTTCTTCCTAGTTTGGCCTAGGGTTTGTGCCTCTTTCTTATTGAGCTTTCCTTTGACCTTGTTGCATTCTTCTCTTCTTGAGTTGACCTTGTTAGTCGTGGAGTTGATCCATGTTAGGAGTGCCTTCTCTCTCTTGGAGTTCATGGCTTTGGAGCTTGACCTTCATCTTAAGGCAGGTTATATAACTCTTCTCTCTACTATTATTGCATCTTATTCAGGCTTGCATACTATTGTTCTATATCTAAAACATGTTCATAAGTTGAAGGATAATGCTATCTTGTTTTAGGGTTTAAGATTTTGAAGTATTTTTGCATATATTAATTCTTCTCCTAAACCTTAGTTCATGTACCTGAAAAGTTAATGGTGGTGGATGTGGTTATCTCTTGGATGTATCATGATTATGGGTTTTGATACCATGTTTAGGTTAGGTTTTACATGATGTTGTAGGTTTGAAATATTGGTTGCACATATTGGATGCTTGGTTTTATCTCTCTTAGTATGGTTTCTTCATTAATCTAGTTGATGGTTGATTTAGGGTTTTAATGCTCAACTCTCATGAAGTTTTCCTCCTTGGTGATGCTTGAATTTTCTTAGGTTATACACCTATTTCCTTGGTGATAACCAATTGTTTTTGGGTCGCTACCTTATCCTTGTTTGGTGGTCGTTACCCATGGTTTGCTTCTTAGTTGGTTGCAACAAGGTACTGCTTTGGTGATTGACACTTTCTTAATGTGTTGTGTTCGCAAGGGTGAGCTAACCATAACGGTCGCTACACCTAGAGGTGGAGATGGTCACTACTCATGACTAAGTGAGTGGTCACTAGAGATATATATGTTTTGGTCACTACTTATGTTGTCTCTTGTTGCGGTCAAAGTGCTATGGTCCTAGTGTTGGTCTCTATGTACTTCATGTTGGAGTGGTTGCTACCTAAGGTGGTTGGGTTGCTAAAAAACCCTAAGCCTAACCTACTTTGTTTATGTGAGTGGTCACTACTAGGGATGGTGTTGTGGTCACAACAAGATGTTAACTACCTTGAAGTTTCTACTTATGTGCTTGGTTGTTTGGTATCTCTTATATACAACTTGATGGTCACTACATTGTGTTTCCTGTAGTGTTTGTTTCACATGCATAAGTGATGGTCTCTACATAATTAGAATGGTCACTACATGTTTGGTTGATCATGATAATAATTCTTAACCCTAATGTGCTCCAAGAATGTTGGAAGTAATACATCTAGGTTTTGATGGGAAGGTTGATATGGAAACTCTAATTGGATAAATATGAGAAATCATAACCCTAGTTCAAGTTTATGATGAAATTCTTTACCTTGCTTGAAGTAATTAGCAGGTGATGATGTTTTCTTTCTCCTACCTGTATAACCCTAACCTTGTAGGTGTAATAAATATCATAGGTAGTGATTTCTATGGCGTGTTTTGTATGACACGATGGTTATGAGCTTTTCTAAGGCATGATTGGATAATGATATTATCCAAGAATTAATTATTTGTTGCAGGCAGTCTCTCTCTCTAGAGTGAGCTCTTCCTTCTCTCTAACCCGCTCCCCCTCCCCTGCTTTGTCTTCTCCCCCTCGGGGGAGAAGCTCCACTTCGCACCTTCCCTCTCCCCCCCGGCGACCCTCACGACAACTGGATCTTCCCTAGTGGACTCTCCATCGCCTTTCCCTCTCTACCCCCGCTCTGTTCCCTCTCTAGGGCTCAGGGACTCCCATGGTGGTGGGGGTGGATGCCCCCCCTCTGGCGCGTCTGCCCAGGTCACTGATCCCAGACCAGTCACTGATCCCAGGCCAGTGACTGTGGAACCTTGGAGCAAGCCAGATGTGGATGTTGCAGTTGCTCATAATTGGGTCAAGGCTGTTGAAGGCCCTCCCCCCCGATTTTGCGGCGCCAGGGCGGAGGATCCCAGGAAGGCTTTCTACATGGAGGGTAACGAGAGAAGGTGGACCAAGATGATAGAACCAATCATGGTCGAGATGGATGATTATCACCACCACTCTGCCATTGTCCATGTTCTGGGGAAAGAGGTCAATGTCGCCCAATTCAAGGGCTGGATGATCTGGTCCTGGAGACCCAGAGGCGAGCTAGAGGTATTTTTTATGACTGATGGCCTCATTCTTGTACGCTTTTCCAGTAATGCCGACTTGAATGCCGCCATGAGAAGAGGCTCCTGGTTCTTTGATGACCAGCTGGTGCTGGTTAGGAAGTGGACGCCTGAAGTAGACATCCGTAGGGCTGCTTTCTCCACAGCTCTGGTGTGTGTTTCCCTGTCGGATGTGGGGAAGCACTAGGTGCCCCATGCCATCAATGTCATCGCCAACTCCATTGGTGAGATGAGGTCCTTTGACAAGAAGTTTGATGGGACCATCATGGGTTGTGCACGCTTCTGCATGGACATCATGGCGGATGAGGAACCCCCACTAGTTATTATGGTTGAACTGCCCAACGACGACGATTGGGAGATCAAGGTCTGGTATGAGGCCCTCTCAGACTGTTGTGACACCTGTAAGGTCTTCGGACACATCACTGGTCACTATCCCGGAGCCAGATGTGACAAGGTATGCCTCACACCCCTGATCGTGGCCCCTGAGAATCTGGCGAGGCGCAAGCGTAGAGCCCACTCTATTGGCCCTCGTCGGGGTGGACAGAAAATGGTGGAGTTCCACCAAGGTGCCAATGAGGAGCGTGAAACCATTACTGCCAACAAAAGTGTGGTGTAAATAGAGGAAGGGGAGGTGATTACCACTACTGCAATGGAGGCGATCACCATCGTCACCAATGACATGGAAAAGGAAATGGGTGAAAGCTTGGCACAAGGTGCTCGTACTAATGCCTAGGAGAAGGTTGTCCCTGTGGGCAACTCGTTCTTGATCCTAGATGAATTGGAAGACGACCAAGAGGCACCCCTAGGCAACAACAGAAGTAGGAGCCCATGCCACACACATATCTCAACAGCAAAAGGAAAGAAGAAGAAGAGGCCTGACTCCAATAGCGGAGAAGGGTCAAACAATAACTCATGATGTCCATACTCTCATGGAATGTGAGAGGAGCTTCATTGCCCATAGCGTAGATGAAGCTGAGGAAGATCTTAACAAGTATGCAGGCTGATTTGGTTTTCTTCTTGGAAACCAAAATAAAATGCAACAATGTGGAGAGGATGGATACCTTATTCCCTGAGTCATGGTTGTCCATTTCCAACCTGGAGTAGGTGGATGGTGGCCGCATCACTGTGGGATGGGACCCTAATCGATGGAATGTGGACTTGATCTCAATCTGTGACTAGATGGTGACAGTGAGATGTTTCAACCATGGAGGGTTCGACATCATCATATCCAACATTTATGGAAAAAATCGTGAAGCCGACAGAGACAGGTTGTGGAAATAGATTGAGGAGACGGCCCAACAGGAGATCCCATGGCTCATCTTGGGAGATTTCAACAATGTGTGCAAGTATAATGAGAAGCATGGTGGCCTCAGGGTGCCAGATAGGATCATGGAGAATTTCAACAACACAATTGCGAGAACTAATTTGCATGAGCTTTTCTATGTGGGAGGTATTATGACCTGGTCCAACAAACAAAAGGTCAGTACAAGAATTGTGAGTCTCCTCGACAGGGGGTGCGTCAACGAGGCCTGGCTGGACCTCTTCCCCAATGTCGTAGTTAAGCTTGTTGCTAATCTTTTCAGTGACCACTCTTGGATGAGGGTTGATCTGATCACAAAGAAACAAAACCCAAGACCCTTTCATTTCCTCAACTTCTGGTGTGCTTGGCAGGGATCTATAAAACTGATCAAGGAGAGTTGGGAAGTCATCATAGAGGGAAACCCCCTCTTTAGATTCCTGAAGAAGCTACAACACACCAAAGTAGCACTCAAGAAATGGGCTAACGATAGGGTAAACCTTCAGAACCTCCTGCGCGAGGCAAGGGTTGAATATGAGAAGGCTATGGAGGAGGTGAGGTATCACCCTTTGAAGGAGGAGGCTATTAATAATGAGGAACAAACGGAGAAAAGGATACGCCAACTTGAGAAAGCTGAAGAATAATACCTATGGTAGAGAAGCCGCATGAAGTGGATCCATGATGGGGATCGCAACACAAAAACCTACCATTCCGCCAATAAGAAGAGAGAGATGAGAGACACCATCCATGAACTCATAAATGAAGAAGGAAAATGTGTGGATGGTAGAGAGGCGCTTTCTCGCCATGCCATTAACTTCTTCACCAACCTTTATAACCAGAATCATAAATGTGTGGGTATTTGCCCCAACTACCTCAATAACAGAGTGACCTCTACCATGAATGAGAACCTCATTAGAGGGGTCACGATGAAGGAGATAAAATACACTTTGGACTCCATCCATTCTACGAAGGCTCCTGGACCAGACGGATTCAATAGTAAATTCTTCAAGTTCATGTGGACAACTATAAAAGATGAATTGTTCGATGCAGTAAACTGGTTTATGAAAGGAGGTAACATGGTCCGGGATGTGAAGCATGTGTTCATAAGGTTGATCCCTAAGAGCCTTGATGCCAAAGAAATCACTGATTATCGGCCCATTGCCTGCTGCTCTGCTCTGTGCAACATCATTGCTAAAGTCCTCACTGGTAGACTGAAGGTGGTTCTGCCCCTCATCATTTCTAAAGAGAAGAACGACATTGTTAAAGGAAGACGCATAGAGGACTGCACCCTTTTCGCAGCAGAATTCTTGTTAAATTTCAACATCAGTAAAACTAATGCCAAGTCCTGCATGAAGATTGACATCAGCAAAGCTTATGACTTTGTTGATCGGTCTAATCTTTGGAGTTTCATGGTGTCCTTAGGCTTCTTTGATCAATGGGTCATGCTCATGAAACAATGTGTGGAGACATGCTCCTTCTCTATCCTGTTAAATGGCTCACCTGAAGGCATGTTCAGATCTAGTAATGGGCTTTGTCAGGGTGATCCCCTATCACACCTACTTTTCACCATCATCATGGAAGGTTTGACTAGCAACATTCATGCAGCCGAGGATCAAGGTAGAATAAGAACTTATCGGATTTTGGGGACGAATGTCCTTTCTCAACTTATTTTCGCCGACGATGTCCTCATCTTCTCTACGGGACATGCTAGTAGACTCAGAGAATATAAGAAGATACTAATGAGCTTCAGAAAACTAACAAGCCTCTATATTAGTGCCATCAAGTTTAAAATCTTTCTCTCCAAATCGTGTGATTATAGGAGAGGGAGACCAAGAGGGTGGCAAGTATGAAAACATGAAGATTTCCCACGAGATACTTGGGGGTTCCTATCACTGGAGGAAGGGGATATGCCAAGGATTTCAATACGTGCATTGACGTGGTTTGATCAAAGATCGAGGCCTAGAGTCGTCTCAAGATCTCTATGGCGGGTAGGCTGGTCCTTATTAGATCGGTGATACAGAGCAAAATCAATTATTGGGAAGAACTGTGTGAGTTTCCTAACCCTATCATTAACTCGTTATGTTCCCTTATAGCAAGCTTTGCTTGGGGTGGGCGGTCACATGGTATAGCTTGGGAAACTATTAGTCAACCTTTCGATAGAGGTGGTCTCACTCTGAAGGACCTGGTGGAGATCCAAAGAAGGTGAACGACAAAGAGAATTGGTCTGTTCCTTTGCAACCCATCCAACATCTGGTCAGATAGGATGAGAAGAAGATATGGTGACAACCCTGTACTTATTGAGAATAGCAAAACGTCTAGAGTATGGAGAAATCTATGCAAGGACTTTGAGACCAGTCAGCACCTGTATGTTGTTGATGTGAATGGCAGCTGGTGTCATGTGGGATACCATCCATCTACGATCAACAGCAGTATAGGGATCACCTCGAGCTGCTGGCAGTTCATTTGGGGGAAATATCATATCCCTAAATGGAGCACGCTCCTCTATAGAATTTTACACCAAAGATTATCGACAACCACAAGAATTAGAAGCTGGGGAAACGATAATAACCCATCTTGCAGGTGGTGCAATAGGGAGGAGGAAACAGAGGCTCATCTGTTTTTCAATTGTTCCTACTCCAAAAGAGTGTGGGTGATTTGCTTCTTGAAGAATGGGTGGGGGAGCACTACTCCTAGAAACATGGAGGAGATCATCAGCTAGACGCATGGAAGGGTGAGGCACAATAAGCACTTAATTGGGTTTGTTAGAATGTGCTTAGCGTGTTCGTGCTACCACATATGGAATGAATGCAATACAAGGAAACACACTCTGAAATGTCTTGAAGTCCCCACTCTTGTGGACATGATTGCTAGGGACCTAAGGTGGAATACTAAAGCACACCAAAAGATCCTTGATAACCTTAATGTAATGACTACAAATTACTGGGGTTTTTGTAGACAATAACCCCCCTTTTTAGTCTGCTTAGCCTTTTAGTCTTTGACTATACGGAACTTCGGGTGCCTTGTTTTGTATAGTATATCTTGCTATACTGCTCTTTTTTGGCAATACTATTTACTTTTTCCAAAAAAAAAGATATTATGCAAGAATTATGTGATTGGGTCTTATGACCAGGCAGAGGCTCAATGCCTATTGTGATGTGATATCCTCTGGTGATGTAATAAGGGATGGTTATCCCAGGATGATGTGATGATGGTGATCACCTTGTATGGCAGTAGTATTATATGATGATGTGACAAATTTATACCTTATTCATTTTATATCTTTTGATGTTTTAACATACCCTTATTTTTGTAGAGCTTGTTTATGGTTTTTATGTTGTAACTTGATTGATGCTAAAGGAAACTCAACTAGATTAATGAATCTTGTGAAACCCTAATTATATAGATTTCATGTGCCATAGATTCATCTTTATTGCCATTATTTGCTGGATGGCGAAACAAGTTCTCCCTCAGTGGAAGCTCAAAGTCATATATTGTTGAGTATATGCATGTTCACAATGATGGATGCAGTCATACCCTGGAAGGAGAATGGTCGTGGCCATATCTCAAAGAAAGTGATTAAATATATATACATGATGTATTTTTGAGGATGGTTGCGGTCTTACGTCAGTAGGAGTGTGGTTGTGGTCATATCTCCATTTTCAATAGTGTTGGTCCTTTATACTAAGGAGAACTAGGTTGTTTTGCAGTTGGACTCCATATTTCACTGCGACAAGCTCGAACATACCAAGGGTGTGGGAGATCATAAGAGTCTGGATCCTCCTAGATCTTGTATGGAATTGATTTCGACTTAGCAGTGGTCATTTGGAGCATGAGTGGTATACCCCATCTCCTTAGGGCATAATGAAAGATGTAATACAGTCACATAGTTTAATTGCTTAGGATCAAACACAATTCACATTAGATGACCCTTTGCCTTGTTTCTTATATTGTTTAGTTGATAATGGTTATACATATTCATCGCATTCATTCGAAAGGTATAAAATGTTCTAGTGCTCATCTGTAGATGCACAAATTGCCTAATATGTGTTCTTAGATTTACTTATATCATTTCCCTGAATCTTTCCATCCTAATAATAATGTTATCTTCCTCCTTTAGTATATCTATGCTTATAGTAGTTGTTGGCAGAGAGTTATATCTCTCGTTGGGATGTTGGTTTCATGTCATGGGTTCCCACATCTTTTAGGTGGTTGTGCATGACGAGGTAGAGATTGTGCAGTATAGGCTGAGCAATAAGAAGAGCAGTAGTTGTTTGAAGGTTGGATATGTTGCTAATGTTTTGTAGTAGATTCCTATGTGTCATCCTTGTACAGTGAGGTCCTCAGAGGTGATTATGTTGTACATTGATGTGATTTTTGGTAGTATGCTGTGGTTCTACATGTATGTCTTGTATAGGTAAATAGGTTATCATATGTAAAATGTTTGTGTCACGTTATCCAACAAACAAAAATATGTAATATCTTTTGGCATGATATATGATATAGGTGGCATAGTATGTGGACTCTAATGTAATATGTTTCAAGTTTTGTGGTTATTTGAAATCTCTTTTAATTTCCCATGTTCTCTAATAAATATGGATGTTTAATTTAATTCACGCTTTGGTTTTGAGTAATCTCATTCATGTGGCAGCAGGTTGTCATAATAGGAGAAGGAAATTGAAGATTGTTGTTGACATGTCCAAACATAGGTTACCCAAGAGATATGTGGGTATTCCCATAGGAGGAGGCAGAGGTTCTTCTAAAGACTTGAATATATTTAAATATAAGCTCAAATATAGACTAGAACACTAGTCTAGTTTGAGAATGTCTTTGGTAGGGAGGTTGGTTCTTATTAGAGTTGTTCTAATAGAATTGTAAGGTATTGGATTACATGTGCAATGCACCTAACCCCACCATCATCACCATGAGGGCCCTCAATTCTAGATTCATTTGAAGAGACAAGATACACACAAAAATTTGTGACATCATCAATCAATCATATAAATTCTCTAGGATTGAGATTATGAAATCCTTAGAATCAATACAATAAGACAAATTGATCGCTTCCAGTGTCATCCAGATGGCATTTGGGCTATGATGATGAGAGAAAGTACATCTATGTATTGATTCTTTATGAATAATTACACCCTCAATAGTTTCAACACCCGTATAGTGATGATAGTGATGGTTATTGGTCTCGTAATGGCCAATCACCCTGGATCAACATTAATACAAATATTGAGTTTGAGTGGGCAGATGTGGTCTATATTAAACATCTACCCAGAATTGAGTACTCCTCTTTATAGGGATATACTGGGGAGGCTTCCCACTAATGATAGACTGATCTGTTAGAGTCTCGAGGTTGATGCCATATGCAGATTATAAAAAGAAATAGATGAATATGTTGATCACATCTTATTAAACTTCAAATACATAGTGAGGGTATGGATGATAGTATTCCTCAAAAATGGGTGGGGGTCAACATTTCCTGTGAACTTTTAATACATTATTGTTGGATACATTTTAAGTATTTTCATGATAAAACCATGCTTATTTTTCCTAGTGTCTACCTTGCCAGTACTTGGAACTGTATATGGAAGGAGAGAAATACTAGGGTGCATGAAAATATCGATAAGAACAGATTCACTTCGATGGACACAATTGTCGACAATTAGAGGTGGCTTGTTAAATCTAAAAAGAAAACTTTTTGGTAATCTCAATGCTAGCATTAGAAACTACTAAGGTATTTATAACTAGACCATGTAGTGTGCTTTTTTATTTCTGGTATGTTTTCAGACACCTTGTCTTATACAATATAGTGTAAGTATACTTCACTCTTTTGGAAATATATTTACCTATTTTTAAAAGAAAAACAATTACACATACAATTGAACATTCCTCACATTTAAAATATTATGTATAAGATCATGCTTTATCTCTCATACACAACATAATACCAAACATATATGATTTTGAAAGAAGTGACTAATTTCATTACATAATAAGTACCTTCTTATTAACTAGCACCTTCAAGGTGTGCATGGAATTTCATCAAGTCTATTCACACATGTGGAAACCTTTGTTTCCATTTCCACACAATTCATTCAACAACTATAAATATGCATCAATACATTTGATCATTTGAACCTTGAAGGTCTCCCATAGAGATTTGGGAACATATGGTCTCTAAAACTAGGAATAGGAACCAAGTGAACCATTTTAATCGTCTGACCCTTTTCTAGGTAGCAAGGGGCATGCATTTATAGGAACATGTGAGGTGTATGCGGAAAGTGGTCATCGACTTCTTAGTGGTGTCTAATGATCTAAAGTTCCAATGGTCACCGACTTTTTGTCGGAGAACCCGATCATATCAAGGTGGACCTACATAGGTTCATGCCAACAATCGCTGGTGACATTATGTAGCAAAGGTCATTGAGGTTATGTCTTTGGCGGTCACTGATTTTTGTGGTTTCTCATTGCTTGGAGATTGTTGATGTTGGAAGATCGCTGACTTTCAACAATCTCTAAGATTATATTTGTGATAATCAATGATGAACCCAACGGAGTTCAGGTCTTCCATATCAACAATCATGTTTCTTCGGTGAATACTAGATCTTTGGCTTCGGTGATTATTGGGTGTGGCTCTTTGGTGATTATTGGAGTTTCAGTGGTAGTTGATGGTGAACGAGGCTCAACGGTTGTTGAGATATATATTCAGCAGTCACTGGTAGTGAACATGTTCAATGGTCACTAATGTTGAAGATGTTCAATAGTCACTAACATTGACTGCTGCAAAAATTGAGTGATGAACCTGATCGGGTTCGTCAGGCAAAAAGTTGGAGATTTGATGTCTTGTGGAGTTTGGTGCCTACAAGTCTCAAAATTGGCTAGTTCAACAACTCTATCTTTAAAGAGATATAAATTATAGAAATATAAGAATCTAGAGTTATTTTGGGCATATTAAGGTTCTAACGACACAAAACAAAAGATAAATGCTTAGCATAAACACCTAAATTTGGGTGTTACCAACCACCCCAAGGTTAAACCTTGCTTGTTCTCAAACAAGACTGTGCTCAAAGAATAAAAAGATACCATCCAAACTAAGCTTGGTGATAAATGTTAAGGTTATGAAAAATTGTTTAATTTGGAAATTCTCCTGATCCATTTATTTCAAAATAAACCCCCACTAATCAAGTAAAACCCTAGTAAAGTAAGATCAAAGACCATCCAGGAAAGATTAAGCAAATTCATTGCAACTTGTCAGTACTCATGAGGGTTTGAATCATAATAATACAACATTGAAGCATTTTCACAAAGGTGATCAGGTAGGTAATGGATGCTAGTGATGAGCTATTATCACATATTCATGTAGACCAATTAAGTACAATGGGCCTCCCACTTTTTCGGGTCCTAAAAAGAAACAAAAAGGTAAAAGACTCTAATGACTTCTAAGAATTCAGATCTGTGTTAGGTTGTTCCATGTAATCAGCAACAGTCCATACAGTCTGAGCCAATTGGACCAAAGAAGTGAGATGAACTCCTTGTACTATGCTCAAACCATTCCTGCAACTGGGGTGACCTCATTGGTCTCCTTAGGGTTCCTAGTGACTCTCTAATGAGGTTTTAGGGTGGCACTATCAGGCACAACATACCCACATTCATGAGCGCAGTCATACACACCTCGGGCACCATCTACAACTCCCCTAAAAGAGAAAATAAATGATCATATTTTTGTTCTCACTCATGATTCATTCTCTGCATTGGAATTTATAGGCTTGGGTGAGAACTATATTGAATATTTTTGGGATTTTTGCGAGGTCAAGCCTCTTTTGCACTTTTTTTCTATCTTTTTAACCTGATCTAAGGTGAGAGGGAGCACAGATCATCATAGAAAAACACTTCAACCATATTATAGCTCAAAAATTTATCATTATCCGCTTGAAACCTTTGTGAAAATTAGTAATTGTGATTCAAGTAGCCTTATAGTAGAGGTAGGTTTGTGAATAACATAGCTTGGATTTCTGATCAAACTCTAACTCTTTTCAATGGTCCCATATCCTGGGTTTGTCACTCACAACATAGATCAATGGAATAATGTTTTAAACTATTGAAAGGAACATAATCTCAGATTGATCATCAAACTTACGCACAAGGTCAATGAGCTAGTCAAGTGAGAGAGATCAAGCAATTTAAGAAAAAAATTGTCCACATAGGTGTATGGATAAGTATTTAACTATAATATTTGCATTGCATAACTTTAATTACAAAGTTACAAATTATGAAACAAAGTCCTACAAAGAATTAAAGATAGGCTAAAGTATTCAAAATTTTTAAAATTTATCCCTATTGAAGGAAGTAAACATGCATGCATGAAAAATGAAGAGATAGAAGGGTGAATAGCCCTACTACCCCAAGTTAAAACTTTGCTCATCCTCGAGCAAGATCTAAGTGTGGGATAGTAGGGAAGGAATGCATGGATGTACTAGAAAGAAATTTTTTAAAATTCCTAAAATGATGTATGTATGCAAGGATATATTTAAATAGATAGAGGAAATAAACTATCTAAGGAAGAATGTGAAAAATAGAATTTATTTTAACAAAAAGAGAAAATAAAGGAGTAACAGAAAGGGGGTGGTTGCCCCACAATACTGACACTGGGATCCCAAATCCAAACTTTCTGGACCAATGTCACTTGTGCCTTACTGATTGGGTCTGCCATGTAGGAGTAGAATAGGCAGAGAAATGATCCCCTCTGAGTATAAATAAGAGGAATAAAATTTGATGACTCGGTGAAACCATCTTTGTGCTGAAATTGATGTGAACTGCATTGAGATGAATTCTTCGACAAATTACTCTCTAGGTAACCATTAAGGTTTAAATTTGAATAGGTAGGCCCTAGGATGTCGACGCAGGAAAAGATGGAGGGGAGTGGTTGCTAGTTTTCTAGAGGACTCCTCTCTTCTCCCCCCACCTCTGAACTTGAGTTTGGTTGCTTAGAGTAATCTTCATTGCCAATCTGAGTCATCGAATCATATTTTGAGCAAGAAGTATTCCCATGTGAATGTGTTTGCAATTCTAACACCCCAAGCTTGTCACATTCTATGGGGATTTGGGTATCTTCATACTCAACAACCATGTTGTGATGAATTGTTTGTCCTTCTCCTTCAATGCTTACCAATCTTTGCAAATGGATGGTAGTGAATGTTGGCTCATGCTATACTAGCTCATTATCATCACTATACTCACTTCCCCAATTTTATCAATTGTCGTCATCCTCCTCAAACAAGTTATTCCATACCATAGTAGATGTGGTGCTTGAAATGAAGTGACAAGTCCCTATTTGAGAGGTATCAGCCTGGTCTGGAGTTGAAGTTGAATCGAGCTGCTTAAGCTAAACTTGCAGTTGTGAAGTTGTTTGGATGCTTTGATATGGGTGGAAATCATTGTCATCAAACCATTCATGTAGAAGATGTGTTCCCTCCATTGGTTTCTCAGATGAATCATTTGTATTAAATGAAGAGTTTCCCTAGATGGGTGAGTCTTCACAGAAAAATCCAACTAAATCCAACGGATAACCTAGATAGGATGGTGAGATAAGTTCTTCATCACACCTAATAGAATGGTTTTGGTGACTGATGTCTTCATAATTGAGCTATGATATTTGTAATTGTGTGGTAACTTAATTGATGAGATCTTGAATCCTCCTACCTTGTTCAACGTCCTTATCATGGAGTTGTTGGACTTGGGTAGAAATGCTTTCAAGATTCATCAATTCCACCATGCACTACTATTGGAGATCTGCTATACCAAACTGATGCACTTGGATAAATCCTTGTTCAATAGTTTGAAGTATATTTCTACTATAGTCTACGATCTTGTTGGTTGTTTGAATTTGACGATCATATATTTTGAGTAACCCCTGGAATGAATCATCTTGTTCTTGGCGATGTGGCACCAAAGCTGACATAAGTGCATTGGTGCTTTCTCTCCCTAGTTGCACTACTCTAAACAGCTCATGATCCCCTATAAATCAGAGGTCTAGGGATGATCGACAATCTTCCTTGTCGGAGCATCTATGTATAATGATGGTGGAGGTGGATATAGCTCAACTAGCTGAAGTACATAACTTTTAATTATTTAACAGGAATCAGGGTTGTGGAATCATTTGGGAGAAAAGGTAGATATGATAACCTTCCTTGCTAAAGCAAGGTCCATGGCTGAAAAAGTATAAGAAAAATGGAAACTATTCAGTTTATATAAATAAATATGTGCAGAACAAAAGAAAGACTATGCATATGTATACAAGCATATGGTGACAAAACAAAATATTTATGTGTACAAATGTGGAAAACCACTTCCCCGACAACGGTGCCAAAAATTTGATCGACCCTAAGAGCATTTCTAAAAAGTACAAGCACAATCCCGAAGGTGAATCATACTTTTTAAATTTATAACTTGAAACCTACAAGGACCCCTAAAACTCAATACGAGGTCAAAGTAGGTATATGGGGCTAGACACATGTATGTGGGGACATTTAGAACTCTTAAGATCTCATGATTATGTCGCTTAAGCAAAACTAGTAGTTGATATATGAAGAGAACTAAAACTAATCTAGCAAAATGATACAAAACAAAACAAAGTAAAGAAAATAGAGTCCATTGAATCCTAGTAATTAGTTGGAGTTCTTAGCTATGTAACCACAAGTTGGGCATCTATACACCCGTTCTCGGGCGTGAACAACCCTCAAACACCCTAGCAAGCGTCTAACATTCAAACATAGCATGTATCATGGTAACTGCTACTTTGGGGGTCATCCCACTAGCTCTCGCACATTGTGACTAAAACCACATCAATGATCTAAGACCTCTGTCAAGGATAATGGGTCCTCACTCCTATATATATTCTAGATTCCCTCAATAGTCTAAGATATTTAGGGATCTTAGTAGTATTGGGTACACAAAACACAGGTCGTGAACCCGGGTTGGTTGAGATGAGCCCAACCAGATTCAAGGATCAGTTCCAATCTCTTCAATAGGTAATCTATGTAGGTCCTCCCTTAGATGTCCTTTTTCTCAAATTTCATTCCAAACTACCTTTGGTTACCCATTTATGCAACAAATCTCATGATCTTGGTAGAAATGAAAGCTCAAGCAAGAAAAAGATCAACCAAACTAGCAATCATAACTGAAACGAGAACATAGAATAGAAAACATACTAGGGCTAGAATAACACTACTTTCATATGTAAAAGTACATAAAAATGCCCAAAACGAGCTACATAGAAAAGAAGGAGCTCAACTAGACAAGGACAAGCATACTTGACACTGAACAAAGATGGGAGAACATCATTTTTACAGAAACTAAGGTGAAAAGTAGAAGAAATAGGTCGAAGAAGAGATTTATCCCATGGAAGCAAGGTTTCTCTCGCAACTTAGCCTCCAGGAAGGTGGAATCTCATCCTTAGGTCATCGTTCTTGATCTTCTAGACTCCTTGACCCCCTTTCTCTTTCATTGATCCCCAAATAGTAGCCTAGATTTGTGTATTGAGGTGAAATTGGTTGAGAATGGATAGAGATGGGTGGATGATGGTGAAAAATAATGGTGGATGGAGGTAAACCAAAGGGGTGGATGTAGGGTGTCCTCTTTATCCCTTTAGGACATCAAAGCTCTCCCACGAAGCTCTGGGAACAAATGGTCACTGAGACAAGGAATACAAACTTACTGAACCGTCTGAATCGTCTGACCCTTTTCTAGGTAGCTAGGGGTGAGTATTTATCAGAATAGGCAATTTGTTTGCGGAAAGTGGTCATTTCCTTCTCATTGCACACTGATGATATGAAGTTCCACTAATCACTAACTTTTAGTTGGTGAACCCAACCATGTCTAGGTGGATTCGGGTGGGTTCATGCCAGAGGTTATTCATGACGTTGTATAGAAACAATCATTAATGTTTCAGTCTTCGATAGTCATGGTTGATTCAACGGTCTCTTATTGCTTGACGATCACTGATGCGAGAAGATCGCTGCTTTTTTAGTGATCTCTAAGAGTATACTCATGATAATCAATGATGAACCCAACCGGGTCAAGGAAAACCCAATGGGGTTCATGTCTTCCACTTCAGCGATCATGTTTCTGTGGTGAACACTGGATCTTTGTCTTTGGTGATCTTGGGTGTGGATCTTTGGCGTTCACTAATTTTTATCACTCGTTGATGGTGAACGAGGCTCACCAGTCACTTACATATATATTCAGTGATTGATGTCAGTTAAAATGTTCAATGGTTGCTAATGTTGAAGTTCTTTAACAATCACTGATGCTGACTACTGCAAAAATTGAGTGATGAACCCGATCGGGTTTGTTGGGCAAAAACCTAGAGATATGATGTCTTCTTGAGTTTGGTGCCTACAAGTCCCAAAATTGGATGATTGATCAACTCTATCTTTGAAAAGATATTAGTTACATAAAGATAAGAATCTATAGTTATTTAGGGCATATTAAGAATATAACAATACAAAATTATAGATAAATACTTTGCCTAAATTTGTGTGTTATCACTACTCCAACAAGGTTCCAACTTATGAAGAGGGGCTTTGCGATTTGGAAAAAGGTGTTCACACCTTCACCATATCACCCATGTCTCAAACAATGGCTCACTCCTCAGCCCTACGACACCATAGTGTGGAGGATCTCACTAGGATACTATAATTTGTGTGGACTGAGGATGTTGAGGGGTCACCTTTCTTGTATATCAATTAGCAAATGAAAATGAAAAGTAAACTATCTAAACATAAATTTATGTATTGTAGTTCCACCAATATGCTTCATTATTGTTTTTAAGTACTTGGATCCTTTCAAGGATTTTTTGCAGCTAGGAAATACATGAAATAACATATCAATACTAGGCATTGTGTACATTGGTAAAATATACATACATATGTATATATATATATATCATGCTTGCATACTTGAATATATTGAGGAAAAAAAGAGAGTAAAAGAAAATGTTATTTAAGGTGAAAATCAGGTGAATACATCATTTCAATCATATTTCAATGTATTTGTACTACTATGGTGGACTAGAACATAATCACATATACGATTGTTCCCTTCTCGGTGTACCATATACTCTAGGGATCTCCCTATATAATGTACTCTAGGGAGGTACTATACAACATTAATTATTTTCCCTCTCTTATAGGGAGATTAATGAACACCATAGGTAACTACAATTCATTCTCATATTTAGTGTTCCAGTTTTTAAGGCAAAGATCAATCTACATATACATACATACAAGCAATATTCTAAAAATAGGAAAAATAATACTTCATCTTTATTTCACATAGAAAAAACTTGCCTTATACTTAGATGCCCCACATACCTAATCCTATGACATATTTGATTCTAAAGGATTTACTAAAAATTGGAGTAATCATCTTGAAAAGAAAATAAGGGCCTAGTGTCATTGTTTGTCCATTACACTCATGATTTAGGATTTTAACCTTCAAAGGTTGTTATTATTATCTTATGATTACATGAGGGTCACATGATGTTGTATCTCATTTCAGGATTATTAGGATAAATGTAAGGTTAGGTGTAGGTTTGCCTCTTTCATTACCTTCATCATTTAGAGATAGAACAAATATTAGGGTTTCAAAGTGTTTTAGATCATTATTGGTTACCTAATTCTGGTTTCCATGATCTAAATGGAACAAAGGTATGATTAAGATTTATGAGCTGAATGTTTAGACTATGAGCATCATATTCCATCATTTTAATTTAGGAAAAGAAAAGAAATATGTAGAAAAATATGACATCAGGTTGGAAGTCAAAACAAAAATTTTACTAACATATTTCCCATTAACCAGCAGATCACATCAAAATCTATGCAGTGGGAAGGACGGTTTCACAAAGTTATACCTGGTCCTGGAGCAAGTCCAACGAAAATCCTCATCGATGTAGATGTGCACTCTATCTTGGATAGTGGTTGTGAAGCTCCTAGTCACACTCAGACTCATTTGACTACTCCTCCACAAACATCGAACTCGGACAACTACTGCAGTGGCTCCTCAGATCTCGCCACGGAGTATGAGTTGATGTTTCCCTCCTATCAGTAGACAACAGACTCCTACCTCTAGAGTATTCTACACAGACTAACTAGAACTCATGTCATCCTACAGGAACAGACATGAATGATTTGTCCCTCCCATTTGTGTACTAGTCACCAACATGCTCTCCCACAACAATGATCTCCAGTTGTTTCTCTCCTGTGGCTATCCCTCCCTAGTGGGGTAGGACTTGCCTTTATTCTCATGGTTACCACAACTAGAGAGAACAACAATTGTCAGAGCAACTGATTCTCACTTGTATGTGTATTATTTATGCTCTGGGATGCCCCCAATACCCCTCTATATATAGGAGGGGTTAGGGTTCCCAATCCCCGAGCAATGTGGGATTAAAGTGGGAGTGGAAAGTACAAGTAGATCTTGAATTTTCACAAGTTTTATAGAAAATTCACAACATGTGTGTGATGAAATGATCATCTCACCTAGAGAGATAGTCATCTCACACATAAGACGGCCATTTTGCTAAGAGAAACGGCCATTTCGCACCTTCCAGTTCTGCACATATGTTGGAAATTCAATTCCAATTAGTACTCAACTTGACGTACCACCAAAATAGACATTTTGTGCAATTGCGATGGGCGTATCACACCAAACCAAATAGTCATTTGGTGCAAGTGAGATGGGCATCTCGAACCAAGACAAATGGTTGTTTTGCACAAGAGAGATAGGTGTCTCACAGCCCAGGTCAGGTAGAATTCCAATCAATGTATAATACAATCAGCCTAACACTCCAAATAACAGTCTCAACTTTTTTAACTGGTCATTTGGAAGTCTAGTCAGCTGATTCATTGCGTGAATTGAAATACCTAAACACTTTAGTAATAAATTCAATTATCATTCACTATTAAATCCTCTTCTAGATGAGTTCCTATGTGTGTGACCCTATAGGTCCCATATCACGTCCATAACTATCTTGTGACATCACAAGCAATGAGTGGTTCCTAGTTGCACATCATTGGTACCCGAGTGAATGAATATTTAGGGAGAAACTTCAACCTACAATCTGTGTATGGTGTTACAATGTTTGTATAGTTCCTTTGTTACTGATATCCAGATTGAACTAGAGGCATGTAGCAGTCATCCTCATTATTATTCAATCATATTTCTTGAACCAGAGTAGACTGCATGAGATATATGTCAGCTCAATATCACATATTGACCCACACATGTATGACCATATTTTCTCAGTCTCGCTAATAAAGAGGCCTTGGATATCATACTCCTATTAGAGGGACATATCACATATCAATCACTCACAATCATGCCCCATGTGTAAAAGTCACCCAATCATCACCATTATAACAACCCATATTTGCGGATTGTATTTGATGATTTCAAATTGTATCCAACCACATGTGATGAGTGCAGTGATTTCAAGTCTAAGAACCACAACCACACCATCACTGTGAGACCTGACTATGACATCCATGATGATGGCTTCCATGTGTCAGTCTCATAGAGGGTCTGTCTGATACACTATTCTCTAACATGTATCTATGTGATTGGTTTGATATCACCATATCATAACCAATGAGACTCAATCATCAACCAAGTCACATTTTGATGTTATGTGTTATTGTTGTCTATCAACCTTCCACAATAACAACCGATCATGGACATAGTGAGAATATATATATGTACTCTTAACATCTATATGATCTCATTTCTCAGGTCCTCAACCTGAAGACATACATCATTGAGTAATATTACTTTGTAGACATTATTATGCAATTCATGATCTCATAAATGAATATAGAAAAAATATATTTGAAGCTTGCCTTTATTATCATCAAATCAGGTATCTATTGCCATATCCCAATCATCATATGATTGTCTCTTTGGGGATACATACCAGTAGACTCCAACTTGCACTTAGAGTCAATCACCCATGAATCTCATCTCGAGTGACCTAACATGACCTTCATGCTTTTGATGTGCAAGTTCTTTTATAGTAGGTTTTGCAACGTTTGCCTTAAGTCGGTATTTTGCAATTTTCACATCTCTTCATTATACAACTACTCGTATGATACAGAAGTGTCATAGTATGCTATCTAAGATTCCCATCCTAACTAGTAGCTCCATTAATGTCATTAGTATTTCTATTGTGTCATCAATGGTTAGGAACCTCACATAAGTTCACCAATATGAACTTCATACAATATCCTCTGTTGTTCTTATAACACTGGGATACTTGGCTTCTTTTGTAGATTTGAAAAACTTTAATTAGCTCAGAACTCTTTCTAGCTTACAACTTTCATTTAATGTCAAACATAAATTTATATTGTGATTATTTTGTCAGTTCAGAAGCTTGCATGGGTGTAACCCTTTACATCCAATTGTTCCTTATTACCATAACCAAGTAACCAATCCTTTATGTGCTTCTCAAGCACATAAGGATGTTCATTATGGTATTACTAGTATCTAACATACAACCTCTCATCATGTCCAACACATACAAGATCTCTAAGAATATATATATGTGCCCACTCATAATGTCAATACATATGAGATAATTGGATAACCTCTCATCATGTCCAATACATACAAGATTACTCGATCTCTTCTCATCATGTCCAATACATATGAGATAAAGGCATGAGTACATATCATTGCTTCAAGATGGATCCAATGCCATCTATTCATGTGTCCCTATTCTTCATAAGAACATGGACAC
Organism: Alisma plantago-aquatica; assembly: GCA_963693085.1. Lineage (NCBI taxonomy): Eukaryota > Viridiplantae > Streptophyta > Magnoliopsida > Alismatales > Alismataceae > Alisma > Alisma plantago-aquatica. Next base: position 1,284,628,847 of record OY856412.1, on the reverse strand, counting down.
TAGGCCCTTGAACGACTAACTCCATGGAACATGGACAAGTTTTCTCTCACTGAGTCATGCATGATGAACCCTTCAGAATTTTTCCAATGTATGTGCTCTTACTTAGGTCAAGAAGCTTTCCGGATCTACCTCTATAGACCTTGATTCCTATCACATAGGAACCTTTGCCTAAACCCTTCATGTAGAAGATATTTTCCTTGCCAGGTTTTAACATTTGTAAGATAAGGACGTCATTCTCCATCATTATGTGGAATATAAATATGTTCCCACTAAATCTTTTGTAATCAAAGATTCCATCTTCATTGTAACTCAAGTCAAACCCTTTGACTATTTTATCAAATAGAAGATTCCATATCTGAGATGCTTGCTTCAATCCATAGATTGACCTTTGTAGATTATAGACTTTATTTGCATTAGTGGATTTATAAAACCATTAGGCTGTGTCACGTACACATCCTCTTAATTATTCCAATTAAGGAATTCAGTTTTAGAATCCATATGCCAAATCTCTCAATCATACTAAGTTGCATTAGTAAGCATGATCCAGATGGATTTATCCATAGTAATTGGTGAAAGACTTCATCTTGTTCAACACCTTATACTTGTTTGAAACTATTTACAACCAATCTACCCTTCCATGTTGGTCTTCTTACAAAGACTCAAATGCACCCTATGGGTTTTATCCCTTCAGGTGGATCCACCAAATTCATACCTTGTTGGTTTTCATGGAGTCGATCTTTTATCACATTGTCTCAAGCCACTTTTTAGAACTTGGTTCCTCAATAGATTCTAGGTAGGTAGCTTCCTCATCACAATGATCAACTTACAACCTTCTTGAGTTATAAGATATCATAATCTTTCAAACTCAAGGTATTCTACTAAAACTATGAGTTCTTTGTTTACATAAGGAACTTCAGATTCCACAATAGTTTGTGATTCTACTTGTTCCTTGTTGTACCTCTTTAGGTTCAATATTTTCTTGCTTGTCTCAAACATTTTGAGTTCTACTTTCACTCCCACTGATTCCTTTGGAACTAAGTTTCCTTTTGGAATTCAACCATCCTACAAACAAACACTTTGTTGTTGGGTTGGAGTATAAGTAGTATTCAACAAGATAACATCTGTGTGATTTGTGGATAAAGACTTTTATGAAACTATTTTCTTATACAAGCTTTCAATCCCAATCACTACAAAAGACTCATTGTGACACTTGCCATGACATTCTCATATGGTGTCTTTCGATCCATTATAGACGGTACATTGTTTAGTATTTAAGCATGTGCCCAAAAGAAATTATAAGATTATCTTGATTTTATTGATAATCTCACCATGACTTAATAGGGTGTGATACCATCTTTCTAACACATCAGTATGTTTCAGGTGGAGTTCATGATGATACATTATCATGATCTCCCAAAAGGTCCTCAAACTCTTGGTTTACATATTTCAACATCGATCATATCGAGGTATCTTAATACCTTTACCAATTTTAATTACATACTTCATATATGATCTCCTTGAACACTTCAAATGATCCAAACTTATATTTCATTAAATACAAATTCCAATATCTATTGATTGTATCAGTAAATATAATGAGGTACTTGTAACTACCTTTAGCATTCATCCAAAAGGTCTATGTACATCAGATGTACTAGTCCTAATGGAATAGTCGATCTCCCACTACAGCTAGTGAAGATGATTTTGTCATATTACACAACAAATAAGACATGCATGTTTCTATTGGTTCAATAACTAAAAGAGTCTAGATAACCATCGTATGGATTTTAGAAATGTATTTCTCATTTATGCGCTCTCGATGACAGTGCTATAGGTACTCGTTGTTTGGGTTATCAAGTCATTCAATATATGTGTCATACACATTTGTCTTTTTAACTATCAAGTATAGTTTATGAGATATAGGGAATCACCACAACAAATCATACTATTCTTTTCATACAAAATATATGATGTTTGGCAAGTACACAATAGCAATTCACTAATTCTATTATGTTCCCATGAATGACAACCTTTAACTATAGAGGCAACAACCCTTGATCTGTATAGTTCTAGTTTACTTCTTCTCAAGTCCTATAGTAGAGATCTATATCTCTATCTTCTTCTTGAGATCCGCTATGATGAGGATAATTCCTTTTTAATGTCCAAACAAGTGATAATGTTGGCACTTTATTTTCTGTATCCTTTAAGTGAAAAAGTACAGATTCCTTTTACACTTACCCTTCTCCATATATTGAGTGTAGAATACTTGGGCTTCATCTTAGCCTTAGAACATTTCTTGGCCTTGCTTTTGCCTTAGGACTAACTTCCGTTGATCACCATCACGGATTTGTCCTTCTTATTCCTTGAATTGGCATCAATATGCCAAACATTTGATAAACTGACTATGTCATTCATGAAATGCTTGCATAATCATATTCATGATCAACTCTTGACCTATGAGAAATCCCAATCATTCCACATGTCTAATCACATTGAGCACATGGGGTTCTACTGGACCTCCCTTTGTTGGTTTGCACTCAATTAGTGCTTTGGAGACATTATACCTTCTTTGCTTTACATGATTCTTAAGATGTGTTACCATCTTGAGAATTTCCATGTATTTATGTTGTTCATGCAACTCATAATTCATACAACAGAGCATTAGGTATTCAAATGTCTTTTGCTTCATTGTCAAGCTTCTAATAAGCATCCATTTAGCCTTAGGAGCTTTCAGAGCGGGTTCCTCTAGCATTGGTCTATCAAGGACATTGAGCTTTCACTCATTGATGAGAACATTTCTCAAAGTCCTTAACCAATCATGGAACTTTATCCCATTTTGTCCTTTTCAATGACTGATCACAATTTGAACTTATTTCTATTTGATATTTGATTCTATAATGAAATATTGCAACTTTTCAAAACATTTTGATTTGGTTTTATTTGATAATTTGATGATATTAATTAGATATTTAATTAACTACCGCTCCCACTATTTTATTCGAATAGAAATCCCTCAATATCAATTCAGAATATTGCAGCATATAATACTCTAGTAGGCCAAGATCCAAAATAATTCAGTCAATACCCAGCCAACACTCGTGCTCATGACCAATTACTAAGGTAGGCTATCATGCCAATTGTATCATATGCAACTCTTGGATAGATGATGTGCAAACCTCCTTGACATAATCATCTACATGCTTCTGGCCCCAGACTATCTGAGAATCACCATTCAAGCATGACCCAAAAGACAACACGATAATAATGCACCCCGCTAGGCGGGCCCACATTACAACCATTACACTTCCACGAGATAGATGACACACCTCCCTTGGGGAGCCCACACTTGGTTGATCAAGCTTTTCATGTGTGCCGCTTTTGGAAAGCATCTAAGACTTGATATTATAAATGATAGAGTATGTATTTATAACTACATATACTTTATCCAATCACCACATATATAGTACATATCATATACATGTGATAACCGCAAATGAGAACATGAAATAAATAAAACACACACATGATTTTTATTGGCATACTAATGTAATTCCTTGGATCCAAAAGGAATTAATACCACCTATGGTCCACCTCATATGCAACTTATTATTGGTAAAGATTTGTGCTCAAACTAATCTGGGTTGATCGGTTCAACTCTTGAACCGGTTGGCTCACCTCCTGGTCGCTTGGTTGGGCTCTTATGAAATGATCATCTGGTTCTCAGTTCCAAGCACTATCTAGCCACCTCCAGCCAATTGGTTGGGCCACTAGTGGATTGGTTCTTCCTCCTATCATCCAGCCTCCTCGATCCTCTAGTCGATCGACTGGTCTCACGACCTGGTCGTTTCACCTTGTACGGATCATCATCTCACGTTGAAACATTAATTAAAACTATCCTATTTCTTCTTACATGGTTTATGGAGAAAACCTCGAGTTACATTTGAGGGGAAATAGGAAGAAAAACATTAATTTACATGCAGAAGGAGAGAGAGTCTCGGTACATAGAGAAATTAAGAACATCAATAAAAATCACAACCATGCACACACAAATCTAAGGTTTTGGCCATAACCATGTTTTACATCCACCATCAAAACTGATTTTATGGAGACACGTGTAAATTTTAAATATATATATATATATATATATATAGAGAGAGAGAGAGAGAGTCATGCTAGAATACACTCAAGTAGTTTTTCGTGATGCAATATATTTTCAAAAAATCTATTCTATTGATCTTCTTAATCAGCTTGGGAATAACTCATATCCAAAATTTGAGCACATTTGGACATTTATCGGTTATGTTATAAAGACCACAAAAATTATGCATTTCAAATTAGTTTTGAGCATCGATTTTATTGCCCTTGAATGAGTGACTTACACTCATCCAAATAGGCTCAAAATTTGTATGTGGACTAATTATAGTATGACAATGAAGATAAATGGTTTACATTTTCAAAAAAATAGTGTTGATAGGCAAAAACACTTGAGTGTATCTGTGTGATCTGTACACTCAGGTGTATTCTAGCATGACTCTCTCTCTCTCTCTCTCTCTCTCTATATATATATATATATATATATATATATATATATATATATATATATATATATATATATATATATATATATATGGTATATCTTCGCTACTTGTGCGGGTAACTAAGATTCGCTACCCGTGCATCAGTTTTGTAATGGGCAGGCATGCATTTGTAATGAGACAATCCAAATTTGTAATGAGACGACCGAAATTGTAATACAAAGACTCATTTTGTATTACAGCGATGTTACAGTAATATATATACATTTATTACTGTAACAACGCTGTAATACAAAATGAGTTTTTGTATTACAATTTCGACTGTCTCATTACAAATTTGGTTGTCTCATTACATATATGTGTCATCCCATTACAAAATTGATGCACGGGTAGCGAATCTTAGTTACCTGCATGGGTAGCGAAGATATACCCATATATATATATATATATATATATATAAGGGTATATCGTCACTACCCGTGCAGGTAACTAAGATTCTCTACCCGTTCATCAGATTTGTAATGGGAAGGTATGCATTTGTAATTAGACAATCCAAATTTGTAATGAGACGACCAAAATTGTAATACAAAGACTAGTTTTATATTACATCGTTGTTACAATAATAAATATATATTTATTACTGTAAAAGTGTTGTAATACAAAACGAGTTTTTGTATTACAATTTCGGTTGTCGCATTGCAAATTTGGTTGTCTCATTACATATATGTGTCATCCCATTACAAAATTGATGCACGAGTAACGAATCTTAGTTACCTGCATAGGTAGCGAAGATATACCCATATATATATATATATATATATATATATATATATATTGTTTGGGTTCTTATGTGGTGATTAGATAGACATACAGAGCAACCAGTTTAAATATTCGCATCGCATTCAATAAATAAACTTGATAAAACCAAAATCCAATCTTATCAATTTTCCCAAAACATAATTAATTGATGTGGCTCTTATACCACTATAGGGAAATACGACATCAAGTAGGCAATGGAAATAATTTTTTTACTGACATATTTTCCATTATCCAGCAGATCGTGTCAATAAATATGGAATGAGAAGGATGGTTTCATGAAGACATACCTAATCTTGGAGCAAGTCCAGCAACAATAATCGTCGATGTAGATGCACACTCTATCTTAAACAGTGGTTTTGTAGCTCCTAGTCATAGTCGGACCTGTCGAACTACTCCTCCATAGACATCAGACTTGGACAACTACTTCAGCGGCTCCTCAGATATCGCCACAGACTGCGAGTTGAAGTTCCCCTCCTAGCAGGAGCCAACAAACTCCTGCCTCTAGAGTAGTCCACACGGACCAACTAGAACTCTTATCATCATGTAGGAACAAATTGGAAGGAGTTGTCCCTCTTGTTGGTGTACTAGTCACCAACATGCTCTCGTACAACAATAATCCTCAATTATTTCTCTCTCGTGGCTATCCCTCGCTAGTTGGGTAGGACTTTCCAGGCCTCTCGTCATTACCACAACCAGAGAGGACAAAAATGGTCAGAGCAACTGATTCTCAATTGTCTGTGTATTAGTTGTGCTCTGGGAAGCCCCCAATACCCCTCTATATATAGGAGGGGTTAGGGTCAGGGTTCCCAATCCCCTGGTAATGTAAGAATAAAGGGGGAGTAAAAAGGACAAGTAGATCTTGAATTTTCACAACTTTTCTGGAAGTTTCACATCCTGCATGCAAAAAAATTGTCATCTCGCCCAGCAAGACAGTCATCTCACACACGAGATGGTCATTTCGTTAAGTGAAATGGATGTTTCACACCTTCCAATTCTTCATATATGTTGGCAATTCAATTCCAATTAGTACTCAACTTGACATACCCCCAAAATGAGTGTTTGGTGCAACTGAGACGAGCGTTACACACTAAACCAAATGACCATTTGGTGCAAGTGAGATAGGCATCTTGCACCAAGACAAACAACTTTTTGTATAAGCAAGATGGGCATCTCGTATCCCAGGTCAGGAAGAATTCCAACCAATATGCAATACAATCAACCTGACACTCCAAACAACAGTCTGAACACTTGAACCGATTATTTGGCAATCTAGTCATATGATCTGTTGCATGTATTGAAATATATAAACACTTTAGTAATCAATTCAATTATCATTCAAGATGAAACCCCCCTTCTAGATGAGTTCCTATGTGTGTGAACCTATAGGTCCCATATCACGTTGGCAGTGAATGTCTGTAACTATCTTATGACATCACAAGCAATGAGTGGTGCCTTTTCACACATCATTACAACCCAAGTGAATGGAAAGTTGGGGAGCAACTTCAACCTACAATCTGTGTATGTTTTTATAGTTTTTGTATAGTTCCTTTGTCACTGATATCCAGATTGAACTAGGGCATGGATCAATCATCCTCATTATTATTCAATCCATTTTCTTGACCTAGAGCAGACTACATGAGATATATGTGAGTTTAGCATCAGATATTGACTCTGAAGCATATGGCCTTACTTTTCTCATTCTCACTAATCAAGAGGCCTTGGATATCATACTCCTATTGGAGGGACAAATCCCATATCTATAACTCACAGTCATACTCCATGTGTCAAAGTCACCGAATCATCATGCTATAACAACCTTGTGTTTGATGATTTCAAAGTGTACCCAACCACATGTGATGAGTGTAGTGATTTTAGGTCTAAGAACTACAAACACCACCATCACTGTGAGACCTGACTATGACTTCCATGATGATGGCTTTTGTGTGTCAGTCTCATGGTGGGTTTGTCTGATACACTGTTCTATAACATGTATATGTGTGATTAGTTTGATATCTCCATATCATGACCAATAAGACTCAGTTATTAGCCAACTCACATTCTGATCTTATGTGTATTATTTTCTATCAACCTTCGTATGATCTTAGTGAGAATATATATATACTCTTAACATTCATATGATCTCATTTCTTAGGTCCTAAACCTGAAGACGTGTCATTGAGTAATATTACTCTCTAGACATCTATTATGTAATTCATTATCTCATAACTAAATATACAAAATTAATTAGAAGCGTGCCTTTCTTATTATCATATTAGGTATCTATTGCCATATCCCAATCATCATATGATTGGCTCTCTGGGCATACATACCAACAAAAAAAACAAATAAGCCTTTAGTCCATCACTTTTGAAAATGGGGTCATATCTAGGTCAGGGTGGTATTCTATTTGGATTCCTTTCATTTTTCTTATAAAAATGGTATATTCATATGACATCATTCATGATTCTTGTGATTTACTATGATTTTTCTAAAAATATGGAATTTCCTCTAATTTATAAGGATGAATGAGATTGGCCCTATGATGTGGAGGACCGTGATTAGTCTAACTCAGATCCATGTGGCTACCTCTCAACTCTCTTTTCCCCTTTGATGACTCATGATCACCATTAAGATGGAATTTTGTGAGTGGTCCAACTGAATCATATGTGGATCCACATTGGTCTTCTCCTTAAACTCTTTGAAGCTCATACAATGGCCACAGTCCTACTCCAACGAGAGCCCTACTTTTGAGGAGGGGTGTTTGTGTATGTACAAAGGTGCTTGAACCTTTGTGATATCATACCATACTTGGTAGTTAGGTCCCTCGCCACAAATCCTTTTAGAGCTCCACACCTCCACGGTGTATAGGAGATCGCTGGGATACAATTGGTTGGTATGGACCGATGGTGTTGTGGGGTCGAATAGGTGCCACATGGGTCAAGAAAATCTAAAGAAAATAGAGGTAAAGGTTGATTAGAAAGAGGAGGGATCTTGCTCTGGGATGCCAAGGTGGTTGTAGGTTGAAGATAGTGGCAGAAGAGGGGTCCTCTGGGTGGTGTTCTAAAGAATTGGAGTTGGAAATGAGTAAAAGGTGGTGTAGTGGAGTTGATGAGGGCCTTACATAGCCAAGAGAAGGTGTTGGTGAAGATTCCATAAATCAGACATGCCACTAGGTGAGACCATAGAGGGAGAGGGAGCTTGATATCCCTGAAGTGAGGACTAGGGGGTGTGTGTGAGGGGATATTGCAATTGTATCGGTGAGAGGACTTGCTCCTACAAAATATCCCGCTGGACTTAGTAGAAGCTGTTAGGGAAGTGTGAGGTGTCCCCGCCCTAGATGAACATTGACCATCTTTTGGAGGATGAAGATGAGTATCAGGCTTTGATATTGACCTTGGATAGTTGTGATGAGTGGTCCACACATCACTCCCCACTCCTAGGCTTCTAAGAGACCATGTGAAACATTAATGTGTCACATGTAGGTTCTGATTTAATCACATTTTGCCTAGGATCCCAAATGAATGAAATAATGCTTATAAAGTTAAAAACTCATATCTCTTGATTGGTATGTCCAATGACTATGAAATTTTAGGTGAACCACTATGATGTAGACATCTAACAATGGTAAAAGGTTGAGACTAGAATTAGAATCTTGACTACTAATATTCCACTAGGTTTTTAATACACAAGAATCACCCTAATATGCATTTAGGGTTTGTATTATATCAAAAAAATTGTGTATCCCCATGGTCAAAAAATCAGAGTGATATATTGAGAGTATTAAGGCAATTAATTTTTGAAATTCTTAATATCATTAAATTTGCAAGAGAGAAAGAAAATAATAATGTTAAAACTCACTATGTCACATATTGCATTTAGATCCATAGAAAGTAATGTATGTTTGTTATATCATTGACAAGTGGCAAATGAATGAAATGAGTGAGAAAAAAGTAAATGGATAGATTCTATCATTATCTATTGATCATATTTGATCATGGTCATTAATCAAACGACCCAAACTAAGGCATAAATAGATAAAAACTAGTTTTATTTATTATCAGATTAACACACCATTATATGAATTGTGAACATCATAATTTAGTTTTCATATACTAAGTTTGAAAGCTCCAATAGTTTATTTCATGGTGAGATATCAATAAGGTATTGTTATGCATTTTAATTAATAATGATGTATCATACTTTGTAAGATAACATAATAGGATAGTATTATGATTTTCCTACCCTTTAGGTATGACTTTATCTTGTTCTTGTGATACCATCACAAATACTTTGTCAGATGTACATTTAAATGTTTTTGTTAGTGAAGGGAGTCATAGACTTAAAGAACCATTTCCATTATGCCAGACATACTTTTTTATTTTAATCCTTCCCTAGTACTATAGTGAGTGATCAAACTTACAACATTTGACTAGAAATTTGAAATACCTTTTAGTTGAATCTACTAAAATGTACAAAGTTCCAATGGTGAAACCCAACTATTTATAGTCAACATCTATGGTAGTGGGAAACCGTAATAGCAAAGACTAGTGTCTCGGTGGCATCAAGGGAAGGAGATGATGACACATTGGGAAAGAGAAGTTTGGTTAGGGTAACAAAAGGGCTTCTTTAACATGAAATATTAGCAACACATGTCATTAATTCAAAGAATATAATTTTTTTGGTGATGTTTTGTACTTGGGCTACAATTAAATACATGTAGTATTGAATCCATAAATTTGTAGTGGTGGTTCATTTCTAAAAAAAACACCTACAACAAAAAACATGAAAGTCTCGACCATGAAAGAAATTGTAATTTTCTAATGAATTCATGAAATAGTACACTTTATCCCTTCTTATAAATGTGCCTCTTGGGATGTTGCTCGGTTTCCTTTCCTAATTTTAGTGCAATAGAAAGATATTACCTCCATGCAAACTACATGCAAGACTAGAACTTTTCACTACAATATCCCTTTTTATAACTTCAACATTAAGAAAGATTGAATACTCGCCATACAAGAGGAGGGAGGTAGAAAAAGGTGAAGGAAAATATAAAAATAAAAAGAGGTAGGATAAATAGAGGAGGGAAGTACATATGAGAGAGTATCAAAATAGAAAAAAACACTAGGGAAGTGAAATTATAGAAAAGGGATGTATAAAAAGGAGCAGAAGGGTACAGTTGAGCAGTGTTGTGCCTTTTTCATTGACATGAGCTCAATAACAAGATCCATGGGTAAAACACAGAGCACACCATCCCTACAACCTTCATAGGACTTGATACATTATTGTTTAATCTTTTTATTATACAAACATGTGCTAGTATTGTATTAAATGATAAAATGATATTTGTTGTATACAAATGATAAAGTCCTTGTGAAACATTTATGGGATGCAAACAAAGCCATTTTCTATGTGGATGAAATCCTTGAGTTGTATTTCTCTATACTTCCAATCACTAAAAAGAATGGTAGGATTTACAATATCCAATTGGGTAACCACCATGCCGATACATGGATCATATTTTTGTTCTTCAATGTTTCTCCCTTGGTAGAAAGAGTTATTGGGAGGACCAGCTAGCTAGGCCTCGTTAGCACAATGACCAAGACTGGGGTTTAGATACAAGTGGTTGGAGAGAAGGATAAGAATATGACTGCATCTCTATTTTTGGTGGAATGTCAATGATTCATAATATTGAAGTAGCATATTGCACAAGTGATATACTACTTTCCACATTATTTCTTTTTTTCTACTTAGTCATTCTATCTATTTTGTCTATTTTTATTTTTTTATGCTTCCATCCTTGTTGCAATCCAATCATTTATGTATGATTTATATTTTAGATAAAAAAAATGTTTATATTTAGCTACTTTTACTTTTTATTTTAAATATATGTCTTACTCAACATATAACATCTATTAGGATCTAAATGTCTTGCATTTTATTCTTTCTATCCTAACAAGCACCATGCCAATGTGCCCTTATTCCCAATTAAATTACGTGAAATTAGAAGCTAAATTTAAGGATACAACATGGAGCATGCCCATCTCCTACTTTTACTTGATCTTTATATTAAACGAACGGGTTTCAATATTGCATTGGACGGTATATGTAATTAATTTGATTTTACGATCTTCAATTTATGTCCCAAAAATATTTTATTTTATATATATCGTAGTGTCCATACACAAACATAAATAATACACAACATGATAGGTGATTTTTCTATTTTTTCTAACATAGTGTTCTAGATCCCTAACTAATATCTTAATTGTCTATTTTGCCACCTTTTTGTTGTAATCACTAATTGTTTTTTTGATGGTGAGAGAGCTTCAAAATCCACCCTTCAAATATCGATCTATGTAGTTCATCCACCAAGGAGGATGATAGGATCCATAGTTGCAATATCCCAAGAGCTAATAGCTACACCCACCTAGGATCCAATTCGATTACCTCACAATCTCTCCATGGTCGAAGGGGTAATTGGGAGGACCTATCAACCATGGTTGATTAACACATCAGTCAAACCTAGGTTTGAGATGTTGATGATTATAGGGTAGTTCAACTACAATATATCATATCTATTTGTCACATATTATTAACACTGCTTGTTCATCTCTACTACTGGAGTCATTAACCAAAGTCCTGATGCTATGAGTAACTTGATGTAGGGTGATACATTTCTAGTCACGTGATTACTTATGTTGGTGGCTTTCTCTTCTTCCCATTTGTTATATTCTCATTATGTTAACATTCCATCTGTAACGACCCCGCCTCTCGGTAACCCCCAATTAAGGGAGACCAAAAGGTCAGAGTTGTTATCCCAATTAACAGGATCAAAGTATCAACAATTAATTAGTAATAATTATGAAATGCTACTAAACTAATACTAAAATTTGGTATAAAATAAAACTTTTCATACCTTTTTCAAAAAAACTGGATATCTACTTCTATCCACATCTGGAGTCTATTCTAACTAATCCTCCTTTGTACTTTAATTCTTATTTAATTCCACATATGCCACTTTACTGTTTGACCTTTTCAATCTTGTACCTAAAACGCCGACAAACAAAACGTCAGTCAGCATAAATGAATATGTCGATATGTGGGGACAACCAAAATTTTGCAGTTATGGCTAACAATCTAGATATCACAATCGAGTTAATTAACAACCACATTACACTTTCAGTGTGACATTCTCCACCGCTTTTGCCCTAACCCTGGCATACCCACCTTAGGGTTTCTCTTTTTCCAATGACTTAAGGCCACCTTCTCAATCCTGAGTTTGGTGCCTGGGGTCACCTCTCATCGTGCCCATTAGTCATTCTATAAAGGCCACCTTCTCAGTCTCGAGCTTGGTGTCTGGGGTCACCACTCCTGGTGCCCATTTTTCTTCCCTCCTGGGCTTGACCTTTTGTCATCATCCATCAGGGTGACATGTAGGTGCGAGAATACACACTTCTATTATTATTGTGATAATCATAGTGACTTTATGATATGCAAGTATGAACATACAAACTGATAGGTTGCATTCAAAGCGATGAATCATCCTAAAAATCTTCGGGAAACTATTGTGATTAACCATAATTAACCACATACATGTCAGGCTGATTTGGGACAGAATTAATCCAATCAATGCAAGAAATCCAATAGGCAAGCAAGCACATAAAGAGATCCTAAAATATGCATACAATTTCCTATCATTGATCATGCCATCAAGATCTATTAAACCTAGCTCGCTTCCTAGGGTTTCTAGTCCACTTTTAGGGTATCCATTGCAACTAGGGCTTCACTTCATTTATACTGTTTTAAACCCTAATTTTATACAATTACTCACAAACTCTAATTATCTCATCTATTCTTCACGAAAGATATTAAGGTTACCTTGTAACAACATATAACCTTAATTTCGGATTAAAGGCACAATTAATAATCAATTAAGTCCATTATGCTCTTTTACATTAAAACTACCATTTTTATCCTTTCAATTCATGACAAGATCATTATGCCTAATTATAATCTTTGGTTCCTTCCGGATTAATAACTCATAGTTCATTATGATCTAATTCACATATGAAATCTATTTATCATTAAATCCACCTTTATCCATTAGAAAAGCCTAATTACTATATTAAGGGTATTTATCCACAATTAGGAACTCTTATACTCAAAATAGCTTACAACAATCATATCTCATCTTATTCATGAATTTGAAAAATTAAAGCCATTAAGAGTCATAATTACTAATATTAGGGTTTGAAAGCCCATTAAAGCTCATATATGCACATGGAACTCTAAATTAATCCAATTACATGTAAAGTTCATCCTTTTTTACCTTAATGTATCTTTTTATAATCAACAGGTTAATATCAACTTTAATCATCCACATAACCTTTCCCAATACATTAAACATCAAAGATTAGGGTTTTTCATTAATTAAACCATTTAAAGATATCATCTTTACATAATTTTTGAAGTGCAAGTAGAATTAGGTATCAACTACATTTTCATTGCATTCCTTGCATTTTTATGATAAAAAAGCACTCCTTATTTGTATTTTTATGGCAAAGGATCTATTTTTAATGATTTATCCAAGTTTCACCTATTTCTTTGATTTCCTATTCAAAGAATGAGTAATTACCTTATTTTAGAAAAAGGTCAGTCGTTTGATCAGCGGTCGCACTGACCGGCACACAGATCATGCGGTTCACATCGCTTGCACCCACTATCGGCCCATTGAAGTCGCAGATGACCATGACCTTCGATTTGCTCCCATGGCCCATAGTGATCCTTGATCGAATGACTTCTATTATTCTTCCCCGCATGATCCCACAACAAACCTGCAGCGGCACCATGGCGGTTGCCACATCGGCGCCCTACCAAACCGATGACCTAGGGCATGAGGGGATAAGGGAAGGAGTCGTTCAGGTGTGCTAAGGTGAGAGGAGTTGAGAGGGGGTACTATTTATCGGATTGGGGGTCAATTTCTAGGGTTCCCAACCCTTGGTCATCACTGCCATTTTAAGCGATTTGGGTGTTTCTTCTAGACACCTCCAATGTGCAAGAAACTAGGGTGTAAATGGTTTGTAATCCTATCCTGAATCCATCTATTCCCTTTCCATGTTTGCACATGCAAAGGATTGCGAGGAAAATCGAGGGAAAAGTCCCTTTGTTCTCACGGCGCTTTTCTTCTCGGACACAAGGAAGGAGACACACAGCTGGTGTAGGATCTTGATCTGATGGCTGGCATCGTCCCAAGCTATTTTCTTTTATAAATTGATAAATGCGCGACATTTATTATAATCACAACACTTTAAGGGAATTTGTAAAAGCCATAACTCCCAAACTGAGTGTCCAATTAATCTCAAATTTTGAGGGAAACTTAGTAAAGCATTAATATACCAGTGTGATAAATTTGGGCTCATTATATAAAAGAAAACATGCCTTTTCTTTAGGTGCAATATATTACTCAATTAGGCTTATTTCTCACATCTTTTCTCTTTCGTATTTTCTTATTTCCCATTATTTCTATTCCTTGCAATATAGGAAAGCAAGTGGGTTCGAAATATCACCCATTATGGGCGAACCCTCTCTTCTCTATTTATTTCTTGGATTATCTCCTTTATTTCAAATATTCTTGGTTAATTGTTTATTTCTTGTTTTTCTTTTGATTTATCTCTCTCTTTTGAAATTTTAGGATGAAATCTTGGACCAACAAAAAATCCTAGGATTTCAAAATACTTTTTGAAGGATTCTTATTATCCTTCTAGATGCATCCACATTCTTCATTATCTTACTTATTTCTTTATTAAGATATTTCTTTTCAAGGATTTCTCTTTATCTTTCATTTCCTTTTTCCTCTTTTCATATTTCTTTTATTAGAAATCACATATAAACAAAATTTATTTAATTTTGGCCATTAACTCCACTTTCTAGAGTTTTCTATGTATTTCTCATAATTACTTTACTTATTATCCATTATCTTGTATCTTTTCCTTTTATTTGGACTTTTCTTCTTTTCTTCTCTTTTATATCCATTAATGGATTAATCTAATAATAGGAATCACAAAATTCCTATCCAAAGGTATATTTGCAAAGAAATCCATCTTTTGAAGCAAAGCATACAACCTTTTCAATTAAGTCCATATTCACAACATCTTTATAATTCAATTATGAAAACATATGCAAAATTGAGGTTGTAACATCCTTCCCCTCTTATAGGAATTTTTCCCTTAAAGTTCCCTCAAACATTCAAACAAACAGGATAAGACTTCCTCATGTCCATCATGGCTCCCATGTGGTTTTTACCCTCTCCATGGTGCCTCCCAAGAACCTTCATCATTACATATTCTTGCATCTGAGTTCTTTCTCCCCTTAGTACCTTGTACCCTCATAGGTGATTCAAGAAATTTCAGCTTCTCTCAAAGCTAATTGGGTTCATGGATCAGCACATGGCTTGGGTACCTCACATAGTGCTCTAGATCAGACTCATAGAACACATTACACATCATGTTATCATGAGGGGTAAGGCTAAACACAACCATCTCCACCAATCCACACTACTACAGAACAGGGCTTTAGCGACGGTTGTTTATGCCCTTTTAGCGACGGTTCTCAAGCGACGCCTATGTGGGCGCCGCTAAAGGTCGAACTCTTCAGCGTAGGTTTATAACCGATGCCAAAAAGGCTTCGTGCCACTGAAAATGCACCAACAGGACACCTATCGGCGTCGATTATGTATAGTACGCCGACGCCAAAAGGGTTCGCGCCAGAAAAAGGGTGCCATCTAGGACACATTTTGCGTCGGTTTAAAACTAAAAAACCGACGCCATATTTCAAGATGCCACGGCCGTGCTTTGCTGCACGACCGTGTTTAGTACTATAGGCATCTGTGTTATACTAATAACTGACGCCATTTACCGCCACGGCCGTGCTTTCCTGCACGGTCGGGTTGTTTGTCATATTAGGCATCGATTTTATCCAATAAATGATGTTGTAAGTCTTTAATGACGGTGTTCTATAAATAACTGATGTCAATGTTTTTTTTAATGTTTCTTATCAGTTTGCAGACCTGTTGTGGCTAGTCAGCAGGATGAGAACCTACAGTTCAGTTTTCTGAACTGCAGGTTTACGACATCCATTGATATCAGCCTACAAACAGGCCACAAACCTACAAAATCAACAAATATACTTTTCACACAAGTAGATGCATTCAGATATCAATTCAATTCTCACATTCACACATGTAGAAACATTAAAATACATGTAGAAACATTCAGACATGTATAAACATTCAGAAATATTCATTTACAAAATATCATTCAACATCTCTATCAGCATCCCAATTATAGCTTACAATCACCACTGCTTGTATGGCTCTTTCTCATTCTTCTCTTACTTCATTTAATACTTCCATCATATATGGAGCATGTACATCATTTAAACATTTACCTATAGTGTGGTCAGTTTTAAATACCTGCAAAGAAAATGATGTATATATAAGTAAAAATATCAAAATAAGATTGATATATTTCATACTAACTAATGAGACTATATATAATACCTCATGTATGGTATTGAAAGGGGGAAAGGCGACAGGCGTGGCGACGGGCGTGGCGACGGTGGAGGAGAACCAGGACGGCCGATGGCGACAGTCTTCCGGTCGACTCCCAGTGGTTTCGCGCACCGTCCCTGCTTCAGAAGGCTCAGGCGGAGGAGGAAGATCATCTGTTGAGGTAATGGAAAAGGCGGCATAGGATATAAGGCGAGCCAATTCATCAGTCGAAGCCCTAGGAGGTCCCCGTCCTAATCGTTCCCATCCTGTTCCGGCGGCATCGCGGTCATCTCCAAATCTGGTAATACCTCGTGCAAAAGCTGTGACGGCGAATGTCGGGGTAGGGAATGCTGCGAAGACTTGGAAGGATTTGTTCGCGAATCAAGCCCAAAAGGAATACACTGTGCTTCAGTTTGTTCAGCCGGATATTGTTGATGGCGAATTGAGGTACAAAAGGGAGAAAGTTGTTGAGGTTGCGAAGAAATGGAACAACACGGCTGCTGGATATGTCGTAGGGTTGAAGCCGCATTGGCCTACTCTTGTTAGACATTTTGAAACGGTTTGGAAGCCTAAGAGTTCTTTTGACGTCATTCCTAGGAACAAATGCTTCTTCATTGTCAAATTCAAGGAGGCTGATGATCTGAAAACAGCGGTGGAGGGGGGTCCCTAGTTTGTCGGAGGCAAGCCTCTACTTCTGAAAAAATGGGAGATAGGTGAGCCGCTTGAGAAGCTTAAATTGAAAGAAATTCCAATATGGATTCATTTTCCTAATCTACCGCTGGAGTTTTGGGATCAAGACATGCTGAGTTTGTTGGGGAGCTACATTGGAAAACAGCTCTGCGCTGATTTTTCTACTAAATCGATGTCGAGACTGGACTTTGCTCGCATCCAAATTCTTATCTCTTCTGATTGCAAGTTTCCAAATGAAGTTGTTCTGAGAAGTGATGAAGGACATAAGGATGTCATTCAAGTTTCATATGAATGGGTGCCGGAGCTCTGTTCCAAATGTAACTGCTTTGGACATGATCCTGGAAGCTGTACTCCAACTGAAGTTAAAAAAATCTGGTTACCGATTGATAATATCAATAAGGTTAATGGAGAGAAGGTTATTTCTAATAGGCAGAGTGAAGGTGTCCTGGTTGTTGTAAATAAAAATGTTCCAGGTGGTACTGTGAATGAGAAAGGGCTTTCTAAATCGAGCTGCAATCAAGTCCAGAATATGCCTAAAGATTTAACTGTCCAAGATCAGGTGGAACAAGGGCGAGTCCTGGGTAAGGAAGTTGTTGACAGGGAGATCTCAAAGCATGGGAATGTTCAGTTAGGTAGTCAGATAATGAAGAAGGGGGAATTAAATAAAGAGCTTTGTCAGGTGTCTTCGTCTACCTATATGAATAATATGGTTAATCAAGTTGATGGATTTACCACACCTCAATATGAAGTGCCAGACAGGATGAAGAATGTTATCGATAGTAAGCTCCATTTGAAGAAGCGTATGATGGATAGTGAAGGATTCTGTTCAGTTTCTGGAAAGAATCGTGCTCCTTGTAGGAAGGATAATAAAAATCTGACTACTACCAAGAAAATAGTTGATGAAGTTTCGACTAACATGTTTGAAATCCTTGATGACTTGTCAGAAGAAAACTTTGAAGCTACTAAGGTTGGCAGGGCTCCAACCAAAGATCATCGCAATGGGTTAAAACTTAGGGGTGTTCTCCTGGAATGTCCGAGGTCTAAACAGATATGGGCACCAGGAGAAAATTAGAGAGGCAATTTGTAAATATGATATGCCTGTAAATATTCTCTTAGAAACCAAAATTAGACATAAGAAGATTAACAAAATTCTGTATAGAATATGGGGGGATAAGGGATGGTGTTCTAATCATAATGCTCATCCTCTTGGAAGGATTATTATTCTTTGGGATGATAAGGTGGTGAAGATTAGTAAAGTTTTGGAGACGGATCAATTGATTCATTGCAAAGTTGATTATAAAGATTATAATTTCTTCTTGACTGCTGTCTATGGACAGAATGATGAGAAAAGAAGAGGTGAGCTCTGGGATTCTATTCTTAAGATCCATTCGAGGTTGATGGGTCCTTGGCTGCTGGTTGGTGACTTTAATTCTATACGGTTTTCTCACGAAAGGAAAGGCAGGGGGTTCTATTCTCTGAAAGCTATGGAAGGGTTCAATAACATTTTTGCCAATTCTGACCTTGTTGAATTAGAGATTAAAGGTGCTTTTTATACCTGGGATAACAGGCGTGGAGGTGACCAATTCATTATGTCGAAAATTGATAGGGCTCTTTATAATCTTGAGTTTATGGATGATTTCAAAGATTGTTGGGGAGATATTAATAATACTATTCACAGTGATCATCGCCAGCTTATTATCAGGATGAATAAAACTGCTAAGAAAAAGAAGGGCTACTTCAAATTCATTAATGCTTGGACAAGTCATCCTGATTTTTTGAAGGTTGTGAAAGAAGCCTGGGAGGTAGAGGTGACTGGTAACCCTATGTTTAAAGTTACAAAAAAGCTTAAGAATGTGAGGGATAAACTCATTAAGTGGAATAAGGAGACCTTTGGTAACATTAAAGATTCAGCTAGAATCCTGGATTTTGAAGCTGTGGAAGCTACTGATGTTGCAGATAGATGTCCTGAGGATAAGAATCTGAGAGATATAGCTCTTAATAAAAGCAAAGCTGCTAGAGAAGCTGCTGAACGTGAGGAATCCTTTGCCAAACAATTGTCTCGGGTGAATTGGTTGAAACTTGGTGATAAAAATACTGCCTTCTTCTATAATTCCATCAAGACTAGAGCAACTAGAAATCATATGAGATGTCTGAATATTGAAGGTTGTAAAACTTATAATGAAGAGAAGATTACTGATCATATTCACAAGTATTATAATGATATTTTTAACAAGTTCACTAATAATTCTAGTGAGGCATGGGATCCGGATTGGGGATTGCCTACTATCTCTGCTGAGCACTTTGAGATGATTAGAGCTGAAGTTACTAAAGATGAAGTGGAGAGAGTCATCAAGGAGGCTGAGGGGGATAGGGCTTCTGGCCCAGATGGGTTTAATGGGCAGTTCTTCAAATCTACTTGGGATATCATTGGCAAGGATGTCACTAAGGCTGTGCTTAATTTCTTTAGTAGTAATAAACTACTGAAAGAGGTCAATAAATCATACATTACTCTCATTCCTAAAACCCTGGATGCTGAGAATATTAGTGACTGGAGACCTATTGCTTTATGCAACTTCTTATACAAGATTATTTCTAAGGTTCTTTCTAATAGGCTTCAGAATATTCTGCCTTCCATTATTAGCCCTAATCAATTTGCGTTTATCAAGGGAAGAAAGATTGCGGATGTCCTCCTTTTGGCTAATGAGTTGATTAGTGATTTTAACCTTAGCAATGGGAGTGATAAAATGTGTATAAAGGCGGATTTAACTAAAGCCTATGATTCGGTTAAATGGCCTTTTCTGTTCAAGGTGATGGAGAAGATGAATTTTCCTTACTGTTTTGTGGATTGGATTAAGACTATTATGAAGACCACCAGCTTGCACATTCTTGTTAATGGATGTCCTTCTGATGTGATTTTCCCTTCCAATGGTATTCGCCAAGGTGATCCTTTGGCACCTTCTCTGTTTGTCATTGCTATGCAGGGGTTTAGTGCTATGATGGACAATGCTGTGAAAAGGAATATTCTTGATCCTATTAGTAATGGGAGTGTTGTTATTTCGCATACTTTATTTGCTGATGATGGTATGATTTATGCTAAAGGCAATCCTGAGAATGCTAGTTCTATTAAATCCCTTCTGGAGCATTTTGGAAAAATTTCTGGCTTGGACATGAATCTGAATAAGAGTCATGTTTTCTGTAGTAGAAATGTTAATGGGGATTTCATTGCTAGTATCTTAAAAATCAATAAAGGTGTGCTTCCTATGCGATATCTTGGTCTCCCTCTTTTCTGTGGAAAGTTGAAGAGTTCTTACTGTCTGCCTCTTATTGATAAGATGAAGAAGAAGTTAGAAAGTTGGAAGATGAAATCCTTATCCTTTGGAGGAAGAGTTGAACTAGTGAACTCTAATCTAAATGCTTTACACCTCTTTTGGTCTGCGACTTTCCCTTTGCCTGCTAGTACTATGAAGGAGATCAACAGTATCTGTAAAAGATTTATTTGGGAAGGTTTTGCTGCTGAAAAGAAGATTCACTATGTGAAATGGGATCAAGTTTGTAAGCCAAAGAAAGAAGGTGGTTTGGGGATAAGAAAGGTTGATGATTCTAATAATGTCGGTATGATTGTGAATGTTTGGAATATTGCTTCTAAAAAGGACTCTTTATGGGTAAGATGGCTTAACGGGAAGTACTTAAAGAATGACTCCTTCTGGTCCAGTAAAGCTAAATCTAATAGCTCATGGATGTGGAAACAGCTTTGCAGTTATAGAAGTACTATTTTGCCTCTTATTAAGCTCCACATTGGAAATGGATCTTTCTTTAGGGTTTGGAAAGATCCTTGGTTGCCTAATAATAAATTCCTTGGTGATTGTATTGATGCTACTAATGTGCTCAAGATCGGAGTTGGTTTAAATGGCTTTCTCAATACTTTCATCAATGATAAAAAGTGGATCATTCCGGAGAAAAGATGCTTCAAGATTTTCAAAAGCTGCATTGATGAAGCTGGCATTGTTCTTCATGATGAGGATTCGGTTAGTATTCAAGGTCTTTATTCTCTTAAGATCAAAGATGCTTGGAATGTCATTAGAGGTAATAAGACTTGCCCTTCCTGGGCCAATTGGATTTGGAAATTTGACCATCCAAGAGTTGTGATTATCAATGCTTGGAAGATGTTCTTAGGCAAGCTTCCAACCCTTGATTATCTTCAGAAGGTGGGTATTCAGCTAGCATCTCGCTGTTGTCTTTGTGAGAGTGATTCTGAAAGTATTGGTCATGTTCTTTTTAATTGCAATTTTGCTGTTACAATATGGAGACATGGGGTGAGTGATGGGTTCATTTCTAATGTCCCGAACTGTCCTGATGACTGCCTGAAGATGAAGACGAAGAAGCAGCAGCTGTTGTGTCTTGCTACTCTGTTCTACATATGGAAGGAGAGAAATTTCAGAACTTTCAAGAATTCGTCTGCAGTTAATAAGAGATGCTGGGAAAGCATAGCTGAGATTGTTTATCTATATGTTTGATTGCTGGGTCCTTTTCTATTGCCCGACCTGTCTGAGGGATGGCTGAAGATGAAGATGGATATGAACCAGCTGATGTTTCTTTCTAATCTGATCTTCATATGGAAGGAGAATTCTTTCAGCTTCTTCAAGCATTCGTCTGCTGATCTTAATAAGTGCTGGGGAGCTTAGCTGATATAGTTTTCATTTTTTCAGTTGTACAGCTATTTTTTCTCTCTACCCATCTCTATTTTCTGTACATAAGAACCACTTTTCTTTTTACCCAATAAAGAGTAAGGCGCTTACAGAGAAAAAAAAATGTATGGTACCGATGTCCAATTTGGCATATTGGATAATCATTTGCATAAATCACATCACATAGTATGTGCATGCCCAACCGTTGTCTTATGTAGTGCACTATAAATTGAAACATACAAAATATTAAAAAATACAACTAAGCACAGTTCACATAAATAATATATACATTAGAGTCGGGAACTTACTTTTATGTTCTCCCAAATTATTGGTTGGTTCTTTTTCCTTGGGACCTTTCCTCCAGCATTTTTGAATGCATCTAAACCCCTACATGTTAATGTAACACAGTAAATTGCATAATTAAATAGTAATGTAATAACAAATGTTAACAGATATAAAAAATGAAATATTTCTCACCAGAATAATGGAAATCTCATTATGTGTCCAATTTTAGTATTCAATGTACTCCCCACAGGATCTAGATAATAAACAGTGAACGTCCTGGGGACAATAACTAGTAACTCCTAATGCCTACCGCTAGAGGTAAAAAAGTTAAAAATTAATAACTCAAAATCCACAATAAAAATGTAATTTTCTTAAGTCCAAATTATAAGTAAAGTAAACTTACTTGACATTGAATGGAGTTGTTATTATCATCTTGTTTTGCTGACCGAAAACTATAAAAGCATCTATACATAATTGTTGAACACTATCGGGGTCTTTAGCTACCATACTAATCAATGATGGAATCAAAAATCCCACATGGTCAAATGCAAATTGTTTACATTGATTTTCGACTAAGTAGCTGCAAAACATGTATTATGTATGCATTAATATATAAGAAACCAGATCACCATATCTTACACAAGGTATATGGATGCATAAACAAGATCTCACCATATCCATGTCTCTATCATTGATGTATTTAGCCAATCATATAGAAACAACTCAATAATATCTTGTATAAATAAAGAGCTTTCGTATGATTGACCTGCATAATTTGCTTCTAAAGAAACAATTATAGGGCAATGTATATTATGTGCCCATAGCCAACATGCCATTCCCCTACAAGAAGGACCTAACGAGAATTTTATGTCAGTTGGAACCCAACTTGGTAATGCAGGAAGTGGAGGTGGAGGCCTAGATGCTCCTGGTGTCTTATTTTTAACATGTATATATAATTTCAGATCAATTGACCTCATATATACACATTAACAATCTAAAGTAATGTAAATTTATCTTACAATTTTAGTAGTGTAGACGACATCTGCTTTAGGCCACAATATCACCCTGCCTTCTCCCTCAACAAGTGTATCAATATCCGGGTGGGCATATGGCAATGTAGCTTCCCTCCAATAGGGGAATACACGTATCGGGCTCACACGAACATAGCCCTGTGGCATTGGAGTCCCGTGAAACATTGCTCTAGGAAGGGACCGGTAAGCCTGTGCCTCTGCAAAAACATAGTCTTTCATTCTTAAGCGGCATGGCTTCGATGCCTACAAATTTACATAAAGAATGTTATACATATATACATATCATATTGAAAACATATCATCTTGAAAAGACTAGCTACAATGTCATAAACAATACTTACAGTAGATGTGTTAGGCGGTGGTGCGTCTACAGGATTACTCTCAGTCTGTGCATCAGGAGAAGAGTGGGTCGCCATAGGCTGATTGGAAGCCTGAGATGCCTACCACCGCAACATTTCTTCCCTGACCTTCTTAGCAACTATATCCTCGACTCTTTTATTCTCCTATACGTGGATACAAGAAACATTAGCTTATTATTATTGAATTCCCTTTTGCAGTAACATTCTAAAAAAAGAATAGTTTACCTCTTCTTGTGAAAGTCCCGCTCTGGGTTTGCACTGGGATGGCCCAAAGAATGCTTTGATGCCCACACCAGCGCCTGCACCCCTAACACGTCCAAGATGCTCTAGGTTACCCAGAGCAACTGTCAATTCATGCCTTGTGCCCTGAGGGATGAATGTGCCTTGTTTCCTCTGCTAGTGCAGCTCCCGCTAATCACCATCAATAGAAATTGGTAAGTTAACACCACAAATAATCAATATTCAAACGATTGTTCTAAGAGTTATATTTTACCATTTTCACAGCCGCCTCAGTAGTTACGGGCTTCTTTATTTCACCCTTCTTGTTTTGCCTCCCAGCTATCCAGACATCATGGTGAGGCATGGGTGTGGCAGACTCCTGAGTCGCAGTAGACTCCTAAGTAGCAGCGGACTCCTCCTGTAGTCTTTGGCGAACGCTTGCATAGCCCTTTGGACCCATAGTGTGGTCATGCACATTCATTGCATGCCTTGCTTTTTGCGCCTCACTGAGGGCCTAGTTAGTATGCACATTAATGATTTGGTTAGTAGTACGAAATGTTATTACAACATATATTAATTAAATTGGGAGTGACGCCTAATACCTTGAATTCTTCAGATTTTCTTGAAGCAACAAACGTGTCCCAATCTTCTTTGTCCAAGAAGTTCCACTATTCCAGGGTTGACTTCTTCTTCTTGTCACCATCTTTTATGTATTCTTTGTTGAGATTTGTCCTATAGTTCCTTAGCATCTTTCCAGCGCGTTGCATCACGCTTTTACGATGCAGTTTCTCATGTAATGCAATCAGATTCTGTAAAATAGAATTGTTATTAACGAGTATCTAAAAATAGAATTGCAAATAATAGAATTTGTAATCTACAAAATGGAATTGCAAATAATAATAAATCACACATAAATCCTTCCATATCATGTCTTTCTTCACCTGAGGAACTTTATGCCAATTATCATACTTAACACCACAATGGTTTCGAGTGACAACCCCAAGATAGTTTACAAAATTATTGTGGTTCACTCCAATTGGATTTCCTCCATTATCAAACTCCACAGCCAATCTGGATCCACTGCCACTTAGAGCTATCAACTTCTTCAACAGAGTGATGCCCCTTTTCTTGTTAAGTTTGTGGTGATGCACATCAAGTTCCTCCAGTGCTTCAGTGGGTACATCAACCTAAAATTTGACAAAAATAAACACACTGAATTAGCCCAATATAGAAATATAGGATATATCACATAACTAGAAGATAATTAATTTTATAGAAATACAGGATATGTTTTTAAAACTTACAATGGTATCCTCACCATGCTCATCATGGACAACATGCTCATCATGGACATCATGCTCATCATGGTCAACCATCTGAAAATGTCATTAAAAAGGCAAACATTTAGCATTTGTATTAACTACAAGATAATGAGACATCAAATCTAAAAATGATATTGATATTAAAAAAGTAAACATTTAGCTTCAATAAAAAAATATAAACATGCATGCCTCTAAAATTGTGATCTTTTATCAATTAACAATCCTTCATTGTGATCTCCACGGACATATAAATCATCATTAGCTTCAACATTTTGTGGAGTTGGCAACCCAACTGAGAATGGACTGGAGTCATCATACTTATCATAGTACTCTTCTTCGTCTATAGGACCTTCCATGAACTGTCTTTTACCATGAAGAACAACCGACCATTTATCATTTGCAAGATCATCGATATAGAATACTTGTTTCGCCCGTGATGCCAATATGAATGGTTCACCCTTCTCGCCAATCTTTTCAAAGTTCACTAAAGTGAAACCCAATTCATCCACTATAACTCCTTTGGTGTTATCAACCCAATTACATTTAAAGAGAGGAATTCTAAAATATATGTAGTCAAACTCCCATACGTCTTCAATGACACCGTAATATGACATTTTAGCTTCACATGGACTATTATCCTTTGCACTTGCAAAATACATAGTCGACGGTTGAAGAGTGGCCCCACTATTTTGGATGACACTCTTAAAGGTGATATCAACAACGGCATAGTCAACACTCTTAGCTAGCCCGATATCAACAACGATACCATAACATACTTATTTTTCATACAAAGCCATGGAGGAAGATTGTATATAACAAGCATGACTGGCCAAGTGCTATGTTGGCTGCTCAATGTCCCGTACGAATTCATCCCATCTATACAAAGCCCAAATCTTAGATTCCTATCTTCATCACCAAATTTGGGGTATAATAGATCAATCTTCTTCCACTGTGGGGAATCAGACGCATGCCGTAGGATCCCATCATTATTTATCTTAACATCTACATGCCACCTCAAATTCTTCCATATTTTGGATTTGCAAACAAGTGTTGAAACTGTGATATTATAGGTAGATACCACATCACCTTTGCAGGAGAACTAGTTTTGGACTCCCCCGAAGTCGTCAATTTATACCGTGACGCACCACATTTTGGACAATCTTTCAAATCCACATAGTCCTTTTGAAATAATCCACAATCATTCAGACATGCGTGTATCTTCTTGGCCTCCATTCCCATTGGGCACAACAATTTCTTTACCTGGTATGTTGAGATTGGAAGCTCGTTTCCTTCAGGAAGCATTTCTTTCAACAAAGTCAACAATGAAGTGAAGCTTTTGTCACTCCATCTATTGTTAGCTTTCAACTTATATAATATCAACACAGCGCTAAGCTTCATAAACTTAGCACAGCCTGTGTATAACGGTATCTCAACATCATGCACAATGTTTGTAAAGATAGGAGGTGGATCGGTGTGCTCTACCCTACAACTATCCAACATCGCATCAACGATGTCTACTGGAACTGGTTCGTTCACATCTACATCATCGGAGGCAATTTCTTATTCCACCCAAGCACTGCTATCGACATCCACATGTTTCGAGTTTGAAATCTCTCCATGCTAGTGCCATTCTGTGTAGCCTTGTACAATCCCATTGCACATGACATGACTTTTGATTTCGTCACCAGTGCTGACTTTCAAGTTGTTACCGCAATGCCTACATGGATAGTAGAACCTATCTCCCGGTTCTTTCCTATGTTCCTCAGAAAATCTAATAAACTAATCAAGACCAGATATAAACTCCGGGGTGCAGCGATTGCGAATGGACATCCATGATCTATCCATTCTATGATCAAAGAGAAAACAAGTATATATTAGGACAAGATTACGGTCTATGGTTAACAAACATATGTGTACCACCTATCCCATCCTTGAACACCTAATCTCACTAGTAAGTGTATAATGTGTATTGGGTTTTCAAAAAAAAATTTGGCAGTATTTCCCTACTGTTCTCTAAGTACATATGTACTTAGAGAACAAATGGGGAAATCCTACCGAAATTTTCGTGAAAACCCAATACATATTATACACTTACATCCTAAGTGAGATTAGGTGTTCAAGAACAGTCCCAAACCGGGGACTATCTAAGATTTACTCCTAATGAGTAAATCTTGGACGGTTTTCTAGGCCAAAAAACACAATAATAGATATGTACATGTTAGGGTTTCATCACAATTAATGTTAGAGTTTCATCACAATTCATGTTAGGGTTTCATCAATGTTAGGTTTAATCAAATCAAATAAGGATGCTAGAATTGACAAGTTTAAATTTTATTTCAACATGCATCAAAATTTACAGAATTAGGTCAAACATTACGATTAGAAGCACAAATATATGCAAGCAAAAGATTTGTTCATATCCTACGATTTACATAAAGCATTACATAAAAATTTGTTCATATCTTTACCAACAGCAAGCACGGCCATGGCTGTGTGGCCTACCACGACCGTACTGGACAACACGGCCGTGGTAACGGCCATGGCTGTGTTGGCCTACCACGACCGTGTTGTCTAGCACGGACATGGTAGAGCAACACAGCCACGGCTGTTACCACATCCGTGCTGTCCAGCACGGCCGTGGTAGGCCAACACAGCCATGGTCGTGCTTGCTGTTGGTAAGGAGCTAGGGAGAAGGAAGCAAAGAGGCTAGGGCTACCTGGAGCTAGCGTGGAGAAGAGCGGCGGCAACAGTGGTGGCGAGCAGGCGAAGAAGAAGAGGGGCGGTCGGCGAACCACAGTGGCACCGGGATGAGCAGAGCAGCGGCACACCAGTAGCAGCGGCGGCGGCGAGCAGAGGTGCACCAGCAGCAGCGACGGGCGGCGGGCAGCGACGGCGGCGAGCAGTAGCGGCGGCGAGCAGCAGCGGGGGTCGTCGGCCGATTTTGGGAGAGCGGCTATTAGTAGCAGCACAGGAGAAATATCGCGATGAAACAGGAAGAAAGGAGGAAGAGTTGGGTGATCGGGTCTATTAAGTTGGTCAACGGTGTCAGTTATCTACAAAACTGATGCCTATTATGATTTAGTGTCGGTTGATAGTAAAAAAACGACGTCCAACTAGACAATCTTTACCCTAAATTATTTTTGCGGGAACCATTATCAGAGTCGGTTATCAAAGGATAACCGACACTGAAAGTGGGACTTTTCACGCAAATTTTCATCTTAATTAGGCATCGGTGAATAGTTAACAAACCGACGATGTAGGTGATGCAAATTTTTTCGCTCAAAAATTGGATTTCGCGGGCGATTTTAGGCGTCGATCTGTTATACCCAGCCAACGCTGAATACAAAGTGGTACCCGTGTCTAGCTGGTCTTCGAATATAGACGTCGGTTTGCCTAAATAACCGACGTCTAATATTATAGGCGTCGGTGTTACTAAATAACTGACGCCCAAAAAAGTGACACTGAATGTTGTTTCTGTAGTAGTGCCATCTCAAATGGACCCATATATCGGTGACTCAACTTTCTCAGTTGTAGCTTATAGGGGTCGGATTTTCACATCACATACTCTCCCACAATGAACTGCATGTCAGTCATCTTTGCATCAACTCACGACTCATGTCGCCCCTGGGCTTCCTCAGCCATCACTTGATCAAAGCGACTTCATCTGCACACATTGTGGTCATTTTCTGACCTTCGTGAGGTCCCGTTGCCAACATTATCTTAATGAAGTGGTGACCAACACAACCTCCCTTACAGAGCTTCTTTACATCCCAATACTGGCTATGGTGGTTATCATCACATCTTGCAGAGGACAAGAATTGTCCATGTATCACTCTGAACAAGCACACATTCTCTCATCAGACCCTCTAGTCTGGATCATACTAACCATTAGTTAGGGGTGATAAATTGTACAAGCATCGGGTTCGTCTACTTCCACCCCATGGAAGTGAATCTTTAGGTTATAAAGAACTTTTGAACTCACATCATGGTGTAGCTGAACCATCTCTCTCTCATATGTAGTTCAACTAGATCCCTCCCTTGATGGTATTGTTTCCTTTTCATGTTATCTAGGTAAGGCAATCTACCATAACCCATATTGCATCTTGACCTTCCTTGGTCTAGGGGAGACTTACCGCAACATCCATAGTGATCAACTCCCAATCCCCCTCGGGGAGTCTTCATCTTCTATACCAGCTCAGTGGGTTACTGGTGTTCGTCCTTCACCTCCTGACATGCATGGCGACCATCCACATGCATCTTTGTACACATTTCATCTTAGGCATCAAAGTACTGCTACCACTTATTATCTTAGCAGTACCATGGTGTATGGTGATCTTAAAATCATGATCTCCTGTATGTCATGATTCCTTAAGATTGATTCCTTAGAAACCCTAAACCACTCCAGTCGGGGTTTCATCACCTTCCTTTCCAGAGAAGTGCATCTGAGGTTCTACAACCATCCTTTTATTGCATCAAGGCCTAGTCTGGCTAACCAAAAAACTACTAACTTGTTCAACAGATCTCGTTACATCTGAGTATTAGCCCAAACATATCTCCTTTTTCAAACTTAGGGTTAACCTAATAGCCTCTTCTAGCCTCTAGCTAACTAGGCAGCTGCATGTCAACCAAAACATCCATTACCACCTCATATCCTTATGTGTAAGGTAATGTTGAAGACATACACCTCCATGTATTCCACTTATCATCGCATCTCAGACTTTAGGTCTATCTTGAATAAGAAAACTTAGAGCTCATCTTCTTGGTTATCAAACTCAACCTTGTATAACTTGCAAATTCCACATAGCTCGTGATAAAAACATCCTCACAAGATGGCTACCTTAGTACTCTGGGTGTTTGTACAACATCCACACATCTTACTCACCATAAGGGTATGTTATTATCTCCATCCTCATACATCATAGCAATGTTTCCACTCATATCACCTTTATCCTTAGTGTATGGTATGTGTATTGTTCTATCTCCCACTCCCATAACAAGAGGAAATAAGCATTTGGCTGCAGTCCAAATACATAGTTCTTCCTGTTCCAAGAGTACAGATGGTACATCCCGCATTTCCAGTACACCTACAAATCTAAACTAAATTGTGCCTCACATGCATCTACATCATGAACATCTCAATATCAAAGTTACTTCCATTGAGAACTGGTCTCGAACCTACTTGGGTCACCACACAATCCTTTGTCATCTCCTCTAGGTCTGTAGGGTGCCGACACTTTTGGGATTATCCTTCTTCCCTAATGCATCCAGAGAGTTCCCTCCTCATTTGCCCTTTGGGTCCCTTGAGTTCATGAAGGTGATCAGTTTCCTAACCCATGGCCCTCAGACAATGATAGTTGTTACCTCCCGACCCTATGATCATGTGCAACTAGGGAATTAGGCAACTCCTACTTCCATCGAGCTTATCCCTACCTGACCCTAGGATAGACTTAGGATTCTAATATAGTACATGTCCAACTTAGAACCTTACCCAAGTCTTCATCATCTCTCTCTGCATACATGGGCTGACTTTCATCCTTTGGTAGAGGTCGTGGCGACCCGCCTACCTTGGTCATGCCCCATACTGATTACCTTCACGGTAACACATCCTCATGCACTTAGAGATGGTTATCTATGGGTCTTACAGGTTCATTCTCATACTATGTACTTTTCACTTAGCTTCTTAAGATCCTATGAGACCTCTTCAGGTTACCTCAAAACCAACAAAAATTGGTATACACCCTACACAAGGGTCCCTCTCCCAGGATGGGAGGAAACTACAACTTGATAACAAAGGTCACAAATGTCCTTATGTCTAGGGTTTACATCCACGTGAGCATTCTTAGCCCTAGCAAGCTACTAGGGCACAAGCAGACCCCCTACTAGACCATTCTAGGTCATACTTATTCTCATTCCTCATCATTGGATTAAGATCATACCTTCCCATGTCACCAACTTAGCGGTGAGGAGTTCATCAAACATACCTTAAACTTAAGGGGCTTCCCTTTCCTCTAAACATGAGGAGTGCCATGCTCAAATCTCTCCATCAACAGTAGGTACACCACTTCCCTTCTTAGGCCTAGGAACCCTAGGTTCACTTTTTAGATGTCCAACTGTCTTCTCAACTTTTTAAACACTAGCCAAGCATATACATGGTATGACATGCACTTCCCATGATCCTTCCACTTGAACAACACTTCAGAGTGGAGTCTGCCTCCCCGGGGTCTAAGGAACTCTTCTTCCTATCCCTAGAAGGTAAGCACCCATATCATCTGCACATAGGTAGTAGAAACCTCATCCTCTCTCTAGGGTTTGGTTCCTCTAAAGACAACCAAGATACCATCCGCCTCTAGGGATCAAGCATGAGGCAACCACTATCATCCACTTAGGTCGCATCAACCTCAACTCCCACTATTCCTCATATCTCAGAGTCTAAGCTTCCAACCTTCTTGCTTGGGTCCTTCTCTCTCTCTCTAGAGCTATCAAATAGTCGCACTACCAGAGGTCCTCTCTTCATGAAGGTGGATCAAGCCCACAAGCATACCCCTACATGGGTGAAGTCTATGTTCAACCTTATGTTCGCTCAAGATTATCCATAACCCCTTTATGCTTATCTCATAAGATATCCAACGTACTCTCTTGGCCAGGGTTTGGGCCTATTGTCAGCACTACTGACATACTCTGGGTGCATACTATGCCATGCCCATATAAGCCCATTGGGTTTTTATAGGTTCTTCACTAACTTCATCAATGAAGGAGCTATCCTTCACTCTAACATGCATGACCCTTCCCAGGGTTGGGTCGCCAAAGGTACTAGGTCATCCAACCTCACATGGCTCATATCGTCATGGACATCCAAAATCATGTCCACCCACACACCTGGTCTATTATGACATCTAACTCATCGTGTCATCTCTTTCTCTAACCACCACTTAGGGTTAGGGTTAGCATCATCCTCAAAGGATGTTCCAGGTCACTACTTATAATGGAGGTCTCTACCTCCAAGACTAACTCTCTCTACTCATCCTCCTAACAAGAAGGTCTTGCCTCAGGACTCTCCTGAGGGCATGACAAATCATGTCATACGACATAAGCATGCAGCTATTCTTTAGTTTATGCTTAAAATATTAAGCTTATGTCCATGACATCTTATTTACATGCTTTTCATTAATTTGGTGGATGATTCCTTAAACCTTATCAACTTTACCCATACCTCGAGAGGGTGAAAAAAGAAAGAAAACCCTAATCCTTATAATCCTTAATAGCATTTGAGTTGAGAAGGGATGAACAAGATGAGAGAGTCCTAAAGGTATCTTATTTCGAGTCAGATCCTAAGACATTGGCCAGGCAGTCACACATATCCAAGAGTCATCATATTCAGACTAGCGGGGCGGAGGAAAATCTTTCCAGCCCCCAGACGTGATCCTTTTCTAATACATCTGTCTTTTGGAAAATCCTCTAATAACTCCCTCGGTTCTATGGAATTTGTAAAATTTAATAATTATGAAAGATTAAATGGGGAATTGATTCTCTGATACCAAATGTAACGACCCTGCCTCCCGGTAACCACCAATTAATGGAGACCAAAATGTCAAAGTCGTTATCCCAATTAACGTGATCAAAGGTTCAACAATTAATTAGTAATAATTATGAAATTCTGCCAAACTAATACTGAAATCTGGTATAAAATAAAACTTTGCATACCTTTTTCAAAAAAACTGGATATCTACTTGTATTCACATCTGGAGTCTATTCTAACTAATCCACCTTTGTACTTTAATTTTTATTTAATTCTACATATGCCACTTTACTATTTGTCCTTTTCAATCTTGTACCTAAAACACAGACAAAAAAACATCGATCAGCATAAATGAATATGCCAGTATGTGGGGAAAACCAAAATTTTGCAATTATGGCTAACAATCTAGACATCACAATCGAGTTAATTTACTACAAAATTACGCTTTCAGTGTGACATTCTCAACTGCTTTTGCCCTAACCCTGGCATACCCACCTTAGGGTTTCTCTTTTGCCAATGACTGAAGGCCACCTTCTCAATCCTGATCTTGGTGTCTGGGGTCACCCCTCATAGTGCCCATTAGTCATTCTATATAGACCACCTTCTCAATCCCGAGCTTGGTGTCTGGGGTCACCACTCATGGCGCCCATTGGTCTTCCCTCTTGGGCTTGACCTTTTGGCATCATCCATCAAGGTGGCATGTAGGTGCGAGAATACACACTTCTATTATTATTGTGATAATCATAGTGACTTTATGATTTGCAAGTATGAACATCCAAACTGATAGGAGGCAATTCAATGCGATGAATCATATGTAAAATCTTCGGGAAACTAATGTGATTAACCATAATTAACCACATACCTGTCAGGATGATTTGAGACAAAATTAATCCAATAAAGGCAAGAAATCCAATAGGGAAGCAAGCACATTAAGAGATCCTGAAATATGCATACAATTTTCTACCATTGATCATGCCATCAAGATCTATTAAACCTAGCTCGGTTCCTAGGGTTTCCAGTCAACTTTTATGGTTTCCATTGCAATTAGGGTTTCACTTCATTTATACTATTTTAAACCCTAATTTTATACAATTACTAACAAACCCTAATTATCTCATCTATTCTTCAAGAAAGATATTAAGTTTACTTTTTAACAACATATAACCTTAATTTAGGATTAAAGGGACAATTAACCATCAATTAAGTCCCTTATGCTATTTTACATTCAAATTACCATTTTTATCCTTTCAATTCATGACAAGATCATTAGGCCTAATTATCATCTTTGGTTCCTTCCAGATTAATAACACATAGTTCATTATGATCTAATTCACATATGAACTCTATTTATCATTAAATCCACCTTTATCCATTAGAAAACCCTAATTACCATATTAAGGGTATTTATCCACAATTAGGAACTCTTATACTCGAAATAGGTTAGAACCATCATATCCTAGCTTATTCATTAATTTGAACAATTAAAGCCATTAAGAGTCATAATTACTAAAATTAGGGTTTCAAGGCCCATTAAAGCTCATTTATGCACATGGAACTCTAAATTAATCCAATTACGTGTAAAATTCATCATTTTTATCTTAATGTATCTTTTTATAATCAACATATTAATATCAACTTTAATCATCCATATAACCCTTCCTAATACATTAAACATCAAAGATTAGGATTTTTCATTAATTAAACCATTTAAAGATATCATCTTTATATACTTTTTGAATTTCAAGTAGAATTAGGTGTCAATTACATTTTCATTGCATTCCTTGCATTTTTATAATAAAAAAGCACTACTTATTTGTATTTTTAGGCCAAAGGATCTATTTTTAATGATTTATCCAAGAGTCAACTATTTCTTTGATTTCCTATTTAGAGAGTGTGTAATTACCTTATTTCAAAAAAAGGCTAGTCGTTTGATTAGCGGTCGCACCGACCGGCACACGGATCATGTGGTTCACATCGCTTGTGCCCACTATTGGCCCATTGAAGTCGCAGATGACCAAGACTGTTGATCTACTCCCGTGGCCCATCGAGATCCTTGATCAAACGACCGATGTTCTTCTTCCCCACCCGATCCTGCAACAGACCAGCATCGATGCCGCGTAAGTTGCCTCGTCGGCTCCCTACCAAACCAATGCCCTAGGGCATGAGGGGACAAGGGAAGGTGTCGTTCGGGTGCGCTAAGGTGAGAAGAGTTGAGAGGGGGTAGTATTTATAGGATTGGGGGTCAATTTCTATGGTTCCCAACCCTTGGCCATTGCTGCCATTTTAAGCGATTTGGGTGTTTCTTCTAGACACCTCCAATGTGTGAGAAACTAGGGTGTAATGGTTTATAATCCTATCCCAAATCCATCCATGCCCTTTCCATGTTTGCACATGTGAAGGATTGTGAGGAAAATCAAGGGAAAAGTCCCTCTGTTCTCACAGAGCTTTCCTTCTCAGACTCGAGGAAGGAGACGCACAACTGGTGATCTTGATCCGACGTTTTGTGTCGTCCCAAGCTATTTTCTTTTAAATCGATAAATGTGCGACATTTATTATAATCACAACACTTTAGTGCCTAGTTTGGCCGTTGTAATTCTAACTGCCTGTAATTGATGGGGGATATACATAGGGAATTAACATTAACGGTTGCTCTGTTGTATTTGTTATTTACCGTTGTGCATACGATTTAGTAGAAAAATGGTAATCACAAATGACGCCAGGAACGGTGAGCTTTAGAATTGCCGATTCATGCTCCCCGTATCACGCATCCCACGTGTCCTTCCTCTATGAGGAATCGGTCACTTGACTGGCCTTGCCTCAGCTCCTCTACCACCGAATACCAAAAGCTGTATAATTATATAGGCAACTACCATAATTTACAAAATCCTTATCCAAACCAGGCCTAGGGGAATTTGTAAAATCCATAACTCTCAAACCGAGTGTCCAATTAATCTCAAATTTTGAGGGAATCTTAGTAATGACTTAATCTACTTCTCTACCAAATTTGGGCTCATTATATAAAATAAAACGTGCCGTGTCTTTAGGTGAAATATATTACTCAATTAGGCTTATTTCTCACATCTTTTCTCTTTCTTATTTTCTTATTTCCCATTATTTCTATTCCTTGAAATACAAGAAAGCAAGTGGGGTTCGAAATATCACCCATTATGGCCAAAACCTATCTTCTCTCTTTATTTCTTGCATTATCTCCTTTATTTCAAATATTCTTGGTTAATTGTTTATTTCTTGTTTTTCTTTTGATTTTTCTCTCTCTTTTGAAATATTGGACCCACAAGAAATCCTAAGATTTCAAAATCCTTTTTGAAGGATTCTTATTATCCTTCTAGGTGCATCCACAGTCTTCATTATCTTTTTTCTTTATTAAAATATTTCTTTTCAAGGATTTCTCTTTAACTTTCATTTCCTTTTTCCTCTTTTCATATATATTTTATTAGAAATCATATAGAAACAAAATCTATTTAATTGTGGCCATTAACTTCACTTTATAGAGTTTTATATGTATTTCTCATAATTACTTTGCTTAATATCCCATTATCTTGTATCTTTTCCTTATATTTGGAGTTTTCTTCTTTTTTTCTCTTTTGTATCCATTAATGGATTAATCTAATAATAGGAATCACGAAATTCCTATCCAAAGGGATATTTGCAAAGAAATCTATCTTTTGAAGCAAATCATACTACATTTTCAATTAAGTCCATATTCACCACATCTTTATAATTCAATTATGAAAACATATGAAACATTGAGGTTGTAACACCATCCTTGTTGTGGTTCAAGAAATGCATGTATGATTTATGTACAAAGTAAGAGAATTATGTGTTTCATCTTTCCTTCTACTTTCTTTTGTCCAAGCATTTTTCTCAACATATAAATTTAATTGAGATCTCAACATCTTACATGCTACTCTTTTGGTACTCACAAGGATCATGTCAAGGCTAAGTGTTTACTTTCCATTGACATGAACACCATGGGAAGATCCAAGCATACAGCACAGAGCACACCCATCCCCGAAACATCCTTGAACCTCAATAAATTGTAATTTGATCTTTGTATTATAAAAACAAGTGCTAGAATTGTAATAGAAGGTAAAATGATATTCATATTATACAAATGATAGAGTCTTTGTGGAACATTTATAGCTAAAAGCAATTACATTGACTATGTGGATGAATTCAACATGGTATTTTTATCTTTTCATCATGTCACTCAGAAGGATTATATGATCCATAGTTACAATATTCGATTAGTAATAGGCATGTCTAGACGAACATCGCACTATAGATACTTACAAGACTAGGTTAAAATATTCAATAATGACCACACTATAGATACTTACAAGACCTTCCATCACCTATTGTGATGTGTTTTCTCAATGTTTTTTGTCTATCTCTACTATAGTAGTTGTTGTCTGAATCCTTTCTTTTGTCACTTAAGTAAAAGTAGTAACACTCCAATTAGTGTAGAAGATGAGAAAATCTATGAACAACCACTCATTCCTCTAGGTTTATATGTATTAGAGCTTGACAAAAAAGGATTTTTCTTTAAGGACCCTAGTAATAATGGACTCTAGCTTGGTTATTGGATGTCATAGTTGTCTAGTAAGAAGGCCTTTAAAAAAACAAAAGTGTGGTCTAAACAAAAAGGGACTAATATGTAATTCCAAAAAATAATGGAAAAAATTGCATCCACCTTCAATACCATGGGAGACACCAAGGACCACTTTAGGTTTTCTTTCATGGAGAATCTATCATCATCCTTGAGGGCCTCCTCTCCAGTTAGAAGTCATGAGAAGGTAGAGTCTCAATGGATCACATATTGTCTACGAACAATGCCATTGTCTCTATGGATGGTGTCCTTGGAATGTCAGTCTTTGTAATTCTCGTCAATAAGGAGGATGATAGGATCCTCAATTATAGTACTCCAATAGGTAACAACTACACCCATATTGGGATCTATGGGTCCTTTCGAGTTTCTCCATGGTGAAGGGGTTAGTGGGATGACATACCAACCAATGTTCATCAAAATAATAGAAAAACATGGGGTTGGAATGTTGGTGGTCGC
The DNA here is from genome assembly GCA_963693085.1 of Alisma plantago-aquatica. Taxonomy (NCBI): domain Eukaryota; kingdom Viridiplantae; phylum Streptophyta; class Magnoliopsida; order Alismatales; family Alismataceae; genus Alisma; species Alisma plantago-aquatica. Next base: position 1,284,590,755 of record OY856412.1, on the reverse strand, counting down.
AATGGAGGACAATTACATGACACCATCTTAGGTTTTCCTAGATTTTCAATACTAATTTTTCAATTCTACTACAAGATTAACTTTATAAATCCTACATATTCACATATGAGTATATTTTTGTAGGATGTTACATTTCTTGTCAAATATTTCTTATGTTTATTCTTTTTTGTTCTTATCTTTTAGTTTTTGTTTACTATGTTAAGATTCAATCCTCACTAATGTTCATATAATACATGTATTTCTATATTTTATATAAATAATAAGAATTTGTGTAATTCATCTATGTTTATCGTTAATTTTTCATGTCAAAACATTTTTCATAGTATCTATTGTCTATTGGGATGTAAATGTCTTGTATTGTTCTCTTTTGGTTATAAATAAGGATTGTGTCATAAATGCCTTGTGCCTTTCATTGATATGAACTGGTTTGGAAGATAAAAAGATAGAAGATGGGCCATGGTTATCTCTTTGCCCTGATAGATTGTTTTCTAGTAATTGTAACATACAACTAGGGCCCACTAATACACTATAGGGTATATATAAGCTATAAAATTGTAAATTTTTTACTTTAAGTCACAATAATATTTCATATATTGAGGTTTGTAGTTTCCATGGATAGATTTAGAGAATACTCTCTTATATAAATGAATTATCTATTGTTTTATCCTAGTTGTAATGTTTTTTCACACTACACAAGGATCTAGTATGGTTTCATAATTTATTACTAGCCTCACAAACTACCACTATTTGAAGATGCATGATTTATTATCACTCACACACAAACATGCTTCAAATTCCTAACAGGTCACCCATCATGTTAATACTCTGAGTTGAGCATAGTTAAGCACAAATTGCCAATTGATAGGTTACTTATAAAGGAGGTGACCTTGATGATGAGGACAACCCAATAAATTACTATCAAAATCATTATATCTCATGTGTCAAGTCATGGGATGTTACAATCTCCCCCACATAGACTCTTAATGTCCTCATCATGTCTCAACTACTTGTCCTCATAATCATTCCTTACTTTAGTGTAGACTCATAATAGCTCATGTTCACCTAGCTTTAGATACATGGCCACTAGATCAAGTGTTGCTCCGTTGCCATGAATGACCCTTTACAACATGACTAAAACACAAGGCTCAAAATTGACATGCAAGATGACCATGTGGGCTCCACCTACTACAGGGGAACTTGGATCTTGTACCACTCATAATGTCTAGGCCCACCTCCCAAGGCTCTTGTACAGTTTTAAGAATGACTAATGTCCCATAGAACATAACTATTATAGGTTCAATGTTATTTCATCAATCATCCACACCTTATGTTCATCTTCTATATAGGTCACTGATGACAAAGTGGACTTTTTCTCTATTCCAATTATGCATGTAGTCACTCAATCTAAATTCAATTGCACTCAATTATTTCTTTCTTCACCAATTGGATGTTTTTAGACCAGGTGTTACTAGAAATTTTATTTGTGTATATCTAAATGACATTTTGATGTTGAATGAATTTATTAATTTTTATATGAATTTTAACTACAAGTCCCCTTGATGTCGTCATCTTAATATAAATATTTTTTATAAGAAGAGGAAATTTTTTTTGAACCCAATAGTTCCACTTCAATCAGACTTACAATTTGAATGTTGTAAACTTTTCAAGTTAAAAAAAGAAATACAATATCTATCACTTTCTACCCTCTATTTGCCTCATGAGGAATTCACATGGTGGTTGTTTCTCAGTTTATAAAGACCACATATTAGAAGCCTTGGATGAATCCCTGATATGATCACCACTAGCGTCATCCTCTTCCCTAGCAGCCTAAGAACATGGAAGTCAACCGACCACCATGTTGCGCCCATGTTACACCACATGTTTTCCTCATTTGAGCCTCCTTTTATCTTTCTCACTACTTCCTCAAATGTTCCCCCTCTTTATTCTTCCTTTGTTGCCCAAAATCACCTTCCTTCTTCCTTCTTTTTCCTCCTTGTCCACATTTATTGTCGGTGCCTCCACAGGGAAGGTCTAATTTGTCATTTCTTTTCCTTTCCACTATGGGAGGATCTGATGGTGGAGGTAGTTCCATTAAACCACTACCAAAATGGGTGACCAGTTTTTTATACCCACCTCTTTATTCACCTTGGATAACCTGTTGTTTCAGGGACATGCCAGTGAGGAGCTACTGCTCCCTTTCTGTGGGAAAGTCAATAAGAGAGAGTGATACATACTTCATTGGATAATGGGTGGTCAAATCCTTGACCCAAATCTACCGGGCCAAAAAAATTGCAGCCCATCATCCCTTCCCCAACTCTTTCTAGTAGGGGACGCACAACACTCAGACCTTTTCATCTCAATAGATCATTTTTTCTCTCTAATTGCCAACGCTCCATTTGCAAAAAATGGTAAAACTCCCTCTTGCTATAGAAAATTCAACTAAATGCTCTGATCTTCCAAAAATTCATTTAAAATGGACCCCCTTATCCAAAAATATAACTATTATATACCATTCTGATCAATAAAGTGAAGTCTATCCATAAAAATACTTTCAAGGCCTAACACCACTCATAGTTCCACTAGTTTTCCTAAAAGCGTGTCTGTTAGTTTCTTTAGATTGATAATGTGACTTTCATACTTAACCATGATCATTTATTCTTCAAATTATATACAACGTAAGATCAATAAAATAAGTTATCTCTTCTTTGATTTTTTATGTCCAAACATTTTCCTATCATATAGTGTCTATTAGGCTCTCAACATATTGCATGCTACTATTTTTCTCCTAACAAGGATCATGCCAAGTTTCCATTGTGCCCTTTTTAGTGAAATGAACACAATGAGAAGATGCAAGGATACAACATGGATTGTGCCCATCCCCACAGCATATATGGACCTCATTTTATCGTTGTTGTATATGTGCATTATAAAAATACATGCTACTATTATACTAGCTAGTATAACAATATTTGTATTATAGAAATGGCAGAAGCTTTGTGGAACATATTTGGGCTACAAACAATGTCATTGTCTATATGGATGAAATTCTCAACATGTCTTTCTCTTTAATTCTAGTCTCTAAGGATGACGATAGGATCCACAATTATAATATCTCTTGGGGTAACAACAACATAAATTATGAGATCCAATTTGAGTCCCTCAGTGTATCTCCCTTGGTAGATGGGGTTGTTGGGAGGACCTACTAGATTAGATTTCTCAACAAAACAACCAAGATCTTGGGCATATATTGTCTTCTACGATCTTCCTCCTCCCAAGGTTTGCCTTCGTGGATAGTATACCATATGACACTGCCATAAAAAGTGTAGAAGCTTTTATGGATACAATATCTCCCATTGATTTTGATGTACCTTCATCTCATCCTCTCTTATTCTAGCAATATATGAATGAAGGTAAATGTATCTTGACCAGATAGATAAAGAACCACTTGCATCCAAATACCATGTTTTCAATCCTCAAGCATCTAAGGGAGTGTCTTGCACCCATTTTTCCACTTGCGGAGGTAGTCTATTAAAAATCACATCCTCATCCAACTGCACATCCCATATGGTTGATCATCTTAGAAGCATAACCTTCCTCAACTGTCCCATCCTCCACATACCACTCCAAAGGAACGACCAACCTTGGAATCCATCAGTCTCGCAACACCTAGATCTACCCACCATTGCCCATCCTTCATGTCATACCCCCTTTTATTTGCTTCATCCCTCCCCAAATGCATCTCCACGTGTAGCTAAGATCGTATCCCACCATAGCCGCCAACAGGTTACCATCCCTATAGTATTTTTCTCTAAGGACTCGGCTGACCAATGTATCTCAGTTCATCAACAAACACCACACTTACTTTGTAAGGAGAGAGTTGTTAAAGATCTATAGGTTTTAGATTCTCATCTCGTCCCTTGACTTTGTGTCACATAATGATTCCTAACTCATCCAATGTATTTTTGTTTTTCCTTCCTTTGAACCCCACCAAAATCTAACTATCCTATTATTAATGTCTTCAACTAGTCCTCCCGATAGCTTGAAAATTCTCATATAATAGATGGGATTTGCTGTTATGATAGGTTTAGTCAATAATTCTTTGACTAGACTTGACGAGAGTTTTTCCTTCCAATCTTGTAATTTCTTCCAGGTTATATCCTTAAGGGAAGACTAAACCAACTTCTTGAATTTTGCAATGGTTGTAGGAAAACCCAAATACTTGGCATGTATGTCTACCTCCCTCACATTTAAAATAATCTTGTTCTTCTCTCTCCTCTCTGCACAAATGTTTCTACTATAGGTAACCTCTGACTTTTCATAATTGATTTTATATCCTGATTGCTCTCTCATATTGTCTAATTAATGTAGATACTAACAAGCACGATTCATGGGTTTTCCTTGCAAAAAAAAATGATATCATTGTAAAAAAAGAGGTGAGAAAACTCTTAGGACATGAAGGCTGCCTCTAGCCCCATGGTCTTTCTTTCCCTAGAACATTAATAAGAGAAAGCATGTTCTTCATGAAAAAAAAACAGAAAGGCTAGGGGAGATTGGTTTGCCTTGGGGTAAACCCCTCATCAATTTTATAGAACCTCTTCTAACGTCATTGATGATGACTCAATGTAATACGCTTGACATGCATTCTTTATCTTTTGATATCCACTATGTGGGAATCCCATACTCTTCATAACATCCTATAGACACTCGCACTCAATTCGTTAATAGGGCTTTCTCATGTCTAGATTGACTTCCATAAAGCCTTCCTTTCCTTTGACCTTCTATTCTATCATATGGAACAATTAATAGGCCACCACTACATTGTCAGTAATCATATTCCCTTTCACAAAAGAAGTTTGATTCCTAGAAATCATTCTCTCCGACATCATCATATTTCCATTTTCCAACACCATGGTAATCATTTTGTTAGATACATTGCACAAGATTATGGGACAGAAATCAATGATCCGCTTTAGACTCTACACCTTTGGGATAAGCACTATATCAATATTTTAAATCTCCTATAATGACTTTCTCCCCACCCACCAACCCTTGATGAAACTCATCACCTCCTACTTTACCACATACCAAAAATTTGGATAAAAACAACCTTCATTCCATCTGGTCCCGACGCCTTGTTTGGATGGATCTAGGACAATGTTTCCCACAACTCCCAAGGCACCCCTTCCAACAATGCTTCCTCCTCCTCTGTAAGGATCTGAAGGATATGTGCCAGTGTGAGATCTCACTCATCTGGGTTGGAAGTAGAGAAGAGTTCATTAAAATACATAATGATCACACCTTGAATCTCCTCCCTTTTGGTAAAGCATTGATTGCCTTCCATCGATAGACCTGTGATCATTGTCTGTTTCCTCCTTTGGATGGCCTTATGATGGAAATACCTTGTATTCTTATCTCCACCCCTCATCTCATTAGCCATGGACTGTGCATGCCAGTATCTTTCCTCTTTCTTATGTAGCAACTAAAATTCCCTTGAGATTTGTACACACTGCTCAAGCATGAAATCATCTGGTGCTGACACTTGTGACTCATTCAATCTAGATTCTATTTCTTAATTCATTTTTAGATATTAGAAAGATTTCGAGAAGCCCATGCTGTCAGTTTATCTCTACATGCCTCTATGTGTTCCTCTAATACCTCATAATGTCCCTTCCATGCCTCTTATGTCATTATTATGCATTCAATGGAAGATAACCATAGCATCTTGAATTTGAATCAACATTCACTAGGATCACTATACTAGAATCGCTCTACCTGTATCATATTTGGTGCATGATTTGAGTTTGTATCAGGATTGTGACACCTTCTTCCTAGGAAATAGAGCATGTCACTCGTGATCTGCAAGGAATCCATCTAGACTTTCTCTAATAATATTGTCTTGTCCCTTCCTCCTCCTCCATGTAAAGCTTAGGACTTTGTATCCTAGGTCCTTCAATTGACAGTTCTCAATGTCCTCTCGAAAGATTCTCATCTTCCATTGAGCACATGGTTGGTCGTTGTTCTTCTTAGAAACCCTAATGATCACATTAAGGTGGCCCCTAGGATCTTGTGTGTTAGAGATGATGTACACATTGTATGCTTGAGATCCCATGTCTATCCTTTATCCCCAACAACTGCCCACCCGTACACACTCATGAAACTAAAGAAACATTATTGTCATTCCTCCCCTATCTCTACATAAATATGATAATCATAGAAATATTTCACCACTACTTTGTCTCCCCTCCAAGGAAATCTCAACACACCTATGCGTCCCACACTACGAACCCAAAAAATCACATGAAGGTTGCAACATCTCCTGATGTGGTCTAAATCATTACTATGGCACTTGATTTCCATGAGGAAAATCAATCAAGCATCTCCCTCCAGCATCTAAACTTGATGGATGAAATCATTCTATGGGTTCCTAAACCCTAAATTTTCCAACATATAATCTTCATTTTTGTTCATGGGTTTGGACTTCACCTCCACTTGATACTTTCTTGGTCAACACGGTCAAGATAGCACGTGGTCACGTGTTGTTTTCCTGAACCATAGTTAGTGTCCATGTCATTTGGGTTTTCCTGAACACGGTCGAGATAGCACGTGGTCGAGATAACACACACACACACACACACACACATAGATATATATATATATATATATATATATATATAAAGAGAGAGAGAGAGAGAGAGAGAGAGAGAGTCACGCTAGAAACACTCAAGTGTACAGATCACATTGTACACCTCAATGGTGTTTGCCTATTTAGACCATATTTTATAAAATCTAATCCATTGATGTTCATTATTACAAAAATAATAGGCATCATAAAAAAATTCATCTAATTTGAATGAGTGTAAGTCACTCATCCAAGGACAACAAAATCGATGCACAAAACTAATTTGAAATGCATAATTTTTGCCCCCTTATAATAAGATTATACATTGAGCAATATGTAGTCCAATTTATTACACATACATATATGTATTTGGATTATGCATATATACTATGTAATTGGTCAATACATGAGAGAGATTTGACCAAGTTGTACTTCAACAACATTTATTTCATTTATATTTTAACAATAAACATTCATGTGGAGGATATACGTCTTGCTCCTATTATAGAATATTTTGGAAGAAGTTATGCATATCAATCCTTTGACATTATCAAAATCGATAACTACACAAGGAAAACTATATTCCTCCCTCCAAGTGTATTGTGATCTAATTTATGTTTGCATCCTCTCCTCTCTAGAGAGCTTCACTTTTGAATGTGACAAATAAAGGTCAATGTTGAGTGTAATGAATATTGGAATGCATTGCAACAGTCACTTTGCCAACTTTCTTCACAATGGTATTGTGAGCCTCCTTCCTCACCAAAGTACCTTTATTTAATTGTAGTCTCAAGATAAACTCCTCCATTGTGGTAATAAAAATATATTCTCTTGATCCCTAGTTGATGCTCTCTACTTGCTCTCTCTTAGACAAAGCCTGGAGCGAAACTTCTTAGAGACCTAATGTTGATGTTTACTAAACCTTGCATATAGGCTTCGTGGATTCCTAGTTGACCCCCTTCTAGATCTCATTTTATCGTTGGTATCCACCATATCTAATTCTTTCTAGTTTTTACTTCCCTCACAACAGTTCCATTGATTTCCTATAATGCACTACGACCATCTGTGTTATGAACACTTAAAGTCTGAGAGACATGCACAATGTTCAAATCATCAGACACTCTATCCTTTTTTCCTTTTTGAGCTTTTTTTGTTCGAGCATTCTTTCCTTTCCTTCCGACCTACATTCAATGTAACAAAAGTTTAGTAACAAAAGAGCATAAGGGACAATATCACAAAGTTGGAAAAATACTTAGAAAAGATTGAGTACTCACCTTAACTGAGTCCAGAGGTCTTTTCCATGGATTTCCTACCGACTTTATCTCACCATTGACACCTCCAATTCCATTGAGTTCAGATATATGATCCAATCCTGTAGCTGGAGATCTTTCTTGCTTGGATGGATTGTAATCACATCCATTTGGATATCAACTATAAACCAAATCCTCTATGGAGCTTAAAAGAAAAGCAATAAAAGATAGCCGAAATCATTTTCCCAGGTGCTAAGTAGTATGGATATTAACATAGGAAGTTATCTCAACATATTTCTGATAAGGATACAATATTTCCATGGAAGTGTATGCTTCCCAACAATACACACATGTAAAGTTAGCTTGAAGAGTCAATCCTTATAGGGTAGCAGGCTTGTTTCCTGAAACTTGAAGACTGCATTTAAGGTGGCTAGGTTTGTAATGTTGTTTCTATACTAGAAATTTTTTTCAATGTGATGAGAGCTTACATGCATTATTACACAAACACCCATAAATTAGTCATGACCTCAATCCTTTTTCAGCATGTCATCATAGGCATGAACACAATTGGTGTGGATAGAAAATTACAATAGTATATTAAGATATCCTAGATCACCATGTTAAAATAGACACCAACACAATTAGAGTAGAGACAATTACAATAATAGGTTAATATATAATTGATCACCATTTCACTACTAAGGACATCAACAAATAAGAGTGGAGAGAAAATTATGGAAGCAAATTGAGATATCAAGGTAAATGCAATTTAACAGACTAACTATATGTGATGGAAGAGGAACATGGAGGAAAGGCATCAGTTCTTGTACATGATGGTGCACGATCCTTAACTAATGATGCGTATCAATGTTAGTGTTAGTTGCACTTATTCTATCTGTATGAGCAAGATGTCCAAGGAAATTAGCTAGTTCAAATAAACTCGACCTCACATATGTTGTGAATTGGCATGCATCACATCAGCCAAGGATATACTAAATATAGAAATCCGTACACCATATAGTTTTATCATATATACAATACAATGAAACTTCTTAAATCAAACATCTAGATAATAATGTAGTATCTTCTTTCAACCACTAACCTTCACCTTCTAGTCTTTTTACCATTCAATCCCCTTCGCATTGGTCAATAAATAATAGTGACAACAAGTGTTTCTATATGCAAGCTACCAACAAATTCATACCATAGTTGATGACTATAAGTTGAGTCGAGAAGCATGGAGAGTGTAACTAAGAGAGGAAGTGTGATTTGTGAAGGGTGTCTTATATTAACATTGAGGTGGCACATCGGTGAAGGTAAGGATATCCATACTTGCCACACAAAAATAGAGGGGGTTCAGGAGTATATGTTCAAAAGTAAAGCCTCATGGAACCTCAACGAGGATTATAAGTTCTAGTCGATAAGTGGTGTGTTAATTTAGATTTCTCTAGTAGTATTACAGTATCAAAAAAACATCAAATGATACCATTGTATAATATTTGCTTTTTAATATTAACCAGGTTCAGTTTTGAGTAAAATGATCTACCAAAAGTTCAAAACATGGAACAAGAATTACCTAAAGTATACATATTTATTCATTCCAAAATATTGATCTTTGCAAAAGATACGACATAATGTTACCCCTTAGAAAGTTACAAGTGTAAGAAATGGTCTCAAAATGAGTCCTACTATGTTTGTATTTAGCCTTCACGAAATCATAGTTGCATCATAACTCCAAGACAATGAAAATGAGGTGAGAGCAGAGAAGGAATAGAGCAATATATATACACTTTGTTATAGCATTTCTCATGTATAATTGAGGTTGGTTGTATGTCCAGTTTTTATGACGATCGTGCAATGCTATTTTTTTGTGTTCAACTGGAAAGAGATGCCAAAAATGAATTGAAATAACATATCACATGTTGCAAAACTTGCAACCAAAAAACAACAACAATCTCTCCTACCCTCCCTTCCATTCTCAGCCCCACCATTTCCCATGTACCAAACATTGCCTCGATCTCTCCTTTTCATTTTGCATACCTGCATCATAAGATAATTACTGAAACATCAAGAATAGTCTTCCTTGCATCATCTCTATTGCTACTTATTTTTTTCGACCTCTTACCATAGCATATCTGACCATTAGTAATATAAGTAAACTTAAGGAAACCACATCCACATTTTCCACTTCGCCATCAGCTCAATAACCAAAAAACATTATCAAGTTTTTCTCATTTAACCTTTTTCCTTCATTGCTTATCATTCCATTCATGGCAAATACCAAGCACAACCTAGTTCTCATTTTCAATTTGCTGACGTGGCTCAGTGTCTTATTTACCATAACACCAAATTTATCCCTCGTTTCATAAACTTTCACACTTATTTGACTACTTTGACCTTTTATCTGTTATCATAGCTTAGATATTTAGAAGTATAAAATTTTAGTTTTGAAACACACAATGTTACTTGGATATCATAAAAGGTTCAACAAGTTACGAAAGACATACAGTTCTTCAGATATTTATCTTGACCCAATCAGTCAGAGGCCCTGCATCAACAACCATGAATTAGTACTATAGCACAAAATAAAACTAATACTTCTAACAATGAAGTGTAGAAAAGAAAACAAATGTTTTTTAGATTCTTGTCACGTTTAAGAAGTGAAATCAAACTCTTATCCTACAAAAATCATTAATATATACATGAGAAGAAGTTCTTATGATGGGAGAACTCAATATGTCCCTATCTCATAGAAACATGTATAGTGGCCATGATCCTAACACAATTTTATGTTATCCAATATTTGAAAGTATTGATATCGCAGATATAGAAATGAATTTATTTTTTAAATAATGGTTTAGCATATAAGCATTATTTCAATGAAAAATCTAGAAAATGACATTCCTGGAGAGAACCTTCCTCCCAAAACATGACCATGGTACTACCAGGAATAGAAACATGTATAGTGGTTTGTTTTACTGATGTCAAAAAGTTAATGCTATAACTAAAAAAACAAATGAAGGTCACAAATGCCAATATAGGACCTTGATTATCGAATCACCAACTTCACCATTGCTTAGAAGACATTGGGAATGTCAATCCTGCACTACACAGACAACAAAGGCTTGTTTAGCTCTTCCTGACCCAGCTGCTTGATTGCCACCGATCTGGAGGGTAAAAAAAAACCCAAGATGATAAATGTCATTTAGATAAATTCTAATATTAGAATCTTAAGAAACCCTTTGACCTCAATAACCAGACAAACATAGCTGGTTTTCAAATGACATTGGATCTGGCGGTGAAGATATAGACACTAGGAGATCCCTTGTTCATATTCTGTGTTTCTCATATTTGAGAAGGGCTTGAACAAAACTATATTTCATAAATATGCACTCCAAAATAAAAACAATTCTAAAAAGTTTGTAGATGTACCCAACTAGAATATATTGGTGTATTGTGCTTACGACATTTCAAAAAATATTCTAGTTATTTCATGCTTAGACAATGTGAAATATTTTAACAAATAGTTCTTCATTTCCATAATGATTTTATTTAATTAATGGACACTCTTTTCAGTACTAGTACCATAACTAAGCTTTGTTATACATTGAGAATTAAACCAAATACAATACCAATGACAATCGGAGTCTCAATTCCAATGAGTTTAAATACATCTACAAAGATTCCAATATCTAGTTTAGAAGCTTTGTGCCATAATCAATAATTCCACTAGGATAAATATATCTATCAATTACTACAACCCAAGTCATTGCAATTCAGCCTATACAAAAGGGTTTGTAATGTCTAAAATCCCCTTAAGGATTTCATCAAGCTATTTTCATACCTCAAACAAAGCAAGCCTATTGTAATAGTATTAATGTTCAATACATCAATGGACTTCTAAACTTTCGATTCATGTGTTTCTCCATGAAATGCCTCTTCAAAGGCTTGGGGTAATCATATGATGGTATACAACTTTTAAATAACTCTATCTTGAGTCATGAAGGAGACTTCATCTCCCCAAACCCTCATTGACCTGTGGAGGCCTGACACCGGAGGAGTATGGTAAACCAATTGTGCAACCCATGAGTTCCAGTGCAAACTATGTCAGACATAAATCCCAATTTATTCGTCCCTATGAGGATTCAAACCTTAGACCTCTACCTATGTTCACTGTCTGATCACTAGTGAGATACACCCCTGTAAGAAAGATAACTCTATCTTAAACAAAGACAAAACAGTGACTTGGGAGGAATCATATGGGTATTAGTGATCAAGCAACTGGGGAATCAGTTAACCTTACAAAAAACAACATACAAAATTAATAAAGTTTTAGAGAACAGAGAGAAACCCAATATGAAAGATGTCAGGGTAAATAGTAACAGGTGGATGGATGATAAATCTCTTATGTATCCCTACAAAACAAGGATTGAAATTATACATGTATTATGACATTGATTAGAATTCATAGTCCAAATATTATGTAGTCAAGAAAGAATAAACTTTGATCAAGTGAAGAAAGAATTTGAGCTACAAAAGGAAGGCCAACCTATCTTTTTATGTAATTATAACCCAGGATGAACAACTCCTCTTGATTCAAACATCTCAAGACATAGAGAAATGAGGAGATCTCATTTGTAGAGACCAAAATACACAAAATTGACACACCAACTAATAGCAACCATATATTAACAACAACAACATGGAAATAAGCTAGATCAAAGCTGCATTAAATATATAATATAAGCTATAATGAATAGAGCTTTCTACATTTGTGAAACTAGATTAATTATTACTAAACCAGATTCATAAGCATGACTATACAAAAAAATGACGATCATAGATTATTATGATTTTCAGATAACTATTCATGAAATGAGTCCTTTTATCTTGAATAATATGCACGAAAAGGAGCTGGTTTGTTTATTTCCCCTTTTTCTAATGCTAAACCATCATACTCTTCCCAACTTACCATTTTAGGGGGCGGTTTGAAAAACTACCCTGCGGCCTAATAATTCAAGAGATATTGCTAGCTAGTTGAGACTACTATACTTTACTTGTTTATAAGGATAGGATTGTTACGACTTTCACAATCCTCCACCTATTTTGATTATGTTAGAATATTCAAATTAGTCCTTAACCATAGAAAGTAAGCATAAATAAGACCCCACAAAAAGGTAGATAAATTTGAACCTAAGCCTTGCAAAAAAAAAATTAACCACAATGGAAAGTAAGTGAAGTATGGATAATCAACGAACAATTTTATGAAACATTTTCATGAGCAATTATCAAATTGTTATTAGATTAAGAAGGAGTAAACCCTACACTATTGTAGATAGAACTGCATGTCCCAATTTCTGCCATCTGCATACTAAGGAAAAAAGTAGTGATCTACATTGAAAATCAAACTCCACGATCCTATTTGCACCATTTGCAAAATAAGGTGACAACTAATAATATATAATGAAAAATGGATTTAAGATCTTGAGGGTGGATGCACTATTGGAGTTTTGGGTTCATGTAATATTGTGAAATAAGATGATTTTTTTCACTTATAGGTCATAATGATGATTTTTCTTAACCTTATTAAAATACTCAACATAGAAACTATATAGAGTCCTATATTAAAGACCATTATGATTGGAGTCTGGATTGGTTATATGGATCTTCCATGCATTTACCTAAAAGCATGGAAACCCCACTTAACAATTTAAGTACTCCAGGTTTATCTAACGGTCAGTAAGACAATGCCCCATTTCTTCAATTGAATTATCCAGATGTGCATCTACTTCAATTGTTATAGCATAAGAATAAAACCAAATTTTCATAGGAGTCATGAAAATAACACTATGTTGGTTCTTCTGATTCTTACCCCACAAGAAACTTATTCACCATTGATAAGAATGAATTATTTTTATAGTAGTATAACACTGAATGGAAAATTTAGTATTCAACCATCAAAATTTACATCTAAATAACAGTCAACATAGACACCATATGTCTGTTACAATCAGAAAACCTAACTCAAATGTATATGATGATGAAAAATTATGTTATATAAGAGTGACTTATGTAACTATTTAAGTGTATCATATGTGTTCTCTACTTCTTCTCCAAATATTTCCCAATAGAAAGAGTGTGCCAAATGGATAAATTGTTATAAAGAGTATGAATGATGGTGCAATCATGTTTTGTATGTATTCATATTGATATTCCTAGACCCAAAACTAATATGGATGCAAATATGATATATATATTTATTGTGTCATTTTTTTGAGTATGAGTTTTAGTTTTGATTACGAAAGCTACAATTTAGATTATCAATCAACTTTGCATTATTAAATGCAATGCAATGTATTAGGATAATACCTCAACTAAATTAAATTTGGTTGAATGTTTTTCATGTTCCAAGTCCCACACTTCTACAACAATGGTAAAAATCCTTTAAAAATGAGGGGTACTAATATACATGGTGAGATAAAACTAATCCTGTAAAAATGAGGGACACAAACGTAAATGGTAATATAACACTGAGTAAAGAAAAACAAATATAGATAGGTGTCTAATGTCTACCATACTTTGTCCTACTCCTACTACAAAGATAATAAATTTAATTGATCAACAACGTATTATTTCTGGCATGGAGTGCATTTCCATATAGAGGTGCTAGAACAATGCTATTTTTCACTGAGCACAATACTAACTTGACTACTATGTTAGATGGTATGCAATGGTGGGTTCAAACTCTTAAGAAGGTCAGTTGTAGATTCAGGTATGGAAAATGTTATGAGGTAGTGGTTGTTGGGCCCCAAGGTAGAAATTAAAAAATGTGGCATGCTCCTATGACTGATTTCAGAAATGCCAATAAGGATGCAACGATCCAATGTAAAATACATGTCAATGTGGGTGTCGTTTTCAAGGATACATAGGCAATGCACTTGCCATGGCTATGAAGTCTTTTCTAGAATTGATCGGTTAGCTTTTGTGACTGATAGATTTGCAATCTTGTTCTATTTGGGATCATATGATTGAAGTGGAATCATATGCGTAAAATATTATTAAAAGACTACATAATTTTGAACAACGTGTGATTCTAACAAGCAAATCTTTAGTGATGTTGACGAGGTCAAGATGAAGGTTGAAGATGTTAGCTTCTTACACATATATGGAGAATAAGTGGTGGAGTCACAGCCTTGTGGGTTTTGGTTTGGGAGAAGATACATGTTCTATATGACTATACTATTCTATATAATGGAGCCTTTTAATCAAGACGAACAACAAGAAGAATCTCCTCCTATCCCAACATCAATACTATGAAATTTCTCAAGCACCGAACACTTATGAGAAAAAGAGTTCAAACGATTATAATATTAATAGCTATATTGTTGTACATGAAGCAAATCTAAACATGGATAAATTAATGCTTATAAGTTTTGTAAGGATCCATAAACAAATGTAGTCTACATAATTATGTCATTGTTAATTATTCTTTACCTAAAAAAATATATTTGTTTTCAACAGTTGGTTTTGGAAATCCTCGTACTTTTTTTCTTCCTGAGCATGAAAACGACCTTGTTTTCCCCGGGCTCCTCGAGTCCTCGAAAAATTGGGAAGGAGATCATGCTCCATGGAGAACCATCTTACTCAATTCATCACCTCCAAGACAACATATTATCCTTGTTGAGGGAAGCATACTAATTAACATGTTTGAATTATCTATAGATACTAAGTGTTGGTTCGATTACCATAAGCTAGCAAATCTCTGATTAAAAATTAGGTAAGCAAAAAAAATAATATTTACCAAGTTAATGTAACATTGTTCCCAATCTTGACTCTCAGAGGAACTAGGAAGAGAAACTAGATTTATTCGTGACATTAGTGAACTACAAGGAGGTTATACTAGAGAAGAACCTAACCAAACAATTACAAATCATAGCTCCAATTTTCATCGACATCCATTCCTTGACCAATAAGACCAAATGGAAATCCAACAATGGCATCCATGTGTTCCTAGGCAAGTAATCAATATATTAGTTAGGCCCCAAGATTATGTATGTCACTGAAAAGTAAGTTGAACACAACATATGAGATGCTTTTAATCATGAATAATGAAAATAAGAGCATAACACTAGTATAGTAAAGTTGAAATATGGACAACTTAGTCTCTAGTGTACCTAATCCTATAAAGGTTTTGCTCTTCTATGACTAAGTGACTATTGTAACTTAAAATTCCTATCTATGTTCTACTTCTAAGCTTTTTTTCTTCTTCAAAGGAAATCTAAATCTTCATATGTGATAAAGTAAAATATAATATGTGTGATAAATTCCATTCCTTTAAAAATCCTATATGAAATCCAAATAAAATTTTGACTAGTTGCACATATTCAATGATGATTGTGAGTGTTGAATAATAATAATTTTACTTCTTATGAAATAATATTTTCTCTTCTATTTGGTTATAGCATCCAAACTGTAAGACATCTTACATGAATCAAATAATGTCCCCCTTTGTGGTGTGGAGGGTATGTTGAAGAAGGAAGATGCCTAGGGAAGAAGCTAATATTGCACTAGGGAAACTTTCCTCCCTAGAAGACATCCCCTAGATAGAGGCCATAAGGAAGCTCTTATTTCCCTTAAGTGACACCAACTATCAACAATTGAATCTTATGCTTGGTTGTTCCATTAGAGGTGTCCTTGAGAGTTGACTTATATTATTGCTTTTTGCATCTAAGAATTGGAACTAGGATTATCAATGTTTAGTGAAATTTTGTCATGGTTAAGAAGGGAGGCAATTTATAAGCTAAAGTAAAACACGTGGATTGCTAGCTTATATCATCCAGGTCAAGATCTTACAAGAACTTCATCTTTTGGCTGATCTCTCTCCTTATCATACAGAAAAAACATGGTAGCAAAATCGGTTTAAAAATTAAACGATTTTTTTGGCATCAATTAGTAATGTATATAAAACGAAAAATTTCTCCACACTCATCGTCTTCTCTAGACTATGTATGTTGTTCGCTTGGCCTCATTTTTCTCAGACATGGATGTATTCCTTGAGTGGCTCGATTCCTCTTTTTCCCTTCCTTTTGCCTATTGTTGTTTGCCCCTGTGACGTCCCCAGATTTTCTAAAACTTAATCTGATGTATGACGTCTAAATTGAAACCTCCCCTCAGTGAGGATCCCAATTTAAACACCCCACGCTAGGCTAAGAAGAAGAAAATCAAGGGAGTCATAAGGAAACAACAGTAGCACAGGTACATGAACAATAATAAAACCATACACACATGTTCACCATTCAACATATAATTTCAATGTGAATTGTTACAACATTTGATATTACATATTGAACATCAAACTTCTAATACATATACATGTACTACCTCAAAACTACAAGATCTTAAGGCAACAGGTCCACCTGTACATCAGTTCGCCACACAACTCTCACTATCCCGGATCTTCAAGAGCATAACCATAACCTAAACAAAAGATTACATGCGGTACACGTCAGCACAATATTCAAGAATATTGTACTGAGTATGCCTACGTGTCTTTTATATACCTCTCATCATATCTTGGCAATAAGATAAAACTAATATACTTGGAAGTAATAGAAGAATATAAGAAAAGCATATATTTGCACAAGGATATTCAATAACAAAAGAGAACACATATTTTAACCTTAGTTTCCATCATATATCTCGTACATATGCCCCTAGGGCTTTGATGTTTTTAGGCCATGTCATATAACTCGTACACCTGCCACCAAGGGCTTTGATGTTACATCTGCCACCAAGGGCTTTGATGTTTCTTCAATGCACTGTACTACCAAAGAGTTTAGTGTTGTCATATGATGGATCATATACTTTATGTTTCATGTGTTCATAGCCATAAGTATGGAAAAGCTCAAGCAACATAACATACATGAACAATCATTTCAACCAATATCATATGCCAAGTATTTTACTACATATATAACACAAGCATATTGTATAATAGGCCAAGTAAGAGGTAATGGTGTACCTTTCAAAGAGACATCCTAAACATCATATTCCTCATATCAACTATAACTTGGTCAAACCTGATTAAGATAAGATCACATACTATCATCAGGTTCTCATCATCTAACATCTCATCTTAACCCTAAACGTGTTCATATTAGGGTTTGCTTCATCTCTTTAGCATATTTCCATGATTACTTGTATTCTTATCTTAGATTTATATTACTGATGTCATATTCCAGATTACATCTCATTATCAAAGTTCATCATCTAAACATATTAACATTATGCCACACATTAACCCTAAGTTACATGCATTACTCAAATTAGGGTTTATATCACATTAAGAGCAAACATCATCGTATAACATGGATTATGTGTATCATCTGATCTCATATTTAAATCTGAGGCTCCATATACTGATATGAGCTTACTCTGTAAATTCCATCATCTATTAAGTATGTAAGTATTTATTGCGTTATGTTTAGGGTTAAAAGCCCTAAATAGCCATATGAAGCAAATTACATGATTTCATGCATCATCCTCCTAATCACTAATGTACACTGGATTATAAGCATGAATATTGATTTACTGACATATTATCATAATTTTAGGCCAACGTTTGATATTTATTATCCATCAATTAAGCATTTCAAAACTAACAAGATATCACTGATATTCATGCATCAATAGCGTGATATTTTGCTTTAATTGTGTTCTACTCATTTTTCTAAACATTTTGTTATATTGTTTGTAATTGTTTTATCAACATGCTATTTACTGTGATTTATCTAAGATATGGGATAATTACCTTGTTCTTCCCAAAAGGACGCTGCCACATGGCCAAGGTGGGGCACCTACTTTACTTGTTCTTCCCGATCTGGATCTGTGGTTGGGACCTTGGGTCAGGGGATCCAATTACCCAGGGCCGCTTTCCCCTTTCTCGCGATCTTGCAAGTGATCCTTTGTTTCCTCTATGAAATAGAGGAACATGTTGTCTTCCTCCGAGCAAGCTGTACCTCCATCGATCTGTGGGGCTAGAGCTCAACGGAGCTTCTCTACAGCTCTGTCGGCGTCACATGTTGTTTTGGAAGTTGTCGCCTTCCCGACACACGCTGTCGCAGTCGAGAGGTTCTACTCCGGTCTGGTCACCGAATCCCCCATATGTCTCACGCCACCGCTGACAGGGGGTTCCTAGTGAGAATCCGCCACCTCCAACTCTTCTCCTCGCGGCTAAGATGCGTGTGCCTAGACCTAGTCCCTCCTCATCTTCTCCAAGCTCTACCCGAGTTGGCTCGCTGGCAACAACCATAGCCGCGACGGGGTCTAGGGGAGCGTTGCCTCTTCCCAAGCGCCATTGTGCTGACCACCAGGCCTTGACACCAGCAAAGTCCCTGTCCACCGCCTTCTCCTGCTCGATCTGTCTCCCACGCGATGGAGATTTGTTTTCTACTGCACCTGTGTGCTTGGGTCTCCAGTGAGAGATCAACCATGATCTCCTCCTACGAGCAGAAAGGTTTGCTCTACCCCAGGCGGCAGCTCCTCTCATCTTACTCACTCCACCTATGGTTTGTGGTGGAGGGATAATGGAGAGAAATCGATCGCTCAACTGATTTTAACTAGCTTCATAAAGGGTCACAGTGCCTCTATAGCATCGGGTGCAACTGCCCATCTCTTACTCACACGACCAGTGATCGTGGATGAGTAGAACGTGCTTGTTTCCCTACTCCATGATTGACTGAGCAGTCCACATAATCAAGCCTAGCCATACCACGTTATCCATGGGAGGGTGACTACATACTATGTGACCTTAAGTTAAAAAAAATCATATAATGTGCTTCTAATTGATGACACCTCAAAAGAATACACATTATGTTATCATTTCAAACCTCCGCGTATTTCTCCAGGGTCATCCCAACAAGATGAACTTCAACAATGGATTTACAACCATGCCTTCTACATTTTATCCAAAAGTATACCATATGATCACTTAACCACATGTTCAAAAAAGGTATAAACCTAGGGATATTGAAGCTAATATAAACATCGATAGATATCAAACTTCATCAAAACTATTGGAACTCTCAAAAAGACTCAACATGCATGAAATCACTTATGTCCTTGATATTTAGGATTCCAAAAGTCCACTCCATCACATCCTACACACCTTAAAAGATATTTCGGCCTCGAAATTGAGCCATACTCATACTCCAAGGAAAAACTAAGGATCTTCTTCCATAGGTAGGAAACTATCTTAGGTGCAACATATCCAAAAACAAACCTCCATAGACATCTCCAAACTATCATTAGGATGTTTTAAAACATCTAAGGTGAAACACCCCTTCATAGAAGGCTCAAACATGGATTTAGAAACTCTGATTAGGTCATAACATATATCATTGTTAGGGTTTCATCCTTATCTTTGCCCATGAATTAGGGTTCCGTCATCATATTATCATGTTCTAAAGGAGTTACCTATGATTAACTCATACATCAAGGTTTCATCAACATTTTATTGAGATAATTTGTTAGAACATGTTCAACATTAACATATACCTTTTAGGAGGGAGTTAACCAAAGTTAACCCACTTTATCCATCCATATCGTATCGAGGTGTCATAATCTTTATGTTGTGCTAACATTGAAATTACATTTTTCATCTTTATTAAGCACTAAGATTAATACCTCATGTAACTTGATTCATTCATATGATCTTATTTCGTAGCTCATAATAATTTGCAACATTTACTAGTGATTTCATCACAAGATTAACCAACCATATTACATTATCATCTTTATTCATGTATATGGTTAACCATTTATGCATTAATATCAATTAAACCATCTCTAGGTTTTTGTCATATCATGTCCACTATCATCTCTCAAGATTAGATCGCATCCTTACAATTATTATATCATGCTTGTGCTAACAAAAGTATACAAGTGGCTTATCAAAACTTTATCTAGTCCAATTGAGGTTTTCTTACCCATAACATGAGGGTAGTGTCATACTCAGTCTCTCTGAGCTACCTCAACTCTATGAGTATCTCATAACAAAATCTTTATCTTCCCTCCTTTAGTCCAGGGTTCTCAGATTACCTCATTGGCACTAGTGATGGCCTTACAAGCTCTAGACACATAAGCACAGACCAAAACATGTTATGACATTCTCTTCATAGGTCTCTACCCATGAAACATCTTACCCAAAGTTCTCTTATATACACCACTAGATTCCTATGTGGGAAACCACCAACCTGAGCATGAGGCTTCACAGAAACTAACATAGCTACCTCCTCCAGGGTCTTGGGCTCTCTCCCTCACCCAGATGGTAGGCACTCGTATTCATAATCACATGCACATATATCTAGCCTCTCTCTGTCTCTAGGGTTTGGTCATCCCAAGGACATCTAGGGTTCAAGACATCTATAGGAATCATGCATTAGGCAACTCAACTCATTCACTCAGGAGTATTCTATTTTAGGACATGTCATATCACATATTTTTCATATTTCTCATATCTTGGAGTTTAGGTTCTCTAACCTTCTCCCAATGGGTCTCACTCTCTCTGGAGTTAACCCCAAAACTAATCCTAACACTAGAGGTCCTCCTTCGTAAAAGAGATTGAGGCTCGTGCTGACTCACCACCCAGTCTTAACTTAAGATATCTTATCTCATAAAAGCCGAGTTACTTGCATCATCAAGACTTATATCAAATCCTCAAAACTAAACTTAAGTCCTCAAAGACAAACATATATTATCATAAACCATCTTGTATCATCTATATAAGACTTACATCATATCACCAAAACTTATATCATCTATTCCATCTATCATATATTCCAACAAGGCTCTAGACATCTAATCTAGAACTACTCTCTCTTCTAGACTGATGTCATACACTTTCACTTAGGTTGCATGGTCACCTCCTACTCGTACATGTGTGGGGACACATTTTTGTAATACATATATATAATAAAATATTATATAGTTTTCTCAGATAAAACAAGTGTCAGAGAAAACTATCAAGGTTCGATCCGATTGGAATCAAAAACCAAATCCTGAAAATGAGTGTCCCACACATAGTAGAGAGTACAGTGTCATGAAAACTAGTGAAAAGGGTGAGAACAAGGGGTAGACTAGTGTAGCTACTCTAGACAACGCGCACAATATGTCTAGGGTTTCTCTTCCCTTGATGCACGTCATTTACAAATAGTGCAACATCCCATACCGCTGCACTACAAGGAAA
This sequence comes from Alisma plantago-aquatica, assembly GCA_963693085.1. Classification (NCBI taxonomy): domain Eukaryota; kingdom Viridiplantae; phylum Streptophyta; class Magnoliopsida; order Alismatales; family Alismataceae; genus Alisma; species Alisma plantago-aquatica. Next base: position 1,284,568,644 of record OY856412.1, on the reverse strand, counting down.
TAATGACATTTAAGGACTTGCTACTCAACAAGCACTAGTCTATACCTAGTTCGCAGACATCTAGGTGCTAACCTAGAGGCTAGGTCAGATTTAGCCTCTAAAAGATGACTAATCAAACCCTAAAAGATAATTTTAAGTTCAAGGTTCTTTAGTTTTGAGTTGCATAATGAGCAAATGTTCGACTTTGGTATTGTTCATGCTCTGATACCACCTGTGACGTCCCCAGATTTTCTAAAACTTAATCTGATGTATGAGGTCTAAATTGAAACCTCACCTCAGTGAGAATCCCAACTTAAACATCCTACTCTAGGCTAAGAAGAAGAAAATCAAGGGAGTCATAAGGAAACAACAGTAGCACATGTACATGAACAATAATAAAACCATACACATATGTTCACCATTCAACATATAATTACAATGTGAATTGCTACAACATTTAATATTACATATTGAACAGCAAACTTCTAATACATATACATGTACTACCTCAAAACTACATGACTTTAAGACAACAGGTCCACCTGTACACCAGTTCACCACACAACTCTCACTATCCAGGATCGTTAAGAGCATAACCATAACCTAAACAAAAGATTACATGCGGTAAACGTGAGCACAATATTCAAGAATATTGTACTGAGTATGCCTACGTGTCTTTTATATACCTCTCATCATATCTTGGCAATAAGATAAAACTAATATACTTGGAAGTAACAGAAGAATATAAGAAAAGCATATACTTGCACAAGGATATTCAATAACAAAAGAGAACACATATTTTAAGCTTAGTTTCCATCATATATCTCGTACATCTGCCCCTAGGGCTTTGATGTTTTTATGCCATGTCATATAACTCGTACATCTGCCACCAAGGGCTTTGATGTTTCTTCAATGCACTGTACTACCAAAGAGTTTAGTGTTGTCATATGATGGATCAGATACTTTATGTTTCATGTGTTCATAGCCATAAGTATGGAAAAGATAAAGCAACATAACATACATGAACAATCATTTCAACCAATATCATATGCCAAGTATTTTACTACACATATAACACAAGCATATTGTATAATAGGCCAAGTAAGAGGTAATGGCGTACCTTTCAAAGTGACATCCTAAACATCATATTCCTCATATCAACTATAACTTGGTCAAACCTGATTAAGATAAGATCATATACTATCATCAGGTTCTCATCATCTTACATCTCATCTTAACCCTAAACGTGTTCATATTTGGGTTTGCTTCATCTCTTTAGCATATTTCCATGATTACTTGTATTCTTATCTTAGATTTATATTACTGATGTCATATTCCAGATTACATCTCATTATCAAAGTTCATCATCTGAACATATTAACATTATGTCACACATTAACCCTAGGTTACATGCATGACTCAAATTAGGGTTTATATCGCATTAAGAGCAAACATCATCGTATAACATGGATTATGTGTATCATCTGATCTCATATTTAAATCTGAGGCTCCAGATACTGATATGAGCTTACTCTGTAAATTCCATCATCTATTAAGTATGTAAGTATTTATTGCATTATGTTTAGGGTTAAAAGCCCTAAATAGCCATATGAAGCAAATTACATGATTTCGTGCATCATCATCCTAATAACTGATGTACACTGGATTATAAGCATGAATATTGATTTACTGACATATTCTCATATTTTTAGGCCAACGTTTGATATTTATTATCCATCAATTAAGCACTTCAAAACTAACAAGATATCACCAATATTCATGCATCAAAAGCCTGATATTTTTCTTTAATTGTGTTCTACTCATTTTTCTGAACATTTTGGTATATTGTTTGTAATTTTTTTATCAACATGCTATTTACTGTGATTTATCTAAGATATGGGATAATTACCTTGTTCTGGACAATAGGCCACTACCATGTGGCCAAGGTGGGGCGCCTACTTTACTTGTTCTGCCCGATCTGGATCTGCGGTTGGGTCTATGGGTCAGGGGATCCAGTTACCCGGGGTCGCTTTCCCCTTTCTCGCAATCTTGCAAGCGATCCTCTGTTTCCTCTATGAAATAGAGGAACATGTTGTCTTCCTCCGAGCAAGCTGTACCTCCATCAATCTGTGGGGCTAGAGCTCAACAGAGCTTCTCTACAGCTCCGCTGGCCTCACATGTTGTTTTGGAAGTTGTCGCCTTCCCGACACACGCTGTCTCTGCCGAGAGGATCTACTCTGGTCTGGTCGCTGAATCCCCCATATGTCTCACGCCGCCGCTGACTGGGGGTTACTAGAGAGAATCTGCCGCCTCCAACTCTTCTCCTCGCGGCTCAGATGTGTGCGCCCAGACCTAGTCCCTCCTCGTCTTCTCCAAGCTCTACCCGAGTTGGCTCACCGGCAACAGCCGCAACTGCGACGGGGTCAAGGGGAGTGTTGCCTCTTCCCAAGCACCATTGTGGTGACCACCAGGCCTTGACGCCAGCAAAGTCCCTATCCACTGCCTTCTCCTGCTCGATCTGTCTCCCACGCGATGGCAGTTTGTTTGCTACTACACCTGTGTGCTTGGGTCTCCGATGAGAGATCGGCCATGATCTCCTCCTACGAGCAGAAAAGTTTTGTCTCCCCCAGGTGGCAGCTCCTCTCATCTTACTCACTCCACCTACGGTTTGTGGTGGAGTGATAATGGAGAGAGATCTATCGCTCAAATGATTGCAAATAGCTTCGTAAAGGGTCACAGTGCCTCTATAGCATCGGGTGCAACTGCCCATCTCTGTGAACTAGATCGAAGAGAAAACAGAGAAGAACATATGTGTTTTTGCACTGCGTGCAACTTGCAGCATTTTCTAATACTTGATCTCCTTTTATTCTGAACAAAGGGAAACTAACGTGTCGTGTCTTACGCCACATTCTAATTGTAATGTCCCAGGATTTGAGGACTCAGATAAAATAATCTTATAAGGAATGATTGGACTACCCATATCACCAAGGTGCACCTCCTTTTCCGGGAGCCCATCTCTAAAGAACTCCATAGTTAAGCATGCTCAGCTTGGAGTAGTACTAGGATGGGTGACCAGTCGGGAAGTTGATCCTGGCTTGCGTGTCAGTGTGGACAAAGTGCGCAGTTAAGGCTATAGTGGTGGTCTGTGGGGCCATTCGTCATTCCTGAAACTCTACTAGAGCCTAGGGCCGTGGGCCCAGGCGTTATAAATGGTATCAGAGCCATAACCCCTCCAGTAGGTGGGGCCAACATGGGCATGTGGCATGCCAGTCTTGAGCCATGCGGTCCAGGCAAGTTGGAAAGGGCTATCCGTAGAGACGAGATGGAGCCGCCCTTGCGCTGGTAGCCGTGGACGGGAGCTGGGTGTCCATGGGCCATTGTGGGTCTGCACTGAAATGGGGTCAGATTATGAGGCCATATAGTTAAGACTTCACGAGGACATCAAGAGTCGTAGTGGGGGAGATTGTAACGTCCCAGGATTTGAGGACTCGAATAAAATAATCTTATAAGGAATGATTGGACTACCCATATCACCAAGGTGCACCTCCTTTTCCGGGAGCCCATCTCTAAAGAACTCCATAGTTAAGTGTGCTCAGCTTGGAGTAGTACTAGGATGGGTGACCAGTCGGGAAGTTGAACCTGGCTTGCGCGTCAGTGTGGACAAAGTGCGTAGTTAAGGCTAGTGGTGGTCTGTGGGGCCAGTCGTCATTCCTAAAACTCTACTAGAGCCTAGGGCAGTGGGCCCAGGTGTTACACTAATCAAATCATGTTAATCCATGATCCTAGAATCAGGCCGCATGACCACGTCATGGCTATTGCATGGCACACACAAATTGCAGGCTCATGCTTTTTTAGGGAAATAACAAAGTTTAAGTTAATCTAAAATAAGTGGACAATGGCAGCAAATAGCAATGTAATTATCCAACAAACTCCCCCTAATCTAGTTGCTATTGACTTCAGCAACTTTGATTCTGGTTCGTAGTTCTTGGAACTTCACGCGCCCGAGAGGTTTCATCAGTATATCTTCTAGTTGATCGTCGTTGTTGATGTGCTCATCTGCAATCTTGCTTCTTTGAACACACTCTCGAATGAAATGGAAGCGGGTTTCTATGTGTTTACTCTGGTCATGAAATACCAGGTTTTTACATAGCTGGATCGCTGACTTGTTGTCCACGAGTATGGTGGCCACATTGGCTTTCCTCCCGAATAGGTCGCCAAGTAGCCGTCCAAGCCAGACACCCTGGCATGCGACGGTGGTCGCTGCGATGTATTCCGCTTCATAGGATGACAGAGCCACCACCTTCTATTTCTGAATTGCCAGGTCAGTGGACTCCATCCAAAGAAAAACAGCACGCCTGTTGTGCTTTTCCGGTTGTCGACGTCGCCGGCCATGTCGGAGTTGTTGTAGCCAACCAGCTTGGCATCATCACCTTCATGCTTGAAGTAGATGCAACCATAGTTTATGGTACCGTCTATATATCACAATAGGTGTTTGACGGCGCTGAGGTGCTCGGTGGTAGGTGCCTCCATGAAACGACTTACATAGCTCACAGCGAAGGCGATGTCCAACCTACTATGGACGAGGTATCTCAGGCTACCGACGATGCTTTTGTAGAACGTTGCGTCAGTTGCCGGATTCGAGCTTACCTTACTCAGCTTGAGCCGTGCCTCCATAGGCACATGCACATGATTGCAATCTTCCATGCCCGCCTTCTCCAGCAACTTGCTGGCATACGCCGCTTGGCTGAGGGTGATACGCCTGAGGGCTTGCCTAACTTCAATACCAAGGTAGTAATTGAGCAAGCCCAAATCACTCATTTTAAACATGTTCTTCATCTCACGTTTGAATTTGGCAATCTCCTATGAGTGTGCTCCAGTTACTATCAGGTCATTGACGTACACACCAAGTAGGATTTGTGAGTCACCAGTGCCGTGTGCATAGACGGCGTGTTCAGACGGGCTCCTCTGAAATCCAAGATGCAATAGCGATCTGTCCAGCTTGGCGTTCCAAGCCCTCAGTGCTTGTCGTAGCCCATATAGAGCCTTGTGCAGCCGTAGCACCTTGGTCTCGTGTCCTTCATAGACAAAACCAAGTGGTTGTGTGACATACACCTCCTCCTTGAGCTCGCCATTGAGGAACGCCGACTTTACGTCCATTGGTGTACCTCCAGACTTGTTGTGTGGAAATGGCAATCAGCACATGCACAGAGTCGAGGCACGCCACAGGAGCGAACACCTCACTGAAATCGATGTCGGCACGTTGTACGTAACCCTTTGCCACCAAGCGCGCCTTGTGCTTCACCACTATACCTCTTGCATCCTTATTGAGCTTATAGACCCATTTGAGGCCAATCGGACGGTGCCCTGCAGGCAGCTCGGTGAGTGTCCATGTGTTGTTGTCTTCAATCACCTTCATCTCATCGAGCATGGCTGCACGCCAGCTCTCATGCGGCTCGGCTTCAGCGAACGTGGCAGGTTCCTCACCAGCCACAAGGTGCAGCTCGTCAGCATCAAGCTTGTTATAAATGTTCTCCATGGTGCGGTACCGTCGTACCTCCTCACCACCGTCGGTGGACATTGGTGTAATCCCAGCGGGAGGTTATACGAACTCCACCCCTTGTCCAGTGGCTACAGGTGTATGTGTTGCTTGTGCCAGCTGTGGAGTTGATGGCGGGGACATAGCTTCTCCCTCGTGCTCGTTGATGTTATCCACCCGTGCTTCAGTAACCACATGAGTCGAGTACTCTATTGTGAACATTTTAGTGGAATTAATGTCATCTCGCTACTCCCAATACCACCATGCTTCCTCGTTAAATACAACATCACGACTTGTATGTACCCATTTTGCTATTGGATCATAGACTTTGAATGCCTTCGTGCCCACTTCATAACCAATAAACACCATTGGTGTACTACGGTCGTCAAGCTTCCTAAGTTGTGGTCGGGCTGTCTTCACATGAGCGATGCAACCGAATACGTGCATGTAATGCACATTAGCTTTCTTGCCATACCAAGCCTCGTATGGAGTCTTCCCGTTGACACTCTGGCTGTAAGAGCGGTTCAAGATGTACACAGTTGTTACCACCGCCTCACCCCAGAACATGCACGACACTCCTTTTTCCTTCATCATACTCCGTGCCATTGCCACTATGGTCTGATTTTGCTTCTCTACAACACCATTCTGCTGCGGTGAGTAGGGTTCCGTGAGGTGACGATGGACTCCAAGATCATCACAATATTCGCTGAACTCGGCAGATGTAAATTCCCCTCCCCTGTCCGTCCAAAGCGTGCAAAGCTTGCACCCGGATTCATTCTCTGCGGCTACTTGGAACCGCTTGATCGCCATCTCCACCTCGTCTTTTGTTGCCAACACTAACCACATGAACCAACTATGGTCGTCGATGAGCAGCAAGAAATATCTCTTCCCACCCATTGTTGGAGGTGTAATCGGGCCGCACAAATCAGCATGCACAAGCTCGAGCAGGTTGCTTGCTCGGAACTTGGCTTGTTGTGGGAACGGGGAGCGCCTTTGTTTGCCCGCGAGGCATGCATCACAGAGTTGGTCGACGTGGTTGATTGCTGGAAGACGACGAACCATGCCGACACTTGCCATCTTCTGCAATCCCTGGAAATTTTGGTGGCCTAGTCAAGCGTGCCAATGCCAAGCCTCCTTGTCGTGTTGGGCAGACAAACATACATGTTGCACAAGTTTCAAGTTTATAACATAAAGTCTGTTTCTTGATCTACTAACCTTGGTAAAGAGTTTTTTGTGTGGATCACGAATCCACATCATTCCACCATGGATTAGTGTTTGGCACCCGTTCTCATCCAATTGTCCAATGCTGACAATAATGCTCTTCAAGTGAGGGATGTGGTAGACATATTTCAGTGCACGATGTTTCACCACCACGAATGGTGAACATCATGGTTCCACGCCCGCAAATATTTACCACAGAACCATCTCTGAATTTGACGGATCCGGTGACGTTGTCGTCGAGCTCGGCAAAGGCTGAGCAGTCTCCGGTCATATGGTTTGACGCGCCAGTGTCTAGATACCGGGCGGCATCAACCAGGTCTGCCTTCTCACCGAGCTTGGGCTCCACATGTTCTTCGTTGAGAAATATGTGACCTCCAACACGCTCTGGTTCCGCCACCACATTGGATACTTGTGCCATCAACAACGTTGGTTCTTCGTCTTCAGCAACTTGGACAAGATGAGCTTCCTCACGTTTCTTCTTACGACAACCGCGAGCCCAATGTCCCTTCTTTCCACAGTAAAGACACTTCTCCCGATCGTTGGCGCTCGTGCCACTGCTGCTCCCACTGGAGGGTTGACGAACCTCAGCATTGTTGTGGCCTTCTTTGCCACGAATGCACTCTTTTCCTCATCGTCAGTTGTTGGAGCTGCTACCACTGTTTCCAAGGAGGTCATTGTGCTCACGTTGATTCATGTGTGTGAGCCACTCTTCCTTCATTAGCAGGAGATTCCCACCACCACCTTCCTCCGCATCCATGTCAAACCATTCCTCTGCGGCTTTGATTCGGCCGGTTAGATCCTCAATAGTAAGTTTGTCGAGATCCACCATGCTTTCGATCGAAAAAGCTAGCTGTGAGTAACGGCGTGGAAGAATTCGGAGGAATTTGAGCACAACCTTCTTCTCTTCTATCTCGTCACCGAGAATTGAGAGGTTGTTGACAAGACCAGTCAGTCGCATGGCGAAGTCGTCGGCGTTCTCACCGGATCTGAATTTGATATCTTCAAATTCCTTGCGTAGCGTCTGGGCCTTTGCCTCGCGTACGTGTGTTACTCCCATCCTCAAGGTCTTGATGGTGTCCCATGCTTCCATTGTAGTTTTCTTGACGAAAAGTGTGGCCAGCATCTCCAGTGGCATGGCCCGGAGGATGGCCTCCAGCGCCATGCGGTCGTTTTGGTACTCCTTGGTACCTCACTCCACCGCTTCCCAAAGGCCATGAGCCTGGTGGATCACACACATCAGCAGTGCCCAATCTCTTACTCACACGAGTAGTGATCGTGGATGAGTAGAACGTGCTTGTTTCCCTACTCCACGATTGACTGAGCAGTCCACATAATCAAGCTTATCCATACCCCATTATCCATGGGAGGGTGACTACATACTATGTGACCTTAAGTTTAAAAAAATCATATAATGTGCTTCTAATTGATGACACCTCAAAAGAATACACATTATGTTATCATTTCAAACCTCCGCATATTTCTCCAGGGTCATCCCAACAAGATGAACTTCAACAATGGATTTACAACCATGCCTTCTACATTTTATCCAAAAGTATACCATAAGATCACTTAACAAAACGTTCGAAAAAGGTATAAACCTAGGGATATTGAAGCCAATATCAACATCGATAGATATCAAACTTCATCAAAACTATTGGAACTCTCAAAAAGACTCAACATGCATGAAATCACTTATGTCCTTGATATTTAGGATTCCAAAAGTCCACTCCATCACAGCCCCATTGTTCCCTTCAACTTTTGGGCTCAGTTCCTCCTTTCCATTGTCGAATGCATCTGTTGTTTTAACCTCTTTGTAGTTTCACTCATATCTTCCTCTTCCACCGCCAAATAGAATACAATTTCCCATCCTTAAAATACTTACTAATGGAGAAAGAATTCAGAATGCACCTGACAACAATATTACTTAACAGTACTATGCATACCTTGAGTGGGACTCTGGAACCCACTGGCACCAAGGTTCAAAACCTCAAACCATTTTATACAACACTGTAGGGTATGTGCAACAATGAGGAAACAAGGAGGTCACTGCCTACTATTATTCTAGCAAAACAAATCACAATTGATGAATCACAAGAATCAACAATATTTTCGTTGCCCAAAAAGATCATAGAGAACTAGCTTCATGGACAAAACATCAATATTATTGAAACACACAGAACTATTGTCACGGACAAAACACCAATATCATTGAAATGTGAATAGAAAAGTATGAAGACCTTAGTGCTTTTCATGTAACAATTTATATGGTCAATATATTATCTATTTTTATAATGCAACCCTTCTATCCAGTGAAGTTCGAACCAGATAAGAAAAACCATCTCTGATTGGCTTGAATGATTGGGTGGGGAGGTAAAGTTGTGAGTTTGATAGCCTAACATTGAGTGGGATTTCTATGCATATGAGAAGGTTCTCCACACCATGCTATACAAGCTTTGTCATAACATGCATGGACCACATAATGATGCCTTACATAAGTTGTGAGACAAACTTAGGAAGGATAGTGATAATTTGATAGAAAGAGGAATAACTAGAAGAGGTCAGGGATTTGATATTTCTAGATGACATTTAGGCAACTTTTCACATCAATTTCCACCATCATCTGTTCATCAAGTTGCATTGGATGTTGCTAATACATGACAATAACTTGGATCTCTTTACCGTGTGCAAATAAGTTTCTTGGATGAAATAATGACATAACAACTACTCTCAATCAAATTTAAGCTACCATTATGTCTACTACAAGGAGAATATATGATGAATCGGGGATAAAGCCTTGGTATTTATAAAGAAGGTGTGTGCCTCAAAAGTGAAAGGAACACCTAGAGGCATTGATACAATAAATCATCCACAAGGAACATGACTAAATGTTCATCATTATTTCCTCATTAATGGTCCCTCCTTAGCATCCTAAGACTTACATTTATTCCCACCTCTAAATATCTAGATGTATCTATTATAGTCAATGACTCATGGCATGAACATGGAAATAGAGAGGTTCTAAGCATTAGAAATAGAGCCATCAATAGTCATTTACTGACGTAATAGTCTTTCTCCACCACATTAAAAGACCCATGTGTATACCTTCTACATATTGTTATCAAAATATTGGTATAATTACTACTGGAAATCGGTGTTTATAACTAGCAATATGGTTACTTGTTGCACCTATCATATGCAATGAATTATTGGTAATGTACTTTCTAGTATATTAGTTTGTGGTTGAAGGCCTCAAGTTTTTCTTTTTCTTGTGTGTTTTATTGGAGGTTTTATGTGTGAATAATTTCTAGTTCATCACTTGGTGGCCATAAATTAATACATTTAATAATAATAACATCATCCAATATATGTATCTTATAGTGAATTTGATCTCTAGTTTCTATTTAAACAACGTTTGCACATAATTCAACTAGTTCAAGGGTCTGTACAAGAAAGACAAAGATGTCTAAAGTCTAGCATTCAATATTCTAAATCACATGACAAAAATGGACATCATAAATATTTGATTCCATAACAATCACTAGAGTAGCAAGGCAAACCAATTGACCATGGTAATGTTGTGCATAATCTGGCTCGTCATGATTTCTTAGTCAAAACCTAAGATAGCTATCATATCGTGGCATTCAAAACCCTGAATGAAGAAAATCCCTATAATTTAGCCTATTGATAGCAACATTGATTCAATAATTCTTACTAGGTTTGACTTAATTATAGCTTAGTAGTACATATGATTATATATTTTTGAAGGTTGTAGTTGAAATGATTAAACTATCAATACAGTACAAAAAAGCAATGATAATTGGATGATTATAATTATAAATTGGTGCAATTGATAAAGTATTTCTCTCATAGTGTTCATTAGCAATCGCTAGAATTGTAAACGTATCAAAACAATGATAGGAAGTATAGTTGGTAAGATATTATTGGTGAAAAACTATTTTGAGGTCATAATTGGTGAAGGATCCTCCAAGAAGTTCCAAGCTACTTAAAGAATAAGGAAAGCTTGTTTATCATGGAAATGCAAAGATCATGGAATCGCTCCATCATGTGAACAAGAAAAATGATCTTCCAACCCTATGTGTCAACTATAAAGAAGATTTTCAGTTGACTTTTCTGGCGACATGTTGTCTTTGTGGAGGTAGAAATAGGGATTTTTCAGTGTGTTAGGCATATTTCAGATGAATTGGTACATTTTTAACTTTGGAGCATATTCATCCTTGTTTAGATAAACTTGGTAAGCCCCTAATGATCAAGGGCATGCTCAAAGTCATCACAACTTCACTTAAAAATAATATGATACTAGCAAATATGGGTCAGTTAAAACAATTTTTTTATAAAACAAATAAAAGATGTTCATCCAATATAAATGCATGTGCATATTTAAAGAGATTATTGTGTATTTGGTGCCAACATAAAATTTTAATAAAATTACACTTACATTCATCATCTAATCTTCATAGGACTTACTCAGATCACCTTTAGCATGCACTACTCATTCCTTCCTCCATTCTAATCATCGTACAATACAAGTGGCACAAACAACACAAATGAGAAAGAGAAAATGTATTGGTTGTAGTTTGGTCTTTGGGGTACTAAATTATACTCCCAAGTGCACAAAAGCAAGTGAGAGACAAATCATGCAGGATGCATTACAATCCTGCAGTGCAAGATACTTACACGTGTGCAGTACATGAAAAAGGTCACACACAGACATAAAGTCATAGTTATGCATGAGAATTTTAAGTTTCCAAGAAAGCCTCAAGCTAGTGACCTAGATAACTTATTCTATTGGGGGAATTTTGTTAACACCATCCAATTGTAACTATTAGCTAGAAATTAAAAAACATGGTGATCAATTTAAGATGTCAAATATTATTATATCATTCAAATTGTAACCGACCATTCAATCCATATAGTCATTGTCTTGTATAGTCCTTTTGACGAAGAGTGCAATATTTGGCATGGTAATGTCGATCAATAATATGATAGGTTATACTGGAGATACTAAAGAATAATATGTAATGTGACTGCAAAATCAGATCTAATATATAGAAGAATAAATATTCAAATTACTGACATTGATACAATGATTCATGGTTGTAAGATGGGACCCAAGTGTGATAAACAGACAATGTGGGCACTATATAAATCACTATTGACTTTTTTCATGACATTCCATATTTTCTAAGGGTCCTAATTAGGGAGAAAAAAACATAAATAGGAAAGCATACAAAGAATCTAGTTGCCTAATACCATTATTTGGTCTACATAATTTAGTATGCTCCTCATTCACAAGAAGCTCATGCTAATAGTAATTAAAATTACTTGGAGATAGTTGGTTTATCAAATAGAGAAAAAAATCAATCCCAACTATTGCAATCATAATATGTAGTTATATAGGCTTGAATACTCATCTTCACAAAAAATATCTTCTTGAAATTATTAATCAGTTAGAAAAAGTTTCTTTAGGAAAAATCCCATGCTCTGTGGGTAAGACAAGATGACAAGAATATAAAGTTGATGTTGAACTACTTTTTTTGGTCCAAAAAGCGCATGTTACTATATTGATACCAAAAACATAGGGTACATAAGATGAGCCCCCTACATCCAAATGACAAAAGACCAGGGAAGCTAAAGATGCCCTCACTTCTCGCAAGACGAAAAAGGAAACTTTCGCTCCCAGAAATAAAGAACAAAAAAGAATAGAACATAGGGACATCTTAGAAAAAGGAGAAAACCAGGAAAACTCAAACAGAGTCAACCAATCTGTCAAACTCTATCCTAGAAATCTCCTCCATTTTGTTCTTCTTATGTTTGTTTTTTTTTCTTTGGTATGGAACCTTTAATCAACTTTAACTTCTTCATTAGATCCAGCTCAAGATCATAAGAGCTGACAAAAATCTCATCATCAGTAGCAACTACACTCACTTGTTGATACTCCAGGGATAAACGTGAGCTCTACATTATCTTCCTAGCACACATTGGTGTGCTCCTACGAATGGATAGAGAAAGTTACTATTCAAGGTTCAAACCCTCCTCCAACAACACAAGTGAACTGTAGTACATGTCCAGTTCCAATAAGGAAGGAGAATTGGAAAGTTTTACCTCTACTTATTTACTGGATTGACCATCAATAAACATAACAACACCCTGATTTTTAGTTGTCACGACTACCTCATTTTCCTCACTAGTAATAGGAGATGAATGCAAGACATTAGTAGCTTTGACATTTCCTCGAATACCTGGCTTGCCAACACAAAGTTGTAGATCCATTATAGAAGACTTGGTTTTGGTTACCAATAAACATGATGATAGCTTGTGCCCAAAGCATTTACATCTTGAGAATTTCAAAGGTTTATCTATAAACTCAACCGTCAGGGGCTTAGATACTTCATTGACTACAATGGTAACCTCCTTGAGGAACTCCGAGCTAGACTCCATCTCGACGCACACCACTGCTTCCTCAAGACTATTGGCTACGAGGGACATATACTCAAAGTCAACTGGATTTCCAATTAAACTAGAGACTCCTGCTAGTCGATCAAAGTCCAAGGTACACCTGGATCCTCTATCTTGAACCAGACATGAATTTTGAGGAATGAAAGAGGGGATTGGATAGAATCATGTTCCCAAGTGTAGGTGATGATGAGAGCTTCATCCATCATCCATAGTGCCTCTTTTAGAATCCTTTCTCTCTCTTTGTAAGTTTCCATCTTAATGATGAATCCTTCAGGATCCTCTGCAATGATCTGGAAGATGCCACTTGGCCTCCAAAGATGTTGAATCCATCCATGAAGTTGGTTGTGGAATGGTTTCCCCTGTGAATCATACTAAAAGATACTCCTTCCAACTCGGGACTTTCTCTTCCTCACGTGAGATTGAAAAACACTTAACTCCATTACAGATCTATGGATCAATGAACTTGATAATAGACACTTCTTCAATCTCCTTTCCATCCCAACTAGCTACCAACCAATCCGCAATAGGGGGAGTTGAATACACGTTTGTTTCTTTCACAGGTGGAAGTGAGGAAATTGACGGAGAAGAGGGGTGATTTGAGTACGGGGGTGGAGAATCCTATGGCACATCTTGTTTTGGATCAATGGCAGCTCTGTCTCCATCCGCGACACTTGAGACGACTGGAGGAATCAAGGCCAACAACTCAGAAAATACACTAGTAGATGAACTCCCTTCTCCGACCGTCACACTTGAGCCAATCGAAGGAGTTGTAGAGCTTGATTCAATAGCTACACCCTCCCCAAAATTGTCGCGCCCCCTCGGGTTTCACCCCTTCCCTCTTCAGCCTCTCCCACTTACTCATGCCATTCTTAGCTATACCTAATGCATTAAAGTTGATGTTGAACTATTAATCAAACTAGAAGAACATTTATAGAACTAGCATGGTCCAGGAGAGTTTTTTTATTCTCTCTTCTTCACTCATACTTGTCCTAACTTGCTCTAGCCATTGAGGTATATTATTCAAGGTTGGAGATGGGGGTGGGGACTAATAGAGGGCATCAAGGGGATTGTTCAAGGTTGGAGATGTGGGCTACCTCACATACAGGGTCAGGGAAACATGCATGTTGTAGGGAGGGATTAATGGTGGAAGAGGCTTGGTAGTGATGGTAAGGATAAATGGTGATAGTGTCGCTGGTACGAAGAAGGAAATGGGCCAATAATATAGCGTGTTAGCTTTGTTTCTAACTATAAAAGATTTATCTTGTATTGGTAAAAAAGTTATTTCCTCATAATTGAAATAGTGTGAACTTTTTTTGGTTAATGTAACCTTTTACTACCTCCTACTTGAACATGTACAATATTTTTAGTATTCAAATTTAGAAATAGCCCTAACAAAACCACAAACTTTAGGAACACAAGAATTTGGTTGCTAAAAAGTGTAAAAAGGGTATACATTTCACATCTATTGATAAAATAAATCAGATTTCCACAAACAATACACTGGACATACCTTAAACAATATATATCAGGGTTAATACGAGCTTCATTTGATAATATCTGAGACTTTTCTTGTAAATCAATGCAAATCATATAAAATTTATCTTTAACTTTAGCACAATGACTTTTCTACAATTAACTCTTCCAGACTGTCAAGGACAAGAAGTGTTGGTGAACTTATGAGATTAATTATGCTAATAACCCTTGCCTTTTTTCTGCATGACATGCCTATGTTAGTATATTCACCCTTCTATGTATCAATGGAAATCATCTACAACAACATTTAACATAAATTTGCAAAGTTATCTATATTGTTAGGTACTTCGTCCATGTCTTCGGTTTCAACATAATTTAAGATAAATGCATGATCAAAAGAACATGGAAATTTAGTGGCACAACTTGAAACTTCATTGTAAAATCACTATTATACTTAAGATCTATAGAACGGATATATGTTCCCTATTTTAACCCAAAACATTAAGGCCAAAAACTAGTCAGAAATGGAAACTTTTCCATCCTCAGGCAGAGCTATTGCTGAAGCAAGGAGAGATTTACCTATTGAAAGTTCTTGCCCATATTGTGTTCTTGGCATTCATTAATTTAAGTATTAGGACCTGGAATGACCCTTATGTCATTAACATATCATGTCCTACACTTAATAGCTGACAAAGAGTAGAAAACATGATGGCAATACAATATAAAGAGAACTGACTTCCAGCCATCCACATCACGACTCCATCATCATCAAATTCTTAAAAGGGGATTGAGCAACTTCTCATGCTTTATTTGCTTTCTAGAAGTTCTCTTTATCCTTCCTTTGGGCTTTTCCACTTGGACCATCTTGGTCATCCCCCACCCATCTCCCAGCTAAACCCTTTCCCTTCCCAAACTACATACATCGATCTGTCAAGTAATGACTTGATTTTCCAGACTAGCAGATTTCCTTCATTTCAATTGAGGCTACAATCTCCTCTGCACTAGATCACTAAGTGTGTTATGATAGCCAGTGGGTGATGGGAGGGAGCAAGAAGGTGACAATCATCATTGGACTAGCTGAGGATAGAAGTCACTCAACACTTGCTCTACATGAGATAAAATGTTTCACCATTTAAAAGCATCTCTGTGAATTGAGCTTCTTCACTCCTACGATGGCCCAGTTGCACACAAAATCAAAAAATATAGTTTACATAATGGGGGATTAGAGTGTATTGAGAAATTGAAGTAAAAGGTTCTAATATTCTCTAACTTCACTTTAAATTGAATATTTTCCTATGAATATGTCTAAAGTTACTACGAGTAAAAGTGGTCTGAAATTGACAAACCATTGTAGTTGAACGATTGTGCATCAATTTAACTCGTCTCTTGTCCTCAATTTTTCTTCCTCATGCTCCTAGTGCCTTCTTTCCGGTGATCTACAAGG
Source organism: Alisma plantago-aquatica (assembly GCA_963693085.1). Classification (NCBI taxonomy): domain Eukaryota; kingdom Viridiplantae; phylum Streptophyta; class Magnoliopsida; order Alismatales; family Alismataceae; genus Alisma; species Alisma plantago-aquatica. Next base: position 1,284,552,514 of record OY856412.1, on the reverse strand, counting down.
TTTCAATATACCTGGGGGTGGAAGAAGATGAAGGTGTGATTGGGGGTGTCAAGGGAAGAGAATAGGGTGAGAGGGAGGGAGCATGATCATGTGGACATAGGGGCTATTACAGTGAATGAAAGAGGGGGATATATGGGTGGATGCGGTGGAGGGGTCTATCTAGTGGATGGCGAAGGGGGCTATCCTAGTGGATGGAGTAGAGGGGGCTATCAGGTGGATGGTGGAGGGGTATATCGGGGTAGACGGGCAGAGGAGATGAAGTACATTTGGGATGGGGTGCCAGATTTGATTGGGGGAGGCTGGCCGCACCAACTGGAGAAAAGTGGAGTAGGCATGAAAAACATGAAATTTTTGAGCATATGATTCTTTGAGTGTGGGGAGCAAGAAAGATATTATTTGTCGTCAAATGAATTATGTAATTAATTTATAGTTGTTGAAATTAACTATATTATTTTGTTTATATTTTTATATCTTGTAAATAGAAGTAGTTTTTAACTACAAATACAATATATGTAGTTAAAATAATTGTATCTAAATCATACTTTTTTTATTGTGTTATACCATTAACTTCCCCAGTGCCTTCAACTATGTTATTCCTTCCCTTCCCCATATTTTCTTACTAGACTTTCATCATCCCTTACCCAAACTCTTGACGTGAAGGAAGTGTCTTGTGGGACCATAATACTTACATATCCAGTGTCCCTCTCACCCTTGGATGGGATGTGCAAAGATGGTCCCAAGCAAATTAACCTTCAACACCTTCATGTACAACCAAACTGTCTACACAATTTTGATCTCACCATCATACATAGACTTATGCATTGCATTCTCCTGAAGCTCTGACATCTCCATTGTTGGTGGGGAAGACTCCATAATATGAAAGTAGAGGGATGACTTTGATATGCCACCCCTTATGATAGATATTTTTAGCGTCACTCAACCCTCCTCTTCCCAAGTTTGTAGCATTGCTACCCCATATGTTGTTCCCAATAACCACCCCCCTCTTAATATTCATCCACATCACCTCATCCACCGCTACCCTGATACCCTATGAGGACTTTCCTATCAAGAGCTTATGTTTCCTTTATGAAACTTGGGTGTACACCCCTTCCATAAATTTGTCCCATGATTCCCTCACCATCGCCTTGGCATCACTATCCTCCCATCCTCCCCATCTCGTCGTCCTTCTTTTTGCTTGTGGTCCCTCTTGCTCCAAAACCCTACGCATCCTCCCTACCACGAGTCTGGAATGGCACACAAAATTCCTTCTTTTGTTGCATTCATTTCTACTATTCTCACAAGATCTTTCACAATTCTACGAGTGAAGGTGATTTATCTTTGGGCATTGTTCTTTCCAAATAGCTCACCCCACAGCGGCACCATCCACCTTTTCAATGGGTACACTCTAACTAATGGCCCCACATACATGTCTTCTCAATGTCTACCTCTTCATATTTGTATTCCTTCTCGTATGGCCTATCAATCCGAATATGAAACAATATGACAGTTGCTTCTCATACTTGATTTCTATTAGAGTTGTCTGTCCTTATCCTTTATCCTTTGATTTTAGTTAATCGACGGTAAGATATCAACTCTCACCTTGGCCTTGATATAAGCATCCCATCCCAGATTCGTCTGGTCCACCACTATGCACTCCCCCACTTTCCCAGCTATTAACTTCACTACATCGTCTAACAGAAACCATAATTCTAGGTTGTAAAGGCAGATCCAAAAACAACAATAAATGAGTGCCACCTCTGTGGGTTATCTTATGCTCTAATCTTTTTGTGACCAATAGAAAATTGTCAAAGTTCAATGGCATGTCTGAGATGTCTCGTTCTCATTCAATGGAGGAATTGGAAGACAAATAAGTTGTCGTCCATTTTCCTAAAATTTGCCTCTTTTTATAATGTACAATTCAAACTCAGGGTCTTTTTCACCGTAGGAAAGTTATACGGTCTCTCGGTCATGAATTTTTCAATTAATGCAAGATATAGGTGCTCCTTTGCAATATCAACATTCTCTTTTGAAAAATCCGTCACATCATCCTCATCATCCTCCACTGTTACTGCCACACACCGCACACTTAGTTCATCAATCTGCCACTGGTAAGAAAAGGTCCTACAAAATACACAGAGGTTATGTCCAGGGGATCACGTTGAGAAGAAAAACCACAAATGCTTGTGGAGAAAGAACTATCGGTGTCTCAAGGTGAAAGAAGCCCTGTATGTCACCCACATGATCATCTAGGAAACCTTAGACGTGTGTGAGAGTTTAAAGGACCTTGTTTATGCATTTCTAGATAAATTTTTCCTTATTGAGAACTTCATAAAATATATTAAATATTATATTGTGAATGTTTGTTTTTTTATAAAAGTTCATTTCATTTAAGCAAATAAATCATACAAAGGTAAAATGCAAGCTAAAAACCTGCATTTACAAGGTTTTACCTATTGGAGAAGCTAGAAAGTGAGCAAGCAACAAAAAGTAAGTAGATAGTTCATGGGGGAGGCACCCCTTAACAAGCCTCAAAGAGCATCAGCCATAGGAAACAAAAAGATTATGTAATTATCCTAGATGTAGAATTCAGTAGGTTGGTTCCAGTTTCTTCATCAAGCATTTCCTTAAGCTGGAACAAATAGGTTGCTTCTGATTTACTAGCTTTGAAGTCTAAGATTTCAACCACCTTCTCTGTTTCCTGGTGACCTGCAATGATGCATAATTTTTAGATCGAAAATTATTGTATTAATTATGGTGGTCTTGGGTTTGTTTTTATTTTCGTATCTTCTATTGTTTCTCTCATTCCAGATATTCTAGAATATTGTTAGAAGGTTGTCATCAGGTAGGAGGTGGTGGTTGTTTCTACAGGGATGGAGGTTGGTTGCGATTTTTGTTATGTTTTGGTCAGAGTGTCTGAGAAACATGAAATGGTTGATGATTTCCCTAGAGATGTAGCAGTGGTTAAAGATGCGGTCCACTGTTTCTTCCTATCTCATGTAAAGGGAGCATCAAGATGGTCCTTGAAAGCTTCTTTTTTGAGATTTTGGTCAGTAAGAAGTTTATGGTTCAGGAGAAGCAAATAGAAGATTTGTTTTTTTGTGGCCATTTTTTTTCCATATGGTGGAGCAAAGAGGAGTGATACCTCTTAATAGGAGGAAGGAATAGGAATCTTTTGGCATGCATTTTGATACCCAAATTCATTAAATTCTATTTGAAGTATTATTTTCATGCTCGTGGTTGATGTTGGTAAGTTCATTTTGATCTAAATGTTCTAAAAACCATTGTTTGAGGGAGTTGGATCTCGTGCTGGTGAGGAGGCCAAGAGCTTTGGTCGTAGTGATGTTTGTAAGTTTTTTTGGGGTGGACCAGCTTATGTGCCTACTTTCTATGGTGCAGTTTTTAAACCATGGATCAAACCAGAAATAAATATTTTTGTGGGAGTGTGGAGGGGTGTAGATGATTTGATTTATGAGGTGGATTTTCTTGTTGAAGTATTTCCATAGTGGAGAAGCAACATTTTTTTATTTTGTGCCAAGGGGGAAATTTATTGTATTATTTTTCAGAGATCAAGTTGTACCAAATTTTGTTTTTATTGTTGTTTGCCAAGTTGTTTATGATTTTTTCTATCAAGCAGAAGGCATGATTTTCTAGGTTTATGATTCCCCAGCCCCCTTGGTTAGTTGGGTAAGTGATGGTGTCCCAATTTACTAGATTCATATGTCTCCCTATCTGTGAGGATTTTTGGTGGTTGTTCCAGAGGAAATTTCTTCTTATTTTATCGATGGTGATTCTGGTTTTTGAAGGTAAAGGGATGAAACTGAGGTAATGGGTGGTGATTGAAGTTAGAGAGTTGTTGAGGAGTGTGAGTCTTCTAGAAAGGTTCAGATTGTTGTTTGTCCATGATGAGAGCTTGTTTTGTATTTTCTCTATTATTGGGAGCCAGATCGTGTGTGACATGTTTAGGGGGTGATGCGGAGTCCCAGGTAATTGAATGGGAAATTTTCAATCTTACACCTGAGAAGAGTCTTAAATTTTTGAATTTTTTGTTGGTCAATATGGACTCCAAAGATAGAGGATTTTTGGAGATTTATTTTGAGGCCCGAACTGTAAGAGAAGAAGCCAACGATTCTGACTGTGTTTATGACTGATTTGTCTTATGGTGTAAGAAGGATGATAGTGCCGTCAGTAAATTGAATGATATTTTCATGGCATTCGGTTGGTGTTTTTATCAAGCCTCTTGAAACACCTAGCTTAATCATGTTTTTGAGGATGGTGGTGACTATAATGAACAAGTCCCCCTGTCTAATACCAGTTGAGTTCTTAAAATATCTGAATGGTGTTCCATTGATGATAGTGGAGAAGTTATTTGTAGAGATACATGCGTGCATTCAGGAGGTCCATTTATCAGGAGACCCAAAGCCCCTTAGAGTCTCCAAGAGACAATCCCAGTTTAGATAGTCAAAAGCTTTTTCAAAATCTAGTTTGATGGAAAGAATGGGTGTTTTGTTTTTGTAACAAAGATGTATAGTTTCATTTACCATGAGGTAAGCATCTTGTATACTTCTCCCTTTAATGAAAACATTCTGATTTAGGGGTGTGATGTGGTTGATTTTTGGTTTTATTCGGTTTGTCAAGGTTTTTGCTATAATTTTATATGATGCGTTGATGAGGTTGATTGGTCTGTATTGAGAAATGAGGTCTGGTTGTTCAATTTTTTTAATGAGAGCATTGAAGGGTTTTTTTAAGATGTTTGATAAGCCTTTGAGGTTCATTGTTGAGGTGAAGGGCCTAGAGGAAAGCAAAGAAGTCTTTTCTATAGTGATTCCAGTTTGCGAGGTAGAATTCTACATTTAGACCATCCCGTCCAAGTGATTTGTTGAGTCCAATAGATTTAATGGCAGTGTCAACTTCTTCCCGGCTAAAAGGGTTTATAAGATTTTGGGGGTTTGGGATTTTCTTTGGGCCTAGAGAGTGCCAGTTGAGTTCTTTCAAGCAGGATGGGGAGTGTTTGGTGTTCAAGATTCTTGAGAAGTATTGGACGATGTGATTAGTTATTACATGATTGTTTTTTGTGAAAGATCCATTTACTTTGAGGTAGGAAATTGCATTTTTTTGTGATTGTTGTTGTATATTTTGTGAAAAAAAAATGTGTTTTTATCTCCTTTTACCCATGAGACTTTCGCTCTTTGTCTCCATTTTAGGTCAAGGCAATGTTTAATGTGATCAAGGTCAGACCTGATAGACAGAGCTAGAGTAGGATCTGCAGAAGGATCCTATTCCACAAGGAGGAGTTGTTGTTCAAGATCAGCCAGAGAGTTTGAGAGGTTGTGGGGTTGTTGATGAGTCCAATTTTTGATGAAGGTTTTGATATTTTTGGTATTTTGTTGGATGTGTAGGCCAAGATTTGAGGTATTTGATGTGGCAAGTTTCCAATGATCTAGGAAAGAGTTTGAAAGGCTTGGAGTAGTAAGCCAGTAGTTGTCAAATCGGAAAGGTCTAGAGCCCCAGGGTTCAGAAATAGTGTCAAGAATGATAGGGAAGTGGTCTGATATGGCTCTATGAGCTATACTGACAGAAGCCAGAGGGTAGAAGTCTTCCCAACATGATGAGCATATGAAATGGTCCAATCTTGCAACAGAAAGGTTTCTATACCATGTGAAAGAAGCATTTGAGGGAAGAAGATCAATCATGTTGAAAGAGTGTAGAAGGTTAGTGAAAGATTTCTCAGTAGTTGAAAGGGGAGCTGAAGAGCAGGAGGGGTTAAGTTTATCTGAGGTTTGAGTGATGAGGTTAAAGTCACCACCCAAAAGCCAAGCTTCGTTGTGAAATTCAGCAGTGATGGTTGAGAGTTTGATGAGAAAATCAGATTTTTTGTGGCTTAGTTCACCATAAACTCTAGTGACAGACCAAGTGAAGCCATCTGAAAGATTTTTGAATGTTAGCGTAATGGTGTGGTTTTGGCATTCCTTGCTTGTGACAGTGAGGATGTTTTGTTGTAACCTACCAGAAGTCCATGTTTGAAACCCAGGGGGGATTTGCATCCATTTAATGATCTTATTTCCTCCTATGGTTTTTAGAGCGAAAGGTGTGAGGAAAGTTTTGGTTTCTTGAATAGTAATGATATCTATGTTGTTTTTATAAATGTGATATCTAATCTCTTATCGTCTTTTAAGGTTTGCTACCCCACAAACATTCTAGGATGATATTTTCATTTTCTTTGTTTAAAATAAACTCAGGATTCAGAGAGGCTATGTATTAGAAGACGGTTAGGTTTTGGAGATCCTTGTGAACCCCCTCTACATGTCTTCTATAGGTCCAACCCATGATGTTTTCTAGATTTTCCAATGTTTTGTTAGCTTTAGTCTCACTTTCAAAGGTGATTCCAATTTTTTCTACAAAGGTGGTGAAGCTATCTATGTTGGACCATGAAGCTAGATCCTCTATGCTATCCAAATCATAAGCTTTTGATGAGGCATATAATGAAGGTGAACTCTTATATTTTGCTAAGTCAGAGTTATAAGAAATAGAAGAGTTTGATGGGGATTTACATGTCTCAGCTTCATTGAAAATATGCCTTCTTTTCAATCCTTCTAGGCTAGGGCAACATTTGTTGGACCGACTTGTTGGTTCTCTCCCCTTTTTCTTTTTCCTTTTGCTTCAGACTCTGTGAAGATCTGATCTCATCTATAATGACATATTTTAGTTTGTTCAAAGTGTTTGTGCTAATGTTTATTGGTATGTTGTCCTCTTTTGCAGGAGGTGGGAACCATTGGTCAGGACAACTGGTAGGTGGGGAGGAGGGTCTCATAGGGGAGGATGTTCTAGGTCTTTTGAGATTTTGTGGTTTTCTGGAGTTTCTAGAAGATGTGGTTGAGTGTGTTTTTCTTTCCCACAGTAGGTGTCTTTCCCCATGTTTGTAGTTTTGGTTCTGGGGCTTCTGGCTTTTGGCAGAACAAAACCAGGAGGGTGGATGGGCTGAGAGGTCAGAGAAAGTAGTTTTGGCTTCAGATGGGTGCTCAGCTGAAAGTTTGATATTGTATATATATTCTTCTAGTTTGATGTTCATAGATGAAGGAAGTGAGATGGATTCCTTTATGGACAGGAGGCAGAAATCCTTAATGTATTGGGTGGGATGGAGGGTTTTTGGGCTGACGTATTGGAGGGTGGAACCTATAGTATGTGTTATGGCTCTAAAGATTTCAATCTCACAAAGATGTAGGGGAAGGTTTGATATGGCCACCCAGTCGGAGCCCCCAGCCGGAGATTCAATTGCCCCAAGTCCTGCAGACCATCTTGATAATTTGGCTTGGATGAAGCTTGAGCCACATGGGATAGTAAGGGTTTGGCCAAAGAGATGGTCAATTTGTGTACCTTCTAGAACCGAGTATAACAGCTGATTTGGCAAGAGAGTCTTAGGTTTGAGAACGGTATGACCAGGAATAAGGAGAGAAATGGCTCTAGTAACATCGAGAATGTATACTTTGTTATTGTCCAAGTTGTTTTCAATAGTGGCAACTATGCTCCTAAGCAAGAAGACTTTGAGGAGTCTCATAGAGTTTGCTGGGAGATCGAGAGGGATGGAGTATTTAAGGTGGGTTTAGTCTTCCATTGGGGAGAAAAGGTAGGAAGGAGCTTGTGAAGCATTTTTGTGAGGGGTTTGGGAGGAAGTTTTAGATGGAGGTCGCTTATTTGGGTTATATAGAAGAGGAGGATTTGAAAAGAAAGATGAGGAGGTATCAATTTTGGAGCAGTTGTGAGTTTGGACGTGTGCATGATTTGGCTAGATGGAGGGGTTTGCAAGGCATGCAAAAGGGTTCCTGGAAAAAAGAGTAGAATGATTTGCTTTGGTCAGGTGATTAGATTTGTCCTTTCTAGGTAAGTGGAGAGATTTGCAAAAAGTGGTGGGGGATCTTGGTTGTCTCTTGGAAGGTGATTACCTTTTCTTGGGACTGGCTTGGTGTAGTCAGAGAGGAGGTTTGAAGCATAGTCCCTCCTTTTGTGGCCCTTTTTGGAGCACCTGAAGCATGTGATACGATTAGGGCATCTATTAGTGGAGTGTTTTCTGTAGTTGCATGTAGAACAAAGTAGAGCCCTAAAAGGTCCTTTTGGGCGGGCTGGTATCCAAGACTGGGAGGGGATAGTTCTTTTGAAGTGGTCATTGATGAGAGAGATGGATGTTTGGAGCCCTAAGGGGGGGAAATTTAGATTGTAGTTTTTTCCTTTTTCATACTTTTGGACAGTAATCACCAAAGGGGATTTGTTGGGTCTGGCAACACTAGAAACAACAGATTCTGGTTGATGAGAAACATACCTTGCTGCAATAGAGTCTAAATGTATTTCTGATGTCACCGTGTCCTGCATGTCATCATCTTCACTGCAGGAAGATAGGGAGATATGCCATTTTTTTATACCCAACGGTGGTTGATGTTTGTCTTTGATGAAAAGATTGTCTGTTGAGTCAGAGGAAGAGGATAGGAACTTCTCTTGCTTGTTGAAGAAGATAGAGTAAAGTTCTTTGGGTGTTTCATTTTTTAGATCACAGACCCAAGATGTGAGGGTTTTTGGAGCAGAGGGTTTGATAAAGATGGTCCAGTCCGTTCTGAGGTTAAGCTCCGTGATCATGCTCACCCATCCTTCAGTGATCATCTAGTTTGTTGTTTTGCTGGTCCAACAGCTATCTTTTGGCTCTGACCATTTGATGATCACCGGAAAGGAATGGTTGCCCAGGCAGAGGGTGTTTAGTCTCGGGGAGATGTCGTATTGGTGATATTTCCAAGCTCTCGGGAGAGGAACACTGGAGTGGTAGTCAGGATTAGAGAGTTGGTACTCCATGTAGGTGAACTTGGAGTGCATATCTGTGGAGAAGAGAGACGGTTTTGTCTTGGTGGGAGCGATCGCAAGTTTTTTGAGGTGAAGGATTTTTTTGTAAAGATGGGGCTTACCCTAAGGGAACCAAGCCCATTTGTTGTTGCTCAAAGTCGAGGAGAAAGCTCCTCCTATTCACATGATATGATGTGAGGGGCGGAAAAAACGAGCTGAATTGGGGGCAGTTTGTTCTGAAGCAAAAGAGGTTTGAAAATCAGGATCATTTTGGGGCGGAAGTAAACCTAGTTTGAGTCGTCTCGTTTGTTGTAGAGATTTAATGTTGTCCTTGGTTGCTTGATTTGCTCTTTTTTTGAAGCCATCTCTCCTTTGGGATGTTCAATCGGTGATGGGAGTGCATGTAGGTATGCAAGGCGGTAGATGGGTCATTTGTCAGTATTGTTCTAACCCTTCTTCTTAGAGACGGCGGGGGAAGAGGGAAGGATGGTAATGGGTAGTTTTAGCGAAGCGGGAGGGGTGAGGATAGAGCTTGACCTTGGATGTTACCAGGGGAAGCTCTTGCCGGTCCTGGAGTCGTCACCTAGAGCACCTCACGGCTGGGATTTTACTTTCAGTTGTATCTTGGTCTCAAATTTCCGGTGAGGGTGAGAGGGAGGGTGTTTCTAGAGAGAAGTTGGAGCTTTCTCTCTCTATTCTGAGCAAGGAAAGGAGAATAATGAAATATATATTGTGAATGTTATGAGGCACTTGTTGCATGAATGTCTCACTCAATTTATTCAAATTACTGACATAAATAATAGGCAAACACTCACAATATAAATTGTATGCTCAGTTCTCAAGTATACATTTATGTCATTCTAACATAGGCACGGGGAAGACACTTGAATTTTTTCACTATATGGAGGAAACTCAAGGAGAACTTTCTTAAAAGTGTATTGTCTTGTTGAAATTTTTCATCATGTTACTAGATTGCATCATATGATAATACTTAAATATTATATCTTTATTGAATTGCATTGTGCACACAAATGCAACATATATCTGTAGAAGTTATAATAGACTACATATTTGTTCATTCTATAAAAAGAAAGACAATCTGAACTGTGCTCCATTATACTTTATATTCCGGCCAAAAAACCAAAAAGGGATTTTTAAATATTTTAATTACCAAAATGGCATGATTTGGAACTTAATTCCCAAAATGGCATGTTTAGAAGCAACACATCACTAAAGAGAATGTATTGCTCCTGGTCGGGTCAATACGTCCCCTTCGGAGACGTATTGCTATTTTTGAAAAGAAATACCTTCCAAGTTGGGACACATTGCCCCCAATAGAGCAAGATGCCCCCAATGAGAATGTATTGCTTTTCTTATTTTTAAAATTTTAATAATGATACCATGTACGTTTTTTTTTTTGGGGTAAGTCAGGAGATTATTCTATTCATCCCGCTCTCCTCGTGCAGGAAAAATAAGGTTACTACACAAAATGCCTACTGGAAAAGTAAATTTGGTAGGACTCCTACCATTACAAAACAGAAAAGGAAAGGGATGACCCACCAGGTCGAGAGGAGGATCGACATACAACCGATCATCCTGGTAATTTTTGAAGTGGTGTTTGGCAAGCCCATCCACCACATGTAGGTTATTTCGACTGACCTTCCTGAGAGCAACCTCCTCCATCTCAGCCATCAGCTTCTGAGCCCTCACAACCCAATATTTAATCGCGGGGACTTCATTTGCGTTATTCTCCAGAGATTTAACAGCCAACGCACTGTCCGTGGCAAGGATGATTCGGCTGTGACCATTGGCACTGCTCATCTTAGTAGCGAGCTCAACAGCTCTGACTTCAGCTTCTAAGACTGAATTCACATTAATCATTCTAGCTCCCCCACCGATCCATCGACCATGATGGTCATAAGCCACAGCTGCAATAGCTTCCAGGTTCCCATGGACTGCAGCATCAGACATCCATGTTACCTTACCCTCTTCATGAAGCACCTGGCTGACTTCTTGGATATTTTCCTCCGGGTGAGCTCGAGCAGGTGGATCCCAGGCCTGTAAGGTAGCTTGCTGGAGACCCGCAATCTGGATGACTTGACGACTCACTTGAACATGAGCATTATTGAACACCAGCTCATTCCTTGCTTTCCAAATCACCCAGCAGGTGATGGAAAATGTGACCTGCATGTTGGTATCCTCTTGCAGCAGCTGTGAAAGCCAGGTTTTGAAAGCCTCGTCATTGCTACTTAGCAGATGTTGCAGAACTCCACTGCGTCTCCATACCTCCATGGCGTGAGAACAATCACGCAAAGCATGTATAGTAGTTTCGTCTCCATTGTGAAATCTAGGACAGATTGCCGAGTCAGTGAAAGTGTGTTGCTTCCTACGCATATTCGTCATTATAGCCTCATGCGCGGATAGCCACATAAACATGCGAACTCTAGAAGGGACAGAAATAGTCCAGAGCTTGCTCCACACTCCATCTCGTTGTGGACCAGCATCCGAGTGTAAAACCCCATAGGCTGTACTCGTCGAATATCGGCCAGTCGGGTCATGTTTCCAACTCCAAAGGTCAGTGCCATTGTTCCGGTGGGGGGCAGGTAGATCCATGATCCTTCCCACATCCTGTGGAGTAAAGTAGTGCTTCAGGTAATCTACATCCCAAGTATCCTCAAGATTTACCATACTGGCAACTTTCATGTCGTTAATGTCCTCCGAAATCGGATCAATAATAGCATCTGCTAGTCTCCCCTGATGAGGTACCCAGTGATCATACCACACCGAGGTATTCTGGCCATCTCCTATGATTCTGGAGCTGTTGTCTTCAATAAATTTCTTCCCTGCATGAAGTGCTTTCCAGAAAGGTGTAGCCCGAACTCCCTTCTGATTGTTAAAGTTCTTGTATTTGTTCAACATACCCTCCTTCCAGAGCGTTTCTTTCCCATTCATCAAATTCCAGGTGTTCTTCCACAAGAGAGACCTATTCCAGTCCGACATGGTTTTGATTCCGAGCCCTCCATCTTCCATGTTCTTAGTGACTGTCTTCCAAGAGACAAGGGACATAGGCCTTTCTTTTCGGCCACCATCCCAGATGAACTGTCTTATACTTTTATCTAACTTTTTACAGATTGATTTCGGAATGGTAGCAGTTTGCATTGTGTAAGTTGGGATAGCGGAGAGGACAGATTTAGCTAAGCAAACTCTCCCTGCAAGGGACAGGGTCTTCGCAGCCCACCCATTGATCCTAGAAGAGATATTGTCATTGAGATAAGCATAGGTTTTCTTATCCACTTTCTTATGTAGAAGGGGAACCCCAAGGTATTTCCCTAGATCTTCTGTCTCCATAATGCCACTAGTAGCGCATATTTGGGATCGCAGCGCCCGGTTAACAGACTTGGAGAAATAGATCTTCGACTTCTCAGTTGATATTCTTTGACCTGACGCCCTCTCAAAGGTATTAAAAATGTTGGTAATGACAGCAATTTGATCAACTGAAGCCTGGGCAAAAAGAACAATGTCGTCTGCAAACATCACATGAGAGAAGGCAGGCCCTTGTTGGGACATCTTCACAGGTTTCCAGTGTTTGTTGTCCACCGCTTTACAAATAAGTTGTGTAAGTCTTTCCATGCAGAGCACAAACAGATATGGTGAGAGGGGGTCTCCTTGACGGAGGCCCCTAGTAGCTTTAAAGGCAGGCAGAAGAGTACCATTCAGACTAATATTAGTATGTCCAGCTTGTAAAGAATTCATGATGTAGCGGTGGATATTCTGGGGCCATTGTATATGTTTCAAGGTATCATCAATAAACGCCCAAGACAGTCTATCATAGGCTTTACAAAGATCGATCTTGATCGCCATGTATGGCGCACTAGACTTTCTTCTCATATTGTGGATAATCTCCTGAACAACAATAATGTTATCAGTGATACTCCTCCCAGGGACAAAACTCGTCTGAACTCTAGAAATCCACATAGGTATGTGACGCTTGACACGTTCTACTACCACCTTTGAAGCCAGTTTCATAATGGTATTGTTAAGAGAAATAAGACGAAGCTAAGAGCAGTTTGTTGGATTTCTTTTCTTTGGTATCAACACAATACAAGAGCTAGCAATGGAGTCATCAATCGGATTGCCATTCAGCATGCTATGTATCGACTTGATCAACGAAGGTCTGATCACCTTCCACTGTTTTTTGAAGAATAAGTAATCAGTACCATCCGGCCCCTCCGCTTTATAGGGATTTGCGTTTTTAACGAGCTTCCAGAGTTCATATTCAGTAGGCATTGCCGCAAGCTGTCTGTATTGGGTGTGAGTTAAATGCTTAAACTCAGCTGGAAAACCGTTCATGTCTTCCACAGTCGTTGTGATGGAGGATACGAACATATCCTTGAAGTGTTGCTGCACTAATTGGTTCAGATCTGAGGTGTTTTCAATCAAAACCCCCTCCTCATTCTGTAATTTGGAAATACGGTTCATGCGCCGCCTATTATTCACAAACGCATGATAATATTTGATGTTAATGTCCCCGTATTTGAGCCAGTTGATATG